>JAJTWQ010000100.1:0-1200000 GCA_029007595.1 Solanum commersonii | reverse complement strand
CTCAATATGCTTCATCTGTCCCATTCCATGTCTGACCATACAAATGGCATGTATCAATAGCAAATACTAACATTATGGTCACCATAATATGCTCTTTTGTAGTTTATATGTGAATCATAAAATGTTGTTGGATGACTTTAATTACGCACAATATAATTGTTTCATGGACAGCTGATATGTGGGAAGTTGAACCTTCCACAAGAAGGAACACAGAGAGGAAGGAGTAGATACATATTGTGTGACAAAATCTTGGTAGTAAACACAATACGTAATTGGATGTAGGAAGTGTTCGTAAGTCGTACAGATCTTACTGCAAAAAGTTGTATGTGTTAATTTTATGTCAACCTTCCTTTCTCAAATTATTCTCATGCTCATAATGATAACTAACACAAAAAAGCATAATGCTATTACCACAATTGCAAAACTCTATCAATACTTACCATTCCGGTAGCTTATCATCATTAAGGATAGGATTTTGCCATTTCTCAATTTCTTCTTCCCATAACTTATAATCTGATCAATGAAAAAGAATAGTAATGCCAACAATTAGTAAGTACAACTAAGAAAACAAACAGGAATCTAAGCAGAACAGGAGACGCTCACTTGTCAATGAATGATGAACCAAATCTACAGCAGCCCTTTCTGATGTTCCATAAAACCTTGTGTACCGCCTGTAGCAAACCCCCACACCCAAGAGAAGACAAATAAATGAAAGAAAAAGAATAAGACGGGCATCCTCTAACAGATAGGACTTCGAGGAAAACTTAATACCTTGACAAATTTGACTGTATAGCTTGACAAACTTGACTCTAAAATATGACAAACTCCTGATATAATGAGGATGGAGATTTTTTACTTGTTGCCTATTTACCTCCTTATGTTGTTACATTTTTTAGGATAAGGTGACAGGTAAACATTGTACTGACCACATTTATGATCAAGTTCTTAGACAAAAGGTAAAATTGCATTAGTCACAAAGAACCTAAATTTTAACAATATGGGACCACAATCGAATGTACATCCAACATCCAAAAAGAGTAACCCATGCATGAGATCTTACCTATAGTATGACATTCCTTTCATGAATTTAACTTGAGGAGATGACCAAGCAACAGAGAATGCCACGGTACATTTTCCATGTGGTTCAACCCATGCAGATGCAGAAACAGCAGCACATTGTGTCTCCCCAGGTGATGATGGCATGCTTGGTCCTTTGCTGAAGTTCTCTCGATCAAAGTGCCCATCCTTAAAAAAAGATAAGGTAGCCATGAGAACATTGTATTAATGCCCAAACAGAACTCCTGCTTCAGAAACTTTACCCCATATGGACTGATGCAGGACTTGTCTCCAGACGGATAAAAAGTAAGGACGATAATGCTTCAGAAATTTTACCCCATATGGACTGATGCAGGACTTGTCTCCAGACGGATAAAAAGTAAGGACGAAAATGGACCATCAATTCAAGGTTAAATAATGCACCAGAAAGTCTTAACTATCAGAACATAGTTTAAGCAATTACCTGCACCATTTTACCCCACATATCCTTTGCTGTTACACAGCTTCCCTCAGTCAGGCCGAAACAGGGTAAAACAGTTACACTGACATTCTGAGTTTCGCACGCAGCTACAGCGAAAGTAACAGGAAGATTTTCTTTTGTCCTGTAGTCCAGCCAACAACATATCTGTTAGCATGACACTCAAAATTTCAAATCATAGATATGGGTCCACAAAAGAGAAAACAAAACCTCAACCATGATGATGGAATAAAAGACATTTTCCTTTTGTAGTGACCATAGATGTCATTATCCCAAGAGGGACACTCCAAAGAAAGGTCAATAACTGTTACTAGCAGTTAATACATGTTAGAATTTTAAATCTAGTCTTCTCCCAATCTAAAAGCAACTCCCGAACGTCAAAAGTAGAAAGGCAGAAAATCACACTAGTACAATAATATGCAATATCAAGCAGTAGCTTGCTAAAATCAGAAAGAAAATATAAGCTTGTCCTTTTAACCTTTTGCTCTACTCAAAGTTCAGTCTGGTACGGATTTATTGATAAAACTGTACACAGACATCCACTTGCCGCTTGGAGCTCAAGTCACGTTCTTCAAGCCTCACAGTGGATGACTGCCTCATTAAAAGTGTTCAAATGAGAAATCTTTGAAGTCCCTCGTATGTCGTATGGTGAGAGGGAAATAGTTTAATCCAAAACTAATAACATTTTCTAATCGTCAAAAGTTTGTACATAAAAAGAAAAATAATGGATGATTATACTATAATGACTAAAAGATTAAGGTCTGTCCCTTGCTGTTTTAACAGCAGCTATTCAGTTCTAGAGAAGGGAACAGTAAAGACTGAAGACTTAAGAGCCCAGATATATAAAGATACTTTGACTGTTCTATGGAACATATTCTCCAATGTAATGCTAGATTATTTGTTTGCTTGACTACTCTAAACGTAAGTATTCAAGAGGGAAGACATATTTAGTGTCTCTCTGGAAGTTGTTTATAATTGTTGACCTCTACAGATACACAATTTTCTTTTTCACTTATCCAGTCACAGCCTTCCCTCGACTTTCACCAACTACAAAACTAAAATACCGAGGAACATCTGCAAACCAACCGTCATATCTAGCTAATAAGGTTTGATGACTTGCTTGTGATGTAGGAGTACGCCAGAGACTCCATCTTCACCTCTGTCAAAAGGAAGATAAAGAAGAGTTAGAAATCAATTGCAAACCCACAAGTATATGGAAGATAATTGAGATTGAATGATTAACACTCACATAAATGGTTCGTTCACGTGATCTCCTGATAGGTGTGAGACATCACCAATTGAATTCTGTACAAAACAAATTATTGTGACTGAATATTGAATAATTCCATAGTCTTTTACTGAAGGGGACACAATAGCAACAATCAGAAGAGCGGAGCCACTAACCGTCCATGTAAAAAGAAGGCTAACTTGTGCTCTTTCCTTCCCAGTGTTCACCAACTGCCAAAGAGACAAAAGAAAAGATGCTAATAAGCACACAAGAGGAGCCGTTAATCAAGTCCCTCGGATCGAGCTTAATGCTGATCATATTAGGTAATATCACTTCATTGATTTCCAAATGACTTCCGACTTTATGCGTTGAGTTGAGCATGTCTGCATGTTAAATTTTATGGATTCTAAAAATGTCCAGAAACAGGAACAAATATGTTCACTTTTCCTTAAATAGCATAATTGACTCTCTTGCAAAGAGAAACAGTAACTGGTGAATAAAGAAGACACAAATAATGATTATGGATTTTATAAATCTGAGCATTAAAAAATGAAAAGTGAAAACAGCACTTAGAAAAATATTGATACACATGAACCATATTTTTTAATGAAAATCTGTGTGAATCGTTCACATGACTTCTGGTTCCACCACAATACAAAATCTTCATAGATGATAGCTCGTGCTGCAAAGTTGAATTTAGCACTACAATTGTGTTTCAATTTGAGATGATGCAATAGATGTATGAATTATATTACCGGGAAAAGGGAAGTCATGACATTTGTGTTATGAATTCATTAAATGACAGTTACTTTATTAGATCAAAGTATCACATTGTTTAAGAGAACGAGAAGCAGAATTTGAAAGGTCATATAGCAGAACAAGTATCCATACAGTGTAAACAAAAACTGATGCAGGAAGACTGCTCTCGCTGTAGTCATGTGGGATGAACGGTGATATTTGACGACAAGAAACTTTCAGTTCTGGATCTGGTTCACCTGAATATGAAAGAAAAATCTAAATGACATCTATAGAAACTCAAGTCAACATATCAGATAAATTAATACTTCAGATAATAAGTACATACCATCATATACTGTCCAAGCCCGAGGAAAGAGTGCATGATATGAAGAATGCTGTCCACTCAGATTCCAGCCCCATGATGATATACCATGATCACTAGCCTTCCTGTAAGATGGACAATACAGACATGAGAATTTTCGCTTTTTACCTTCTCTTTTTCTATTCTCTTATGTAAATAGAATTCAGGTATCAAGTCGAGGTGTGTTGAAATGATTTTAACAAGAGGAAGCTCATTTACTTCATCATAAACAAATCAATTCACACCTCATTTCAACACAGTAGACCTCCTGTACGCATTAGCACAAAAGCCGCTGGAACTCAACATAAGCATACCACCAGTTATTTTTGAATAAGTTGTGTATGAAGAGTAGTAACAGGATGGCATCAAAGGAATTTTTTCCTTTCTTTTTTTCTCTCTTTTGAGACAAATTTCAGCAAGTTGGTTGTCCATCAGCTATTGAACTTTCTCTTATTTCGACAGGAGATTCATTTTTTATTTTTTTATTCCAAGGATCTACTGATGTGGCTAATGTATGCAAGAAATGAAGAAAATATATCAGAAATGGAAGGAAGATGGATGTTAAGGAACATCCCCACTCCACCCCACCCCACCCCACCCACCTCCACCCCAAAAAAATAAATAATTTATAATAATAATAATGAAAGAAGAAATCTACTATCAGTTGGCATGAAATTGAAATTACTCTTCAGAAACTTAGTTCCTTACCCTAGCCCTTCATGTTCTCCCGGAGATAAAACGGATGCATACTTTTTGTTTCCTCCATCACGGGATATGAAAATCTGCATTATTAAAGAATAATCATGATAAACTGAGCATTACCATCATATATCCAAGACAAGGAATCATGATAATTTAATTGCTTTAGTCACACATTCAACACAAGAACAGTCTTCCCAAGCAACAAATCACAAGCCTTGTTATAACTATATGCTTGACAGCTTATCGTGATACAGAACTGTTAACTCTATCAAATGCATATACCCATTCTATAAAACCAACTGGATTGGCTCGACCCAACTCACAAAGCCGCAACGGAAAACTAACGTCAGTTGGTTAATTCAAAGACCCACCAATGGCATGTCCTAATTCCGTTTAAGGACGGGCATTTTTAATCCTAAAACTAAAGTTAATGGTAAGTGGGATCCAATAGATGGAAGGACGCCTTTTAAAAGTCATTTCTAATATGTTAAGGGCATTTCTGACTCTTTCTTGTTTAATTATTATCATTAGATAACCCATTTATTCTCTTTTCTTGGCTGATTTTTCTAATGAAGTAAGTTATTTTGGTGAAGGGGAGTATTAACACTAACTTTCAAGACTACTCATGAAAAGAGTTAAAAAAAATCCTTTCAAAAGAATGATCATAAAACACTCTATATTTTTTTCCTGTAACCAAGAAATATGTTGTTTTAAAAATTGAGACATGGTGTATGATGGCTCCATCCCTCTACCATTCTCCACTTCAATACAAGATTTGGTTCTACCGGCATTGAACTAATGAAGTACACCTACTGCATATCCCATGTTTGTAACTTTGCTATTGAACCAACTCCCAAGGGCTAAAACATGATATACATATGTATAGAGCCTATGAAGAAATGACATTTTTTGTTGCATGATAAGTATGCTTCATTTTAGATCCAGAGTTTCTGATTGTTTACTATGAAAAGAAAAGATAAAAGTGGCATGACTGTAGCTCACACATCGTGAGCTCACACTCATTGCTCCTCATTTGAAAAAAGCATAAAACAGCATCAAATTATCCAAATAAAGATATTTACTGAAAGAATATAGCGTTGAAGGAATGAGCATTACTGAGAACTGATTGGACATGATTGGAGAAGTCTCACATGTTCCAGGAAGAATTTGAAAGTGCTTAAACTCGCCTCTAAAGCCTCTGGATATGCTGCCGCTCCTGTGATGTTATAGGTTAGATACCTCATCAGATCAATAAAAAGAATTCCAATATGGCAGAAGAGCAGCTGTTCACTAGTCTATACGACGTTTGGTAGTTGGTTAGCGTTATGCAGGTATTAGTTAGTAATACAGAGATCAGTTAGAGGGAATACAAACTTACCAGTTTCCAAAAAAAAAACACCTATGTATTATTTTATGCAGGATTCAGTTATTCATTCATGTATTAGTTATTTCATCTTCTATCCTGCATAAAATAATGCATAGACTCCCTTATAACTTATTCATGTATTAGTTATGCGGGTTTCTAAATTACAAACCAAACATTGTATTAGGAGTGTTGAATTTTATACATAGCAAAAGAATACTACCAAACATAGTACTACTTATGCAAGATTTAATACATGAATAATTTAACTCTTAACCAACTACCAAACGATCCGTATACACTTACCCCATCCCTCCAAGTGGAACACCTTGAGATGCTGATGGTTTGCAGCGTTCTCGTGTAAAGGGATCAATTGGAGCTCTCTGCGCATGTAAGAGAATGGTAAGACCTTGCTTAACGCCCTTAACTTACAAAACTAGTCCTAAGCATAAAAATATTCTTGTGGTTACCATAAATCAGATGAGATTGAGAAAGTTACCCTTCCATAGGACGCTTCTTCCCTTACATATGACCATAGACGTATACCAAGCCGAACCTAAAAAATGAAAAAATAAACAAAGATTACAATACAAAGCAACAAGTCAAAATCGAGGAGAATTTTCCAATCTGACAATGGTGCTAAAAAGCCTAACAAAGACTTGCTTACCATTTTTATTGCCTCGGCGAATGTGATACTAAATTCTTTCAACTTGCTAGCACGGCTGTTTAGTTTCCTTCTCCAAGCTTGAGATGGTGGTGCAGCACTATCAAAATCAAACTGCAGCAAGCAAAATACAAGAGAGATCACAAACTATAAAAGAATTGAACATCACAAAAGTGAAATATCCCAATGGAGGCAAAAAGCACTAGATGATTTCTTCCCCCTCTCCAATCCTTTGTGGACACCACAATTACCCAAAAAAAACACTAACTTTTGAAAAACAACAGAAACTAAAGGAGAGAAAAATGGAGTTATGCTTGCAGAGTTGCAGGGCCAACATCAAGACATTAGAAAGAAAAAATGATTCAGTTCATTACAACTTCAAACATCCTTAACAACATTTTCTTTGAGCCAAGGTCTATCGAAAACAACCTCTCTATCTTCTCTGAGATAGAGGTAAAATCTGCGTACACTATACCATCCCCGGACCTCATTTGTGGGATCATACCAGGTATGTCGTTATTGTTGTTCTTAAGTATGACTTTTTGCTTTTGAAAGTCAGCAAATATTCAACAATCATATTCAACTGGTCCCATATATTTTCCCCATGGCATAAAACAACAAAACTTAGTTCATTACAAACAAAATAACAGAACTCAAGTAGTAAGATAACAACAATCAAGACAACAACTTACCAATTGCAAAGTTGCTTTAGTTATGTACTCCTCAGGTGGCCATGAGTTCTTCCTATAATGAAACAAAGTACCACTCACCATTTTATTCTAACTCTATAAACCTCTCACCACCCCCTTTAACCACTCAAAATCCAATCTTTCTCCAATCAAAAGACCCTCAAAACCATTTACCAAATCCCCATATACACAAAACACCAAAATCTCTTGTCTCTCTCGTTAGCAGAACACCAAACAGTGCCTTAAGCCCAAGAAAGCAGGAAAAAAAAAACTTTAGTTCAATTCTCTACCACCCTTTAACCACTCAAAATCCAATCTTTCTCCAATCAAAAGAATCTCAAAACCAATTACCAAATTCCCACATACACAAAACACCAAAATCTATTGTCTCTCTCTTCAGCAGAACACCAAACAGTGCCTTAACCCCACAAAAAGCAACACCAAAAAAAAAGGGTGGGCTCAACTCTTCCACCAATCTCCTCTTTCAACTACTACACTACAAAACTTTGATCAAATTCACTTTGATCCCAAATCTCAAACAGTGCAAACACAATAACCAAAACTTGGGTATTATAAAGATTGGATTTTTTTGCCCAAAATCCAATTTTGACAAACTATCAAAAGAAATAACCAAATAATACTTTTTGGGGGTTTTGATTCTTGGGTTTATTGTATTCTTTTTCTATACCCTCTCCTCCTCCTCCTCCTCCTCCTTTTGGCTGGTTTTTGTTGAAAAAGGTGTTGAGTATTGAGAGGATCCAACACCTGTAAACCAGGAATTCTGCAACTGTATCAAACAGTTGCCAAGTGTATCATCAAAGACACATAAATTTGGGGCTTCTTGTTATGTAAAAAATGTAATGTAATGGTCTTATTACACTTTTGTTGATGTGTGTGTAGAGAGAGAGAGTGGAGAGAAGGGATGATTGCAGAAAAAGAAAGGTAAATTCAGAATTTTAAATGGTATAAGAAAGTGATGTGATATGAGAAGCTGTTTTTTTTTTTTTTTTAATTTGATAGCTTATACTCGTAACTCATATTAAAATTAGATTAATTTAAATTTATGTCGTATATGATCTTATTTGAAAGAAAGTATTTTCTAGCAATAACTTTTCTACTTCTAAAACTCAAGTCCAAAAGTCAGTAAGAGAGAAACAGGTCTATCAACTGCATCATATCGATTGCACCATATCGATTGGTTATAAAAGTTGATTTTGTGATGGCCGTAAAATCACTTTTTAGAAAGATCTAAATAATTTAAAGTCAAGTTACCTATAAAAAATAATAATTAAAAACTACTACTCTTATTATTATTATTATTATTATTATTATATGAAGACAATGTATATTAATATAATTGGTGAAATTTGAAGAAGATAGAATACAAAATAATTATTGATAAGTGAACTATCATTTAATTAATTATTAAACACATATTTATTGCATTTATTTTGCAAAAAAAAAAGAAAAAAGATCAAGTTAATATCCTCTTTTAAGCTCAATTAGCATCATTAAAGATAGAGTCAATATTCATCATGTTTAAATTTAGGTCATTAATCACATATGAAAAGTTGTGAAAATAGCTAACTAGGGAATAAATATTCTTGTTATACCATGTGAGAGGTATCTTCTAGAATAACAAGTTGTGATAATTAGAGAAAAAATTAAAATTTTATAAATTTTGAATTTAGTTCGTAAGAAAATTAATCAATCGACGAAACTAAATGAATATCAATAGTTAAATTAAGATAGATAAATTATTTCTTACCTGTGGAACTCATTGTTAAAAATTGTGATTAATTTAGGTTGTCTTCAAGCTACCTAAAATACAACTTATTTTATTCACTAAAGAAATAATCATATTGTAATTTGACATAAGGAATAATTAAGTCACCTAGAAGATTGTAGAATTCAAATCGATGTTTTTTAATAAAACAACTTCATTTGTTTTCTAGAATACTTATTTTTTAATAATTAAGAACAATGAAGAGATAATTAATTTTTTTAAAATACACTTATCAATTAGACAAGAATTATATATTTTTTTAAAAAAATCTAAATTGTTTCCTTTATTTAGATGAATCATATGGAAAAAATAATAATCTCCCCCCCCCCCCCTCATTTTTGTAATTTCAATAATTACTAAAATTAATTTTAATTTTTGAATTAATGTTGGTATTGCTTACTTCATAAGTTTTAAAATACAATCTTTCCTCGAATTTTATGAATGTAAAATCATCCGTACATCAATTTTATTTTATCACTATCGATACTAATTTTAATCTCTGTCTTTTTATTACCCTTCAATTTCATATTATTTGACTACAATCTAGCATACCTCTTACTCTTAGTAAACTTTAATTATATGTAGCTTTAATATCAAGGATAGCGTGATAAAAAGAAAATAAAAACTCTTAATTTGATAAAATAAATAAGTATATTGAAATATATAAATTTTTATAGGAATCAAGTAAAATAAAATAAAAAAATATTTTATTATTATTTTCTTGTAAAGTAGAAAGTGGGACCCATTGTGATGAACATTTTGTGCCATCAAGATTGAATTAATTAATTAGAAAGAAAATAGTGGCCAAAAAGCTTTTGACGGTGAACGGCCATCCATCACACTTTATAAATTTTAAACACTAATTTGTTATTAGAAAAATTAATTTTAATATATAAAATTCAGTACATTATTTAAATTGCAATTTGATGTTACTTTATACCAGATTCACCAAACATAACTAATATTTACATTAGTTTTGTAGTGAGAAAATATCTAAAAAAATATATATTATATTATTGATTTCATCTTCAATTTTAATTTCTAAAATCATTGACGTTAACAATGATATGTATGAGGAGAATATTTTTGCAAATGTTGATAATATGACTATAAAATACTAATAACAGTAATAATAGGTAATGAAAATGACAATCAAACAAGAAATCTTGCATTATAGTTTTCATTGTAATACATGTATCGAGCGACTTTTAAAGATCGTTAACGATATGCTACAATGAAAAAAATATTTTTATGAAAATTTATGATGTGAGTGTAATACTAATATTAGTAATAGGTATTTGAAAATGACAATTAAATAAGAAATAAATAAAGCTAAATTTTGTGCTAAACTCTCAAATCATCCAATCAAATTACTTCTAACTACATGACATGTATCTTTCAAAATACTATGTTTTTTTTTATTTACCTAATTATAGTTAATTAATATATATTAAATTTATGACTTAAAATAGTAAGTTTTTAATTAGATAATATTTATATCAATTTCTATGTCGCCTGTCGGCGTGATCAAAGCAAAAAATTAAATTTATTATTTAACAACTATTTGATATAAATAACTATTTTCAATTTATTTCTTTTAAGAAAAAAATATCAAAAATGGCATTTCGATAAATAACTATATGCATTTTAAATTTGATTTGTCGAAAGTCAAACTACATCGATCTATAACGATTTCTGAAAGTTGAAATCAATAAATTTAGATTGTAAAGATATTCATGTTAAATTCTTCAAAAATATATTATTTTTGAAAATCAATATTTTTGGTTACATACAAACTAAGAAGAAGATTTCACGATATAAATATTTTTTTATAACATAAATATTTAATAATTATTTTCACGACTCAAATATCATACAAAAACAAAAATATCACCATACATCTAGATGATTTTGTTTCTTTCTGGATGATAACTAGTCTTAACTTGGATTAAAAATAAAAGATAAAAAAATCAGCCTTGGCAGGCCCTTAGTTTTCCTAGTCAAATTTTTGAATAATTTATTATCAATTGATTTGCCAATTTTAAAAGTGTCTAATTTTGCCAACTGTAAGGCTTGATTATATTTAATAACTTGAGATAGAAGTGGATTTAAGATTTCAATTTTATAGAATTTTAGAATATTGACGATTTCAAATAATAATAAATGAGTTTAAAATTTAATATTTATATATATTTAAAAAAAAATTCAATTATTTTTCTTGAGTAAAAATTATTGGATTCGGTCAAATCTGTACTCAAATATCTTCTGACTCTACCCCAGATGAGAGGACTAAACCGTTAAATGTGTTGTACGTATGTACTTTTTGATAGTGATTAGGTTATGAAATTCATATACAAATTTGAATTCCAAGTTCATAAGTTTTTACACTAATTTTAAATTAATTTGTTGGACTTAAACCAATCATATTTCTGTTAATAAAGCATTAGTCTATGAACCAATATTAAGCAACCTTGAAAAATTCAACCTAGTAGTCAAGAATTGGAATATCTGACTATTTTCTTTCATTTCTTTTTTGGGGAAAATTCAACTTAGTAGTCAAGAATTGGAGTATCTGACTATTTCTTTCATTTCTTTTTTGGTAAAAAAAAACGTTTTTGAAAAGAAGTCAATCTAATAATTAAAAATTGAAATATTGCACCAATTGTAAAGTCAGATTCCATATTGAATTGGGAAAAAAAATTATTCTATTTCCTACCAGAATTCATGCCTAATTATGGCTACTTACAGTAATCTTAACTTTTAAGGAGATGCTTTCATGGAATATTTTGAAATTTTGATTAATTCGAATTCTTCAAAATATTTCTTAACATGATTTCTTCGATATTCGAAATTTGATAATCGTTGTGCAGTAGATGTGGTTACTTTTCTCTTAATCATGAATTTCAAATTCGAGTCTTGAGTATGAAAAAACCATTGATAGCAGTCATGGAGCCACCTTCTAGTTAGGGACCCCCTTCAGCGGAAAATTGTATTATTTATATATGGTTCAAATAATTTTTTAGGTATGTATAGTAGATATTGAATCCCCTTCATCTATTTTGTGTGTCTATTTCTTCAAAATTTGAACCCTTATTGAAAATTTTGGTCCGCCACTGATTGATAGGAGAAGCTTCCCCTAAATGAGACTTTATACGGCGCGAATCCAGAATAGTCGGACTCTAATGCAAGTATCAGACCCCAAAATGTCTAAGTTGTGTAATTTTTTTATTTAAGATAAAGTAGGTAATTTTCCTAAATCATAGGAGAAGTTGGCCTATTTGCAATTACCATTAAAATGAATAATATTACTACATTCCCCCCCCCCCCCCTTACACTATACTTTTTAGTCAAAAAAAGAAACACCATTGCTCGTAAGCAACAAATTTGTGCTTTAGAATTATATATTTCTCACTAATTTGTTATTAGAGTGAATAACAAGATTTAAAGTTTAATGATCGATTAAACTTTCACGTATAATAAGTTTCCTTTTCTTTATTTTCTTAATTTTTTAATATTAAAAGAATAATATATATTTATGGTTATCTATATATGCTAAACGATCCAAAAATAAATTATTATATATATATTATTATTATTATTAAACAATTCTTACATTAATTATGAGCTGAATTTATAAAGGGGTAAATAAGATCCAAATTTAATTTTCTTTATATGATATCAGAATCAAATTCACTTATATCAATATGTTATTTTGTATTGTAAAATTTGTGGCATAAAAAGAACCGCAAAGGGCCAAATATACCCCTGTACTACAGGAAATAGTTTAAATATGCCCCTAGTTATACTTTTATGCTATTTTGTATTGTAAAATTTGTGGCATAAAAAGAACCGCAAAGGGCCAAATATACCCCTGTACTACAGGAAATAGTTTAAATATGCCCCTAGTTATATTTTTGGGCTAAATATACCCCTTCCGTTATATTTTGGGGCTAAATATACTCTTATGATTAACTGATGACACGTGGACGGCCAGAATTAAAATAATTATTCAATTTAGTATAAATTAAATTCGGATATAACCTGCCCCGCCCCACCCCACCCCACCCAATAATTTAACCCAACCTAACTTAATGTTCGATTGAGTTCTTTCCGGAAAACCTACTTCAACTTTAACTTCTTAAATTGTTGCACTTTTTCATGCCGCAACAAACGCTGGCGTTTTTTATTGCAGCGGTCCACTTGCTCTTTGGAATCCATAATCATATCCTTAGACTTATTTTGTAGACTAAGATATTTGTGTATAATTTAAGACTTGTGTTGTGGTTTATGAATTCTGGAGAGAACTCAATCGAATGTTAAGTTTCTTGGTTGAAAGATAAATTGGGTGGGTCAATAGATTAGGTCGGGTTAAATTATTGGGCGAGGCGGGTTTTATTCAAATTTGATTTATTTTAATTGAATAGTTCTTTTAATCCTAGCCATCCACGTGTCATCAGTTAATCATAAGGGTATATCTAGCCTCAAAGTACAACGGGAAGGGTATATTTAGCCCAAAAATGTAACTAGGGGTATATTAAAACTATTTTCTATAATACAAGGGTATATTTGACCCTTTACCTTAAAAAGAATCAACATTTTATTGAAGAAAACACAAACTTTTTCCACAAACTTTCCAAATTTTGGCATTTTGTTGTCATCTTGCATTTGCTTTTCCCCTTTCCTTTTCTTTTTAATTTCTAGTACTATCTTTTAATAAATTAATAACTTTTTTTATTATTTAACTTTATGGTGGTAGGGCAATTAGTGTGGTTATAATGTATAAGAACCTTAAGAGCAACGTAACCTATTTATAGCATAGTTTCTTAATATATAAGATTTTTAATTAGAGATCTCGAATTCAAGTTTAGAATATAAAAAAAGTCATAAAGGAAAACGTTGTCTTCAAAAGCAATAATGATTTAATACTTGGATATGCTGTCTTTTAATTTATTTTTTAGTGTAAAATTTAAATTACTTTATATCCCTATTCTTTTTCTAATTACACTAATCCCATGTTCTTTAGGCATTTCAGATACACAATAAGGATCCAGATACAATATTGCTGATACATTATGTATCAATCTGTTGCACTTATTAAGGGGAAAAAAACTGAAAAATCAAATTAAGATCTCATAATATTCATCTTTGCATCAATTAAGGGGGAAAGAAAAAATTGAAAATCAAATTAAGATCCCATATATTGCGCTGTTCCATTACAAATTATTGTCAAGAATTCAATCATATAGTGTAACAAATCCAAAAATTTTAAAAAAAAATTCTTCTTCTTGTTCATCATTCTCTGTTTCATAAAAAAAATTGTCAATTTTTTTTGATAAGCGAGGTGAGTTATAAAGGATATAAAAGTGATGGAATTGTTGTTTGGACAAACGATTTCTTTTGTGAATCTTCAATTTCATCGAAGATCCTTTCAATTTTGATATAAGATTGTCGAAAATTTTGAGATTCAAAATTATTCTCCAGTTCATTGAAGATCCTTTCAGTTTTGATTCAAAATTGTTGAAAATTTTGAGTTTTAAAATTATTTTCCTAGTTCATTGAAGGTCCTTTCAATGTTGATTCAAAATTATTGAAATTTTTGAGAAGATACATCATGAAGATCCTTTCAATTTAAATTGATAAGTATTGTATTTCTACTAGATATATTAAATAAGAAAATGTTGCCCATAAGATTTTAGGTTTGAGATCAATACATTATTGTTTGGTAATTGTTATGGATCGGATACATTTAGTATGAATTTGAATTTACATTTCATGCCTAAAAAATTAGTGCATGATATATTATTATTTATGTATCTTATTTTGTTTGAGAAATACTATATTTTATTTTTGTAAAAAAACATTATACATGTAATTGTTCCAAATAGCATATTTTTTGGTGCATCCACCTTGCATTCCTAAAAAAGTGGTATGACTAACAAGTTAATTGATGCAATTTTTTTATTTTTTTATTTTTTATGTTTGGCTAGTTTAAACTTTTTGAAAATCAAATTTGGATATGGATTTTATAACTACTTAGAATTTGGAGTGAATTTAGGGAGAGAAAATAGGAGTGAAAAAGGGAGTGGTGATCGTGGGTTTGGCTGGTGACTTTTGTGTATCCGGTAATTTTTAGAATTAGGAGAAAAAAGGGATTTAAGTAATATTTAAAAAGATAGGAAAAAATAGAGAATAAGGAAATTAAACTTGTGTATATAAGTAATTCATCCTTCTTAATAACTCAAACTCATAAATTTAGGCACTACCAGAGACATCATCTTGCCATTGTTATGTTATAAGATATAAATTTTCATCCCTTTATCACCAAAGCGGCTCATTAGAAAAATATATGGTGGAAAATAGATTATAATGGGAAGTTTCGTGATTTTTTTCATATGAAAACACTACTATATTTTTTTCATTAATCAATTAAAATATTTATTGAAATAGCCACTGAATATTTTTCAATGAAATAATAAAACTATTTTAAATTATTATTCATGTTGACTTATAGTACTTTTTGTGTAGTTTTTATAACTTTTGTTTAAATTTTTTGAAAAATAATATTATAGAACCTTTTGTACAATTTATACATTGATTAAAAGCACAGGGGTAAGATGCATTACATTCTTCAGAAATTATTTATGAAATTATATTAAAAATATACGGTTATTGGTGTTACAAATAAATTCATAATTGAAACTAAATATTCTGATCACAATACCCAAAGTCTTTCTTATAAATTGAGACAAAAAAATATTTATCTAAATTACTCATCATTGTTTATTCAATAGAAATTATATGAAATTAATAATTTACATGATATAATTGTGAAGATATTTTTATCCATTACTTAAATTAAACTAAAATTGAAATAACAAAGTTAAGACTTAAGACGAGGGGATACATAGAAGAAAAATACAACTATTTAGAAATATAATGCAATGGATATAGGTATTCTTGATCAATTTCAATTTTTAGTTCAGATAAGAAAAAAAATTGATAAAAAAAGCTAGTTCCAAATGAGGTTCATGTGGCGCAAATTGATGTGCCGGTATTAAGGGCTCATTTCGCCATAGATTTCCCAAATAATATTTGGAGAAAAAATTGTCAAATACTGTTTGACAAATAAAAATTATATTTGTATGTTATAACTATAGTTTGCATAATTGTGCTCCATAACAAACTTTATATTTGCTAATTGCTATGGAACATTAGATTTGTATAAATCGCTGGCATGCCTCTCATTTGTATAAAAGAGCAACAATTGTATATGTATATCAGTTAGATAATTGTATATATGTAACTACTATGTATATGTATCAATGATTGTGTTTGTATATCTGCATAAAATTTGAATTTGTACACAATTGAATCTAAATAAAACATTTGTATATCAAATCTCTCTCTCTCTCTCTCGCTTTATACAACACAAATTATACATTGTAATTTGTATAATTTGTGTTTGTATAAAGAGAGAAAGGCAAAAGAGAGCTGGTAGGGGAAAAACTGTATTTGTATAATTATAGGGCAAATTACAGAAATCACATACTTTTAAGGCAAAATTACAATATATCCCTTAAAAGTTTATAATTACAGAAACCCCTAAAACGGATACAATAATATAAGCGCTGATACATTAATCTGATGCGCGAGATACATTAATCGTTAAGTAAGATACATTACATTTTATACACGATACACTAATCTAATGTACAATTTATACATGATACACTAATCTGATGCGCGAGATATACTAATCTGATGCGTGAAAATGAGGGATTTTGGAGATTTGTAAAACTTATAGGGGATAATGGTAATAAGTAAACTAAAAGGTGGGATTTCTATAATTAATCCATAATTATAAGTGTATAGGACGAAAATATTTGTATTTGTATATACAATTTTCTCTCGCTTTATACAAATACAAACACAATTTATACATTTGTGTTTGTATAAAGTGAGAGAGGCGAGTGAGAGTGGCGAGTGAGATTCTCTGAGAAGAGAGGCAAATGAGAAGTGTTTGCTACGAATTACAATTAAATAAATTTGTGATTATACCATTTAATTTGAATTAATAGTTTATTATTTTATACAATTTTTTTAATTTTTAATTATGAATAAAAGTGAATTTTTAAGCAACAATAATATAGTTTAATGATTTTTCTACAGTTTTAGATAGAAAACCAAGTCAAAAAGCAAAACAAATAAAATGGAGCTAAGTATAGATGAGAGCTACTTATGATGAGAGCTTTGACGGACCGCTACAATACTCGACGGACCATCAACTTTATCGTCAAGCGCTAATAAAAGCTTCATAAATCCGAAGGTTAAATGACGGTCCACCTGATGTTGATCGTCAAATGAAACGTCATTAATCATAGGGTCAACTTTCACGTTTTAGATTTTAAATTTTTAGGGACTATATAATATTTTTTAGGGTTTATTTTATTTGTGATGATTTTTAGCGAAGAACACATTCACAGTGTACGCTACAATTGAAGTTTATTCGGTGATAACTTGATTTTTGAAATCAAAACTTTGGTTGATTGTCTTCAATTTTGTAAGTTAATTCTTATTCAATGCGTACAACTACTTGTTTCGTTTTAATTACCATGAATGACTAAATTCTAAAATTAGGGATTGTGAGATTCAAGACGATTTGACATAAATAAGAATTATTTACAAAAGAAAACCTCTAGCGTCAATGTGTACATTGTTAATTTTTTTCATTTGAAGCAATTTCTAATAGTTGCAAACATTAGAACATGTCCTAGGTTTAACTCGTTTAAATAAAAGGATATAAAATCAAAGAAAAGAATTAACAATGAAGATTCGGGACTTTTAAGACTCGTCAAATGATTAATGTTATAGCAAAATTAATCAATTCAGAGTATATATCAATTTGTTTAAGATTAACATTTTAGTTTAAGAGAATAAAAGTGAAACTCATTTATTTTGGCTGAGAAACAATGTGTATCATAAGGTATGACAGATTAGCATACTACCTTTACATAGTTGAATTTCGTGATTATCCGAGTTGAGTCATAAAGTTTTGGTGAATACAATCTAGTTACTTTATAAACTAATTTCTTTATTTCAAATCAATATTATTGATGTTAAGTATTACAATCTAACATCGAGAGATAATCAAATCCCTCAAACTTTTCTTTCTTGAAAATAACTGATTAATAGTTAAATAATCACATACCACTTAGTTCTCACCTGTAAGATTTATATATTTGATAACGACTTAGACATATGACAAATTTAGATTAGTCGAGATTCCAATTTCATAAGAAAAAATAAAATAAAAACATACTTGGCCTTATTCCTTCTCTCTCTTTCTCTCCTGTTCTTACTGGAAGTAATTGGAGTGATGATGATTTCAAGAAATAGAAGCTCACTCTGCTTCAATAACTTGTACATTTCTGCTCCATTCTTCTCTGTTTATAACAACGGATTTTCACCCCCTTTTTTCTATGAGCTAAGGATGAGGATTTGAGTAGAAAGATCATCATCAGATACCCATTTCTCCCATGGCCACAGTGTATCGAGTTAAAGGTCAGTACTTTCTTGTGTGAGCTTAAAGCTCTAATCTTTTTATTTTTTGTAGTATAAGTTTGAAGACCCTTATTTCTGATTTTGATTCCTAGGTTGTTTGATAGAATTATAGAGTTATTTGCTCGTTTCTTGTAACCCTAGTAAGAAAGTTCTCTTTTTTGATAACTGTGCCATGAGTTACTCTGGAAGAGATCATATTTTGCTTTTGCTGGTATTTGAATCTGAAACCTCGTGATTTTCAATGGTATTCGCGGGTCTGATAGTACCTAGACCCCAATGTGTGGGACTACACTGTGTATATTGTTGTAGTAGTATTTGCAGAAACATAACTCCATTGAAGGACTTTGGAGAATAGGGTTCAAATCAGGACCTAAACCTAGGTGAACTAAGTTATTTGAAACATGTGCTAGTGGGGGTAGTAGCTATTTGGTGGAATAGTCGAGATGTGTGCGACTTGGGCTGGACAACACGGTACAATAAAAAAGAGAAGAAAATAAGGAGGGTTGAAGGAGCTTATTGTGCACTAAACTAAGTTCATTACCTTGCCTTTTTTGTTTATTACAGAATTTATGTAATGAGGACTGTAACACAGCATGCACTAGGTGAATGAGGTCAAATACTCCTACATAACAAGTGATATTATCGCTTGCGAATGCTCTATTGGTTGCAAAGGCCAGAAAGAGTACAGAAACTTGTCTTTATATGTATGCAGCGAAAATAAGTATATCAGACAGCTATTCTTCTTTATTGACCATGACTATTATCATCAAAAGGCACAATTATGAGTACTGACTTGGATAACTATGTATGCTAGAGCAGTCAAAGAATATGATTTTTCATAGTAGAAAATGCTTAAGGGAAAGAAACCGTTACTTTCTAACTTTATAGTTTCTGGGCTGGTAGTACCTTTGCCTTTTAGAGACATACTTTGTGTCTTAGTGGTATATAATAAATCAACTGTGATATGTAATGGTTCTTGCAGCATCAACTAGTCACTAAGTTGAATTATCACCTGCTTTACTATTGGCTGAATCATCAATTGATTAAACTATGATGACAGTTATTCGTAAGAGAGCAGAGAGGCATGAACGGAAGCGAATGCAAAACTATAAAGTGCAGGCGGAGCGACTATCTGCATTTGAAGAATTGCTTAATGAGATTTATACAGTTTGCCGCCCTAAACCAAGGGATTATGAAGTCAGGAGAGATTTGATTTCTGCTTTTAATGAGATAGCAAAGGATATCTATGGTAATCTCTGCACCAAAACTTTTTATAACACGATTCAGCAAATGGATCCTCTGAACTGGCTTGTAGTAGCTATGTTAATTAACTTGATAGAAAAAATATTCAGCATGATGTGACAGTTTCTCCTTTTTCTCTTCTTTTTCAGGATGTTCTGGTAATGTTCCTGTTGTGGAGGAGTTTGGATCATTTGTAATGGATCTATTCCATTCAAAAAGTGACCTAGATCTATCTGTTAATTTTGACTACAGTTCAGTTCAATTTTCGCATGAGAAGAGGATTCAAACTCTCAGAAAATTTGCAAGGAAGTTATATGCACTTCAAAGTAAATCTTTGATTTAATTCCTTTTTTTCCTTAATACTGTCTGCAGTTCATGGATTACTGCCTGTCCTAACCAAAATTTGAAGTACATTTTTACTTTGAAGAGTAGATCGAATTTTAGTCGAAAAGTAGATTTACTACTCTGAATGTTCTCTAGGTGAAAAAATATGTTGCCACTTCAAAGAACTGGCTATTTCCAATTTTCCATTAGCAGAACCAATAAACTAAAGCTTTTAAGGTAAATGTCAGGTGCCATTTATTTTGAAAAAGAGACTTGGTTTTCTTAGTTTTTACAATGGAATATGGTCCACATGGTGTATGCAATGAGGCAGGTAAATGTGGTAGAAAATAGTGAAAAACAAGAAGATTGAGTCAACTGTTCCTCAGTCCCAAACTATTATGCAGTTATATGGATCCTTTGTATATATTTGCTCTATTTAGCACTTTGTTTGTCACTATTAGGGTTTAGTATGTTTGGTTTATTTCATCTGTGGTTTTCCGTGCTTCAGGATATGGGCATGTTTCTGGTGTTCATCCAATAACAGCTGCTAAGGTGCCCGTTCTGAAAGTTGTTGATTGTGGAACGAAAGTTGAGTGCGATATATCAGTTGAAAACAGGGATGGAGTTTCAAAGTCTAAGATAATCCACATGATTTGTTCACTTGATGAAAGGTTTCAGAAGCTGAGCTTTTTGGTAAAATTCTACAATCTCTTGTATGTTTGCGATATGTACAGCTGTTCCTGAAATGGAGTAAAAGTTTAATTTTGCTTGTTCAATAGTTTGGAAGACTGTTTCTTTGATTCCTGAATGCATCATAGCAGTTTCACAGGGTTACTAGTTCTTGGCACAATTACCTGTGCTCCTCACACTTAAATGAATAGGATAGCCATTATATCACTTTCTTTAACTTCACTTGAAATATATTCAGAAATAAAAATTCCTGTCATATGACCCATGAAATATACAATACAAAGCAAGTAAAAGGAAGTTCACAATGTAGGACTATGCCTCCTATTTTTGGCAGCTCAAAAGACATGGCATGTAATCACATGGGACAATGGGAGTAGAAGATTAAAGAGAAGAAAAAAAAAAGCAACAAAAGGAGCCAATAGCCTCTGTTTGAAAGGAAGCAAGCTTTGCAATGTGTATCAATTAGTTATGCCACAAAGACTTGCATCTTTTAAGAACATAGATTGACAAACAAAACTAAGGAGATAAATTATTTTTCATCCTTTTGAATCATCTTAACTTGTATAACATGTAAACAACACTGAATCCTACTTACTCCAAACATTGGAGAAGTACAAAATATTTTATCTATATCTATAACCTCATCAAAGAAACTATTAGGTTATGTGATCTTCCATGATTGTTTATTTATGAGAGAACTTCAGTTTGAGGAAGGACAAAACTAAGCCAAGTCATGTTGATGAAGGGTTAGCAATGTAGTTTCCATAGCTTGTCTGGTCTCTCATTTGTGCTGCGGAAATATTCTTTTGCTTACTGATCAAAACAACTTCAGAGGCCAGCTATATTTTATATATTAGAGTTTATTTAGATTTATTCACATCATTCTATTCACATCCTTAAAAAGTATGATCTCTTGTTTTTTGCAGATGAAAGCTTGGGCAAAAGCGCAGAATATTAATAGCTCAAAAGACAAAACTTTGAACTCATTATCTGTAATACTTTTGGTTGCTTTTCATTTGCAGGTATGAGCCAAGTACACGTTATTTCTCTGTTGCCGTCTTACTCTTTTTTTCCTTGCTTACATATTATGGACAGCATGCTGATTACTTTGAGTCAATATAAATTGTGCCTTCAGCAGAATGTTTTGTTATCGTGGTTAATCCGTCTGCCAGCATAGGAGCTACTGGTGAACTAATAACATAACCTTACACAGTATACTCTATGGTAAAATTTGTACTGATTATAGCTATGAATAAAATCTTCACCTTATTAGAAGAAAATTTACTCTAATAAGTATGGACAGCTGTAGTTTTAATGCAGCAAATAGTTATACAAAAAATGTTATCTTCTCAAAAAAATTTAGAAGAAAATTTACTCTGGTGAAATCATATGATTTGATTTTAGTCTGTTGTGGTTATTCAACTTTTCTTTTTCAATGCCCTCTCATGATTTTGTTGCTTTCTTGTTTTATTTAATAGGGACCTTCATTTTAGTGATTCAATGCTCTGAGCTATAATACCTTCTATGAAGGCTATTCTAAGCAAAACAGAATTCCCACAGTTTTAAAAATGTGGTTACAAGACCAAATTTATATTGTTTCAACTTAAGAAAAAACAAAAAGAGGAAAGGAAAAAATGTTCTATCCTAGCTGGTCAACCAAGTTTGGTATCTAAGTGAAGAAGGGTAGAGGAGCAGGACCCATTAGCCACCAAGTTTGTGTTGTTTCAACTTACAGAACACAAAAGAAATTTACTTTTTTCCTCTTGCAGTACCTTGGTATTATTTAATGAAATTTACTTTGCCTGATCCAAAAAAGAAAGGAGAAAGAAAAAAGATGGTTTGGTGCACCCTCTTGTACAATCGGTGTTGCTCTTGTAAGCTTTTTGTTACTGGATTTAACCCTTTTTGTCAATAAAAGCATTATTAATATTTCTGATTGCGTAGTATTATGCTTTGCTGATTTAGTTTTGTGGAATATAAATTATGAAAGTCTTGTCTTTTTTTTTTTTTTTTTTTTGTCAAAAAAAAGTCTTGCCTTTTTTTAAAAAAATCTGTGAGGAAATTGATGTTTGCTGAGAACTGAGAAGTATGTGTAGATATCTTGATTCCTTTCTAGAGTGCTATTGATGTAGTTTTTAGTTAATGATCTGTTTTTTTTTTTTTTTTTTTTCATTTGGGGTCGTGTGAACTTTGCCCTCTAATGAATGGTACTTTGCAGACACGAAATCCTCCAATACTACCGCCATTTTCTGCCATATTAGAAGGTAACTATGAATCTTTACTTATTCAGTTTCCGGACGCCTTTTTTGAAGGGACATCAGTACACAGTGGAGTGAAGTACTGTAGTAGAAAAGAAAAATTCCCAAGAATAAAGATCATGATAGAAATACTTTTTTCGTGAAGGAAATATATAGGACCCTATGCATCAGAACTGGATGTGCATGAAAAATCTTCCATTTGTCATGCTGTCAATGCAGTGATACATATGCATAATTCTTTTTTTTATACATGACTTGGTAGTTTTGGTTTTAGCACTTGTTTGACTTTTGATTCATATTGATACTTGGCCCTACTGTGAACAGTAAAGGAGAAATATGTTCTCTTTCATGTTAGGATTCTGTGTTATGTGGTGTAATAATAGTCATGGCAGTCAAAAGGGAGTAAGATGATTATCTAGATTATTTCCAGTGCGCTGCTAATAACAAACGTCTGAAACACCAAGCAAGTACACCAGAGGAACTGAAATGCAGGTCCCCATGGAAAAGAAAGAAAAGCTTGCAGAGGAGATCAGTTTTTGTTTTTGGTGCAGTTTTATTGCTTGAGTGGTCTTGTCTGGCAAGTCTGTTCGATGATGTTAAAACTACACAGGGTCAAGTCAAATAGGAAATCCTCAACACTACCAGTTTTAAAAACAAAATGTCAAATAGGAAATCCTTATATCCTTTCTGATTAGAAAGTGAGGAACTAAAACCATCACTATAAGATTCTAAATTTCAAGAATATTGTTGTGATTTTCTATTCAAGTAGATCCTAAGTGATGCTTCTCTTTGCACTTGTTTTTTTCATGAGATCTTTTGTTTTGATATTCCTTGGCGTTGAAATGTTCTAGATGGCTCTGATCCTGATTCAGTGGCGAAGTCATTGAAGAAGTTTGTGAACTATGGGAAGGGGAACAAAGAGTCAGTGGCTGAGCTGCTAGTTACACTGTTAATCAAGGTACTGTGAATTCAGTATCATCTTAAAGTGGGGCTGTGCATTGACTCCCAATTCATACATACATCCAGTTTTCTGGCTCATTATGGTCTCATTTCATTGCAGTTATTGTCGGTTGAGAAGCTTTGGGCCAAAGGGCTATGTGCAAGTACCTACGAAGCATCTTGGCTATCTAAAACATGGGACTCCAAAGTTTGCTGCATCAGTGTAGTTATCTTTCACTTATTGATGTCCTTTGTGCTTAGCAATCATTGAAGTGCTGAATTAATGGCTTATTGTGCAGGTTGAAGATTTCACTGACCGGTCTCAAAATGTTGCAAGGGCGGTTGGAAAAGGAGAAGTAAAACGGATATACAAGTGTATCCAGCGTACCAGCGAATACATTTCTGCTTTTATGGACGGTCTGGTCGGAATACCCAAATTGAAGTCTCAGTTGTTTGGCAATGCTGCTCCCTTTCAAGAAGTTTCTGAGACAGGGAACATTAAAGAAGATGGAAATATAGTCACTCTTCCTTGTAGAGATATCAAGAATAAGGAGGATCAAAGTAAAGAAGGCCAGAACGGAAGTCAGTTGGCTATACCTTCTGAACCTGTTGCGACAAAAAGAAAATGGTCTAGCGAAGGTTGGGAAGGATTAACTTCAGTGAGTGGGGGGCAGTCAAAAGGAAAATGGTCTACTGAAGGTTGGGAAGGAGTACGTTCAGCGAGTTGGGGACAGCCCATGGAGGATGGGGGACCAGCCGACTCTCCATGGTCAAAAGGAAAATGGTCTACTGAAGGTTGGGAAGGCATACGTTCAGCAAGTTGGGGACAGTCCAAGGAGGATAGGGGACCAGCCGACTCTCCATGGTCAAAAGGAAAATGGTCTACTGAAGGTTGGGATGGCATACGTTCAGCGAGTTGGGAACAGCCCAAGGAGGACGATGGACCACCTGACTCTCCCTGGTCAAAAAGAAAATGGTCTACGAAAGGTTGGGGAAAAGCATCTTCAGCTAATTGGGGACAGTTAAACGGGGACAGTGTACCACCAGACTCTATCTTGACAAAAAGGAAAAGATCAGAAGAAACCCGGGGAGGAACTTCTTCTGCTCAATGGCTGGGAAAATCAGACACGAAAAGTTGGCCCAAAAGAAAGCATAACAGTAAGTATGCACCTAAGGCTAAGTGGTCAAAAATGCAGACAGGAGGTCGGGGAGGAAGCTAAATGAACCATTTGCGCGTATCTAGTTGAATCATCTGCAACAATTTTACATTCTTGCTAGGACTTGGGGAGTAGCTCGTATGAGCTAGATAACGTAACCCTCGTTATCCTCTTGTTTTTGTACTAGTTGGTTAGAACATTTTGTGCAGAATGACTTAGCAATGACCTAACAAGATGGCATGTTAACTGCTCAATGTACATTTAATTTTATGTACCATATGAACATCAAGGAATCAAATGAAAAACAGATTCTGGAGAAACCAATCTCTCTCTCTCTGTAATAGTCGAAGTGTGTGTAAATTGGTTCTAACACCATCATTATAAAAAAAGAAAATGAAATCAACAAAGAAAAACAATCAAGCAGAAAAGATCTATCAAATTTCTATGATAATATAAACTGGATTCCAACAAAAACCGACAAAAACAAACAAGGTGTTTTGAGGTTCTAGCTGAAATTAACAACTAGCAACAAGTCAAGCCCGGTGTATAAAATATCTTGCATTCACGCAGAGCTCGGAGAATTTAACAACATAGTAAAAGAACATCTTGGTGCATAAAGTATCTTGCGTTCACATAGGGTCCAATAAAAAAATTTAACAACATAGTTTGTGATAATAATTAATAATAAAAGTCTAGATTTTGTCTTCTCTGACAGTCTTAATATTATCGGCAATAGCTATAGCATCCATTGAAATACCCGCAATGCCTCTTTTTGAAAATCCAACAGCATAGAGCCCATTCTCTCCTTTCCAATTTATCAATGTGCCATCTTCAAGGAATATTGAGCTATAATCCTGCATACAAAAGAAAAAAAAGTTGTACATATTTGAGACAATGATAGTAAACTTAATAGTAAGTGAAATTAGTAACTAGGAAAACTTATCGAGAAAAACTTATTCACACATGATATTTATAGGCAAGTGGAACAATTTCAAGATTCAAAATTAGAATTAAAAAAAGAACATAGTGATCATTTGCAAAACGTACCTTTAGCCATTTGGTAGCAACATTTTTGTATCCAGTAGCAAAAATGATAGCATCAAATTGATGTTCATCTCCATTGTCAAACACTACTGTGTGTTCCCTTATTTCCGATATTTCAGGAAGTACCTAATTAACAATTCACCAAAAGTTATTTCACAAAAAAACCAAATTGTTTTTTTTTTTTTTAATAATAGATTATTAATGCATATTAGATGAACTTTTTATACAAATTTACTATTTTAGCCAAAATTACTGAATTCTACCGATTTCGTAACTATAACAGTCAAACTGTTGCCCATGATAATGAACATGTATTTTTACCCTTCATTAAATACCACTATTAGGTTCTTGGCAGTAATCAAGTTTGAACTCGTGATGTGCGCCTAACCATACATCACATGTTATACTTTTACTATCAGACCAAAGACCTCAGAGAAACTAAAGCCATCTGTTTTCACATAATATTTCTTAAAATAGAATGAAATAAAATAAAGATAGTATCATACCTTTATCTGTCCAAGTTTGATCTTGTCAATGGCACCAACATCAATTACTGGAGATCTACCTTTTGATATTTTAACAGAAAATGGGCCTTCTTCTGGTTGTGGTATTCCCAATTCTGCCAAATTTCCAAATTTAAATTTGGCATACTTTGCAATTACAGTATCAACCAAAGATACTGGTAAATATTTTAGCATTAACATTGCAGTATACACCATCTCCCTTGTTAGAACATGAATCTACAAAAACATTAGGATAAAATATATTAAAACCTTTAGAATTAATAACCATATTTATCAAAAATACAATTGATTGTGCATGTGAAAACTTGTATCACTAACTATATAAAAATTATAGCACTTTGGGAAAACATCATGAAACATATTTACGATAAGTTTCACGTTGTGACGATATTAAAAAAGAAGTACAAAACCAGGTCAATTATAAGGTAATTGCATATAAATCTTCATGACAAACACTAAGAGTAACCACATAAAATTATAAACATTAAACTATGTATGTTGTTAGTGTAAAAAATATTTACGTTGTAAATATTTGTATTAATTGATGGAAATGACGAAGATGTAGGAAACGTGTGTCTACGTAATAACTAAATATAATATTTTCTTCGAATGAAATATACATATTTGGTAGAATAAATTCGACACCAAGTTGACAACAACAATGGTTTCATCAAACATAAATTGGTGCTCTAATATTTGTGAAAAAGTGATTGTCGAACTAATTAGCAAAATATAAATCATTTCAAAATAAGTAGAACGTTGTAAATTGGTCAAATAGGCTATTATGTCATTAATCCAATGATGAAGGGTTAGAGATACTCTTTTAACCAATGTGACGAATACTAGATGATGTAATTACACAAAATGAGACTTTTGATCATTACGTAACAATGAATTTAATGAAACAATAAAACAAAATTTAAGTAACAATCAAAACATATATTATATTAAATCTAACAACACAATAGGTAACAACCATCCAAACAAGTTGAAAAAGGAGGCGTATCATTAGCCTTAAGTTTGTGGCATATTAAGAAAATTGAGCATTATCATTACCAAACAAAGATAATGAATTTGACTCGAATTTCCGCTTCTCACAGTTACTCTCCACACCTTCAGACATTTGACGCCAAATGGTAATGCATTTTCTTATTTCTTTGATAATAGAGTTGAGTCTTATGACAATTTTTTTTTGGACATTTTCTAAGAAAAGAAGGAAATACTATAATAACATATGTGCATTTCATTCTTTTTGATCTTCTCTTTGACATTTTCTAAGAAAAGAAGGAAATACTATAATAACATATGTCGCATCGAGAGTTTGTTCTTGCAATATAAGAATTGCTCCATAGATCACATTGAAGTATTTGAAGCTTCTTTGGCAACTATGAAGTCACTAGAAGAATTACCACAGCTCCTTTTTTGCATTGTATACCTTTCCTTGCTTCTCACGCTAAAGCAATTGTAGCAACTAGGAGAAGAATGCCATCACATTCCATTTGTGGAAGAAAGCAAGTACAACTTATGAATCGACAACTTTCATGCAATTATTGTGCTCTTGCTTCTTGCCTTGAAAATATTGCACGACATCCAAAAATTTAATCATTTATATGTGATTTCTCTTGCATTGCCTTCTCCATGTTAAGCAAACAATGTGCATGGCTAAATAACTCTATAAATATGGAGATAAAGAATGTAGGTAATCCATCAACTCCATAAATTAAGCTATCGATGAGTATCGAATCCCCCCCTCCCCACCTTCCGAAAAATAATTTTACCTCACATGAAATTTCAATTGACTCCAAATAGGTAATCACATTAATTATAACGAAATAAGTTATAATAACTTTACAAATAATTGTAGGTGATTGATGTAGAGTTGGGGGGTTCCATCTCTTAAGTATAGCTTTTCATAGTAGAACATGGTGGAAAACCTATTGGCTAAGGGGGGAGGAGGCGGCAATCCCTTCATACCCAATTAATAACATATATGTCCTTGATTGTTTCTTTGACTTTCTATGTCACCTTCCACTTGTATATATAAGTCATGCTTAAGAACTAATCTTTGTAGTCATATAAGAAGTTAAGGTAAAACAAGATCACTTAGTCAATCTCTAATATGATATTTTCTATATGTAGAAGCTTTTGTAAAATAACTTACCTAATAACAACTTTTTGTATCAACATAGTCTCAATAAGGTACTATTGCAATGTCACCAACACTGTGACTTTGCATCACCTCTTCAGAAAAATTGACGTTGCAAAACATGTACAAAGTTTCTTCCACAACACGAGGGGTCGTTTGATTACAAGGATAAATGATTTGATGGACATATACAACTAACGCCATGAAAACCAAAATCCAAACATGTATCAAATTTGCACCCTTCATGACTCGGACGGTCAATATCTCTGTGTTTTTTGGGAAATGCATGCATGTTGCATAATCACCATTTCCCCCTTCAATCGGTTATTCTTGTATATTTCTTGAGCTGACATCAATAGACATTTATATCTCGCATCATGTCTTGTCCTATAAGTATATCTAAGGTTCAATCTACATGGGGCATACCACCTTCTTCATAGGGGTCATTTGGTTTTGTGAACCTTTTTGTCCCCATAGAGAAGAGATTGAAAGTCTGGGTCCTCTAGATCACTCTACCTTACAACTTGAATTGATTGGTATATATTTATTTTTAGTAAATAAATAAAACCCTTCTCACTGTATATTCCTCTACTATTAGTTGAATCATCAACTTTTCTTCTCCTCTCTCCTTCTTCAAGTATAATAATCACATCTTTCTCTTCATAAGTAGAGAGAGATTTCGAATTTGGATGAACCCTTCATTCAAGAGCGCAACATCCATTATCGTCCATTTATAGGCCTCCCCATTTGGACAGACTTGGTTCTATGCAATTCAACTTTCTCTTTGTGGAGAAAAAGTTTCTAAATCGAGACATTAAAATAGGGATTCTAAAAGAAGAAATATATACTGTTAATGCAAGATAGATTAAATTAAATAAGGAATCTAAGTTTAATATACAGTTAGTGTAAATAATTTTTTGCACTATCATTTATCAAGTTATCTAATTGATATCTATAACCAAATTTCTTAAAAAATATGAAATTCGAAATATTAAAAAAAAATATATGTAATCTATATAACATGTGAACATGACTATGTAAAAAGTTGTTAATATGACAAACTATTCTACTTATAAGAAAAAAGAACCCTAATTCTTTTTCTTCAAACTCAGTTCCTCAAAGGGAAAAAAAGTTCTTTAAACAAATTAACTATATATGTATGGTTGTTTATACTAAACAACTCATCACCTCTTCAAAACATACCCTTCTTTTTCTCTCGGTATAACATATCCAATGAGAAAGCAAACGTGAATTTAAAATTTGTAATTTTGTGCGATTTAGAAATGGAATTAAAAGATCTTTCTATTTTTTTGGGAAATTTTAGTATCTACCCAAATTTTTAGTAATTACAATAATCCAACTTCATATTCCTTAATCACTTTCAGATCAACCAAAGTCCTTTTTAAAGAAAAAAACAAACTAAAAGGGCTATTTCCCCCAAATGTCCTCCATTGATAATAGTAGCCAATAAATTGACCCGGTGTTGACGGTCAAGAAACTCACACTCATTCTCTTGATGAATAGAGTTACAACATAACATGTGCTAGTAAAAAGAAACAAGTATCGAAAGAAAAAAAATTAAGACACCGACTAAACTGACAAAACACCATCGATATCGATTAAAAAGAATCAACAAACACAAACCTACATGCATACAAACAAAAAAAGAAAGAAGTAAAAACAAGGTATAGAGACAGATAGAGAGACTTACTGGGCTTCTAACAACAATCGATGCGTGACTTCCATAATTTGAAAGATCAAACGCTATTTCCATTCCAGAGTTTCCTGATCCAACAATCAGTACATTTTTTTCTTTATATTTTTTCCCGGATTTATAGTCACTTGAATGAATAATTTCGCCTTCGAACTTTTCAATCCCTACCACCTTTGGAATATAACCTTCGTTATTTTCCCCTGTAGCCAAAATTAAAAAGTTACAGGCATACACTTCTAGATCTCCACTAGCCAAATCTCTTGATTTGACGTTCCATTTACCCTCCTCACTATTGAAAAACGCCAATTCAACACAAGTTTGAAATTTTGGTTTGATACTGAAATGCTCCACATACTTGTCTAAGTATTGAATAAACTCATTTTTTGACAAATATTTCGGGGTTGAAGTTGTATGTGGCATAAAGGGTAATGAACAAAAACCCTTAGCTAAGTGTAAATTAAGTCTATCATAGGTCTTTTTCTTCCACAAATAAGCACAACAATTCTCCTTTTCTAACACAACATTTTTGATACCGAAATTATTTAAGCAAGCTGAAATCGCTATCCCTGATGGACCGGCTCCAACTACAACAACTTCAACTTCTTGCTTCGAAAAATTTACCATTGCAAAATTTTCAGAAAGTTAAAGAGACAGTTATTTTTTTTTGAGTATTGTTGAAATACAATTGCAACAAGAGTTCAAGAGAGGGGAATTTAGCCAATGAGGTATGTATATATAGTCTTCAAATGAGATTTATTGTTTTTTTGCCTTTTTTAAAAATGTAATGGAGAATAACAGTTACAAGTAAATGTAGATTAGTTTGGAAGTAAGACTATAGATTTTTCATTTAATGTTATGAATGCATATAATTTCATCTATAATTTGTTTTATATGAAGACACTGTCTTCACTTATGTTCATGGTATTTAATATAGTTATTCTCGCGATTTTATTTTATATGATGGCAATTAGATATGAAGCTTAAAAAAAGAAAGAAATATTTTTAGAACTTGTTTCATCGTAAATTATATGTAGTGCCATATTAGCTCAAGGATGATTAGTCGTCAAACACCTTTCATCGAAAAAATTGATTGTCATAAGTCAAATTATATTAGTTTATATATATATATATATATATATATATATATAATATGCATACATATATTAAATCTTAAATATCCTTTACAAAAGTCTTAGCTACATCACTAACTATATGAATGTACGTCATAATTAAAGGATAAATGAAGAGTTCAAGTAGTATAAGAAGTTCGATTCATTTTCAATGGATTAAAAGGAAAATAGTGTCGTGTTTAATTAACGGAGTGAGCCCGGAGTTGGACGATAAATAGGTTTTTTTATTTATTTTGAGTGTAAAAAGTATTTTTTTTTCCTTCAGAATTTGTGTTATTGCAACAAAATTTGAGTTTAGTTTTCATTATTCTTTGATAGATGTAAAAGCATTTAATTGAAAGTTATTTTTAGCTTAAGCTAAAACATGGTAAATACATTTTGAACTTTGCAGATTAAAAAAGAGATTTAGCAATTTAATTGAATTTGACTAAATTTAAATTATAACAATTTTATTAATTTGACTAAAAAACAACAAATTAATTGAATTTGACTAAATTACAACAATTTAATTGAATTTGACTAAATTACAACAATTTAATTAAATTTGACTAAAGTTTATTGACGGTCTAAACCCAAAGTATATTTTTTGTCTTTTTATCTGTGTCTTAGATTTTTTAGATACATAGTTACTCAACTAATTAATAGTTATTAATTAATTATATCAGAAAGTTATTTCATTGTTGAAAAATAAGAATCAAGAAAAAAAAATGATATAATAACGATTAGTTGAGTGACCATATAATAAATCAATCCTCATATTTGTGTATGTTGGTAAAAGTATAAGTATGGTAAAAAAAGAAGGCATATCACATAAATATGCCCTTTAACTTACACTTAACTCACATTGTTATGCCCTTCAACTTTAGATGTGCACAAGTAGATACTTTAACTTATATAAATTGAACAAATCGACGCATACGTCCTACGTAGCATTCTACATGACAATTTGTGTTCTACATGTATTATGTCACATAGGACTCATGTGTCTACTTGTTCAAACTCATATAAGTTTTAGTTCCTACTTGTACACACCCAAAATTGGAGGACATAAATGTAAAATAAGGCTAAGTTAAAGGACACATTTATGTATTATGCCTATAAAAGAATAATAAGAATAATTTTTCAAATTAATGCGTAAAATACTAACTATTTCTTAAGAAGATTCAAGTCGTGCGATTACTCTATAACTTTAATTTATTTTTATCGACTTGAATAATCCTCAAGTTTTACGAAATATGTAGGATGAATATATACTTTTTTTTTAGCTAGTGTTAATGACATAATTTTTTTTTACTGATATAATTGTGGTGTCTTAAAGCCACTTGCACGCACCTTGACTAATTTGAGTAATGACAAATATTTTAACTCTTTACACACACAACCCCCTCCTCATACATTGCAGCCTTCCCCTCCTTTGCCTCCAGGTACTCAAATTTGATCAATGATCGATTTCTAGATTTCGTTGTAAACCTTATTGGTTATTTCAAATACATAAATTAATAATGTTAGAAACAAACATAATGAGCACATCAATGGTGTCACGCCCCGAGCCTACACCCTGGACGTGGCCGGCACTCAGAGACTATTGCTGGCCCCTAGCGAACCCTTGGCCTGGTTACTTAACTCAACGGAAGACTTAACTCAACATAATATAAGTTCATAAATCAACTTAACTGATCAAATCTGGCCAAAATGGCAACTTATGTCTCAGAATAGAATATCTATAAATACAAAAATGAGAGACTCATAACTAACTGCCTAACTATCTATGAAGCCTCTATAATACTGAGATGGATGTTGGGACAGACCCCACAACATCCTAATAAAGAAATAAAACTAGGAAAACGAATAAAAAGAGTCCTCCGAAATGCAAAGAGGCTCACCATTGACTCTGAGCTATTCAACTGGATCAACAAGGCGTTGGATGCTGATCCTGGTTACCTAAATCTGCATCATAAGACGATGCAGGCCAACTGGCATCAGTACATTGAATGTACGAGGATGCGAGTTGGAATGCTAAGCAACATATGCTAGAAAGAAATCTGAAAGAAACTGAATAACTTACCTGGCTCAACTCAACTCAACCTAACTGACTCATTTTAATATAAAGCAATTTAAAACAAGTGCAATATAAAGAAAATCTGTTTTAAAACATGCTATAAACTCTGTGTGTATGCAAAGATACAATAAATCTGAGATGTATGTAGAAATACAAATGAACTGATATATATATATAAATACAATAACTGTTGTGGGAGTTTCTGTAACCGACAACTATCACATAAGAGCTATAGTGATGATACAACAATTAACCTCACGCTGTCAGAGCATCCTATACCCGGCCAAAGGTATAGAACCTGAACTATCTAATGGATCTACTTGTCTAATTTGAAAAGGATTCATCTAAAAAATATGAACCTCTTCTACCCATATGGCTACATGGTTCTATGGGGGCTGTGGGTTTTTCGAACGCTCCCCTAATTCAGTGCTCAATACTACTCCCAAAAATATATTGGCTTTTATGTTTTTAAAACATAATTCCTCTGTGATTTGAGATTAGTGCTCAAAAACTTAGCTCAAAGGCTATCTTGGAAATCGAAGTTTCCCTTCTTGCTTCACTTAGAAAACGATTACTCTTTTCTGAAACTAGCCCGAAGGCTCTTTGGAAATCTCAGTTTCCAATCTTGTTTAAATGTGAAAACATTTCTTTTAAACTTCTTTGGGAATACATAGTCCCCATATACCTCTTTGAAGAAAAGAACTTCAAACCATAGCTTTACTCTTGCTTAACCTCAAAACTTAAGTCTTAAAACGACGTTAAAACATTGTTAAAGACCCTTGAAAACTTTAAGAAACTTTGCTTTGACTTGCTTCTTAACTTCTAGACTTGACTCTTAACTTTCTTGACTTTAAACTTAACTTTCCTTGAATTAAATTATGGGTTCAAGGTTCATGATCTCATGTTTATGGATGATTTCATGATGTTTAGATGTTCTTTAGAATGTTGGAATCGACTAGGAAGCATAGGTACATCACTTAGGAACAAGTACGAGAAGGTGGGGAATGAATGGGGAGAATTGACGTCCCTGACGCTCTAAGAGGCGCGGGGCGCCAGCCCTCTGAAACGACCCCAAAAATGCCCGAAAATGTGCTTCGGAAACACCTATAAATTGTAATTTCCATATATCTCAAAATCCGTGCATCATTTCGGAAATTCGACTTCGTATTCTTATTCAAGGGGTCAAATTGAGTGGGAAATGAGTCTAACCCAAATTTTAGAGCAACCGTATCAAAATCCAAAATTTTCAAGTGAAGCCTTTTTCGAGGGTCTACTTTGGAGGGTCATATCTCCTAGCACACAAATTATTTGGTGGCCAATAATATATCCATGGAAAGCCCTTTGAGTTAGCTACCTAACGCACTTCGTTTCACCTCATTCGGAGTTCGGACGAAGAAGTTATGCCCATTTTCGTAAAGTCTGTCCGGCAGAAAAGGCAATTTCCAAAAGAGCCGATTTACTGTTCATTTACTGTTCACCCGCCCCTTTTTTTTTAAGTGTTGGACGAATTTTTTTCCAAAGGGTATATATTATTTCCTAGATACCATTAATTCATTCCCATCCCTAAAAACATTTCCCTCTCTCAAAAACTCTCTCAAAACCCCAAGGAAACTCAAGGTGAAAGATGGAGCTAGGGTGGATGGTGGCTATTGATTTCTTCACCAATTTCGTTTGGTTCTTGAAGATAAAGGTATGGGGATCCTTTATCCTTGATTATTCTTTCTTTCAAGGAGCCCAATCAAAAGGTTTTCAAGGTTTTTCAAATACACAAAAATCCTATTTCGAATTCTAAGCATGGGTTCTTGCATTAAATAATTTCAAATGATGTTTCATGTGGTTATTAATGATTATTTATGGTTTTAAGAAAGAAATATTTGTGAACCCATGTCTTCTCAAATTCTTTAAATTTAGCCTAAAGTGAGTTTAATGATTTTGAGTAATTGATGTAGGATTATTGAGTGGTTGATGTGGGTTGTTCTTATATGATCTTAGCTATGTTGAGTTGCTAGAAATTGTTATTGAATGGTATAATGTGAGGTAGTAGCCTTGAATGGTCATAAATTGGGATTTAGACTTTATGTTGGTTATTGGATATTGTTTAGCTTAGCTTGTATAGTTGATTGTTGTTATTATCATTGTTATTGTATTGTTAAATTGTTGGAAGATGAGGATGATGAAGATAGCCATGGAAAGAGGGTAAGTTGATCAAACTTGATAAATATTGTATAATTGGCATGGAATTGAGTATTGTGGCTTATGGCCTTTGAAAAGGATGGTGAGATGGCTTGATCTCTTAGTATTAATAATATTGTTATTAATTGGCTTGATCCACCTTTGGTGGAGGTGGTTATTTGTTGTATTGTTGTGAATTGAGGCCATGAAGGGCATTAGGTGAATGTTATTATATTGTTGTATTATTATACACATATGAGGCTAGATGTAAAGTCCTATATGAAGCTATATGTGAAGGTATGATGTGAATGAGTCTATGTGATCTTGTGATGATCCTATTATGGTCTATTTTGCATATTATCATGAAATGGAATTATTATGTGATGTTTATGGTTTTCATGCTTCCATGATCAAATTATGAAGGTTGATATATATATGTATGTTGTTGGTGGGCTGATTTATATGTATTTCGAAATTGGTTGGACTTAGTACTCTTGAAGTACATGATTTCATTTACATGAACAATAGCCCATCATGTGTTTGATAAAATGCCCATTTATAGAATCCTTAGGAAATGGAAGGTCCAATGTACGTCCTATGAATCGAATAGCTATATAATTATTGAAATGATGATGAAATGGACACATGTATATGATTTTCTCTATATAAGTGTTGTGAGTCGACCAAGCCTAGTACGGGGGGTAGTAGGCCCGTATAACCGTATCGAGGGGTTGGTACCTTGGTTGCCTAGTACGGGGGTAGTAGGCCCGTATAACCGTATCGAGGGGTTGGTACCTTGGTTGCCTAGTACGGGGGGTAGTAGGCCCGTATAACCATATCGAGGGGTTGGTACCTTGGTTGCCTAGTACGGGGGGTAGTAGGCCCGTATAACCATATCGAGGGGTTGTACCTTGGTCCCTAGCTCGGGGTGGTAGGCCCGGGTAACCACATTGAGGGGTTTGTACCTCATTCGCCTCTCCAAGGGGGTGGTAGGCCTTGGAAATACTATATTGATGGTCACTCACCACACATGTACTATGCCCCACTAAATATGATTTATTTTATGTAAGCATCATTATACATATCCTCTCATTAATATGCTATCTATCGGGTATGATTATGCACTTTGCCTATAAAGTCCTTATCTAAGGTAATCTTGGGGAACACTTAAGTGTGCTTGAAGAGGATTGTGTGGGCGGTCACTTCTTGTCTCACTCAAGTGTGTCTTAAGGTTATATTAGGTAGAGGCCCTATGGTAATGAAATGACATGTGTCCTTCTAAAGTTAAGCATGAGTTGTATATGGATTTATATTAAGTATATGTATGGTTGGCTATGGTCTAATATGTTAATGTTGACTTGTATTATGTCTCTTATACTTGCAAAGGAAAGGTTTTATCAAAGGACATGAAAGCATACCTTTCTTGTAAATGTCCGTTGTGCATATTTTCTTGCATGGTCTCCATACTTAGTACTTAATTGTGCTAACCCCTTTCTTTTGCTTTTTGACTAAAGTGTAGGGATTTGGAGATGGTGATATGTCATGACTACTTGATAGGTTTTTAAGAGTTGAAGATGAAGACTTGGTGAGTCCTCATAGATTCGAGGGCAATAACCAATAACCAACATGTTCTTTTTATGTCTCTCTAGTATTTGCTTAAGTTTTGAGTGGGCTTAGTCCCAATGTTATATTCAGTATTAGATGGTTTTGAGACATATTGTATAAAGTCTAGAAAGTCTTCCGCTTGCTATTTATTGAAAGTATCTTCGTGAGTGAAGAAAGTTTTTAATTCCTTATGGTTTTGGTGTCTATGCAATGAATGAATGCTAAGAGGCTTGTATTAGACCTCTTCGAGGTCGAGTACGCCGGTTACGACTAGGGGTGCTCCGGGTCGTGACAAACTTGGTATCGAGCATAAGTTTCCGGGATGGTCTTAGGTTGTCTCAAAACCACATCTAGTAGAGTCTTGTTCATAATGTGAAGCGCGCCACATTATGAATAGGAGGCTATTGGGTGCTAAGAAAGTTTCACTTCTTCATTCTTTTAGTCGTGCCATGGAGTTTCTCTCTATAATGTCTTCCCTTTTTTTTTTCCATATGTGATGGTCATTTGGGTGTAACCTTTGAGGAACTTTTAATGTTGCAAGGATTGAGGGAGAGAATGTTAGTTGTGATGCCAACTATGACTTGGTGACTTAGTAGGTGTGAGGTGAAAGATTGTGGTGATGACTTTAGTATGAATGGGATTCCTTTGGTTATGCGTGTTGTTGGTAGTATCCGGCTTAGTCATGAGGAAGTTTTGTGATGTGTTGAAGGAATTTGTGAAATGTGTGGTGATTTAGAAATGCTAGGTGTAATGAGTATAAAAGCCTAGTGTTGTTTTGATCCGACCTTAGGATGGAAGGAGGTGAATTTGAAAGAACTAGTAAGAGTTTCTCCTAAGTGGGGAAATATGTGGTTAGATGATAAGGTCTTCAAGTGTGGTTGATGTTTATGAGTTAGGCTTGAAGGATGTTTTCATTACAAGAGGTTTAGTGAATTAAAGAGTTGGGTAAGAATGGTTTTGGTAAGATTGATGGTATTTTCATTGAGATTTTTATGAGATGTTAAGGTTGACCTTAGTTGGGTTTACCCTTAAGTGGGGGATGGTACGATGAGTAGTGAAGTTGTAGAGAAGTGTTGATATCCTTACCTACTTCTATATGTGCTTACTCAAGCCTAAAACAAAGAGTTCCTAGAAGCTTGGTTCATGTTTTGGAGTCTTATGTGAAAAGGAGTTTTCCATGGTCTCCTTATGTCATGCATGTTTTAAATGAATTCTTGTTAAATGAGAAAATGAGTTTTCATGTTTCATGCCCCTCATGTTGATAGGCAATTAGAGTAAGTAACCTATGTGATTCATGAGGTGAATGGTTTAAATGTGCTTTTAAGAAGTAATTGCATAATTGGCCGAAGATCATATGATAAGCATGATTTGAGTTGGAGGAGGAAATTCCTCCAATGAAACGGAATATGTCTAAGTTGCATGCATATTGAGTTCGTAGAAGTAGTCCTATTCTCTCATGTAGTATGATGTGTGTTTTAAATGGAGATTTTTTTCTCCTAAGTTGTGCATTGTGTGTAATATGGCATACTTGACTTGATGATGTGAATTAAATGAACATGCTTGAATGTGTTCTTATGAAATGGAATGTTAGCTCCTTATGTGGTGGAAACTTTCCTAAAGAGTAGAGGAGGTAGTTCCTCCCATGTTTATGTGAATTAATGAGGTTTGCGCATTTCCATAAAAACTTGTGTTTTTGAAGAAAGATGAGTTGTATGAGTTGTTTCCCTCATGTTGTAGTGCATTGGTTATAAGTGATCAATTGTACTTCATGAAAATAAGGTATGAGCATGTCTTAGTAAGGAGTTGAGAAGTTCCTCCTTGAAAGAGTGCTATTGAACATGGAAACTTGCATATGTGCTTAATGATGTATGGACTATGTAATGACTAGGAGAAGGTAGTTCCTCCTATGAACATGAGAAATGTTGATGTTGGTGTGTTATGATTAGGAGAAGGTAGTTTATCCTTGAACATCACTAAACATGATAATGTCATTGCATACATTCATGTTTAAGTTGACAATTGGTTCATTGTGGTTTTACAATTATGTTGAGGTTTTTGAAATGAGGTGTAAGTGCATTGTTGCATCCCTATGTGGGCTGAATTTGCCATGTTTGTGTCTCTCATGTATGTTTCTTTAACATTCGGGGACGAATGTTCCCAAGGGGAGATATTGAAACGACCCCAAAATGCCCGAAAATGTGCTTCGGAAACACCTATAAATTGTAATTTCCATATATCTCAAAATCCGTGCATCATTTCGGAAATTCGACTTCGTATTCTTATTCAGGGGGTCAAATTGAGTGGGAAATGAGTCTAACCCAAATTTTAGAGCAACCGTATCAAAATCCAAAATTTTCAAGTGAAGCCTTTTCGAGGGTCTACTTTGGAGGGTCATATCTCCTAGCACACAAATTATTTGGTGGCCAATAATATATCCATGGAAAGCCCTTTGAGTTAGCTACCTAACGCACTTCGTTTCACCTCATTCGGAGTTCGGACGAAGAAGTTATGCCCATTTTCGTAAAGTCTGTCCGGCAGAAAAAGGCAATTTCCAGTAGCCGATTTACTGTTCATTTACTGTTCACCCGCCCCTTTTTTTTTTAAGTGTTGGACGAATTTTTTTCCAAAGGGTATATATTATTTCCTAGATACCATTAATTCATTCCCATCCCTAAAAACATTTCCCTCTCTCAAAAACTCTCTCAAAACCCCAAGGAAACTCAAGGTGAAAGATGGAGCTAGGGTGGATGGTGGCTATTGATTTCTTCACCAATTTCGTTTGGTTCTTGAAGATAAAGGTATGGGGATCCTTTATCCTTGATTATTCTTTCTTTCAAGGAGCCCAATCAAAAGGTTTTCAAGGTTTTTCAAATACACAAAAATCCTATTTCGAATTCTAAGCATGGGTTCTTGCATTAAATAATTTCAAATGATGTTTCATGTGGTTATTAATGATTATTTATGGTTTTAAGAAAGAAATATTTGTGAACCCATGTCTTCTCAAATTCTTTAAATTTAGCCTAAAGTGAGTTTAATGATTTTGAGTAATTGATGTAGGATTATTGAGTGGTTGATGTGGGTTGTTCTTATATGATCTTAGCTATGTTGAGTTGCTAGAAATTGTTATTGAATGGTATAATGTGAGGTAGTAGCCTTGAATGGTCATAAATTGGGATTTAGACTTTATGTTGGTTATTGGATATTGTTTAGCTTAGCTTGTATAGTTGATTGTTGTTATTATCATTGTTATTGTATTGTTAAATTGTTGGAAGATGAGGATGATGAAGATAGCCATGGAAAGAGGGTAAGTTGATCAAACTTGATAAATATTGTATAATTGGCATGGAATTGAGTATTGTGGCTTATGGCCTTTGAAAAGGATGGTGAGATGGCTTGATCTCTTAGTATTAATAATATTGTTATTAATTGGCTTGATCCACCTTTGGTGGAGGTGGTTATTTGTTGTATTGTTGTGAATTGAGGCCATGAAGGGCATTAGGTGAATGTTATTATATTGTTGTATTATTATACACATATGAGGCTAGATGTAAAGTCCTATATGAAGCTATATGTGAAGGTATGATGTGAATGAGTTTATGTGATCTTGTGATGATCCTATTATGGTCTATTTTGCATATTATCATGAAATGGAATTATTATGTGATGTTTATGGTTTTCATGCTTCCATGATCAAATTATGAAGGTTGATATATATATGTATGTTGTTGGTGGGCTGATTTATATGTATTTCGAAATTGGTTGGACTTAGTACTCTTGAAGTACATGATTTCATTTACATGAACAATAGCCCATCATGTGTTTGATAAAATGCCCATTTATAGAATCCTTAGGAAATGGAAGGTCCAATGTACGTCCTATGAATCGAATAGCTATATAATTATTGAAATGATGATGAAATGGACACATGTATATGATTTTCTCTATATAAGTGTTGTGAGTCGACCAAGCCTAGTACGGGGGTAGTAGGCCCGTATAACCATATCGAGGGGTTGGTACCTTGGTTGCCTAGTACGGGGTAGTAGGCCCGTATAACCGTATCGAGGGGTTGGTACCTTGGTTGCCTAGTACGGGGGTAGTAGGCCCGTATAACCATATCGAGGGTTGGTACCTTGGTTGCCTAGTACGGGGGGTAGTAGGCCCGTATAACCATATCGAGGGGTTGGTACCTTGGTTGCCTAGTACGGGGTAGTAGGCCCGTATAACCATATCGAGGGTTTGTACCTTGGTCCCTAGCTCGGGGGTGGTAGGCCGGGTAACCACATTGAGGGGTTTGTACCTCATTCGCCTCTCCAAGGGGGTGGTAGGCCTTGGAAATACTATATTGATGGTCACTCACCACACATGTACTATGCCCCACTAAATATGATTTATTTTATGTAAGCATCATTATACATATCCTCTCATTAATATGCTATCTATCGGGTATGATTATGCACTTTGCCTATAAAGTCCTTATCTAAGGTAATCTTGGGGAACACTTAAGTGTGCTTGAAGAGGATTGTGTGGGCGGTCACTTCTTGTCTCACTCAAGTGTGTCTTAAGGTTATATTAGGTAGAGGTCCTATGGTAATGAAATGACATGTGTCCTTCTAAAGTTAAGCATGAGTTGTATATGGATTTATATTAAGTATATGTATGGTTGGCTATGGTCTAATATGTTAATGTTGACTTGTATTATGTCTCTTATACTTGCAAAGGAAAGGTTTTATCAAAGGACATGAAAGCATACCTTTCTTGTAAATGTCCGTTGTGCATATTTTCTTGCATGGTCTCCATACTTAGTACTTAATTGTGCTAACCCCTTTCTTTTGCTTTTTGACTAAAGTGTAGGGATTTGGAGATGGTGATATGTCATGACTACTTGATAGGTTTTTAAGAGTTGAAGATGAAGACTTGGTGAGTCCTCATAGATTCGAGGGCAATAACCAATAACCAACATGTTCTTTTTATGTCTCTCTAGTATTTGCTTAAGTTTTGAGTGGGCTTAGTCCCAATGTTATATTCAGGTATTAGATGGTTTTGAGACATATTGTATAAAGTCTAGAAAGTCTTCCGCTTGCTATTTATTGAAAGTATCTTCGTGAGTGAAGAAAGTTTTTAATTCCTTATGGTTTTGGTGTCTATGCAATGAATGAATGCTAAGAGGCTTGTATTAGACCTCTTCGAGGTCGAGTACGCCGGTTACGACTAGGGGGTGCTCCCGGGTCGTGACACCCTCAAACTTTAGAAGGCGGCCTGTGGCGCTTTGACTAGCGTGACGCGCCAGAGACCAAGGTTCAGAGGAACTTTTGTGGCGCTCTGGCAGGCACGGCGCCCCAAGCCCTTGCCCAGAAAATCCCCGACTTTTCTCATTCGTTTTTCATCTCTAAACCCTCTAAACTTCAATGGTCCTTTCCCCAAACACTTAGGATCATTTATACCCTCAATACATGATAGATTTAACTCAAAAAACAACCCGGAAAGACAAATCAAATCAACACTAGGCATTCAACAATCAACCCACACGAATTTAACAATTTTCTTCAAGAACTTCACTTTCTTAACATTCAAACAACTCCAATTTCGCTGAATTGAACAAGTTAGTGTGTGGGTGAACTAACCCAACACGAAAGAAATCTCACATACCTTAATAGGGATCACCCCCGACGAATTCCACTCCAAACGCTTGACGTTCTTGGCGAAATCTTGGTTTTTTTCCCTTTCTTTCTTCTTTTCTCTTTTCTCCAAGCCCTAAGGGTATTCTAATTTTCCAAAAGTGAATAAAGTCTGGTTTTACCCCAATTAATCTCATAAAAATGAATTAGACTAATTAGGTAAGGAAAAGACTGAATTGCCCTTCTAAAATTCGGATTAGACAAATTTCGTATTGCAACAGCCCAACTTTCGAAAGGCATATTTCAGTCATATGATGTCGAAATAGTGCAAACTTGGTGGCGTTAGAAAGATATATCTAAGGGATTTCCAACCATATCAAGAGCTGCTCCTAACTCATCCTAAGCTAGAAGTTATGGCCGTTTGAAAATGGACAAAACTCACTTTCTTAACTTTGACAAAAATTTCCAGATTTCCTTATTCCTTCCAAAAATCAATGTTTTCATATTTTAAACTCTCTTTAGTCGTTTCTAGGTGCGAGATGTTACAAATGGAATCAAGAGCAAGTTTACAAACTCAACATAAATGACAAAAGAATGTAAATTTATCTTCCAAATTTTCCAATTTTGACAAATTACTGAATTTAGCCAACGTTTCATCTCATTGTTGATATTCAAGAACACTTTTGATATCTCAATCCTTTTCATGGATTAAGATATCGTTACAACTAGAACGAATCACGATCTTAAGTAGCAAAGGGTAGATCAACGTCTAGTTCATATCAATTTCGACCTGATATTCCATATAATAGTTAACCTTGTTCAACATTAGTCGTGATGAACTTGTCTTTAGGCAACTAATAAAATGCGATATTACAATTAGCTAGAATATATGTAAGTCTTGCTCAACGAGCAATGAAACAACATTATTTAATCATAAAGAACAAGAGAATCCATCCTTCTTCATTGCAATCCATGACAAGGAGTCGATGAGTTTTTCCTGATATCAGCATCCGCTTCCTGAAAGTAAACAAAACACTAAATTAGTATCAAACAATAGCCCTATACCACGACATCCATGTTCCTTGTGCTCTTTTTTCGTTATTCACAACATTATATTTGAGAAAAGAAACAAAATTTAACAGTTCTTGAGAAAAATGTAAAGAGAACTCTTACTAGTAATTTATCATATAATTAATTGTCTTCATCTGAGCTTTTGCTGCCTATGATGTTGTTGCATCCTGAGTACCTTCTGCAACAAAGGGCCAAACGAGTCTTTCAATGTAGTTCTTTGCCTCAATAAGATGATTACAATTGGTAACCTTGAAATCTTATCGAGTCATCATTTGGATTGTAAATCATGAAGATTGATCCAATTCTACACAAAATTTCACCTTTAATTAACATGCAAAAGGGTGGACAAACCAAACTATGCCCACGAGATCATCAGGATATTTGATGGTAAACATCTTTGTCCAAGATTATTTAATCCCGTATCCTTCATAACCCACAAATCTAGGTGACTAATAAGCTGACTAGAAAACGTAGAAAGATCATTTCCCAACACACTGACGCACGACATGTAAACAAAATTTCCTTCTCCGTCCATAGGTTTTTCTATTTCTCCCAATTTCTCATTAGCCAAGTCAACAAAAATTATGTCCCAATAATTATTATACCTAAAACTCTTAGTAGTAATAGCCCAATGAAGCTTCCCATTCACAAACATACCTGGCTTCATGAATGGTATCCCAGTTTAAAAATCATCCAAACAACTCCAAGAATTATTATTCAGATTATAAATTTTGCCCACATCAGAATGTGAATAGGTGTCACACACACTACGGGTAATACCCACTACCTTATAATCATCATGAAGCTCATCATATTCAAAATCATACGAGAAAACATAACTAGTTTCAGAATCAGGCAATTTCTTGAGCTTTCTAATTGATGGATTCCATAGAAACAAGTCTTTTTCCTCAATAGCAACACAAATCAGCCCATTGATGGAACCTACAATCTTAATAGATTGATGAGATTCTTTTGGAGGATAATCCAAGTCAATTGTCATAGTAACATGGTCAGAAAGTAAAGAACTAATGGAACAATCCTTAAGATAGTTTTCTGGTAGATTAAACCCCAATATAAGCCTGTGATAGGCCTTGTTATTAGCATATATGATGAGATGGGCCTTGACAAAATCAACGCTAGAGATTAAACGAAGCCAGAGTTTGGAAACACACTTGAATTTCACAAGTGATTTTACCAGTAGCTTAACTAGGATTTCATTGATAAGTTCTGTTGGCAGAATAGGGAATTCAAAGCTTAAGGGTGTGTTTGGTATGAAGGAAATTTTTTTCTATGAAAAATGTTTTTCTGGAAAACAAGTTGATTTTTGACTTATTTTCTCATGTTTGGTTGGTGAGTAGAAAATATTTTTCAGAAAAGATTTTTAGTGTTTGATTTATGAATGAAAAATATTTTTGAAAAATATCTTTTATTTTTACTAGAGTAGAAAATAATTTTTAAAAACAAACTTAATTTTTTTTTCGGGGTGGGGGTGGGGGGGATCGAGGGTAGGGGTGAAAAATTAAAAATTTGAAGTTGAAATATTTTTTAAAAACAAATTTAATTTTTTTTTTGGGGGAGGGGGAGGGAGTGGGGGGCTGGGTGGTGGGGGGTCGAGGGTAGGGGTGAAAAAATAAAATTTTGAAATTGAAAATATTTTTTAAAAACAAACTTAAATTTTTTTTGGGGGGTGAGGGGTTTGGGTAGGAGGTGGGTGAGGGGGTCAAGGGTAGGGTGAAAAAATGAAATTTTGAAGTTGAAAATATTTTTCAAAATAAACTTAAATTTTTTTGGCGGGCGGGGGGGACGGTAGGGGTGGGGGTGGGTGGGGGGCTGGGTAGGAGGTGGGTGGGGGTGGGGGGTTCGAGGGTAGGGTGAAAAAATGAAATTTTGAAGTTGAAAATATTTTTTAAAAACAAACTTAATTTTTTTTTTTGGGTAGGGGTGGCGAGTAGGGGGTGGGTGGGTTGGGGGGGGGTCGAGTGTAGGGGTGAAAAAATAAAATTTTGAAGTTGAAAATATTTTTAAAAACAAACTCAATTTTTTTTTGGGGGGGAAGGGGAGGGGGTGGCTGGCCGAGGAGGGAGGGTGGATGATCGAGGATCTGGATGAAAAAATAAAAATTTGAAGTTGAAAATATTTTTTAAAATCAAATTGAATTTTTTTTCTTTTTGAAGGGGGTTGGGGGGTTGATAGAGCGAGGGTAGTGGATGGGGGAAAAAAAATGAAATTAGAAATATTTTTTAAAAATAATTTTTAATAATTTTTTGGGAGAGGGTGGGGTAAAAAAATTAAATTTAAAAACAAGCTTTAAAATTATTATTTTTTGGGGGGTGGGTGGTTGGGGGGCTGGTTTGAGGGTAGGGACAAAATAAATTGATTTTTTCAACAAAAAAGTAATTGTAATTTGAAGTTGAAAGATTTTTGAAAAATGTTTTCCTTAAATTTTGAAGGGAAGTCATTTTCTTTAAATTTGAGAAAAATTAGTTGATTTGGAAAACATTTAACCCAACCAAACATGAGAAAATTGGAAAACATTTTCCTTCATACCAAACACACCCTAAATCTTGATCAATTGAAGTAGAAGAAAATGGAGCACTGGTGGTGTATGTGCTCCGATTTTGGTGTCGATGGGAGGCTTCACATCACATTCCATTTGTGTTGCAAAAAATTGAGAAAACAACAAGTAAAAGTGACTGATTATTGTTCGATCCACGTGGCTTCTCCGTTTTAGGTGAAAAGTTAACCATTCTGGAAACAAGGATAGTCTAGCATAGTATCTAATTTTGGATTTTCTGCTAATATATAACTAACTCTCGTAAAGAAAACGTAACAAGTAAAAGTGACTGAATAGAGTAACTCGATCTTTGACTAGTGTAATTAACTAGTTTTCTTAAGGGTGTTCCCCTCCCTCATGTTATTTGTCGTGATTCTCTTCTACGTGTCCATTAAAAAATATTAATTAGGAAAGACTTTTAACTATGTTATCCTTCATTGATATTTAAACAATCATAACATCATTCCATAATTAAGGTGTTTGTAGTCTTCAATAACAATATACACCATATAATACATAAACAAACACTCAAACTTGGCCTCGATTGGTAAATAATCACTTCAACTTTGAAAATGCATAACTAGACATCATGAAATTTTATGACTTATACTTTATCAGATCCCAATAGCTATACTACTTCTAATGCGAAATGGAGAGTATTACACAACAAACAGAGGAAAGAACAATAACGACAACATGATAATCGGAGCACAAAAAATATGAGTGACAGATGAAATCGAAGATCAAGAAACTACGAGAATAGTGTTAATATTACTGGCGAAGGAAGGTCCAACCGTCCAAGTATATATGACTTAGCACTTTTGCTTCCATGTTGGTGTATTATTTTATCCTCCCAAATATATATACACATCAACTTAAGTACCAGTTTGAGATATAATTTCTTTTAAATTACACTGCAGGTCATTTTTAGAAATACTAATTTCTTTTAATTTAATTGTTATATTTTTATATTTAAAGATTAATGATTTTTCAGCTTCTCTTTTTCTTATATTTTTTATTTTTTAAAATAAGTTTTACATATCTAAGATTTATTTTTGAAAGAACGTTCAAATATTTTTGATACCACCGACTTTGAGTATTATCTAAATAAATTGGAGTACATATATGATAGTATATGAAGCAAAGTTTGTTTTAAATTAATTTTTGTATTGTTGATTGAATGAACTAAGAAGAGAAAATATAGTCTGAAGCAATAGAAGCACCAATTCAAAAACTTTTTCATGTTGCGAAGAACACTTAATAAGTTATGAATTATTATTTTATAAGATTAATTAGTCTAGATTTTAAAAAGAAAAAAGGAGTAAAAAGTTACTTGATGAGGATTGTCTCAAATTGCTTCAATGGTGTTGAGGAAGAACAAGGTAAAAAAACGAGGACCAGAAAGCGATGAAAGAATCCTTCTTAGTTTTGACAACCAATAAGAATCCTAAACAAACTCTTATAATTAATTTAGAGTTTAAGTTTGACAATCAAATAAGAATCCTAAAAAAACTCTTATAATTAATTTAGAGTTTAAGTTACAATATAATATATATTTTTTATTTAAATATTAATAATATGTGAACATATTAAAGGAAATTAGTATTTCTAAAAATGATATGAGAGTGTAATTTTATTGTCCACTGTCAGTGGAAGAGAAGTTAATCTCATAATGAAACTAGATTAGTGATGAAACTTATCCTAAATAATTGGAGAATTAAGATTAATTAGAGTTAGATACTATGTGATTAGAAACAATTCTGCTAAGTCATGGTTCTACCCCGTACAAAATAATTGACAAATTAAAAGTTTACTAATTTTTTTTTTTAAAAAAATGATGTTAAAATAATTAAATCGAAAGAAATATTTTTTTTATAACAAAATTAAAGAATATGTAAATTATAAATAGGGGTAAAACGGGGCGGGCAAGGCTGAATCTACAGGGCCGCACAAAACTTTAGCAAAACCCGCCCCACTCCGCTCTGCACCGCTGTCATTCCTATTTTAAAGGTCTAAAATGCCCTTGTTTTTCATTATATATAATTTACACATAAACCTACCACTCAAACTTTTCCAATCCCATGGAAATGCAAGATTCAATTCTTGTTCCGCCGGAAGAACTCGTCATTGAAATCCTCTTAAAGCTTCCAATAAAATCCCTTTTGAAATTTAAATGCGTTTCGAAATCTTGGCTCGCTTTAATCTCTAGCTCTTGAATTTGTCAAAACTCATCTCCGTTTAAATGCTAATAACAAGGAATACACTCACCATAAGGTTATGATGAGATGTATTTCTAACTATGGTTTTAAAAGTTGTAGTCTTGCCTCTTTATTTAATGAGTCTCGTGTTACTGAGGCAAAAGATTTGGATTATCCCACCAAATCTATGGATTGGTGCGAGATTGATATGATGTTTCTATTTTAGGTTCTGTCAATGAATTGATTTGTCTTGTCAATGACGACAAGGAATTGTTTCTATGGAATCCGTCAATTAGGAAGTACAAGAAATTGCCTGATCCTAGAACATCTCTGCCTCCGCAAGGTGGTCCCAGGCGAGCATATGGTTTTGGATATGATGAGGTCCATGATGATTACAAGGTAGTTATTTTCAACGAGATAGAAACTAACATGATTCGTGAGTTTGAGGTCAAAATGTATAGTCTGAAGAATGATTCTTGGAGATGTGTTGATGATTGTCCACGAATGGCTCAATTTAATGTTTCAGGTAAGTTTGTGCATGGGAAACTCATTGGGAATCCGATTTGGCTACATTTTGTGACCGGTATAGGGATCCAAACATCATTTCTATTGATTTGGTTGACGAGAAATGGGGAGAGATGGAGAAATTGCTCTGAGGGTAGGAGTATTAGGAAGTGATCTTTCAGTCCTTTGTAATTGTAACATGCTTCTCGTAGATGTTTGGGTTATGAAGGAGTATGGAGATAAAGAATATTGGACAAAGATGTTTACCATCAAATATACACCGAGGAGTGGATATCTTGGGCAAAGATGTTTACACATGTCAAATGAAGGTGAAATTTTGGTTGTGATTAAGGGAGAGTTCATGATATACAATCCAAAGGATGACTCGCTCAGATACTCACAAGTTATAATTAACTTTGATAAATGGGACGGGAATGAAATCTACGTTGAAAGCTTAGTTTGTCCTTGAGGATGAAATCGAGTAACAAATAACTTGTAAGAGTACTTTCTTGTCAAGTGTTGTTAAACTCTGTTTGTTATTTCGAACATAGAACAAGCAATGTATATGTAAAGCATATATTCCTTATATTATATTGCCATGGAAATGAACAATAATTTTAACATGTACGTCGGTCATTTTTATGATGAAGTTCATTTATCTCAAGAACGAATAATCTGAATTTGAAGCTATATGTATTAAGATGTATTCATTTTAACTCAATGTGGAATGTCAGTAGTAAAACTTGCTTTCCGAAGAGAAAATGTTTTCCAAAATATTTGATCAGTCAATAATACTAACTTGAAAATCTAATCTAGAATACAATTTATAAGATAATACTAACTTGAAAGACCTAAAAATGTGCTGAAAATAACCAACTCCCAAAGACTAGAAAAATAAATTATTTTTCAGTAAAGAGTAATAGGGTTTTAGTATATGTACAAAGATTTAAAACAAGGAAATAGTGCCAACAGAACTCATCACTGAAATAGGTGAGAATGATAAAGAAATTTCCATTAACAAGAAGCCAGAAGTCTTTGAAATTTACAGGTGTATATTTTCTCACCTTGAATGGTTCAAGTCTTGTTCTATGCACACAAAACTAACGTTACTACATCGCAATGAATAGTCTAAACTCGGAAAAAGCCATGTTTCTTTATTGCAATCCATGAACTCGGAACTCAGCACGGGGTAATTTAGATGTTTGAAACATCAGCATTTACTTCCTGAAAGTTCAATAGTACATAACAGTTAACAACGCGCCTCAGAACTAAAAAACTGAGTACATAACGAGAGTAAGACATGCAGGGCTATCCGCACACAGAAATCACACATAGAAACTGAATGTCTTGTTTAGGCAACAAAAAAAAACAAGCTCCAGTTCCCTACGAAGTAAGAATGCATTTGAGGCATGTCAAATTGGTTCCATTCAACTTCTAAACAATGAACACAAACAGATGGAACATGTTGCAACTTCAAGTGGTACACATAGTCTATTAAAGATATTAAGAGAATAAAAGTTAAAGACAAATCACTAGTAATACTCATGCAGATCAAACACACTATGCTGCCAAAAAAAGGGTAATTGGATGATCTAGAGCTGGAGATTCACCGTGTCCGTCTCTATAGCTCTAGTAAATCTAACTCACAAAGATTTCCACATTATACCTTTTTGACTACTTTCGCTTTTCTCCTTCATATCATTCCATCGATGCACAACAAGTACTTTGGCATGCGCTATATTTCCCCCCTGCTTCCTCAGTTTAATAGATCATTAAGGATGCAAATCAACAAATTTGAACCACAATTAAGACAATGCAAATCTATAAACTCCTGGGATTGTTTCTTGAAATAACTATTTTCCTGTTTGTATAGCTTGGCTACATTGACTTAGGACGCAAATCAACAAATTTGAACCACAATCTATAAACTAGATATGACGTCATACCTTAGACCTTAAATGTTATTTGTTCCATATTTCCTCCTTTCCCCCTAATAAAGTCCTCTATATCAAAGAATAACCCTGGCAAGTGCTACACCTACGCATTATTGTCGCAATTCACCTGCCAAGATTTCCATATTTGTAGTGCTTTCTTTATTTTTAACTCTGTTTCGAGGCAGAACATCCCCCTCAAATTACCGCTCAAGAAGATAATCAATGTAGAGTACCACTTAATTTGAAGACAAAGACACCAAGTACTTCAACCAAATAATTGTTCTTGCAAAAAATTGTTGTCTCATGAAGCAAAACAGAAAAAAAAAAAAAGAAAGAACAAGATCTCTGGGAATAGATGGTTCAATGTCTTGCTTTATATTTGGAAATGCAAGTATTTAACAGCACTAGAGAAAAATGTGTAGAGAGCTCTTACTAAATTACTAATGACACGATTGTCTTCATCTAAGTTTTTCTAGCCTTGGTTGTTGTTGCATCCTTGGTTTCGTCGAAATGGGCCAAACTAGGCTTTCAATGAAGATGTATGCCTCATAAAAGGCATTATAGCAGGTAATCTCTGAATATCTTATCGAGTCATCTTTGGGATTGTAAATCATGAAAGTTGATCCAAACTGAAACAAAATTCCACCTTTATTTGACAAGCAAAACAATGGACAACATTGATAACCTACGGGATCATAGGGAAGATTGATGGTAAACATCTTAGTCCAAGACTCTTTAACCCCATACTCCTTCAAAACCCACACATCCGCACGAATTCTCTCATAATTACAGAACACAGAAAGATCACCTCCCAAAACTCCCATCGTAAAATCAAAAACTCCTTCGCCATAACAAGGTTGCTCCACCTTTCCCCATTTCCCATCAGGCAAATTAATAGAAATGACACTCCAAGCATCATAAGAAATAACACTCTGAACAGCACTATAAGCCCAATGAAGTTTCCCATTCACAAAAACACCCGACTTCATAAACAACACCCCACTCGGAAAATCATCAATACTTCTCCAAGAATCCTTATTTACACTATATATATCAACCTTATAAGAATTCCAACTTCGAAAACCTGCCACTACCCTATAATCATCATGAATCTCATCATATCCAAAACCATACATGTAACATGAATTCCCATTCATACTAGCTCTAGAATCAGGCAATTTGTTACACTTCCTAATCGACGGATTCCATATAAACAAATATTTCTCTTCAATAGCAACACAAATCAATCCATTAACCGAACCCACAATCGAAAGAAACTTATTGCAGTTTTTCACAGGATAATCCAAATCAAATGCTTCAGTAACAGAACAACTGAATAAAGAACTAAAACAACAGTCTTGAAGACTACAGTAAGGTGGATCAAACCTCAATATAAGCTTATGACTCTTGAAATCCTTGTTATTAACAGATAAACTGAGATGGGTGTTGATAAATTCAGCACTAGAGATTAAAACAAGCCAAGATTTTGAAACAGACTTGAATTTCATTAGTGATTTTACAGGTAGGTTTAAGAGGATTTTATTGATGAGCTCAAATGGCAGATAAAAAGGGGTTATAAAGATTGAATCTTTACCATGATTTATGGGTTTTCTTCTCTTTGGGTGTTGATTTGAAGCTTCATATACATGAAATTCCATTGGGGTTTGAGCAAATTTGAGTTCTTGGAGAAAAGTGTATACAGGTTTTGATGTTTTTTTTTTTTTTTTACTTTGCAGCTGCTTCGTTTTTTTCCCAAATGGACTGACGATTTTTCCAATTTGTACCATATAATATCATATACAAATAAATACTAATATGTCACTTTTGGAATTTTAAAATTCAAACAAGATTTTATTTTTAACCTATTATTTTCTTAATAGTTTTTTATGGGGAAATTACGGGAATAAGTAAATATATATTAGTTAATTAGTTAGTTAACATAGATATAGTTTAGCTAATTTACCATTTGAACTCATCACTAAAATTCTCTCGAGGTTTCCAGTAAAATCATTCTTGAAGAACGATCGTGGGTTCTGTCAATAGATTGATTTGTTTTGTTATCGAGTGCACTAATTTGTTTATATGGAACCCGTCTATTAGAAAATTTAAGAAATTGCCTGATTTTAGACCTAGATATAAACATTGTTTCAAATGTGATTTTCAGGGGCGGAGATACTGTAGCGGAAGGGGGTTCGGACGAATCCACTGACTTTTTCGTAGATTCTATATTCGTATTAAAATATCAAATAAAATGTACACATAAATTTCCTGCGAACCCCCAAGCATAATGAGACGGGTGGCCTGGTGGTCAGTGAAGTCATTCAGTACGCGCGTCATGGGTTCGAAACCCACTCTCGGTACTGTGTTTTTGAAATTAATTTCAGATAAAAACATTGGATTTTTTAAATAAAAAATAGAAAACTGGCAAATGATAATTTATATTTAAAAATAAAATAAAAATCGGTATAGAAAATTGGCAAATGATAATTTATATTTTAGAAAAAAAACAAAAAATCGGTTAATGATATATAAAAAAATAGTGTTTTGGTCATACTCAAACGATATCTAACTATTGATTTCTATTCAAACATTCAAAGAAACTTTAACCCAAATATATTTTCATTGATTTGTACTAAGATATTCAAAAACTTTAACCCAAATTTATTTTCAAAAGTTATGGTTTTAACTTTTATTGTTGATATGATTGCTGTCATCTGACCTCTGCCCTTCAATATGTACTATGTATTGTCGCCTCTCTTTTTCATTTTTTTCTTATTTGTTTGCTTTTAGACCATAGAATTATCTATTCAAAAATTAATTTTTAATCTTTGATTCTAGGGTTATCCCACATATTGATAATTGATTATAGTGAATAATTATTATTTGCTTTTTGAAATTTTAACTTTTGAAGGTGGTAATGGTTCAAGATCACAATGAAACTAGTAAAATATATATTTTAGGTGCGAAAATATTAATGGTGAATTTAATAATTTTTTCTCACTTAAAATGATATTGAAGATTATAATAAAAATGTTCGAAATTTATATTTAAAAAATTATTCATCTTTCATTAACAATATTTTAGAACTTTAAATTAAATTACTCAAATTTTCATATTATTAAAATAAGTTTTTAGAATAACAATATCTAAGACAACATTTTCAAACATGACTAATTACATCTCATTAACATAATTTGTGCTTTGTGATTTTTAAGATCGTTATCCTTTTTAAAATATAGAACCCACAAGCCTGAAATTCTGGTTCCGTCTCTAGGGGTTTTGGATATGATGAGTTTCTTGATGATTATAAGATAGTAAGTATCTTCTTTTCGTACAAATACAACAATTTGTGTCAGGGTGAGATAAAATATATAGTCTAAAGAGTGATTATTGGAGAACTGTTGTTAAGGAATGCAATTCCCTTCTAAGTTCTTGCCACGACCCGATTTCTCGAGTCATGATGGCACCTACTATACGCTACCAGTAGGTAAGCTAACCCGTAACCCAAAACATCAAGCGATGAGCGAAAGGGCAAAAACTAGCGAAAACAATAATCTAAACAAGAATAACAAGGTGGAAGCAACCCAAAATAAATATATACAAAAATCCCTCCCAGAACCTGGAAGTCACTGGTACAGAGCTATCTAATAAAGAGTATAAGTCCCAAAAGTGGACCACAATAGAGCGTGTCTCAGAGGCAACAAGACTAGCTAAAACAAAAGAAGGAGACAGAACAAACCCAAAACGCCAAGTGCTTACCCTCGTCTCCGAATCACCGCTGCAAAAGAAGGCTAGAACAAATCACCGCTGGTAACTAGTACTAGGACCTGCATTACCAAATAGATGCAGAGTGTAGCATGAGTACCAACACAATAGGTACTCAGTAGGCATCATAGGCCGACTGAGCAAAAAGGGTAAAAACAATAAGAAGGGATAGAATCTAGACACAGAGAGGTCAAAACGGATATACAAAGAAAGCACACGAGCATACCAGAAACAAACTAAGTACACTAAACTAAACCTAACTGGACCCCCATATGCCCAGAAGGTACACTCGTGCGCAAGCTCAAATAAAACCTGATCGGACCCCCATAAGTCCGACAGGTACACAGAAAAGTTAAGTCTATTGAGAAAGAAGAAAACCGGGCTCACAGCCCAAAGTAATTAAAATAATCCATCAGACTCTACCTAGCCAGCAGTGCACTCCCAGCCCAGCTAGAAAGAGGGACCCGTGAGTGAGGTAGATATCGCGAGTCGTCCTACCATGCAGTCAGCTCCCAGCCTGGCTAGAAAGAGCGACCCGGGGACACCTAGCTAGCAGCACACTCCTAGCCCAGCTAGAAAGAGAGGCCCGGGGGCGATCGCCGATATCACCGAGTCTACCCAGCCAGCGATACGTTCCCAGCCCAACTAGAAAGAACGACCCCGGGGGTGATGCTATCTCCAATAGGATCCAAGCCCACAACAACCACCGTGGAACGCCGTCCACTCTAAGAAATCACAGAAAAGACTCCAAGCCTATACTATCTCAAACTCACACCTTTAGTGATGCACCAAACCTTCGAGAATGCGTCGAAACCGCAGAATGCAAGGGAGAAGATACAGAAGTGCAGCAAGCAGCGATAACGCCTAATCTAAGGCTTAAACTATCAGACTTAAGTCTGCTACTCCAGTCTACAAGGAGCTAAGTCATCCGAACGACGTCGGCGGCAGCAAGTCAAGGCAATCCAGCCCACACGGGTCATAAGTCTAAGGCAATGCTAGCCTAACCTAGACTAAGGACATCATGCTTACGGTTAAGGATGAACAAATCATACAATACATAGCACACAAGCATATAATAGCATTTAGCACATAAGCATGCAACTCTACTAAGCCGATTAACATGATACTATTCCCGAAACGTGGCAAATCGATTCTAACATGAGGTATCTAATCAAAGTAAGGTAGTAAATTGGTACCCACCCCCAATTCACTCCAATCGACATGCTTTTACACAATTAAGCTCAATCTAAAAGAAAGGAAGTTGTAGCCTACCTTAAGGCCGATCGTGCGTCCTCCAAATCACTTTACCAGAGCTTTCCCTTTTTGAATAGTCTCAAAACGCTGCCCCGCTATCAAAAATAGAGTCACAACATTACTATGGTCATTTAGACACCAAAATCACAACAAACGGAGATGGCTCAATTTTGGAGTCAAAACGGGAATCGTGGGACCCGCACCGAACTGTCCGAATTTGACTCCGTCAAGAGTCCCTAAACAGCACCCCAAATTTGTGTCCCAAAATAGAACACAATTCGAGGCTCAAAACACCGCAAGAACCAACAAGCAAGAAACTACACTCTAAATCAACTAAAAGAAATCCTACAACAGCCTTCTAAACTCGAAATAAATGAAAATCAAAAGGTGCCCATCACTCTTTGAACACTCTACGACGAAGTCTCAACAATTCTTAACATGTGGGACTTCGAATCACCTAAAACCGAGCTAAAATGAGTGAGATATGATCAAAACAATAATACTAAAAACAAAGACTCGAAAAAGGTACTGCAGTCAGGTCTTATCGCGAAAATACCTTGAACTGGGACCCCAAATCACTATCCAAGCTCACCAACGTGTTGTCCTCGAAAAATTTTACAACTTTGCCTTTTGAATCGCCCAATCGGTTGAGAGATGAGAGAGATGTGAGGGTTTGAAGTTTGGAATTATGTTGTTGATTTTCTGCATATATTGCAGATTTTCTGCAATAATTCCAAAACTTAAAACTCCGACGGGGTGCTCCGAACTCGTTCGGAACCCCGTACACGCAAACGAGATATGCAACCATACCAAATTTGATATTCCAGACTCAATGGCGCAGTCGAAATTTCCATCAAAGGTCATCTCGATAAAAAGTGGGTCCCACTTCCAAATGCCATTTTAATTAAAAACCCACAAAAGGGCTCGAAAAGATATCGAAAACCTCGGGACACAAAATGAGGGTCAATCTAGACCAAACTCAACATTCCGGAGCTAACCACACTGACGGAATTCTCATCCGAGCGCGTTTACTCAAAATGTTGACCAAAGTCAAACTTAGGCTTAAACTTAAAGTTAAAATGCCTAATCGCACCGACTCACACTGAAAATCTCGGGAGTCATGTCGACCATGCTACTAACCTAAAATGACCCTTCCGGAGCTGATGAAATCGTCAGAATTGGATTCTGATGTCATCTTCTTGAACTTTTGATCAAAAATGATCGTTCAAGGTTCATAAGCTTCAAAACACAAAAACTCGCACCAAGACCAAACGAACGACTAGGTGACCGAACTGTCAGTCCCAGCAAGTCATAAATGACTTGGGGTCTCTACAAGAACGCTCTAAACGATACACAGCAGGCAAGACACAGAAATGACCTGGAGGGTCATTACAGTTCTAAGACAGGTTAATGTTTGTTAATGGAACATTTCGAAAGTTATTCTGAAGCAACTTGCAACACTTAGTCAAGACTTCTTTTGAACCAATTCTTTGTGTACTTTCCCTATATTTTCTGTTAAGGTCGGCTTGTAGACATCAGAGGAAGACCATCTTCTTTATCCGAGTAATATTGATTATAGCTTCGTTCATTCGTTGAATTTTGAGATCACCATTAGCATTGAAGTCAATCATCATACTATCACTACAAGAAATAACACTTTTAGTAGCAGCTAAAGTCGCCTCAAAATCCTCAAAAGTCGCTGCAAATTACATTTAGTGGCGACAGAAGGGTCGTTGGCATTACGACTGAAACTAAAGGTTATTTGTGGCGACAAAGATGAGTCGCCACAAAAAGACATCTTTTGTGGCGATATTTACTGCCACAAAATCTTATTTATATCGTCACAAATATATTGGACAAGGTGTCCAATAAAAAGATCGCAACTGATGGAAAGGATATAGCAGCAACAACAGTCGCCACAAACACTACTAGGGGCGATTTTAACCCACCACAATAGAGTTAACTTTCAATATTGGGAAAATTGACTTTTGGCAGCGACTGTAAGTCGCCACAAATACAAATATATATTTTGAAAAAAATTAATATTTATATATTTAGTACTAGTTGCCTAAAAATATAGCAATTGTCCATTACTCATACAAAGACATAACCAAAATACTTCTCACTAAGAGAATGTGATATCTTAAGACTCCTCTGTCAATAATTTTTCATCACTTGAAGAACCATCCCTGTAACAGAAAAAGAAAGTAAAGATTCACTTCAATCAATTTGAAATTAAGCAGGAAAGAGATTTGAGAACAACATAAAAAATCCATGCTTACATAAATGAAATACTAACCTCTTACTCACAGTTGCACTATACATGGATGAACAACACATTTGGTATTACAATAATTTTCTCAATCAAAAGATAGAAGGAAAAGGATTTCTTATTATATATTCATATAAATAACAAAATTTTCTTTGTCATTAACATTAATTTATTTCTTAAAGATAAAAGGCATATTGTTGTAAACAATAGTCATTCAACTACAGAGTAGATGAAATAAACAATCAACTTAAAAATAGAAGAACGTGATATTTACTACAATTTATATAGGTGTCTTGTACATGTTGATGTTCCTATATACCTGATTAACATCAGACTTCATTTACTTGTACTGAGTGATATATGTATGCACCTGCTTCAACTTCTTTTTTTCATATAACAGATTCATCAATTTACCTTAATGAAGACAATTACCTTCATTTAGGTGTATCGAGTAGCACTAAAAGAATGCACCTGATTCAACTTTTGTTTTTCCATAAGTTTGGTATAAGCTAGATATTCAAAGGTATTATCCAATCAGGGGAAGCTAAAAAATGAATATATAATCGAAGGTACATTGCCTAGCACCTGCTAACTGATGGTGATAGTACTATTCAAAGAAAAAGATGCCATGAACATCAAAACTTGCAAACAACAATCGATTTGAGACTAGTGAAAAATTACTTTCAAAATGTACAAAGATGTGCTCATTTCACTAAAGCAAATCAGAATCATACATGTTAGCCTTCAAGGAATTAAACTATCCAAAGTACAGTGTCCTAAGGAATGCTCATAACTTGAATCAATGAGAAAGGCAAAATGTGCTAAAAGAATACAGCTGATTCATTAAAATAAGCACCAGAAACATACTTCCTCCATTTTAATTTATTTGTCGATTTTGACCGAACACGGGGTTTAAGAAAGTAATAAAGAAGAATTAAATAATTACAAGAAAATAATACCAGTTCATGAACAATATTTTACTGGAATTATTTTTATTTACAAAGATGAATTAAATAGCTATAAAGAATTTTAAAGAAATAAGCACAACCCACTGTGAAGAATTTGGTCAATCTTGTATAAGTCTCTTTGCACCTCTTTCATACCATAAATTACACTGACATAGGTCAAATAAGTATAACACTAATACACAATCTCCCACTTTTGTAGATTACTCATGCTTGGGTTAGGTCAAGTTCTTGAACAACTCAAAAGTTGGTCATCTAATTCTTTTTAAATAAATATAATTGAACAAGGTAAATTTTACAATTAACAACTAAATACTAGTACTCTAAATAGTGCAACTTTTTGTGCATAAATACCAAAGGAAAGGAAAAGAAAGAAAACAACATGAACCCTTCTTAAATTTCATGAAATAGTACGCAGATTAAGTATCTAACATACAACATGAACCCTTCTTAAATTTCATAAAATATTGTACCCTGATTAAGAACAAAACACATAAGTAGTGAAGATTAGTGTAATGAAGAAATTGCAATAATATGAAACTCATGCTAAAAGAAAATTCACTAATAGTTATTATCAATCAGTGATAAACCAGAATAACAACAACAAATAACAGAGCAAATATCAAAAAGAGACGTAAAGAACTCATTAAAAATCATTTTGCTGGACGAACTAATCTTATCTTATCAAAAGAATCCATCATATATTTTCACGAAAAACTCAAAGGACATGTCTAAAGTTTCAGCAGTTATTGCCCTAAGAAATTACCCAACCAGTAGCACAAAAAATCTCTTATGTGCATATAACAAAAATCAAACCATTATATATATCTATGTAGAACTTCAACTTGAAAGTACACTATCCTCTACGATGACCTTTTTATCATCTAACGTAACCACATTTTTGGTTAATTGGAGCCAAGGTCAAGGAGATGATAAATTGAAAGTATTCAGGATAAAAGGTATTATGTAAAATACAATTGAAATAAGAACGGAAATTGTTTTCATTAAAATTACCAAGCCTAGAGTATGTTTAGTCGTTATAAACAATACTTTAAGTACATCTCACCCCAATCCATCATGTATTACAGTAACAAGGACAAGGCAAAGTGCAAATATTATTTTACCTTGAGATGAAGGAAGAAGATCCAACATTTCCTCGTAGAAGGAGCCCATATGAATAAACTTACTATATTTATTTCCCCTATAATTGAAGTATTGGCTTGCTAGACTATTTTAGTTCATCTTTTCCCTGCAAAATTGAAAGCACACTAAAATAGTTTCTCAAATCTATTATCAATGAATTTGATTTTCAAGCCAAGGACATATATCATATTAAGCTTGACATTTGAGTAGCTTTCAATTTGCATTATCGTCATCCCAGTTTCTTTTTATCTATAACAAGTTATTAATAATTTAAAATTAATTGAGATTGTACTTCTAGTTCACCTTTATCATATTTCAGGTAATCAAAATGGAAGTAGAAATTTTCTCTCTTACACAATAATTCTGTAACATTCATTTAAAAGAGAGAACATTCATTCAGAATTACTTTTAATAATAAATATAAAAAAAAAAATCTAAACCCTAGTCGTCTGTATCTCTTGTCCCAATTTCAGTGCTTCACAATACTGAATACTTTTGTCAGTTCAGTAATTCACACTCGTTAATTTTAGCAGAAATGAACAGTATGGATTATAAAATATGTAGCACTAAAAGATATGTAATTTCAAAAAGAAACTTTCAGCTTACCATGAAAAGAAGATATCTGAGAGAGGAATATCAAAACCGAAAATTCACAAAATAAGTTTGGCGAAGAAGCCATCCTTCTGTGCGGAGGGGTGGAGATCTGTCAATTCCTCAGAGATAAGGGCTTCAGATGACTACTCTTGTGTGAATTTCAAACTGGTCAGACAAATTGGAGAAAATCAATCTGAGAATACAAGTGTATAAACGTCAACATTTATAGATTTTCAAGGCCAAATTCATGTACCATCAAAAAGGATTTGAAATCTAAGTAGCTACCTGATAGATTTGAGCTATTTGAGCTGCGCGAGAATTGAGAATTTTGAAGAGAGAGGAACGTTTTCTAAGAGAGACAAAACTAGTGTTTTACTTCTCCTTTAATTTAGGGTTGTTCTTTCTCTATACTTTATTTTTAATATTAATTAAAAGTAAAATCATTCACATATAGTGGCGATCATGTCGCCACAAAAATTCTTCTGAGGCGATTTCTCATAAGTTGCCACTATTTATTAGAGTTAAAAAATTTATTTTCACCCGGAATGAAAAACTCAGCTATATTAGAGGCGACCTAAGAATAGTCGCCACTAAAGGTTTAATCATTTATAGCGACTTCAAAATGTCGCCACTAAATGTTACCAATTTGTAGCGAGTTTAAAAGTCGCCACAAAAGGCTCGTCTTTTGTATCAATTAACCAAGTCGCCACTAAATGTCGTCGCAAAAAATTGAATTTCTTGTAGTGTATTCATTCATACATATAACATTACTCGTAATGAGAGTGTATAGTCGATGCACACCTAAAGTGCCTATGTTCTGCTTATAATCAATATAAGTTAAAGGGTACATTTATGTATTATGTGTCATTTAACTTAGCTTCAGTTAGCATCTACGTCATCCAACGTAGCTTCATGTGTGCATAAATAAACACTTAAATTTGTATAAATTTGAACAAGTAAGCACACACGTCTTACGTGACATATTACATATAGAATGCCATGTAGGATACAAATTGTCATATAGGATGACATGTAGGACGTATATGTCTACTTGTTTAATTTTATACAAACAAGTACGTAGATTTTTCTTATGCAAGAAATTCCTTTTCTGCCATCAGATCTCATCATTGAAATCCTGTCGAGGCATTAGGTGAAAATCCTCTTTGAAATTCAAAATGTAACATACTTACAAGTGATCAATTAATATTTATCAAGTTAATATCTTAGTACGTAACAACATAGATCAATCATATATATTTTAATTTATTAAATTGTTCGTGATGCACAATAAATCAAATTAATTAAGATCAAGTTTTTGAATCATCCAATTTAATTTTTTCAAATTCAAGATCAAACTCTCGAGCCCTTGAATTAGCTTCCATAAAAATATTATACGTGTACAAATCCCTAGTTCATTTAATTCGTAAAGTTGATAAATGATCACCTTTTGTTTGGTCCCAAGATGACTATAGTTCAGTTGACATGACAAGTACCAAGTTTATTTTTATTTTATTTTTTATGATTTTTTTTGTTTTCTATTCGGGATTTAGAGCCCTGATTAAATTTAGATCGCACATGATATAGCTTATTTGGAGGTGCCACTCCCAACTAGATACAAGTACAAAGTTTATATCTTATTACTATTATCTTTTACGTTATTCATAATTTGGACCACTAGCACTATAGTAACATGTTTATGAACGTAAAAATAAAAGTAATAAAAATACGATAACAATATATTTAGTGTGATAAAATTTAATTGAATTTTACACAAATTGAATTTGACACTATAACTATAAAAATAAAAATAAACTCCACCACAAGAATTTGGGCAGACTTCTGTCATATTCATTAGCATTGAGTTTCTTTCAATTTTAGCCAAATAATAATAATAATACAACTTGTCTCTATAGTGAGGTCCACTCTCATGTTATTCTATAAACTTTTATCACTCTTGTCTATTCCATTGTTCCAAAGTCCTTTTTTAAAATTCGATTAAATTTAAATTTATATTGAAAATTTTTACATTAAAAGGTGAAACACTTCCTAAAAAAATAATTCCGTCTTTAAAAAAACTCAAACTTAACATTTTTAATTAATGATAAAAAAATATTAATCTCTCCACCACAATCCTTGTTGGTAGAGTCCTTCATCCAAATCCACACAATCATTAGTTCTAACTAAAATTTAATTAAATCTATAATTAATAATTCTAACATAGTTTCTTAAAGAGAAGTGGCAAGAAATTTAGGATTATTTTATTTCGTATTTGATTGAATTTTTTATTCTACAAGTAACCATTCTAGGGTAACTTCCTATTATAATATCAACATGTCAACGATATCCTTCTTCAAAGCTTTTATTCTAAAGTTCTTTTTAGAAGAAAAAAAAAAGGCTAAAATTGAAAATCAGTGTTTATTTAAATTCAATTTTAATATTATAATTTTTGTATTACTTGTTTGCAAACCAAACTATGAAACTCAAAATTGATGTTTTGAGTCATGGCCTCATGACACTTGCAACAACCTATAGTTGACATTATATTTTTCCTTTTTTGAAATAAATTTTAAAATTATTTTATAAAGACGACATTACCAAAATGTCATGTTATATGTCTTGTTTATTGTCACATTTGTGGTCAAAAGAATAAATTATGGACTAGGACTACTTTAATCAATTGGGGTATGATTAATTATTTAACCATTGTTAAATTAAACTAAGTTACTTTAAAAACATGATAGAGACAACACACCAATAAGTAATACTCATTATATCTCAATTTGTTATGCTAGATTCAGAGTCGATATCAAATTAACTAATGTTGGTCTATAATCAGAAAAGTATAAAAATAACAATAAATCAATAATTAAAAAATGATATTTGAAAAAATTATAATCGAATGAACTGTTTCTTGATTGTTCAAATAATAACTAAGATAAACAAGTTAAAACAGAGAGAGAGCAGTACTTTTGAAAGCAAAGAAATAAAATGTTGAGATTAGCCACTAATCCAAGTAATTATTAAGACAAGATTGTCTCACTAATTATCTAATGTTTAGGGTGTACTTAAGTTTTAATTAATTCCACTAGGCACTAATAATAATATTAGTTAATTACTCAAGTTTGAGTTGACAACTCTGCAATCATGGAGTTCAAATAATTTGAAATTTATAAATTTTTAGTTTCTATTTTTTTTAACATCCTATTGTCTCTCTTAATTTCGAAGTGTTACATAGTAGTCTTTTTTTTTGTAAAATTATACAAGTTGCATACATGTTTTTTTTTTTAATTAAACAAGGATAAAAATAACATGTTTTTGTTTTTGAGTTCCAATATGAAATTTGGTAATATCTTCGTTTTAATTTATTTTATTTGTTTTGATTTAACACGAAATTTAGAAAAATATATAAGATTTTCAAACTTGAGGTCTTAAATTGAAAATGTGTAAAATGTATCAAAATACTATCATTTAATCTTGTGGTATTAAACACATCATGTGGAAAATTAAAATTAAATAGTTATTAGAAAGGAAAAGAGTAATTCTTCTTTTAAACGGACTAAAAGGAAAACATGTCGATATAGAACTCCGTTATCAAATATGACTTCATTTTCAAAACTCATATTTAAAATTTCTATTAAAGATTGATGGATACTTGCTAATTCGGATCAGTGTGGGAAAATTCACTCTTTTTTTAGGTTTTTTTTTCTCGTGTTCGATGCTCCTAACTAAATTCAAATTATACGCTATAGAGTCCATTTAAGGTTAATGCTTTCAATAGAATTTTTTCCATACTCAATATTTAAATTCAAAATCTTTAATTAGAAATTGAACAATCCTAACATAGGTGTCACTTCGGGGTAACTTAAGTTGTCATGCCCTTTTTTCTTATTAAATTAATTAAGAAGACTTCCATGTTTGTTTTGTTTAATTTTAGATACAACGTAAGTTGACAAAAAATATGCACTTCAACATACAATATTGTATTGCCGCCTAACTATAATATTTTTCTAAAATATTATGTTTATGAATTGGCCCATTATTGTTAATTATGATTATTAAAATATTTTCCAGAAAAGAAAAAGAAAAATTGAAAAGGACGTAAGAGAAAACTCATCATTGAAAAAACAATACATTAATACGAAATCTTCATTTATTACAAAAGGAGTAATATGAAAACAAGAAATGTCAGCCACACATCCATATTTTTTTCTCATCCGATATTTAATATTCACATTATGTTTTAATTAAATAAAAATTTAACGTATTATGAAATTGATTTGTTTCTAGAGACGATACTACCAACAAAAATTACATACACGTATATATAAAGTAGATACTGATTTCTGAACTTCTTAACGTGAAAATTCTATCTCGATTATTACATGTATAATGTATTACTCAAAATGACGATTTTTTAATTAAACATCTAAACACATGATAAAATATTTATATAAAACACTTTTAATTTAAAAGTTAAATCATTTTACATGTGTTCTCAAATACTTATTATATAATTAAAGTTAAACACATAAAACAATTAAACTTCTTTCATTATATACTTCAACTTCAATTACGAAATACTCAAGATTTATGACTTATTAAGATAAAGACGTAAATTTAATTAAAGAATACTCCTTTTGTCCCTAATTACTTTGTCTACTTTTGAATTGACACACCTATTAAGAAAACAATTATTGACATAGTAAGTTTATCATTTTATTCCCATTAATTATAAAGTGGATGAACTAAAAACTTAAAATTTTCAAAAAAAATTACCTTTTTAAAAATAATTAATTGAGGGTATAATAGGTATTTTTTTTTGTTCTTTCTTGATTTGTTAAAATAGACAAATAATTAGAGATAACTAAAAATAAAAAGTGTACAAATAATTAAGGACATAGGGAGAGGGAGTATAACATATTTCATCTCGTTAACTTATAATACAATCATTTCAATATTTTATCATGAATCTAAATGCTCAACTAATATGAAAAAAAAATTGAATGTTTAAATGAAATATTTGGATAAATATATATTGAGCCAAAATCTTCTTTTACTCATTAAAAGTGTGACATACATGCAGACTGCAGAGAGAAAGAGAGAGGAACACAAAGACAGAGACAGCAAAAAGAGACAACAGGAGGACAGTACATAACAAGACAACTCTGCCTTGTCCTTGCCCCACGCCAACCCACACCCACACCCCCACCCCCACCCCCACCCCCACGACACACTCCCACGCCCATATCCTCCGTTGTTCTTCTTCTTCTTGGGGTTACCCCAAAAATCTTCACATTTCTCTCACACTATCAAAAATGCACATTTGAACCAAGCCCCATTTCCTGTCACACCTCATAGTTAAGTTCTTGCTCATCAAGATTCAATCTTTAAGCATTTTTCTTTATTTTTAGGACTTTTCAAGTTTTTGGGTCACCAAGAAAATCATTAAAAATTCAATCTTTAAGCATTTTCCTTCATTTTTAGGACTTTTCAAGTTTATGGGTCATCAAGAAAAACACTAAAAACTCAATCTTTAAGCATTTTTCTTCATTTTTAGGACTTTTCAAGTTTTTGGGTCATCAAGAAAAACATTAAAAATTCAATCTTTAAGCATTCTTCTTCATTTTTAGGACTTTTCAAGTTTTTGAATCATCAGTAAAAACATTAAAGATTCAATCTTTGAGCAGTTCTCTTCATTTTAGGACTTTTCAAGTATTTGGGTCATTAAAAAACATTAAAAATTCAATCTTTAAGCATTTTTGTTCATTTTTAGGACTTTTCAAGTTTTTGGGAAAACATTAATGATTCAATCTTTAAGCATTTTTCTTCATTTTTAGGAGTTTTCAAGTTTTTGGGCCATCAAGAAAAACACTAAAAATTCAATCTTTAAGCATTTTTGTTCATTTTTAGAACTTTTCAAGTTTTTGGGTCATCAGGAAAAACATTATTAATTCAATCTTTAAGCACTTCTCTTCATTTTTAGGACTTTTCAAGTTTATGGGTCGTCAGGAAAAATATTAAAAATTCAATCCTAAAGTACTTTTCTTCATTTTTAGGACTTTTCAAGATTTTGGGTCATCAAGAAATTTTTGAAAAAATGTACTCAACATTGTCTACAAGGAATTTGGGTATCGAGGAAAGTGGGGATTTTTTCAATCATCATATGAATCATAATCTTCAGGGTTCTATTTCAGTTGATGGTACAAATTTGCCTGGTGATTCTTGTTTAGTTTTATCAACTGATCCTAAGCCTCGTCTTAGGTGGACAACTGAACTCCATGAAAGGTTTGTTGATGCTGTTACTCAACTTGGTGGTCCTGATAGTAAGTACTCCTATTTTTACCTCTTTTCTCCTTGCATTTTGATTACTCCCTTCGTTACAATTTGTGTGACACTTTTCGCTTTCCGAGAGCTAATTTGAGTAAAGAAAAGTTAAATTGGGACAAAAGATGCACCAAGTGTATTATTTAGTGGTTAATAAAGTGTGTTGAGTAGAGAAGACGGAGACAAAAATACGAGGTGATTTTGTTACAATTTATGTGGCACTTTTCCTTATTCGAGTGTTAATTTGACTAAAAAAAGTTTAATTGGAACAAAAGCTGCACTAATTGTGTTATTTAGTGGTCAATAAAGTGTGTTGAGAAGAGAATCCTGAGTCTTAGGTTCAAATTCTAGTGGAGACAAAAACATGAGGTGATTTCGTTACAATTTATGTGGCACTTTTCGTTGTTAGAGTGTTAATTTGACTAAAAAAAGTTTAATTGGGACAAAGGATACACCGATTGTGTTATTAGTGGTCAATAAAGTATCACGTTCAAGTCCTTGCGAAGACAAAATCACTAGGTGGTTTCTTGTGTTGTTGGTGGGACTTGGTAGGTGAGAAGTATTTTGTGGAATTAGTTGAGGTGCTCGAAAATTGGCTTGGACACCACAGTTATCAAAAAGGAAAAAAAAAATATTGGGACAGATGGAGTACTCTTTAAATGATTTAACTTTAGCTTCTTCTTTACCCTTTAGACCATTCATACTCCTTTGTAGATGTTTAGTATTTCTCCAACAGAGCTTAAGTATAACTAAGGATAATTTTAAATCATGGTGTAAAACTGAATTTAAATATAAAGAAGGGTAAAATTAAGATATTCAGTATAGTAGAGGGTAAATTTGGAGCTTTTAAATTTTTTAAAAGATTTTTTTTAATAAAGTTTTGATTTTTTTACTGTGCTGTTCTATGTTGTACATTATGCATTAGTAGTTGTTCTTTCCTTTTATGGATATTTGTTTTGATGCTTTTCTGTTCAAACTCCCTTATTTTTCTCTGTCTCTCTTTTACTTTTGGGTATTTTTTGTCTCTTAAAAAGAAAGAAAGTGTCATAGTCTTCTTATAATATAAGGAACCTTTTTTTTTATTATATGGATTCCTTTTTTCCTGTCACAAAAGCTTTAATGTTCTTAAAGACATAAATAAGTACTAATTATTGAAGACTATCATAATTATTGTGAGTCATATTGATTGACATGTATGCTATGTTACTCAGATTCTCCAAAAATATTGTCACACACATGTCAGAATCTCCAAAAATACACTATTTTTGGAGAATCTGACATGCATGCACGTGTCGACATTTTTGATGAGTCTGAGCAACATACGATGTATGTATCTCTCACTTGGGAAAGGGGGAAACTAGGCAATTAAGGACTCTGTTTATGATTGCCTCTACTTATCTTTTGTGTAAAAAAGGTCGATATGGTAAAAGGGAAGTTCGGTGCACTAAGCTCTTGTTTTGGGAAAAAGGTCAATATGATGCCCTTTACTTATTTTTCAATGGCTGGAGCTGAGGCTTGTTCTATTGAGCTGTCAGTGTATTCTTAAAGAAAATTTGTCTTTTCCTTTTCGTATTTCCTTATACTCCTGCTGATTGTGCACGTATATAAATGGAACAATATGGATAGTCAGCATTCGTATAGACGACCCCAACTAGATTGGTGTGTAGTTATTGTAACTTTTTTTATAGTGCTTTTTTTCTGCATAGTCTACGTCTACAGGATGTCGATGGTATAACATGTAAGCATATTATCATGAAAGTAAATTGTGATGAAATATATGGTTGTTAGTAATATTGCGAGGAGATAAACTTCCAGGAAATTTTTCGATGTGAAAATCTTAAGAAATTTTTGATTTGGTTTGCATGTTGCCTTCTCTGTACTGATCAGTAGCATAATTATAATTATGGGGTTGTTGCTTCATTTTGCAGAAGCAACGCCAAAAACAATTATGAGAACAATGGGGGTGAAAGGTCTGACCTTATACCATTTGAAGTCACATCTCCAGGTATGTCTTTTGATCGCTGTTTGCATTTTGCTTCGTTCCCATATTCCACAGACATTGCAACATCTAGGCTTAAAGGGTAACAATATGCTCCGAATACACTAGTGTACGACCATAAACTAGTGTTTCACGACATGTGGTAGGACCAACTTTATGCCAGCTCTAATATCTAAGTTTATGTTTTATAATAACCAATGAAAGAGCTATCAAATGATATTCTAGTATAGTGATCCTTCGGTTTTACTTTCTGCTTGAACATTAAAAAACAGGATGGACATTGTGTTTGATTAAGCTCTCAGTTTTATCGAAAGGACGGACGTTCTGCTTAAGTCTGTATCTTACATTTCCTTGCAGAAATACCGCATGGGGAAGCAATCTGCTAAAGAGGCAACTGAGAATTCTAAAGACGGTAATAAAGAACTTTTCATTAAATACTACAGTTTCCTAATTAGTTCACTGTCCTCGTAATTTGTTGTAGTTAGTTCTCTCTTTTTTATTCGCCCTTTGGCATGCATGCATAACGATGATTTCGAGAAGTACAAGCACCATATGAACAGTGCTTGGATTCAATTGTTCGAATTGCCATGCCTCTCCTTAGTTCTCTTTCTATTCGCTATGCTATAGAAAAACTTTTGGAATTTCCATCTAGATTACACGTTTTCCGGTTGTTGATGCATAGTAAGAAAGATGTATATATAAATGACGATGACACTTCTGAGAGGAGTATGTAAATGTTAGAAGAATAATCTATTGGAGAAATAAAGAGAGGCCGAAATGGATTTGTTTCTAAACCCTGTGGTAGAGTTAAAACCGTTATCGCTGTATTGTTTGTGTTTGCAGTATCATGTCCGGCCGAGAGTCAAGATACAGGTTCCTCTACATCAGGTTCATCCAGAGTTATTGTGCAAGATATAAATGAGTATGTTATGTCTTATAGCATATTTTTTTGGCAAAAAATTGTTCTTTCTGATTCGCATCAACTTTAAACTCTCTTTATATTTTTATTGAACAGAGGGTTACAAGTAACCGAGGCTTTACGAGTACAGATGGAAGTCCAGCGAAGACTACATGAGCAGCTAGAGGTTGGTCCCGTACCTCTTCTTGCTCTCTACTTGTAGTGTTACTGTACTTAGTCCCAATCTTTAGACGTGATCTTGATTATCCTTTTTAGTATTCTTTGCACTATAAATGTGTTTTTTTGTCCGGTTTCCCTTTTCTATCCTTTGGTATTCTTCTGTACAATCGGTATATAAGAGTGGTGAACGATATGTTTTTGAGATAATCTTTCGTATCAAACACACCGTTGTGTCACATTTTGCATCTCCTAACTAAAACCTCTTGCCAAAGTAGGTACAACGCCATCTACAGCTTCGTATAGAGGCACAAGGAAAATATTTGCAATCAATTCTTGAAAAGGCTTGTAAAGCTTTCAATAGCCAGTCCCTCGAATCAAATAGCCTAGAAATGAACAGAGAAGAGCTCTCTGAATTAGCATTCATCAATGGCCCTTCATTACCTGATATTGGCCCGAGTTTTGTGAACAAGAATGCATGTCACGTCCCTGCTAGGCTTGGCGATTGCTTGCTTGATGACTGCTTGCCATCAAATGGAATCGGTGCTCTAAAGAAGAGACCGCGAGGTTTTACTAACGTTAATGGATTGCCTATGGAAAGCAATACAAGGGAGGTGGAATGGATGATGAGTAATATATGAACAAAAGATGTAATTTTTACCACCTTTTCTACATATCATGTTTGATCCAAGATCAAACAATGTTGTTGCAAATGTATGTTTTATTACCTTTAACTTAAGTACCTTTTTATCAGAAATGAAGATCCAGTTGAAACCTTCCCTTAGCTTGTTCAAGTTAGATTTGTTAACCAAAAAGTGTGAAGTGATTTTTTAATATGGAATTTGGAATTCTAATAACTATAGTATATATAATTTTCTTCTATTCCCTCATACAACATCACCAACATGGGTTATGGTGTAATGGTGGGATTGTTTCACATTTAATTAAAAGTCTCGAGTTATTGAGCTTTGGGTATAGAGAAAATTCTATTGGGAGTGCCACCATTGAATGTGCCTTGCAGTGCATGATCTGAATTTAGTTGGAACTCCAATGTGGGCTCCAAGACACCGTCTAATGGAATTTTTTATTTTGCCACCTTAAATTGGTACTCCCTCCATTTTAAATTAATTGAATTGTTGAGACATTTTTTATTTTTCAAATTAACTTAATTGTTTGATTTTCAAGACTATTTTTAGAATGTTCTTTCAATTTTACCCTTCATTAGTTAATATTGGATTTAGTTATTAATCAATGTTTAGTTATTTAATTATAAATTTGACAATAATTAATAAGGGTAAAAATGGAAAGTTATATTTAATTTATGTCTTAATCTTCTTTTCTTAAAGAGTGTGAAAAAACTCAACAATTCAATTAATTTGAAATGGAGGGAGTATAAATATTGATTTTATATTTTGTTTTCTTTTTCCTGAAAATGGAAAAAAATAAAATTAACCGTCATTAGAGGAAGGAAAAATAATATAATATATCGAGCCATTTTAATTTATGGTAGTAAATTAATAACTTTAGGTAATAAATATATATTATGATTAATTGTTTTCTTCTATTGATAGGAAATGAATATTTTTTGTTTACAACAACAAATCTTGAAATTCTATTTCCTTTTCTACAAATAAATAAATATAACTTAGATGAAATAAATAAGCCCCAATACAAATTTGTTTTTTTTTTTTGTTTTGTCTCAATTGCAAATTATATTATAATGTCAAAAAATAAATTAGCCTTTGAAGATCATGATACTTCCATTCCTACATGTGATGATGTCCTATATCTTTGTATCTTCATAGGATTACCTGTTAAATCTTTGTTACCTTTTCGATCTGTTTCTAACTCATGAAATATTATAATATGTGACAAACACTTCAAGAAAGCATACCGTGACCACTTCAAAGTTTTGGGACATGAAAAAATGTTGTTACAAATAGTTGATACTAATGCATTCAAGTTTATACACTTGGAAAATCCCCAAGTTGTCATAGAATGGCAATTGTCACCTAGGACAAAGAATTCTCAAGTGTTATGCTCATATGATGGATTACTACTATTAGTGACACGTATGGCTTACAAGACGTCTGTTTTATGGAATCCATCAACTAGACAATAAAAAAACCCTTGAATGTTCATATTTGGACAATTCCACATGTCCTTGTGCTAGTGGATTGTGTTACGATTCTGCAACTGATGACTACAAGGTAATATTGATTTATAAGTCGTTTTATGTTGTTTGCTCTATGAATAGAAATATTTGGAGAAAGAAAACAACTCTTTCTATATTAGAGCAAAGTATTATTTCTAGTTGTTCTGGATCAAAGTTTTGTAGTAAAGGAATCAATAATGAGGATTGTGTATATTGGTGTCGAGATCATAAAGAATTACGTCGATCCTTTAATATAATAACACATCTACAATCATATATTTTGATGTGAAGTTGGACGAATTCAAGGAGCTTCCTCCACTGAATTTTGTAGGAAAAAGTAGTGATCATTTGTATCGTTTGTCTACTCTGAAAGGTCATCTTATTTTATATGGTGGAAAAAACTTTGATTTGAAATCGGACATCTGGATGATGGAACAAGATGGATCGAAATGGTCGAAACTTTGCAACATAATATCAGCTTCTTGTGATGATTATGTAAGACATTGTTATAAGCTTTTGTGTTGGACCAAGAATGATGAACTTATCTTTTATGAACCATTGGATCATGTATTTTATATCTATGATATTAAACAAAAACAATTAGTTAAGAAAATAGTATCTAATTATCGCAAGAATATGTATAGTTTCGTAAATTCAATATGTTTGGATAGCTTATGTTTTCCTAGACTTAATTAATGTCAAGAAGATTAGTCTATAGTTTTTTTATTTTCTTTTAAATAAGTTTTGTAATATTTATTTCTTAGTATTCATATTGTTTCAAGTCTATTATTAATGTATATACTTAAAAGAGATGACATATTTTCTACAAAACAACGATTACCTATGAAAAATTCTAAAGTGTTATGCTCACATGATGGAATGGTACTATTAGTGATACGTAAGGTTTAGAAGACATTTGTTTTATAGAATTCATTGACTAGAAAATAAACTATCCTTGAATGTTCATATTTGAACTACTCCACACAACCTTCGACTAGACAATAGAAACTTTTTTCGTGTGTGCTTAAATGTCTATTATGTAGATAAGTTAAATATTAAATATGTTACTTTTTTAATTATATGTATTTGCCTCAAAAAATTATAAAACACTATACTTATTTCAATTTAGGTTGATATGTATACAAAATGGATAAAATATTTTATATAATTAATTTAACTACCTATATATTAGACGTTTGAATAAAACACATTCAATTTTTCGTTCTTCAAAATTTATACCGATGAGTTCAGATGCTTAATTGGAACAAACCAAAAATAAATAAAACACATTTTAGTTTAAGTTGTGTGTATGTGTGTGTATATATATATATATATATATAAAATCTTTTTCCTCAATAACAATAAATATTTCTCTACTGATACAAAATAAGAGTAAGATTGCGTACACACCATCCTTTTCAAACCTCACTCGTGGATGATGCTAAGCATGTCATTATTGTTAAGGTCCTTTTTGAAAATAATTATATACTCATATGATCTGAAACCATGCAATTTATATATATATATATACCAACATTAGTGGAAGGAAAGAATACCAACTCGTATTAATTTATGGTAGTAAAATAATAGCTTTAGTAATTAATATATATCATAATTAGCTATTTTCCTCTATTTAATTGGAAAGGAATCCTTTTTGCTCACAACTAATCTTGAAATTATATTTCCTTTTCTATACATAATTCATAAAAATAAATTTATTTTAAAAAAAATAAACTAAAAGTATTTTGGGACGTCGAAAAAATTAATTTCCTTCTCCTCTCTATGAACGGATTTGTGTTTCCTTTTCTACGTATAAATAAATATAACTTAGATGTAAATAAATAAACCCTAATACATATCTGTTTTTATTTTGTTCTGCCACAATTGCAAATTATATTATAATGTCAAATAATAAATTAGCCTTCGAAGATCATGATACTTCTTCGATTATTCCCAATGATGGCATCCTATTTTGCATACTTATAAGGTTGCCTGTCAAATTTTTGTTACGATTCTTTGTTTGTAAGTTATGGAATGCTATGATAGGCGACAAACACTTCAAGAAAGCGTATCGCGATCACTCCAAAATTTTGGGACGTGAAAAGATGTTGTTACAAAAAGTTGATACTAATGAATTAGAGTTTATACACTTGGAAAATAACCAAGTTATCATAGAATCGCAACGGTCTCCTATGATGAATAATTCTCAAGTGTTATGCTCATACGATGGATTGCTACTATTAGTAACACGTATGGCTTACAAGACGTTTGTTTTATGGAATCCATCGACTAAACAACAAAAAACCCTTGAATGTTCATAATTGGCCAAGTCCACGTGTCCTTGTACTAGTGGATTGTGTTACGATTCTGCAACTGATGACTATAAGGTAATATTGATTTATACGTCGTTTTATGTTGTTTGCTCTACGAATAGAAATTTTTGGAGAAAGAAAACAACTCTTTCTTTATTAGAGCAAAGTATCCTTTCTAGTTGTTCTCGATCAGATTTTTGTAATACAGGAATCAGCATTGAGGGTTGTGTATATTGGTGTTGAAATCATAAAGAATTTTGTCGATCCTTTAATAACACATCTACAATTATATATTTTGACGTAAAGTCGGACGAATTCAAGGAGCTTCCTACATCAGATTTTATAGTTAAAAGTAGTGAATCGTATCGTTTGTCTACTTTGAAAGGACATCTTATTTTATATGGTGGGAAAAACTTTGTTTTTAAATTGGACATCTGGATCAAGGAACAAGATGGATCGAAATGGTCGAAATTTTGCAACATAGCATTACCTTGTTGTGATTATTATTTAAGGCATTGTTATAAGCTTTTGTGGTGCACAAAGAATGGTGAAATTATTCTTCATAAAGCATGGCATCATGAATTATATATCTATAATCCTAAACAAAAACAATTAGTGAAGACAACCATATGCAATTATTACAGCAATAATATGTATAGTCTTGTAAATTATACATATTTGGATACTTTATGTTTTCCTAGACTATAGTTTTTTCTATTATTTTTTATTTTTTAAGTTTTGTAATATTCTTATTTCTTAGTATTCCTACTGTTTCAAGTTTATTTTCTTAATATTTTGCAAATGTATTTATTACGCATGTACGTAAATATGTCATTTAACTTGGCTTCAACTGATATTTATATCCTTCAATTTTGGGGTAAGCACAAGTAGACAGTTAAACTTGTATAAAATTAAACGAGTAGACTCACATTCTATGTGGCATAATATACGTAAGACATCATGTAGGATACAAATTATTATTGTTATTAGATGTCTATAATTATTTGACTGTGAATTTAATTATTATTGTTATTGAACAAATTTGAAATTTGTAGTTATTATAAATTATAAATTATAGTAGCTTGAATTGCTAAAACATCCTTTTCACCATTGAGTTTTCCATTTGAGAAAAAAACATTTTTTTAAAGATAAAATCCAAAAATGATATTAATATATGAATAATTCACAAAAATAACACAACTCTAGCATTTGTAGCTTCCAACAAGTTAATAATTTAAAAAAATAAAAAATCAACTCATCAGAATTTTAAACACTTAAAATATGTCACCTTTTTTTTAATTATATCCATCTAATCTTAATAAGTCGTAAAATCTCAAGTCTATTCCAATTGAGATTTGATCGTATACTTAAACGATATATATATATATATATATATATATATATATTAGACGTTTGAAAATACACACTTTTCAGAAGAAGAAAAAAATATCGAAAGTATTAAATAATAACACTTTATTATGAATTCAGATGCTCAACGACAAAAATAATTGAAACAACTCCTATTTATATAATCATTTTCCTACTTTTGAAGATTTGATATATTTTATATTCATATTTTTGGATTACTTTACTCTGTAGAAACTTTTTTCCCTCTATATATATATATATATATATATATATATATTAGACGTTTGAAAATACACACTTTTCAGAAGAAGAAAAAAATATCGAAAGTATTAAATAATAACACTTTATTATGAATTCAGATGCTCAACGACAAAAATAATTGAAACAACTCCTATTTATATAATCATTTTCCTACTTTTGAAGATTTGATATATTTTATATTCATATTTTTGGATTACTTTACTCTGTAGAAACTTTTTTCCCTCTGTAGTAATTATTTCCAAACAGAGCAATAGTTGAACTAGCTAGTTAAATAAAAGCTTTGGAATATTACTTTTTAAAGTTATCTGAAAGGATTTGATATGATTTTTTTTTTATGGATTTTTTCTGCATAAATTTATACCTCAGTAGCAAATCTTTCTAAACATAGAAAAAGTTAAACCACTAGCTGGCTAATTAAATTGATATTTTGTTTTTATGGATTTTTTGTGCATAAATGTTTTTTTGAAGCGTCTCCTTTTCTTGGTACTAACGCTCTCGAAAGAGATGTTGATGGAATTAACGCTTTCGAAAGAGATGTTGATGGAACTGTTTAATATACGTCATTTTCCTTTTATATGGATGATTCTTAATTATAAATAAAATCTTTTCGATTTGAGAAAAAAAAATGGATTGTTATTTTTCGAAGGACTCTTTTTAGAAATTATTACCATGTAACATCTCTATTATGAACGAAACCAATTTATACCTGGGGTTCATCTAAACCTCCTTAATTCCATCAGCTAATTTCTATGTTTACTTCTTCGTCTTAGTAAAAGTTTTGACTCCATCACTAATCTGGGAATATAATTATGGTTGTTATTGTCCTTTTTGAAATAACGGAAATACTTATTATTCCACCATAACGTATGGATAGTTGTTTCTAATAAATTGAACTACTTTTTTTGCTTTGCTTGTGCCTCTAGATAATAGACAAACATGGAAAGAATAACTTTTGTACTTTTTATGACATTATATTTACTTCACTCTTGTTTTATTTTTGTCATCTCTCTTAATATTTTCTTCCAATTGTAATTGTTTTTCTTCACTTAATTCACTCTCAATTTTTTTCCCCAAAAATTTTAAAAATGGAAGGAAATAAGAGAAACAAGAGGCCATTTGAAGAACCAAGTGGCAAAAACCATATAAATCTCAAAATTAAATCTCAGGTTAGTTCCTCATTTCACTTTTTAGAGTTACTATATATCCGATAAATTTAGTACATCGTTTTAGAAGGTCCTAATGACTATAGATCGAACTTATTCAACATGTGTACGTGTGTTGGGGCGTAATCATCCCTATATATAACCTAAAAATCCTTGCCCCGCCTCTTTGTGTGTATTAACTTGTTTACTGTAGTATGCTTTGGACTACATTTTTGCCCTTTTTGTTCCTTTACTAATTCATTGTCTTAAAATATTTGTCATGTTTTGCTTTTCGTATTTCAAACTATATAAATTTCCATCAACATTTAAGATGTAGTCTTTAACCAAATCGACATTAGAATAGCAAAATGCAGTATTTATTTTTGTATAGTTTTTAACTATTAAAATTTTAAATTTTAAAAAATTGAATCAACCTAATCAAATTTAACTCTGCAAAATAGTCAAATTGACTCTAGAAAAGTGAAACATGACAATAGTTTAAAAGAGGAGGGAACATTTTATTTCCTTGTTCAAACAACACTGGTTTTTTTTGTTAAATAATCATGAAAACTTTGATTAAATGCCTCTACTATTACTATATTACTTCATTTGTTTCAATTTGGTTGTTCTATTTTAACTTGACACAATTTAAGAAAGTAAAATAACTTTTAAATTTTGTGATTTCAAATTAAAGATATTTCAAATATACTAAAATGTCCTTTTAACTTTCTGGTCTTAAACATGTTATATTGAAAGCTGAAATAAAAAAGTTGTTAAAAAAGACATTTTTTTAAAACTACAAATATTTTTCAACATCATTGTGAATTACATTTCTAATCTTCGAATTTATTAAATTTTAAAGTAATATTATTTTTTTAATGTTTTTTTTTTATTTTTGGTTGTAGGATGGTACATTTATGTACTACAAAGTTAAGCCTACTTCAATAATGAAGAGGATATTCATGTCATACTCTGAGAGGAAGCAAATCCTAAATTACAAAACAGTTCGATTTCTCTACAATGGCAATCGCGTTTCACCAAGAAGTACTGTAAATCAAGTAAGATATAAGTTTTCGTTACATAGATCAATTTAATTATATCGCAATAGCCTTCGTGTTTAACTTTTCTAATATATTTTTTTGCGTATTTATTGGACTTTATGAAGCTTGGATTAGAAGATGGTGATGAAATTGATGCTATGTTGGATCAAGAAGGAGGAGGTTTTGCACATTGAGTAATGAAGAAATATCACACATGAATATGTTGCAGTTCCCTATTTTATGTTAAGCTATGTATTTTGTTGTTTTGTTAATGGCTAACGTCTATTCGTCTTGTTTCATGATCTAAAAGTTTAATTCTTCGATATATGTATTGTCTATCATATGAATTAATATAACATTTCGAAGAAGTCAGACGAAATAGTTCATCAGTATTCATCACCTATAAAATTTGGTTTCAAAAGCTCTTTGAGTTCATTTAATTTCATGTCAAAAGTATATAATCGTAAAATTTCTATGTACTAATTGGTGAATTAAACAACATGTCCACCAACCATATTAAACATCTATCTATTAAATAACATGCCTACCAACCTTAATTAAATATCTCTATCTATTACTCCCTCCGTCTCATTTTATATATCACCTTTTTCGTTTGCACTTGCATTAAGAAATGAGGTAATTTTACCCTTATGCCCTTATTTAATGTTTTCTTAAGACAACTTTATAATAAATGATGAATATGTTAGATTTCAAAACTATAAATGCATTTGGATGACTATTTAAATTTTAGAGTTTATTTTTGGAGCCAAATTTTTTCACCAATTAATCCAAAAAAATTTAAAAATCAAGTTTTTTCCACCTCAATTTTCCTATATATTTTGTGTAAAATGTTTTTTTTATATTTTTATATATAAATTCTTAAAGCAAACATGACCTTTGAACTTTTTAAAATGTCATCTTCCTTGATAAAATTTGTTGAAGCTTCAACTTTCAAGATTATTTTTGAATTTTTTTTCATCTTTTATTTTTAATTTGTTTGTTGATATTTTTTTGAAAATCAGATTTTATAGAATAAATAGTGAATAAACAAAGTAGTTAATTAATGAATGAAGTACTCTCCCAATGAAATTAACTACTTGTAGATTTCCTAGGTTAGTCAAAGTAAATACATTTTCAAGATTAATTAATTAATCTATCAAGGGTATAATGGTATGGTAATTTATGCATTAATTTTATAAAATGACATATATTGTGGTCCAGCTATTTTAGAAAGGGATGACATATAAAATGGGACGGAGAAAATAAACAACATGTCCACCAATCATATTAAATAAACATATATATCTATTAAACAACATGCCCACCAACCATGTTAACTATGTCTATTAAACAACATACGCGCCATTCAGAGTTTATCGGGAAGAGATTGTTCGTAGAATGTGGGAAGATTATTACATAAAAGTATAGTTTGTTACTATCTCCTCCGAAAAAGTTCAAGTTTTAATTTGAGTGACAAAATTGAGAGGAAAAAAGAACAATTTATTTTTAATGAGTTATAATTACAATTGAATCAATGACAAGTTTGAGTATGCGATTAATGTATTGTTCTTGCCTATATTGTTAAATTTTTATTGTTGATTGTTATCAATGACTCCCACCGTTCCTTTTTATATGTCATCTCTTTCTATAAATAGCTAGACCATAATACTTATCATTTTATTAAATCAATACATAAATTACCATATTCTTCCCATTATATCCTTGGTCGAGTAGTTAATTAGTCTTAAGAATATATATTTTGACCAACCTAGGAAATCTATAAGTAATTAATATTCATTGGAGTACTTCATATATTAACTTCTTTTTCCATTCACTATCTTATAAAATATGATTTTGAAAATGAAATATCAACAAACAAATTAAACATTTTTACACAAATGTATAGGAAAATTGAGGTGGGAAAAATTTAATTTTTTAAATTTTTTGGATCAATTGGTGAAAAAAATTGGCTCCAAAAATAAACTCAAAATTTAAATAGTCATCCAAATGTATTTTAATTTTTGAAATCTAACATATTCATCATTTATTATAAAGTTGACTAAAGAAAACATTAAATAAGAGTAGAAGGGTAAAGTTACTTAATTTTCTTAATGCGAATGCAAATTAAAAAGGTGACATATAAAAAAGAACGGAAGAGGTATGTTATAAGGTTATGTTTTAATATTTTTTGGGTAGTTTTGTTTGGACTAGTTAACCAAATTTTGTATATTTTTTTGTTATTTTACTTTGTAATGACCCAAAAGTTCATTTTTAGAAATTACTATTTTTTTCCTCCCGATAGTTGTCCTGAGTCATTTCTGATTAAGTCGGTGAAGCTGGTTTGGAAAATTTGAACTATTCAATAATTACATGTATTTAATTTACTGATAATTATTAAATAATTAATTTATTTAGTTGGTGGTTAATGGGCCAAGTTCATAATTTAATACCCTATTTAACTTGGCCCATGTATAAAAACTGAATTTAAGTAGAAAGGGTTAAATATTTGTAAATCAGAATTTATTTAATAAGGGATAAAAGAAATTTCCGGGAAAGAAAGAACCGTGGTGCAGTGAGAACAAAAAGGCGGCCGACGTTAAACCGAAAGGTTCAAATTCAGGTAAAGATTTGTTCACAACTTTGATTGATAATGGTGTATGAAATCAATTATATTATATTATTTAGTGGGATAGGAAAATAATTTGAACTGCTAGCAAATTTACATGTTCAAATATGTATACGGCAATTTAAGGTTGGGTTGAAAAAAAACATTAATAATAGAAAAAGAAAGAAAACCTAAGAGCATCTAACCAATGGAGGGATAATAATATGCTAATGATTATGAGGCTTATGATAGCCAATGATTGGCAGTGATTAGCCAATCATTGGGAGGGATAACTTCAGACAAGTTTTAAGTGATATTATGCAGATTTTAATGGTTTTAATATTACTTCTCGTGGTTTAAAAATTGTTGGATCTTCTTTATAGCTAAGATAGTATTATGTACGTTTTGTTGTATTGATATATCTAGTTAAATAGTATTGTATGAATATCATTAGATTTATGATATTCGGAGAAATTGAAACTTAACCCTAGACTTGAAATTTGGAGAAAATTGAAAGAGTTGACATGTTAATTGACGTTTGGCATCAAGATTAGGAATTTGATTATAGATTTGAGCGAATTTTTGGGTCTAGTCTAGACAGAAAGTAATGTGGGTGTTTTTAGTTTCAAAATCTTATTGTAATTATCAATGTGAATAGATTGCTTTGAGTTGGAAGTTCAATGAAAGGGGAAGGCTCAAGTCTCGGAGTAAATTCTTATTTGATTCAGGCAAGTGAATTTCTAAACCCTTGTTAAGTGTATGGAATTCGTGTATTTCCTTGTGATATGTGTTTGGGGGTAATGAGACTTGGTGATGGGTTGACTTGTACATATTGATTACTTTCTAATGATGAAAAAAAGGCAGTGTGTTTAATTGTTGATGTGTGATGTTTGAGACTGGGTTGAAAGGCTTGTTGAATCATTGTTGATGTTGTATCACAGTTGTATTGTTGTGAATTGTGTATTGTTATGGAAATGGTCATCTCCTCATTATTTGTGTGAACATGCCATTTGCATTGGTTCTGAGACATGGTTGTGATAAGTGTTATGTGATAAGAGGATGTACCATTTCGAGGGACGTATCGCGCGCCGCGATGGATACTATATTTCGAGGGACGTATCGCACGCCGCGATGGTTACTATTATCGAGGGTCGTATCGCGCGCCGCGATGGATGCATGGACAGATATGTCCCCCATGGGTCCTGAACTGAGAGACAGCGGGTGTGTATCACTAGGTCAGACATGCATCACTATACTTGACATTGCATTGCACATATTTATAATTAGTGAACTTGATATTGTTATTTTGTTGATCTTATGAGTGCCTTTCTGTGGAACTTTGATTGATGAATATTGAGCTTGTTATTGAGGATATGTAATTGTTAAAGTGTTGTTGCTGAGCTGTGTGCTATGTGAATTATGAACGGTTAGGTTGAGCTGGTAGTTATGGAGCTTGTAATTGATGAATATTGAGCTTGTTGTTGAGAATGTTGTTGAGATATGTGCTTGTAAATTGTGAACTGTTAGGTTGGGTTTGTTCTATGCAGGTTGTAGTTGAGGAGGTTCGGTTGGGGTGTAAGGAGTAACCGTATTCTATCCCCTTAGCTTGTGTTTAGAGGTTTACTTGCTGAGTACCGTGTGGTTTGATACTCACCCCTTGCTACTACATTTCTTTTGTAGGTTACTAGCCCGGACCTTTGTGATATTTTCTCTTCTCCTTGTTGAGGCTTCTTGTGGAGATTTGTGAGGTAGCTGCTTGTCATTTCAGCGGACCTTCTTTCTCCTTAATTATGATCTTGTTCTATTCTAGAAACAATGTCATATGAGACTTGTATTTTTCTTTTGATTCAATTGTAATACTTCAGAGGCTTGTACACGTGACAACCAGATTTTGGGGATATATCTGAGTTTATTAAAAAAAAAAATCCGCATTTTATTGTAATGGTTGAGGTTTAGGCTGACTTGTCTTGGTGGGTTAAGACGAGTGCCATCACGTTCATTTTTGGGTCGTGACATACTTAATTTATGTTCACTACACTATTATTTTTATTTATGTGCGGTCTTTTTTTCTTTCAACACTTTGACCAATAATTAGTAAAAGTTGCATGAAAATGGAAATTATACAGAAAACAGAATAAAGCATTATCTATACTAATACTTACTAGCTAATGAGGACAAAAGGGTACACTTTATTACTTTATCTTAAAATTACACCAATTATTTGTATCTTTTATTATTTCTCAAATTTTTCCAAGAAAATTGAAGAAAAAAATGGCAGAAGGATCAAGAAAGTTCATAAAGCTCAAAATCAAAGCTCAGGTTCATCATTTCATACTTTTTTTTTGTATTATTGTGAGTTATAGACTTATAGATATACACTTTTTAGTCGGCATATGTTCAATCCTCTTCAGACTCCGAGAGAACATGGGCTATATATTTGTTGTTGTATAAATGCACTTTTAGTCTTTGAAATTGTTTTATACTTTTATATGTTTTCTCCTTTCCTAATTAAATTGTTTTAAACTATGTACATTCTATCTTATTCAGACTTCGAGTTTACATGGGCTATATTTTTCTTTTTTTGTAGGATGATACAATTCTTCATTTCAAAGTGAATCCCAGTACAATTATGAAGGATATATTCATGTCATACAGTTCAAAAAAACAAATGATGAACTATAAAGTATTTCGATTTTTCTTTGATGGCAAACGTCTTTCTCCAAAGAAGACCGTAAATGAAGTAAGATTTTAATTTGCATAATTTAATTTAATTTGATTTATTGTTGACTTAATAATTACATAAATTTATTTTCGGTATATTTTATGAAGCTTGGATTAAAAAACGGTGATGAAATCGATGCTATGATTCATCAAGATGGAGGAGGATCTGCATGTAACTATTAATGAAGCAGCATATCACACATGAAAATGTTGCACTTTTCTAATTAGGCTACTTTTAGTTATCTTGTAAACTTGACACAGTTTATTTGGTCAAATTGATAAATTAAGATTTAGAATTTGACTCTTTAAAATCTTAAATTTTAATGTGTGATTGTTTGTCTATTTGTAACCTTAATAGTTTCTTGGTATTCGACTTTTTAGATTGATTATGGTGATTTTTTCACATCTTTGAAAAGGAATTTCGTTATTACTAGTGCAGTTAATTAAAATCATATACAATTTTATTTTATTTTTTGGTAAATAAGGATATTATATATATTACTAAATTACATTCATACAGGGAATGGGAGCCGTAGGCTCAATTCGTTTTGTTTATAGTCTTTATAAGCCTAAGTTCACTAACTCCGAGTTCTTAAAGTAATATTTGTGTGTGCATACATACTAATATTGCTACCCACTTTGAAACAACTTCAGACATGTGGTTCGAACAAAATGTCTCAAGTTTTATATGACTGAAGTTCAAGTATATATGACTTAAGATTTCAGGCATACGAACTTCATTTACTTAAAGCTGAAGTTCAACTATTTTTACCTTAACTTCGTTCGGAAATGCATCAACTTTAAGCCATAGAAAAGGTAGACGTGCAAACATTTTTAAAAACTGTCCAAATATACAGGGTACCCGTGAAATACTATGTATGATCTTTGCTCGATAAATATGAAACTCATTATGAAATGACTATGAATACTCTGCAGTGTACATGTAGGTTGACTTCACACATAGAGCCTTTATTTTTTATGTTTGATCTATTCTAGTGCTTCCCATATAACAGGTAGACAGAATGGATATAGTGCTTACAACAGGTAGACAGAATGGATATAGTGCTTACAACAGGTAGACAAAATGAAGTTCGGACAAAATGAAAATTACATCTGTGATACAGAAATTCGTAGTCTCTTCAAACGCCACCTAGTTTAGGATGTTTTGATGCTCCAGCTCCAGATGGCTCTGCTCCTGTTCCAAATGGACAAGCAAGAGAATAACCAAGTTAAACAAAAAACTATAAAAGAATCATAAAGAAGACAAAAAACATGAAATCCTAACTAATTACTTTGCTCTTCAACTTTGACTATTAGCATATGTCTCGGACCAAGTTTTTTCCATTGAAACCACACATCAATCATGGTTGATTCCTTAAAATACTTGCCAACGGAGGGCCAATATATATGCATTACTTTTTTGCTTTTATTATACAGCAATCCTGCGCACCACCAATCATGCTTTCTAGTTTTGTACTGTGCAGTGTAACAGGTAGGCTCATGCCTGAAAACAGAGGAGAATGCACATATGAGGAAGGAGGGCTTCGTTTCATGAAGTCCGGTATGTTATCATGTGGAACAGTAAGTAGTTGTTGTGAATTTTCTGAATTGACCAGCTTGCTGAATCATAGAACAGGTTCGTGGACGGCTTCAAACAGATTCTCATCAACTACTTGCCAAAGTCTTGGATGCCATCATATACAATTCTTTACAAACTATTCACAAAGGACATTGCGAGTAATATTTATTATTAATTTTTCATCGTTCCATTATCCAAACGTCAATGTTTTGCTATTGATTTTGATATCATATAAATCAATAGAGCTTTTCTTGGAGAAGTCTATTGATAATATTGAAGATTTTTATTTATAAATTTTGATTCTAAAATAGATCTAATTAGGTGGTTCATTTCTACTTACTAAGAGGTTAATTTTTTCTTTCATTGACCAAAATACACTATCTTCACATATGGACTTTCATGTATTCCATATTAATACACTATCTTCACGTATAGAACTAAATTATCATATAAGCGAAAAGTTGGAACATGTTGGAATCTCTTTAGAGGAAACTTTGTTTATCCCATGGTAATTTAAGAAGTTTTCAGTCTAAAAATCAAATACATTTGTGGATGGCTGAAAGTAAGGCCACTAAAACATCTTTCATAGGCAGTAATTTTTATTTTTATATATAACTAGTCAATCGTATCTGTTTATAATTTTGTATCTAAAAAGTAAGTATTTTATTATATAACTTGAAAAAAGATTTTTCAAATTAATAAAATATAAGTTATTTATTTCAATATAATATGTTGGATACTATATTTAAAAAATTTATTAATAGTTAATAAATTATAAGTAATTTAATTTAAAGTTCTAAAATATCAAATAAAGTTCTAATATCATTTAACTAAAAACTTTTATTCAAAAAAAAAAAACATTATAAGAAATATGTTTCATTCTCTTTCCTAATGCCATGACTTTATAAGAAAATGATAAACTTTATGAAATATTTTGGGAGTAGGAAATACAAATAACTATTAGTACTTTTTTTTTTTCAATTAGTGTTTGTCATCGATTTTAGGGTCGGATAAATTCAAAAGTAACTATATATTCATGTGACACTAACATAATATGCTCGAACTTCGATTTTAGGGTTTGATTAATTCAAAGGTAACTCCATGTCCATGTGACACTCTAACATAATATGCTCGAGCTTCAAACTTTTAAATTTGAATAAAAGTTTGAATTTCTCATAAGAATAAACGTTTGAATTCCTTGAAGGGTGTATTTGGTATAGATGGAAAAGAAAACTGATTTTTTTTTTATTTTTACATATTTGGTTGGACAATTTTTAAAAAATATATATTTTATTAGGAAAACAAATTCTTTAAAATAATTCTGTAATTATTGTATCCATCCAATGCCCCAAACTTGACCATTCCACACCGTACTCTTCATGAGTAACAAAACAGATTGAAAACATATTCCATATTCGTACTCTTTTAGGGTGGGTGTTTGGTATTTGGTTCGGCATTATTAAATTCTCAATTCGATAATTGGTAGTTAAAAGTAGATATTAAATATCAAAGTTTTAAATTTTGGTTCAGTAATTCGGTAATCAGTAAATTCAATTTTGTTTAGTATGGTATTCAGTAATAATGTAGTTTGCAATAAATTTTAAACATATGGAAAATAAATTAACCACACAAATAAAATATGAAGAAACATAACTTTATTGATAAATATGTGGGTACAATTATGTTCCTCCCTTAATTCTACTCTCCATTCGATCTATCCATGATTCAAGGGCCGTTAGTGGCGTATTTCTGAAACTAGGATGATTTAGATTTGACCTTTTTATGAAAATTCCATGACTTTTGTGGAATATTCGAGATATTTGAGATGCATTTTCAAGGGAATATAATATCCTTTATATAGATATGAATGGTTTAGGGTTGAGTAGTCTCCAAGAATTCTAATTGGAACTGAACACACCTTTTAGAATCCCAACTCAAATTGAACACATCTTATAGAGTCCTACAAAATTTCAAAGTCTACAAATGTATTGAAGTTGTAGCTGATTGTATTACAAAGTTAATACTATTTCTTCCGTCAATTTTATTTTTTTATGTGGAGACACGATATAATAGAAGACCAATAAGTAAGAAGACATCAAGAAAAACAAATTGATACAACCAAAAGAAAAAAACAAATTGATACAACTAAAAGACATGTATTTGGGTTGTTTATGTTTATTCTTTAACTTTACCTTTATTAAGTAAAATAATTCGGTATTCGGAAAATACCAAATATCAAATGGTACTAATGTGCCATACCAAACCCAAACCCGAATTTCATAATTCTAAAATTTTACTCCCGAATACCATATTGAATACCCAATTACCGAATACCAAATAAGAACTTATAACGGGATCTCAAAAAATAAGTATTTTTTGCTGGGCCTTGATCCTTTTTTTAGGTTCATTAAGCTTCTTATTAGTTGGAACTTCCAGTTATCTTGGTAGAAATTTGTTATCATTTTTTCCGCCTCAGCAAATTATTTTTTTCCACAAGGAATCGTGATGTCTTTCTATGAAATTGTGGGTCTCTTTATTAGCTCTTATTTGTAGTGCACAATTTCCTGGAATGTAGGTAGTGGTTATGATCAATTCGATAGAAAGGAATAGTCTGTATTTTTCGTTGAGGATTTCTGGGAAAAAATCGCCGCATATTCCTCTGATTCCATATAAAAGATATTCAGTCTGTTAAAAATTACCAAATACCAAATAACAAAAAATATTGATTCGATTTGATAATTCGATTTTCAGTACTTCATGCTTCTTCATGAGCATGAGTTGAAAACTGAAAACAGATTGAAAACATCATATAAAGAGGTGAATTGTAATGCTAAACCTAATGTTCAAATAGTATATTTCCAACATGATTGCAATCTTTAAACAAAAAACAAACTCAATTTCATGAAATCCTTTAGTTCAACCTACCACTTCAATCTGCATCTGCATTTGCTCATCTGAGTCTCTTTTTGTTCTCTTTCTGCACAGCTGAATCTCTTTTTCTCTTCTTTTTCTCTTCATATCGATTTTCGGAAAATATAAACTCTCCGAAAATATTGGAACCATATAACATCGCAAATTGTTGAACATATCAATTTGATTAACGAATCGATGTCGTTCCAAATCATAGATGGCACAATATTGAGACTCAGCCGTTCTGATGTGAAAGAGAATTTCATCATGATTCGTTGCATCGACCAAAATCACACTATTCTTTACAAATGGACCGCACAAGATATAATGTATGCAAGTAATAGTTAATGATAATTTCCATTCGTGTTGTTCCATTATCCAAACGTCAAATGTTTTGCTCGAGATTATACCACCGTATAAACCAACACAACCTTTCAAAGAAGTCAATCTATACAATTGATTGTTTTCACGTATAAAATCTGGTTTTAGGAGCTCCTTCAATTCATCTGATCTCACGTCAAAGTATATAATCTTAGAATTTCGACCTACTAGTTGGTGAATTTTCCATTCTATTGACCAAAACACACGATTTTCTGTGTTTATTCCCGGACTGCAATCCCATGATCTTACATTCAGTTCTTTCACATGAACACTTGATTTCTTCTCCCAACTATTCCTAATTAGGCTATAAACAGCATAAAACGATCTATAGATCAATATAACTTTGTAATCATCCGCGTAAGGATCGTAGCAAAATCCACATGCGTGTGGAGTTGTGCAGCTGTAAGTTTTCACATATGGACATTCATATATTCCATATTCGTTACTATATGGATTCCATAAAGCAAACGATTTATAACCTAGATGACTTTTTAATAGAACTATACCATCACATGAGCCCAAAGTTGGAACATGTTGGAATCTCTTTAAAGGAAACTTTTGTCTTACCAATATAACTTGTGAATTTTCGAAGGGTCGAAACTCGTACACACCATCAATCGTTGCAAACAAAAACGACTTTTTGGAACTCGACAATGATTTGGATCGATCATGGTGAACTTTTCTGAATATTTTGTCACCGATTATATTTTTCCATGACTTAGAAACACATTGAAAACGTATCAATGATTTAACATGTAGCATTATAAGGATGCTATATATGATATCATCTGCAATAAAGAGCATACTATGTTCCATGGCGAGCTTAAGAAAAAGAACTATGCATTTAGATTTATGTTTTAAGTTATTATAAATCATAATTATTATTTTAAAGAAGGTAAAGTATTTTAGTTAATGTGAAGAAGGAAACAAAAAATTCTTAATAGTTTAGAACTTAAATAGGGGATTCAAGAGCCATAATTAAGAGTTTTTTTAATTTATTTATTTCCTACTTCCAAAAATATTATATCTTAGTAAAATTTATTTGCAGTTTGCACCATATTATATTTTCTTTATTTAGCTTTAGAGGGGTATAAAAGTCTCGACCTCCTTTTCTTTTTAGTCCGTTCTAAAAAAAGATATCACCTCACTATAGTTGGAAACAAATTATCTTTAAAATTCCTTTGTTACCCTTAATGAAATACTATAGTTGGAAACAAATTAACTTTAAAATTCCTTTGTTACCCTTAATGAAATAATTTATAACTCTGGAACGAGTATTATTTTTGCTGCTTGTTATTTTCATCCTAGTGTCCATCCATTAAGCACTTCCTACCTATATTTTTTCCAAAGACCTCTAATTAGAGATGAATAGGTTCATAATAAATATAGATAAAGAAAACATGTATAGCCTTCTTGCAAGACAACACAAAAAACATACGCAAACCTTACCACTATCTTTAAGAGCATCAAATCAAGAAAGCATAGTTTTCAATAAGAAAAACAGTGTAAAGTCTACGAGAAAGACACCAAAATAACCGCGGATTAAAAAGAGAAGTTGTGATACTTTTCTCTTTTTTCTTGGAACTAATAATAAAGTCCAAGAAACAAAATCTGTAGTACAACAAAAATGAAGTCACAAAGTTTACTTGTTACATAAAGAATAAGCTTTTTAACAATCTACTTTAGCAGCAAAGACATGATTCTTGATGCAAACAAGACTCTAAATATGATTTGTATCATGTTTTTCTTACTCTTGACCTAGTTACAGCCAACAAAAGAAGGAAAACCCAGACGGGGGACGGGGCAGAGAATAAACCTAGCCTATAAACGTTCATCGGGATCATTCCTCAGCCAGCTCCTGTTTACTTCTATATGAGCTCAGGCAGGAAGTTGGAGTTTGGTATTATTCTTCCAGCTGTAAACGAGGAACAATGGCTTATTATAACGTTAAAAGAATGTAGGTCGTGTATGGTTGGTTTTATACGGAAATGCTAAAAAATTACCTTTGGAAGTAATAATAGAAGAAATCAGCATAAAGCAACGTCTGCACGAGGCCTGCAATCCAGGCTGCCATAACACAAAAGAGCAATGAAACATAGAAAGTTGTCATTTTCATAACGAAATACATGAAACAGAAACTTTAAAAAGATGACCGTCTGCAAGGAATAAACGAACAGCAAAAGAAATGAGGAGAGGTGGGTGGTGATTCATACTTATCCAATGTACAAAGTGTGGTTCTGTGAAGTAGCGGTATACCCAGTTCAAGATGTAAAGTGACCGATATGCGCTGCAACACAAGAATCAATAAAACATGTTAGGTAAATTTGTTATCATTTCCATGGTCACGTATGAACAATGTGAAGAGTGAGATCAAAGAATGGTTGCTAATCCCATATCTCCAAAATTTTCCAGAACACTCATAATCCAAGAGCCCGCATTGGTTTGTAATAGCACAAAGGATTGTTACATATCCCGTTGGCTGACAAGCAATATGTTCATCGTAGCCAAAGGTGGTGGTTGTCGAACAACGTCTCAGTAAGAAAGGGATGTGAGGCGGAGACTCGAATGAGGCAAATCTGTCAATCTAATACCTGATGAATTATGTGGCCAGCTTATCTAATAGCTTAATTACATATTTATACCTTAACGGGACGTTCAACAAGAAGAATGGTTTCAATGATACGCCCTAAAACGACCTTAAGCAAATGAAAACAGAGCAAATTTCACAACCCACTACAAAGAAATACATACAACAAGAGGAGGTACAAGGACAGTATCAGACAATCAGGCTTCACCATTCTGAACATTTTTACAATTTTAAAAAGAGGATCCATTCCCCCTCCTTACTTTTCGTCATCTCGACCTTCCAGACAGAACTTTTAAACCCCAATTGTCTTACCAATAGAACATGCATTGGAAATTCTCACATACTGAAGAAGAAATAAAAGACAACTACACTTTAGGGTGTTAAGTTGACTGCATGACACCCTTGTAACCTGCCAATGATTTGATGTTGTTAATTTCCTGGTTGTGTGAAGCAAATTTTTAGGCATAAGTAGCATTACCTATCCGGTCATGTATCAGGATATACGACATTTTAAACTCTGGATCTATATACTCACCCATAAAATCAGATCATACAGAATTAATAATAATAATAATAATAACATCAATACATTATCTTGTAAGATTGCATGACCTTGTCAGCCAATCGAAACTAGTTCAGACTTCTCAACCTCTAGAGAATCTATGGCACTATAGGGTATAAACTTGGTGACACACTCAGCAAGCTTATAGTGAACTCTGTAAAGAAAAATTACACCAACTGCCAGCAACTGAAATCAGTTCCTCAGACAGTGTGTAGCTGTTTTTGGGCTCAGAAGTTTATTTTTCGGACGAGGACTAAGAATTGAACTCCGAGAATCAATCAATTTACTACTCCTTATTCCTAAATTAGTTAGGATTGGCTATTATGAATCCTTGGTATCCATTTCCCTCTATCCAGGTCCACATGGTCAACAAAAGATTACCTGGGGAAGTTACTCTAACCCAGGCTATTGTATCTGTCGGTTACTGGTTCACTTCTCTCATGACAATTTGTCAATGCACCATTAGTTATATGTTCTTCCAATTCCTTCATTCCTGTATTAAGACATACTCTAAACTTTTTGCCTATTTATCATAATTTCTTCTATAAAATAATAAATAGAAAAACAAGCACCGAGAACCTGTTATTTGAAGTTCATTTAACTTTCTAACCAATCAACAGAGAGAGAGAGAGATGTGACTCTCCATGAATAAAGAAGCTATTTAAAACAAATCTCAAGGAAAAGACGACAACAATTATGGATCCAACAATAGCTTATCAAGCTTGTTCACATAAATATCCGATAACCTTAATGAGACGTAGTTGCTACAAGCGGATACCCATCCCCCACCGACCCACCTCACCCAAAAAAACAAAACAGCATGACAGATAGAGACAGATCTTCATGAAAACAAAATAAAAGAGACTGAGAAAGAAACCCTTAGTAAACAAAATAAGAAGAAAAAAAGGAAAGATATTGAGACATGAGCATAATCAAATCTTGCAAAAGGAAAAAAAGAAAAGATACTGAGACATGAGCATAATCAACTATTGCAAAAGGAAAGAAAGGAAAGATGTATCACCCCAAGAGTAAAATGTATTGTCCAGTCAAGTTGTCTATATTTCTGGTTCTCTGCAACAAGACAAGCTGAGGAAGGATGGCGACAGCTTCCAAGAATATGGAAAAGGTCCACATTATCTGTTCAAAAATGCAACCAAATGTCCTTGATAATGAATATACGAATTAACGAGAAAGTGGAAGCACATCCAAGTGACATATAATATGAAATGCAACAAAAAATTAATTTCAATGAGCTATAGAGAGTGCATTAATACCTCCTTGAAGGTAAACTTCTCATGTATAACAAGAGCCAATACAAGGCAAGGAATCACAAGGAGAACATGACGGAAAGTATCTTGGTCTTTGTCATAAGATCTGCGAACAATTTTGTGATGCCTCATGTACCACACAATTGACAAAGAGCTTCCCAAGAAAACCAACTTCATTGTAGTATTGTATAGTGAAATAAAGTCTGTAAATATGTCCAAGTAGCGAGTAACAAAGACAAGAGCATATAGCTCTTGCGTCTTCAGAGAAACACCTGTGAATAAATAACTCAACCATTAATAAACATAGTCTAGAAACTGGATATTTCCCTAATGTACCATTCCAATGTTAATGATGTCGCATGAAGCGAGTTTTTTCCCCTTAGAGATAAGAAAACTAAAATGTAAAAGGAGCACAATCCCTTAACATGACGACTTTCAGCTCACCACCTTCTTTTTCTTACATATCTCATGTCCATGTTTGACATTTACACCTTGCAAAAGCACCTTCAGATCCAGAGTTACTTGAACCTTTCGAGGATAATATTTCTCCATTAGAAAAGTTAACCAAAAAAGGAGTTAAAGATTATGTCTCTCTTAAAAAAAATTCTCCCCTGTTTCTCATGATGCTTATTCTTTTCCTAAAAGAATACTAGTGATTTCCACTTACTAACAACTATTCTCTAGTTATTTGCTCTCGAACAATCTAAAGGAAAAAGACCTCTCCGGCATTATAATTTCGTTTCTGTTTGACGCTTCTCATTTAGTTTCTAAAGAATAACACTCCATTAGCCAATGAAGTGTTAGATTCTGCTTTCTGCAATAGTGCAATATACAGGGTAACAGGAGTTTATAACCCAAATAACAGCTGATTAATGCAGCAGAAAGCACATTTCTGTTCAGTGAACAAGCTATTCACAAATAATTCGCTTTCTTCATTATTAGCAGTACACTATATCTTCAATATTTTTCTCCCATTGCTGGACCATAGTTGCGAACAATGTGAAAAAGCTCACACAAATTTATCATAAAATGTCAAGATTTTCAGAATAACACAATTATGAAACCAGCTGGCACAAACAGATTGCCTCAAATAAAGTCTGCCCAGATTTAAGCTCAGTAACATCCCTTAACCAACAAATTCAAGAGCAACCTCAATCTTAATGCAGTGTTATCAAAAGCGAAAAGCGCAAAAAAGCTCTAAGGTCTGTTGGGACTTTAAGGCAAATAAAGATGGGTGTTAATGAGAAAAGGTGCAAATGGAGAAAACGTACAAATATATATAGGTTTAGTCCAAGATTAATAATTATAAGCATGGATAACAAATATATAGACAAAATCTTTTTACAATAAAGTAGTCTCTTCAGGAAATCGTCATTCACAAGGAAAAGTTTATCTTAGAGATTTGATGATGACATTAAAGCACAAATTAAGTGAGGCGAAGAGCTCAACGTGAATTGAGGCTCGCTTCAGGGCTTAAGTGCGCTTTAAACGCAAAAAAGCCCTAAGGTCAGTTGGAACTTTAAGCAGAAATAAAGTGTAGGCTGTAATAAGAAAAGGTGCAAATGGAGAAAACAGACAAATATATTTAGGTTTAGTCCAAGACTAATAATTATAAGCATGGGTAACAAATGTATGGACAAAGTAATTGAATCGTCTTACAATAAAGTTGTCACTTCACGAAATCTTCATTCACAAGTAAAAGCTTATCTTAGAGCTTTAATGAAAACACTAAAGCGCGCGAATCAAGCGAGGCTAAACGCTCAACGTGTTTTGAGTCTCGCTTCAAGGCTTAAGTGCGCTTTAAGCGCACCTTTGACAACAGTATCTAAATGTACAACATTCCTGTGCAAAACTTAATACATTTTAATCCAAAATTCAACCTATCAAGACAGTTTTTCTATAAGAACTAAAAATGACAGCAAACAACACTTCTTTCTTATATATGACAATGGTGTCCAGGCCAGCTTTCACACACCTCAACTAATTCCACGGATACCTTCCACCTCCCACCAGCAACAACAGGCATCAAACAACAATTCAAAACTCAAAACTCAGCAGGAAAGAACAAATTGCCTCAACACCTATCCAAATCAACATTACAACAAAACAAACAAACCTTAAAAACACAAAAATTCATCACAATTCCCATAAAACCCAAATTCAACAACATGAAATCAAATCCATTCAGCTCAACAAAAGAAACTACATTCCAATAAAAACTCAAAACCTACAAACAACACCTTCCAAGACAACACATTTACAAATCCCAATTAAAAAAAAAAAAACAGCAAAACACTAAATTTCAACATTTATAATTAAAACAGATAAAAGGGGTATCATAATTTGAGATAAAAAAACATACCAGCACAAGATTTAATAGTATGGATCTTGAGAAGCAAAACAAGAACACTAGCCAAATGGGTCATATCCCCAGCAAGCCTGAATATATTCATCTTTTCTCTAAACAAGATCAAAATTGAATCTTTATCAACAAACCCAACCAACAGATCTACCCAAAAAAATTCACAGATCTTGGCAAATTCTCACACACACACACACACACTGCCACCAGTTATTTTGTTCTTGAAAAAATTGTTTACAAATATTTCGGGCCAAAAAAGGGATTCGTTTAGGTAACGGCAAAAGAAAACGGGTTTAACGCCGTTAATGTGAATGAATGGATATACGTGGCTCGTCCAATCAAAATGTTGCTTCATGCATGTAAGATTTTAGCAATATGTCATACTAGTGTTTCGTTTTAATTTGTTTGTCTGAACATCGTTTGATAACTTTTTAATTCCACGTAATTATGTGTCAAATTAAAATAGAACAAATAAATTGAAATAGAAGAAGTAATAACTAAATGTAATTGTTTTTCATAGTAAAGCATTTTTATATTTAGAAAATAGCAGCTAATTTTTACTCTTTTACTCTTGTAATAATTGTTATTATAATTTTATAATGGGAAAGAAGAAAAATACATCCCGAACTATCATAAATGGTATGCAGACACCCTCTGTCATATTTTTGAGACATTGATGCCCCTGTCATCTAAAAATTAGAATATATATACTCTTTATACTAACGGATATACACGTGTCATAATCTTATCCACTAAGCCGACATTTATTAAATATTGAATCAACGGATAAGATTGCGTCATGTGTTTCTATTTAGTCTCTCGTTAGAGTGAAGGGCATATATGCTCTACTTTTTACACGGCAGTGGCACCAATGTCCCAAAAATATAACAAATGATATATGCATTCCATTGACGATAGATCGGGGTATATAATTTCAATTAAAAACCCAAATAGTTCAGTAATTTATCCATATTATCTATTACAAGTTTGTTATTATATAATGTTGTTTCAACTAAGCTAATAATATCTTTACTGTTTTATTATAAAAACACTTTTCATCGGTAAATATCGAGTGATTTTATTCATTAATTAAAATTAAGACAAAGTGAAAAAATCACCAATTTGACAAAAGCTATAGAAAGTATTAAAATATTGTGGTTTGTATATAGATGACGTTGAGACATATTAGAATTTGTATGAAACGCTTAAAATTTTTAAGGTCAACTTTGGAATATTTGATGTTGATTTCTTAAAGTAGTAGAGTATATTATATAGTTTAATAAAATAATAATTAATTCTTTATTTTTTTAATTATTATTTTGGATATTAATAATTCTTAACACATCGTATGGACTTTCATGTTGCATGGGCCGGAAAAAAAGAGTGGAGATTATATGGGCCTAGACAAATTGACAATTTATAGGCCCAACTCGATGAATAAGTACATAATTTATATATTAATCACTTCATCGATAATAATGATATATTCAGTATAATTCTGTAAATGGAGTTTGAGAAGGGTACATAATTTATATATTAATCACTTCATCGATAATAATGATATATTCAGTATAATTCCGTAAATGGAGTTTGAGAAGGGTACATAATTTATATATTAATCACTTCATCGATAATAATGATATATTTAGTATAATTCTGTAAATGGAGTTTAAGAAGGGTGGTGTGTATGCAACGTTACCTTTACATTCATAAGTAGAGATGTTGTTTCGAATTGACTCGCAGATAGCTCAAGCAAAATATATTAAAATAAAGGATGGAAAGAAAATAAGTAGTGCAAAAAACATGCTAAAATATTGGAAAGGAAAACAATAGCAATAACAAATAATCGAAACAAAAGAAACGATAGGTAACAGTCATTTGAACAACAAAATAGTAGAAAAGTAATAATAATAATGCTCTTGAGGAAAATTAAACAACACTCGACTACTTACTAATTTTCTACTCTAATCATTGAGCTTCATAACCTCCTTTCAGTATCATGTTCTCCATAAGCTACGAATGTGTCATGTAATGTCTAAACACCTCTCCCTTGTATATTTTGTGTGTATATACGACTCCTCATACCCACCATATTGTCAACCTCCCACATCTCCTTAATAGGGCATCTGTGTATCTACTCTTCACATATGTCTGAACCACTTAAGTCTTGCATGTCTCATCTCGTCCATCACTAGAGTCGCTCCCACCTTAATTTTCTTGAATATCTTCACCCGTAATCTTATCTCTCCTAATATGCTAACACATCCATTTCATTCATTATGATTTCTACTACTTTAATCTTTTAGACATGCAAACAGGAACATACCCACTTAGAGTCCTCTAGGTGTTCGAGATGCACCCATTAACCTTGTATTGAACTATACATATTTATGTAGAAATTAAGAAGCATTTGTGTAAAATTAACATAAAGCACCCAGTGAACAAATAGTTTGATTGATCCTATGGCTCATGGTGGGTGCTTAAGGTTGTTTTAGCGTTGCTGAGTCTTGGCACACACAAGTAGTCTAACTCTAACAATCATTTTATAAAGCTTACATTTAAGTCTTACTAGCACAATCTTATCACACAATACATCAAATGTGAACCTTCATTTCATCCACCTCGCTTTAATACAATATATAATATCATCGCCAATCTCTTTATTTTCTTAGATTATTAACCCCAACTACTTAAAAACTTTTATCATGAAAATAACTTGTTCATCAATATTCACTTTCACATTTATCACGTAAATTACATCTCTCACTAACTATTTTCCAATCAGAAAAATGTACTTATAGTGAGAAACCAAATCATATAGAATCAATGGTCATTAATTAAATCCTTCAAGCTTAATCTAGAGTCCACTAAGCAAACTGAATGCATTGATTAGTTTGACTAACTAATTTTTGCTTCAATTTTTTTTCAATGAAATATGACATTTCCCATTTAGAGACTAGGAATATACCTTATGGTATTTTGATTATTCCACGAGAAAAGGAAAAAAACTGTCAACTCAATAATGTAATAACAACGAGAAAAGTCAATTTTATCGACTTATCAATTCATATCCACATTAGAGTTCGACTAGATTTGAATTTATGTTGAAAAGTCTCACAATAAAGCGTTTCAAATCCAGGCCACAATCCTTATTAGTTACTTAGCATGTTTCTTATCTCCATATAACTAAACATTAACAAGTTGATTTGAGCTTGCTTCAATCTTGATTATATTTTAATAAATGTCATTTAAACTCGCTCAATAATATTAAAGCTTGATAAATCTCGATCGACTCAAACTTGTAGTAAGCTCCATTGGACTCAACTTGCTCTTTTTAATCTTTACTCAACTCCATATTCACTAAGATACAAAAAGAACTAAGAAATTCTAAAGGAGACAAAACTCTTTTTTTTTTTTTTAATTTTATTTTTTGGTAACAACAAAGCTCAAATTTTTAGGAGGAAAAATATGATATCTTGAAATATTTTATTTTGATTTTTCCTCACTATACATTAAAGAATAATTTATACCATCATGCACTATTCTTCTCCAAATATAAATTATATAATAATAGAAAATAACTGAATTTTTACCTTATATTTGTGTGTTTGATATAGTGGTAGAAAATATCATTGTAAATGTATTTGTATTTAATATAAACAAATGTTATGTAACTTATAAAAATGAAGATAAATCGTGTTGGAGGATGAAAAAAACACTATATAAAATATCACTCATGAAACTTTTTTTTATTATTATTATTTTCACTAAGAAAGAAACTTATATTTATGAAAATATTTTTTCAATTTTTTTGACCAAACGAATATGAAAAAAATCAATAACATTTCTCCATATCAAACACTACGAAAATGGTCATATTTGCACTTTTACTATGTAAAAAGATTTATTTTACCTTTTATTATACTATTAATACATAACTTACCCTATAATTACTTATATAGTTCAAATACATCCCACATAATATTGACATTTTTAGTAAAATAAAATCACGTGACATGTCATCAAAACAAATAATTGCAGGCCCTTTGGCGTGAGAAACTCTGCAAGTTTATAATATAACAAAAGTTGGCGTTAGAAACTAAAAAAAAAACCATGATTTATGGCCACCTTTTTTCCCCATTGTTTTCTTTTTCTCTTTTCAGTATAACTATCATCACTGTGTCTCATCCTGTACTTTTTTGGCGCTATTTAAATTTAGTCGAATTTTAATGAAGATATTAAATACTGAGTAGGACAATTAAAAAAAAAAATGTGATTGAGGAATACCTCTACCCTTCTCTTTTTTTTTTTTTCCAATTCAAAAATACAAAAAATAATCAAGAATTTTCATTTTCCCACCTTTTCTAGCAAATTCCATTTTTCTCCCCATGATTTTTTATTATATATATGTCTCAAAACTTCAAAAATAAAAAATAAAAAATTGGAGCATATTAAGAGGATATTCTATAGTTTCATCATGTTTTAGCTATTAGTTATATAACCCCTTTTGATTTTATTGGTGTTATAGTGATAAAGTTTGAATCTTTATCTATATTTCTGTGAACCCTTCTGGTTTCTTGAAGTTTTAAACCTGGAATTTGGTTATTTGGGGCATGCAAATTCTTGATTGATTATGAAGTATTTTGGGGTTGTGGGGTCAATCTTGATTTGGTTTTTGGTTTTGATTAGCTTTGTTGAGGTTAATAAGGGTCAAATTCTAACTACACTTGATGGACCTTTTAAGCCAGTGACTGTTCCCTTGGACCAAAGTTTTAGGGGACATGCTGTAGATTTGCCAGACACTGATTCTAGAGTTCAAAGGACTGTTGAAGGATTTGAACCTGAGCAGATATCTGTTTCCCTTTCTGCTACTTATGACTCTGTTTGGATTTCTTGGATTACTGGTAAAAGTTTACTTTCTTTTCTTTTTTTTTATGTTTTTAGTTTGAATTTTGAATCTTGTTGTAGGTCCATAGTAGTTGTTGTTGTAGTTTCTTGTCCTTCATTTGTGTTATTATATGTTGTTTGTTGTATTTCGACTATAGTATTACTTTGTTGTAGTATTGTTATGCTATCTTTGTTTCTTGTACTTCCATTACTATTAGGAGTATGTTTTCTTTTCTTTAGCCGAGGGTCTATAGGAGTCTCTACGTCTGAGGTAGGGGTAAGGTCTGTGTATAACTTTATGGAGATGACCCTCTCTCCCTAGCAGAGGCGGAGCCATGATTTCAACTTTATGGGTTGTGGATATTAGAATGATGATTTCAAGTGTTAATAACTGGTTTTCAAAACTTAAAAGTTGTATATATTTTATAGGTTTCTTTACACAAATACACTGTTTGAGCAAAAACTACTGGGTTTCGACCCTATATGGGTTCTAGTTTCGTTCGTGCTCCCGAGAATCCACTTTGTAGGACTATGGTGGGGGGGGGGGGGGGGGTGTATTTTGTTGTTGTTAGTTTGAGTATAAATTCTAGCTTGAAGAATTAGTGCTTGTATCAATTCTGTATGGTGTTTTGTTGGCACAAGAGTTCTTAAGAAATGAATATTTTGAGTCTTTTGTGGTAATGTCTTATCTATAAAATGTATGTTAAATTCAGTTATTAGTCACAAATCTGAGTTGATAAATATGGAAATTACAAGACACTGTTTGCTTTTAACTCATGTCCAACTTTTAATTGACAGTGATATGAGCACAGTATTGGATATACAAGATCTTCTTTGTTGGTTTGTCCAAAGTTTAAATTGTTTGTGATGACGTATATTTGCCTTAATGTCTCCCATCTCAGATATGTTAAATTCAATTATCTGTCATCAAATTTGAGTTGATAAAATGGAAACAAGATTCAACATTATATTCTTTTTTTAGTCATGGCCCTTTAAGCTCCTGTTTGGCCATGAATATAATACAGAAAAATATTCAATACTGGTTTGTGCAATTTCAATTTGTGTGAGATGAGATATGCTTTGGCTAACTGGTTAGAGAACCTTAACATCCTTGATCTGAGATGGAGTAAGAATGTGTAGTTTACTGTATTTGCAGGGGAATATCAAATTGGCAACAATATTAAACCATTGGATCCAAGTAAAGTTGGTAGTGTTGTTCAATATGGGAAAGATAAATCCTATTTAAGACGCAAAGCAATCGGCCAGTCTGTTATTTATAATCAACTTTATCCATTTGAAGGACTTCAGAACTACACTTCTGGTATTATACACCATGTCCAACTTACAGGTATGCTAGCTGAAACTTAATAGCTGTTTCTCTGTTCTAGTTGAATTTCCATAGCGCGATATGATCGGTGCTCAGCAGAAAGTTTCCGAGATTGTCAACTGGAGTGGTAAATTTGCTACTTATGAAAGAGTATAAAGAGACCATTCGTTAGTCTTACTCAAATTTCAGATCATGTTAGCACTTCCTCTCTGCCTTGTCCTATGTTTTTCTAGGAGTTAGTTTTAACCTTTCAGAGAATTTATACATCAGTAGTAAATATAAAGAACTTTGTACTTAAATTATTGTTTTTATGTTTAATATGGCCTGAGATGCGTTTTGATGAAGTATAGCTGGCACTAACTAGGCTTGGACCATTGTAATAATTTCAGAAAGCAAGTCTCCCATGTAATGATTGGTTTCTCATGTTTGATTTAGTCATTTGGTGCAATTTTTCCTGCTGCAGGATTGAAACCGGACACATTATACTATTATCGATGTGGAGATCCTTCTATACCAGCTATGAGTACTATCTATCATTTCAAGACCATGCCTATTTCATCTCCAAAGAGTTACCCGAAGAGAATAGCAATTGTAGGGGACCTTGGTCTTACATACAATACCACTTCTACGGTTAGCCATTTGATGGGAAACAATCCAGATCTTGTTCTATTAGTGGGAGATGTTACGTATGCTAACTTGTATCTCACTAATGGAACTGGTTCAGATTGCTATTCATGCTCATTTCCCGACACTCCAATACATGAGACATATCAACCTCGGTGGGACTATTGGGGAAGGTGAGAACTTGAAATCGTTTTTGCCCATTCAAAATTTTTCTTCACACATCTCGAGTGAAGTAATAAATACGTGATTCATTACCATAGAACAAAATGGATAGTTCAACTTCTGTACTGAGAATTTAGTATTTAACAGAGATAATCCCTAACTATTCTTCATAAACGACCAGCTTTTGATTTCCATCAGAGCATAAAAACATGTATACTTCACTAGTTTAACTGGTGCTTCTGTTTCTGACATTGTCACGATAGATATATGCAGCCATTGGTGTCCAAAATTCCCATCATGGTGTTGGAGGGGAACCATGAGATAGAAGAACAAGCTGAGAATCAGACATTTGCAGCATATCGTTCTCGCTTTGCTTTCCCATCAAAAGAAAGTGGATCATCATCCCCGTTATACTATTCTTTTAATGCGGGAGGCATACACTTCATCATGCTTGGGGGATATGTCGCCTATAATAAATCAGGTAAACTAAAAACTCAACCTTTTCTTCAATTCTGTTACTATTTCCCCTTTGTTATGCTTGTAGTCAACTTCAACAAATTATCTCAAATCATCGATCAGCTGGAATCTATCGTGTTTTCACTTCTTTGCCGTTCTGCTAAATTTTGTAAAGTGTCATGATTCTCTAAGCTTATGTTTACAGATGATCAATACATGTGGTTGGAGAAGGACCTGGCTAATGTTGATAGGACAGTTACTCCATGGCTAGTTGCCACTTGGCATCCACCTTGGTACTCTACTTACACAGCACACTACCGAGAAGCTGAATGTATGAAGGTAGCGATGGAAGAGTTGTTGTATGAGTATGGTGTCGATTTAGTCTTCAACGGACATGTAAGTACAACACTAATATACCGATATCCAAGAGCACATAAACTACTTTGTCTCATTCTAGGTGCTGCAAAATAACATAGATCTCAGATACTGATAAATCGAAGAAATCTACAGGTTCATGCCTATGAAAGGTCCAACAGAGTCTATAACTACACACTGGATCCTTGCGGTCTAGTCCATATAACTGTAGGTGATGGTGGAAACCGCGAGAAGATGGCGATAGAACACGCTGATGAGCCAGGAAAATGTCCTGAACCATCTAGCACACCGGACAAATTTATGGGTGGATTCTGTGCCTATAATTTTACATCAGGTCCAGCAGCCGGCAACTTCTGCTGGGATCAACAACCTGAATATAGTGCATATAGAGAAAGTAGCTTCGGCCATGGAATACTCGAGGTAAATATACATCTCTTTCACCATAAAATTTCTAGTTAATGGTCAAAACCTAAACTATCACTTTTTAACAAGTTTCATACCTCAACTATCACTCCGTTTGTATTAAAACACAACTCGATACTGAGTTTGACTATGTTTTGTAGCACAAGATCATTTGGAGAACTCATTTATAGACCGTTTGACAATTGCCAATGCCTATAAACCAAAATAATGTGCTCACACGACTTTGGTCTAGTGGTTAGGAATATGTCACGAGTTTGAATCCTATCTAGGTGATCAAAAAGCTTGGTATTTGAGTAAAGAAGGGTAGGGTACAGGAGCGTACCACCTTACCCTCAGGGATTTCTGGTTACAAAAAAAAGGAGTTTTCAAGACTCATTTTCTAGATTGTTCAAGTTATTCGTCCTGGTATGCATAGGTTCGACTTTCAAGATAGAAAGATAGAGCCCTTCCATTTCTTTGATGCACACGACTTTTTCACTGAGTCTACATCCACAATTGCTTGAGCGACAACCACCTTGTGTCCCGTTCTAGTTCTTGCATTTTTAATTCTTGTTGGTTAATATTTTTGCAGGTGAAAAATGAGACACATGCTCTATGGACATGGCATAGGAACCAAGATATGTACAATAAAGCTGGAGATACAATTTACATAGTGAGACAACCAGAGAAATGTCCTATTAAACCAAAGGTAATTAAGCCCTGGTTAGTACAAAATTACAAATTTGATTGGATAAAAAAATTAATCCAACCCCAATTAGCTGGGGAAAAAGGAATAGGTAGAGAAAAAAAATTTCCACTTTTTGGAAATTTTGATTCACAAATCATAGTATTTGATAACACTAATATTTTTTAGTACATCAAAAAATGTTGATTCAATTAAGAAACTCCACATTTGTTGTATATTTGAATTTTATATGTAATTTTTATATAATTTGTTATGAAGGTAATGGAAACTCATTCCCTCTTCATTTTATTAATTAGTTAGGGGTTGTTTAGTTGTTGGTTAGAATTATACAGGTATTATGCAGGATTTAGTTATTTCATTTTTTATTTTGGATAAAATAATAGGTAAATTGATTTAAAACTATTTTTTTTATGTGGGGTTGTAAAATGATAACAAACATCGTATTTGGTGTGCTGAATTTTATACGAAACAACTAAAATGCTCCAAACATGATATTAGCTATGCTATAAATTTTAATACATGAAAAGTTCTCTTCCTAATTAGCAACTAAATGACTCCATACATTCTTTAAAAAGATTTTTTTTTTTTTTATTTCATATCCAACAATAAGTTTTTGTGCAATTCATATGCATCAATTTGGTTGAATTTCATATTTTCTGAAATTTATTTATTATTAAACTCATTTTTTGATTTTTAATTATTTTTAAAAAAAATCTTAACAGAAGCAGATGATGGGAGACAAAGGCAAACGTGATTAGAGACAATGTATCAATTTGCAGTTTATGAGTCATAAGCAATAAAAAAATAAAAAATTATGAGTACATTTGTTGGGATCGAAATAATTAAGTGTTATGCAAAAGCTAACAAAACAAATCTCGAAAAGCCATGAGTAAAAAAACAAATAAGTTACATCAAAAGAGACAAAAACATTTAACATAGGATGAGCAATCAACTTACGTCTATAAAAGCATATGAGGAATTCACTATATAAAAGATAGTATAAATAACCTCACACAATTTACTCGGAATTAAAAGATGTGCACACAAATTCTCTATATTTAGCGATTTAGCACTTTTGAAACGTTACCTTATATTATGTTGATAGGAGGTAACATCAAGGTACATGCAAATTAATCCAACATAACCAAAGGTACATGCAAATTAATCCAACATAACCAAAAAATCCCCGAGTGTAAGTGGCGTACGACCAATATATAATGGGCCCACCATTTTGTCATTTTCAATCAAATATCAACACTTTTATCTATAACAAAAGGTTAAACTCGTGATGCACATCTAACTGATACATCACGTGTTGCGCTCTTACCATTAAAAAAACCAAAATGTTACTCCCAAAGGGTTAAAGTTTTCATAATAGCTTTCATTTTCTAACCAAAATTGTAATGTCCTAGCCTTAAACTATTAGCAAAAGTATGGCTATATTTCTAAACATGAATGGCTATAACTACAATAGTTGAAAAACATGAAGTAATAGAAGCATAAAAAATGCAACATGAACCAAATTTGAATACTTGTTAGAAGCATTAGATGTCTCTGAGTCTAGAATCCCCGGTCCACCGCGCGGTGTCGTTCCTCCGTTACTATTCAAAGGAAGTGCAGTCCCCGGTGGTGGTGGTGAAAATAGAATTGGCGTCGTGGTGGTTGTCCCTCCAGTACCACCACCACCGGGGATGCTCGGAGTAGTAGTAGTAGAGCCACCAGCAGTGCTGAAAATAAATTGAAGTTCAATACAATATATTTTGTGTATCACAAGTCACAACAAGTGAATTTCATTTAAATTCGTTTAATTGATTAGTAATTTCCGTTGGTTGACTACTTAAACTCTCACATTATAATGTTCTATTGGTCGTGAATCGTGATGCATTGGTATGCATAACGAAACTGTGTGGTAATATCCAATGTAACTAATGTTATACATAGTTACTCAAACTTTTCAAAAATATTGTCGGACCATCAGGAAACATTTGAAGTATCCGACACGAATACAAATATACAACAACACTTTCGAAGAGTCTAAGCATTGTATTGTCAAAATCACAATGGTCTGTTCGAGATGACTATTTCCTATAGGTGACTTTTGCAGCCTTTCTCAGACTATATGACATTACACATTACTTTTAACGTACACAATAATAATTTCAAAACACCATTAAAAAGAAAATGTATTTTGATATCTACATCAAATTAATATTATAAGCTCCTAACTATTATTTAACTATACTAAACTTTAATTTTGTTTAAAGAATATATCCAACATTCTTTTGGTAGCCAAAGTTAAAAGAAACAAACACAATCTGCAAAGAAATATATTAACCTAACAAATGTTTATTGAGATCTTTATTGTCTACAAAATTCTCTGAACACTTTTTTGTTTAACTATTATTAAAACAATTTTCAAAAAGTATTATTATTTTGAAAAAATAAAATAATGGACAACCGACAACCAAGAAAAGAACTAGAGAAATATCAAGAATTACCATACATCAAAAGAAAAAAAAAGGAAAAGTAATGTGAGAGAAATTAAAGTAAAAAAAAAACTCATACCTTGGAGATGCTGGATAAACACAAGATCCATAACCTACATTATACACACAAAAATTCCAAAAAAAAAAAAAAAAAACTTAATCAATACTCAACAAATAAACTTTTATGTATAATTGTAGTTCAGAATTAAAAAAATAAAATTTATATATTCAATAAACTACATAAAAAACACTTTATTATTTCTAAAATAATCAACTAGCATTCAAAATCCACTAATCCAAATTTACACCAAAAAGATAAAAATTAACTATAACTCAACACTATCATAATAATAGTAAATAATTCAAAAAAAAATCATAGTAAAAAAAATAAAAGTTTTTCTTTTTATTTTACACTCAAAAACAATAATAATGTTGGAATATCAATCTCTGCATTCATAACCAGAAGTCTCGAGTTCAAATCTTAAATATGAAAAAGAATCTTATTAGGCCCTATAATCAAAACTCCAATACAAATACAGAACATCAAGTAGTAGTGTATAAAACTAATATAGTGATGGAATGTCAATCACTTCACCTTTAACCAGAAGTCTCGAATTCAAACTCTGAACAAAAAAATAAAAAAACTTTATTGGAAACATCACACCTAGAAATAGGTATTGGGGCCCGAACCCGCAGTTAGACAGTCAGACTCCAATACAGATACAGAACACCGAGCAAGGAAAAAGTAATATAACAAAGAAAGTTAATGAAAAAAATGATTACTTGGATCAGTTTTAGCAATAGTAGCAGTGCCAGCAAAGTCACAAGAACCAGGTGCTCTATTCATTCTTTGATAAAATCCATTAAATGCATAAGAAGCATGAGCTTGAATAGTATTAGGAAGATAACAAAGTCCATTTTCTAAAATTGGTGCACAATCAGCACCAGAAAAACAAGCATAATCTAAAGCATTTTGTAAAGATTGTTCACTAGCATCACTTCTTGCTACACACCATGTTGCTTTAGCATGGTTTAAAATTGAAAGATGTAATAATATTATTACAAGAAATAAAAAGTGAAATGGTGGTGGTTTTGCCATGGATTTTGAAGGGGGGAAAAAGATCAAGAAATTATATGGGGTTTTGTTCCTTTTTCTTTTTTGGTTTGTGGGGTTTGAGAGTTGGAAATTTGAGAGTGATAAGTTGGGTTTTTGTTTTTTTTTGTTTTGGTTAAAGGGAAAAAGAGAGGAGTGTTGTGGTTAGTGTAGACAAAAGGACCACAAGTGGAGTATGCAGATGGGGTTGGGGGAGGCGGGGGGGGGGGGGGGTTTAAGTCGAGATGATATCAGTATTTAAAGTTTACGAGTTTTTATAGTGTAAGATGTAGCAATAATAATTGAATTTGTTGTGGTATAGTGTAGACAAAAGGACCACAAGTGGAGTATGAGGGAATTACGTGGATACGAATTCAGTATTTAAAGTTTATCAATTTTAAAAATATGTTTACGTTAAAACTAATAATGATTGAGCTCATGGTTAGTATAGATACTTCATTTGTTTCATATTAGTTGATAAAGGGGAGGGGGGGCGGGGTGTAAGTGGAGGTGATTTCAGTATTTAAAATTTACGCCCCTCACGTGCGGTTATAATTAGTTGATAAAGGGGAGTAGGGGCTGTAAGTGGAGGTGATTTCAGTATTTAAAATTTAATCCCCTCACGTGCGGATATTAGTTGATAAAGGGGAGCGGGGCTGTAAGTGAAGGTGATTTCAGTATTTAAAATTTACGCCCCTCACGTGCAGACCTGATTGACCTAATTTATTTTTTCACGTGGAATGGGTGACGTTGAGATTCGATTTCAGAACCTCTGTCTGCTCTGATACTATGTTGAAGCGTATCTCATCTAAAAGCTTAAGCTGTTAAAAAGAGCACACTTTTATTGATTAATTATATTCTCAACAACCTTCAGTTCAATAAGAAACAGAAAAAAAACAAATGTTAAATTTGAGGAAGTTTAAAGTTTAAAGTTTGAGGAAGTTTTACGCGATATAAATTTAAATTAATCAAATCAATAAATTTTAACTAAAAAATATACATAAAGCAAGAAAGGAATTAGTTACAAGAAGATGGTTGGTTACTCTTTTTATTTTTTTATGTGTTCTTTTAGTTTGTTTCCTTTTTCTTTTGTTTTGTTCTTTTTGTGGGTTTGCTTTTTCTTTGTTCTTGTGTATATTTTAACCTTGATGGATGTCTTTGTTATGGGTTTAAACATTCTTTAATTTTCCTTAATTTCAGCTTGTCTGTCTTGGAACTTACCAAAGTAACCACAACAAAGTACAATAAATAAATATTTATTTGTATTTGATGTTTATGTCAAATTAATAAATATATAAAGTTAACTATCCATATTTAATGTGTAAAACGGAATGGAATAGACAAAGATATCTCATGAGATCAACTATCTCACTTTTTATATGGGATAGTTAATCCCGTCATTTTAGAATAAATTTCGAGACTACTTAATACCCATAGTCAAAACAAAATAATTTTACATTTTATCTCGAGCATATCATTTTTATCCCACGTACCGAACGACCCTTAAAAGTATCAAAACAGCATGTAAAATTAGAATCTTGAAAGTTTATATACATCATCTATATATCAAACTTTGAACGGATGGTCAGTAAAACACATTTCATATATAGAAGAAAATTTCTAGATTCGCCATTGATCAAACGTTGAGATTTATTTTGGCCATTTAGAATAACTATCTTACATTACTCTTTTTACCGGAAACAACCATCCTCCAACACCCACCAATCCTAAGTTGGAAAAAACAAACAAATAAAGTAATACCAATACTCTCAAAGCTTATAGTTTAGTGATATCAATAACAGTCGGGAAAAACAAACAAATAAAGTAATACCAATACTCTCAAAGCTTATAGTTTAGCGATACCAATACTGTCAAAGCTTATAGTTTAGTGATATCAATAACAGTCTCCCACGCATTTCACTCACTCGGAATCGATGATCAAAAACAAGGTCATCATGGCAAATCTTGTACTCAAAATGCCAAAATATACTCACAACATGTGCATTATGAAAAACATTTTGTAAGAAATAAGAAAAAGAGATTTAGCAAATAAGGATTGCTTCCACAAATAAAACAAAGAATTACACTTTCTCAACATGTACATCTTTTAAGTGATGGCACATTGAAATTTAAAATAACAAAAAAATGGGTGTTAATACTCTATGATTGTAATAATACAACTCACAATTTACCCCTCCAGAAAACCCCTTTCTCTTTGTGTATATATGTATTTGTTTCTCACACGCGAATACGTAGGGTGATCAGCTCAACCCCGATCATTTCAAAAAATTGCAAAGAAATTCGTATCAAATTTCTTCGTAAAACAAAATATAGGCTTCACTCCGAAGAACTTCTTCCAATGGGACCTCTCGTATGTAGGCATCACTGGCATAATACCACACATAATCTTCCGCGTCTTTCTCTTTCCCACCAATCTTTGGGCCTCCTTTAACATATGCAACATAGTGACCTCCTCTCATAGTCCCTGAATGTTCCACGACACCTACAAGCCGGTATTTGTAAACCTCCCTCTGCAGGCACCTGCAGTTTACATCATTTCATCATCAGACAAGTGAAGTACAGATGCCATTTTGCGAAAAGAGACTTGAATTGTTGAGGTACTAGAAGTGCAAACTGACATTTTGAAATCGAAGCTTCCAGACAGTAAATGAACAAACAAAACTCGAGAAGTCCAAAATAAGTAAAGACACCTACTTGGTCTTGAGATAATAAGCAGTTTACAGGCGTCTAAATGAGTCCACTCTACTTGGTTTCAAATGTATTCTCTTTCTTTTCTGGTTTTGCAGAACAAATCTAGTTTATTTACTATCATCAATTCTACGGATATCAATCAACATTTTCTTTTGAATAGGTTTTACTTCAATAATAGATGTCCCAAGTCCAATATGTAATCAGCAATAAACCGAACAAACATTTTTAAAGAATAAAGAGTTCACATCCTACTTAGAATCGATGCACACAGATCCACCAATTATTACATCCTTTGCAACTGTTTTTGGCGAACCTAAAGTCAGTGAATTACTTACTGAGAACTGAAGTATCCACATACCAATTAGAACAACAGCTTCATCATGAAACTGACAGTCCTAGAAAAAAAAGATATAAAACTTAAAGAACTCGCACTGCTATCCCCTTGCTCATGAAGGTCACTAACGAAACCGAGGTTAATTTTAACTTTGACACGGTGTTGTTAAAAGCGCGCTTAAGCTCTGAAGCGAGGCTCAAAACATGTTGAGCACTTTGCCTTGCATAATGTGCGCTTCAATTCAAGGTCGTCATCGAGATTCTAAGGCATACTTTTTTACTTGCTGATGAGTCTCTTCTAAAGAGGTGACACTAAACGATTGATATTTCACTTTATCATTTAAAAATTCAACTTCTTTGTTCATGCTATTGTGTTTGTCATTCATGCATATTTATTAGTCTAGGGCTAAAAGTATATATTTGTATTTTTTTCTCCCTTTGTACCTTTTTTCACTAAAGCCCACACTTTATTTGCGGTTAAAGCCCCAATGCACCTTAGAGCTTTATGCCCCTTTTGCTTTTGATAACACTACTATGACAGCACCTAGTTTGGTAGAGCAGAGTTAATCTAATGTCGAGCAAAGGACTCGGATCCTACAACAATGATTATAATAATGATCCTAAAAAGGCACAAGGAAAGGTGAATTCAAGGCATTGAGGACAATCTTGAAGGTACAAATCTAACCGTTCCCTAAACCCAAACTATGGCTCACCAAAATCAAGAAACCCAAACAACAACAACATACCCGGTGGTGTGTATGCAGACCTTACCCCTACCTTGTGCAGGTAGAGAGATTGTTCCCCAAAGACACTCAGCTTAAGTAAAGCACCTCTGAGGACAGTCTTGAATGTACAAGTCTAACTGTCCGTAAACCCAAACTATGGTCTATCAAGGGATTGAAATGGACATTCGATTCTGCCACACATTTTTTTTTTAGTACATTTGCCAACAAATCTCCACAATATAATAGAATAGAATAGAATATGAGCTGTTGTATCTAGCGAATTGCCATCCCATCCTATGAGTGTGTTCTCGCTCATCCTCAGTTATATGGCAGATAGGAATCATGTTGTTGAAACGACAACTATCATCTAACCTCTGAAGCAAAAAACTGATGACCCTTAATAAATGGAATTCAGGACCATATATAAAAGAAGAATGTAATGTGACAAGATGAGAATGGCATGATTAATTTGGAATTTCAGATGCTGAGACATAATTGTTAACATTCTAAAATATAAATAATTATGACAATTTATTAACTAAAGCACCAACTCATTACGTGCAAACCAAAACCAAATATTTGTAAAACATAAATATGTATGCATCCACACATTTGACAAAGAAACATCATTTAGGCTACAGGACTATTCTACCTTGCCATTGCATGCTTTAAGTTACTGGAAACCTCTGATGGATTATTTTATTTAATAAGTTCGAAAATTTACTGACTCGCACTTCTGCTTCTTTTGTTCTTTACCATAATGAATAACCTTAGGACAGAGAAGAAAGTAGCAACCATGTTCCTCCATAGTCTCAATATGATAGTTAACTCTTTGGTCTAAGGTCAAGCTTTCTCCAACTGGAGGGAGACAGTATCACATTTGCACATTCATTCTCATCTTCCAAAAGCTTATTATGTTTAAAGAGGGCACTTAACTGGCACGGATCTCATAGATTTGACACATAAATGCAGGTTTTCACTACAAGATAAAGAAAATTGCTTGAATCACAATTTAGTGAAGAAAACAAAGGCAAAAGTTCCGATTTTAACTGATCTTCCAAATGAAGGAAAATTAACACACCTGGGATCAACAAAGGTTGTGAGATCAATAGTATCTCTGAAATTCACGTGGCCACTCAGCTTACTTAAGCGTCCGCGAGCATCTTGGCTGAACCTCTTTAGATGAATTGTCAAAATAGGAGGGGCTTTATCAATGAGTATCCTTTTAGTTGCATCTCTTTCCACTTTGACACCTTTAGAGTCTGTCTCGTTCTCACTTTCTCCAGATTCATAATTAGCAGAACATTCATCCAACTGAACTTCATTGTTCTGACTATCGCAATTTACTAGACTACAAGCTTCATCCTGACTTGAATGAACCCTACCTTCTGATGGGTGAGAGACTGGATCTTCATCAGCTCCGTGGCTAGTTTCTGGTATGCAGTTCGAGTAACCATTTGTTCCATTTTGGTACACCAACCTGTCATCAAAAGCATCTGACAAACCTTTACCAGCACTTCCATTAGTGGCTCTCTGATCAATTTCCCTTGAATTACTATCCTCTGGCGCATTCCCCTGATCCCCTGATTCAGGTTTCAGCAATTTCTTCTTTAATCTCATCCTCTGTTCTCGTAGAAGTTTTGCACAGTTTTCACATTGCCAAGCATGTTCTGTTTTAGATAGAAGCTCAGGCTTTGTGAAACAAGCCAAACAACTCTCCACTGACACTGGAGCATCAGTACTATCAACCTCATCTGGATCAGATTCAGAGCTATTTCCAATAGCAGAACTAGCTTCTCCAAATCCATTTGCCATAGAAGCAGCACCACTTAGTAAAGGCTTTTCAGCCGGCCCAGCAACCGGCTCAGGTTCATTAAACAGGCCACCAAAACCATCAAAGTCCAAAATATCTTGTTCACAGCCAGCAGCATCTGGGGACACCTCGCTTTCTCCTTTTAGTACATCATTGGTAGTTGAGGTTTCTTCTTTATACGGAAGCAACAGAATTTCTGAATCTTTTACCTGTAATGGGGCTTCAACTTCTTCAAGCCTTGTTGATGAATCAAGATTTGAATCCACTGAGAGGAACCGGCTGCTTGATGCTGAGTTATGCTCAACTTCTCTAGCATTCCAATCATTAACTTCTACTTCTTCACCAAACTGAGAAGCTATATTGCAGTCTGGTGACTCAGATTGTCCTTGATCATCCAAGCGCATTAAATCAGCTGGAGAACAAGCTTCCTCACCAAATGTCAATTTACTGTCACTAGGAGCATTCAGATCATTTTGCAAGGAGACATTAGGTTGAACAACATTTTCAGCTGCACAACCCTGATTAGACAGAATATCAGCTTGTGATGTGACGTCATCACCCTTAGGCATAATATCTTGATCAAGATACTCCGAACATGTAAAATTGTCCATCGAGGTCAACTGTCCAGTAACACCATCATCATTTTGTTCATTACCATTAGGCAGGATATCTTGATCAAGATAATCCAACCATGAAAAATTGTCCACTGAAGTCAGCTGCACAGTAACATTGTTGACATTTTTCTCATTATTAGACTTCAAAGAGGAATATATATTATGTGAAGTTAAGCCCATATCATCAGCCATAGAACTAGCATCAAGAGAATCTACCAATGCACAATCAGAAGGAACTTCTGTTCCCTCAGCGATGGGCGCACTAGACTGTACCTGGCAGAACGACCTGCTACCGCTTTCGTGAGCACTTTGAGAATTAAGAGAAGCTGCATCTCTGTTAATTTTGAGGCGTACTCTTCCACTTCTCTTTGGAGCATGTTTTGCCTTCTTCACACGGGAAACTGGTTGAGCTTTTTTAGACGGAGTCTTCTTAGTGGGAACCGGTAATGAGAGATCCAAGAATGGCTCACAGACTAATGAAGAGTGTCCACACTCCAGACAAGTAACAGTACTAGAGAGACGACCCCCAAAGATAGCATCGACATAAGTAGGAGACTTGCCATGATCCTGAGAAGACTTGAGTTTCTTTCTGGCAGTCAATTCTTCGGTACACAAACCGTCAAGCAAACAGTGAAGCAACTCGTGACTGTCGTGCTGCTGATATCCCCTAAACTGTGGAGCCTTCGCACACAGAGAACCAAAAAAGGATTTTGGATTTATAGCACTTCTTGAGGCATCCCCAATACTTGTCTCAGTAAAGAGCTTTTTAAAAGCAGCAGCAAGAGGACCATCACATTCGTCCAGTTCAAGAAAGTAATCCCGTAATCTATTCACTGCTAGTAGGTTTTGAATTATTGAATTGAAAAAGCAAGTGTTCCCTAAATTATGCAATCCCCTAACAATGTAGCCACTCTTCCCGTAGGCACCAATGTCAAGACTAGCCTCTGACTTGATCCCGCTTGTGATACTCCCCCTCCCAAACCAAACATCCTCAGCATCAAGACTAGGCCCTTCAGATGGCCGCCCTTTAATCATCTTGGCAATGTCCTGAAATACATCTTTTTGTTCAGCGCCATGTTCTACCTTTTCAGCAGGAATTAGTCTATCGCACGGGAAACACCATCGCAACTGAGGATTTTCAAATTGTACAGCCAAGTGGTGGTGGTACTGCCTTGCATGCCGAACTGCATGGCTCTGAGGAGTAGTAGGAAATCCAGCACCTCCGCACGAAAAATGACCACATTCTAAACAGACCCAAATGGCTTTAGACGCCGACTTTGATTCTCCACCTCCCTTCTTTTTTCCATGTTTACCTTTTCCTTTAGCAGCCCGTCGATTATCTGCTCCTTCCCTGCAATCTTCACACCTAACAGGTTCTGAAGAGCCAAGTTTAGCAGAGACTTTCTCCACATCAATACCCTTATCAATATGGGGGCATGTCTTTTTCTCATTCACAGCTATAACTCCATCCTCAGATGCATTAACGTTTTGAGTGTCTTGTTGAGCGATGGGATTTGGAGATGCCACATGATTCTGCCTCTCCTTCGCACCACCTCTAGCCTTTCTCTTAGCCTTTTTCACCATTATTCCCTACAATCAAATCCAGAAAAGATCATAGACCCTTAATACAATACGCTAATACATGAATAACTACGTTACAATATTCCATAGGCACCACATCTAACCTTGTCCTAACTTCACTTGTTAAAACCTACTTCTCAAAGATCAATCACTTAGACAAATACATGACAGAAGCTCAAGACACAATCATTGAGTTCACATAAATAGACTAAAATGGCAAAGAAACCAAAAACTAGATGTCGCAACAACAACAACCCAGCATAATCCCACAAGTGGGGTATGGGGACGGCAAGATGTATGCAGCCTTACCCCTACCATTATGGGGTAGAGAGGTTTCTTCCAATAGACCCTAGACAACCCCCTCCTCCTCTATCCGGACTTGAGACCAACAATGTGAACAAGCTCATACAAGATTGCAAGTCTAGTGAAAAAGCTATACATTGCGTTGAAGGGAAAAACAAGACAAGATTGCAGTCTAGTAAAAACAATTCCATCTGATAAACGAAAACTCATTACTATAAGACAAAATCAACTAAACATATCTTAATCAATAAACTAAACAGCACCAAAACCAAAACCTAGCTATTAGATTAAACACAACCACATTCAAAAACAGCAAGCCTAATAACCCATCCATCTCACAAATTTCATAACTCAAACTCTTCACCATCAAAACCCAAAATACCCAAAAAAAAAATACCATTCACAAAACTCCAATAACTAAACAATAAACAAATCAACTGAAAATTGTCTTATTCCTTCCTCTTCTTGATGGGTACCTTCAATCTTCATATCATTAAGATTGAAACTCAAAAGGGTATCCTAAAAATCGTTTCTTTTTCTCAAATTTTCATATAACAAGCCTAGATACACACATCCAAGTTCAAGTTTTTTTTTAAACAAAAAACACAAGAACAAACAAGTTCAATAAAAGGGTATTCTTACCTGAAACTATGGATGAAAAAAACAAAGATTTTTTCCAGTAATTTCAACAGATTAGCGGTCACATAAGAAGAGTATAGATTTAGTATATCATATAGAAAAAAACAGCTACACAGAGAGAGAAAATAAACGAAAAAAAAAAAGGAAAAAAGGAAAAAAAAAGAATGGGGTTTTTTTGGGACACTTCTCCTAGTTTTCTTCTAGTGCTAACAATGGAGGTGAAAAGGCCTCTTTGTAGGTTAAAAATTAAAAAATTCTTTGGTTTTAGTTCAAAAACCTCTCTTGATATGGTAATTTAGGAGTTAGGGTTGTTAATGGAAGTGATTAGTAGTTAAATCCTTATTATAGATTTTAATAAAAGGCTTTATATAGTCTAAAAACAGTGTTTGTGTTAGGGATATCGAGGCGGAATCAAGTAGAATTAAGGACTGTCAAAATTATTTTTGATTCTTTTTAAGTTTTTGGTGTGTTTTATTTTTCATATTTTGAACTTTATAAATAGGCATTTGAATTGACTTATTAAAAATAGCTTATAAGTTAAGGGCTCGTTTAGTTTAAGAACAAGTTATTTCAGAGTTTAATTTTAGAATTCAATTTAAATTTGTTAAAAATATGGATAGATAAATGATTGTTCAAATAAAAATATGTGATTCAGGTATATTTTATTTTAGTAAAAATTGAACCTATAATCCAAAGAACTCGAAGTATAATATTAGTGAAATGCACATATAAATTCTTATGTTAAAGGTAAAATAAAAAGTTGATTAGTAAGTCGAAAATGTTTTTTTGTGGTGGATGCAATTGTTTTAAGATATAGTTTTTATACTATATTGAAAAACTTGACATGGGTATAATGAATAGTTGTCATGTCTATTAAGACATTGAAAATTATATTAAAACTTATGAATGATTTAAAAGGTTTTAAAATGAGCACATTATATACCTCATGACTAGAGATCGTTTAACACAAATAAAGTTCAATTTCTATCTCATGAAAATGATTGGATAATATCGTATTTTAGTGTAATTAGTGCACTTAAGTCATGAGTTTTTTTTTAATGTGCAAGAAAAATATATCTTCACGTCTATTGTAGAGATATAAAGTGAATCAAATACTGATATAAATTTATTTATTCTAATCAATCTTGTCAAGATATTTAAAATGCAGAAAAATTAGATGATTTATATGAACTTTGATCTAAAAAAGTTATTATTTTATAAATAAAAGTGTTTGCGACTTGATTGTTGCTATGAACAAGTCAATCAATTGCATGCAACGACGAGGTTACGAATAGGATGAAAGTTCTGATAGCCAAACCATACAAAGTGATTGTCAAGAACATATTTAGCTAAGCTCAAAGACTCAACATATCAAAAGATATATACTATAATCACAAAGATCGTACTACGATATCGATTTTTGAAAAGTTAATATACAAAATTAAAATACATCATCTACAAGATTAAATAATTTTTTTTTATAGAAATAAAATACACACTGCACTTTTTTTTTATATCCTAGATTTTGTCATCTTTGTATTTTCATTAAAAAGTTTCTAATGAGGCATCTATAAATATGTATTACAAGAAATAATAATAATTAAAAAGGAAATATATATATATATATATATATATTATTTTAATATTTCTTTTGTGCTAGATTTTTCTTAATTAAGATTTTAGTTTAAGCAAGTGGACAAAAAAAATACTATTTAGCTTTGACAACTAGATCAAAACATGTTAGTTACAACTAAGGACTAAATTTTTTTACTAACACCATGGTGTTACCACTTTTTTTTTAATTACCAAAAAAATAATAATTTATTTTTCCCAATTTAATGGTGATTAGGAGCAAAAATAAAAAGTCAAAACCAACTATTTAAATAATTAGTCCTTCAATTCTCCACTATTACAAATCTCCCCCTACCACTTTATATTTTCCTCTATTGTCTGCCTTTGTCTTTCTCCAGCGTTTCTTTTGGTAAAGACCATCTTCCGATTCTTCTCCACCGACCCATTCAACTACTTTACCATGACTCATATCCTTCAAAATTCATGAATTTTTATCTAATTTTAACATATTTATGCATAATTTTAGATTGTGTTTGAGTTTTTTTATTGGTTTGATTGGTAAATTTGTTAGTATTTGGCAAAGTTTGGTGATTTTTGTGTTTTGACTTTTGGGTATTTGAGATTTGTGGTTATTGTTGTTTGTATGGTGTTTCTTTTTGAAGTTTTATGATAAAAATTGTATCTTTTTTGTGTTTTGTTTTGTGGATATTTGAGATTTATGCTTATTGTTGTTTGTATGGTGTTTTCTTTTGAAATTTTATGGTAAAGATTGTATCTTTTTTGTGTTTATTCTTGTGGGTATTTGAGATTTATGCTTATTGTTGTTTGTATGGTGTTGTTTTTTGAAATTTTATGGTAAAGATTGCATCTTTTTTGTGTTTAGTCTTGGGGATATTTGAGATTTATGCTTATTGTTGTTTGTATGGTGTTTTCTTTTTGAAAATTTATGGTAAAATATGTATCTTTTTTGTGTTTAGTTCTGCATCTAAAGTTGGTTGTGATTTATGCTTCTTGTTGTTTGTATGGTGGATTTTATAGAATCTATGGCAAAAATTGTATCTTTTTTCTGTTTAGTTTTGTATGTATTTGAAATTGGTTGAGATTTATGCTTACTGTGTTTGTATGGTGTTTCTTTTTGAAAATTTTGTGAGTTCTATGAAAAAAATGTATCTTTTTTGTGTTTAGTTTCGTGGTACTTTGAAATGTTTTCTTGGTAGCTTGATCTAGTGGGTGTTTGGAATCTAATCAGATTTATGTTTGTTTTTGTGGTTTCTGGTGCTTGGTAGCATGTGTTTTGTGACCAAACTAGTTTTTTGTTAAAGATTGTACCTTTTTTTGTGTTTAGTTTTGAGGGTAGTTCAAATTAGATAAGATCTATGTCTCCTTTTGTGTATCATGGTGTCAGTCTTGGTAACTTTTGTGTGAACTTTGTGGGTACATGAAATTTAAGCAGATCTACTTTTAGTTTTTTTTTTTTTTTTAGTTTTATGGTGTTTTTTTTTGGTTTGGATTTGTATATTCTTGTGTTACCTTGACTGAATCAGACGCGGAAATCAGAGGGAAAAGGATCGGGAAAGAGCTGCAGCTCGTGCTGGTAAAGGCAAGAAGGGAGGCGATGATGGTTTGACTCCTGAGCAGCGCCGTGAAAGGTTTTCTTTATTCTCTTAATTGTACTTGTTGTATAGGTTTTATGTATTTTGCCTTGTGTTTATTATTGGATGTTTTTGAGTTTTTATATTTATATGTTTGTTGAATGTAGGGATGCGAAAGCTCTGCAAGAGAAGACTGCAAAGAAAGCAGCAAAAGAGGCTGCCGGGGGTAGCAATGCTGGAACTAAGGATACCAAGAAATAGAAAGCTAGGTGTTGTTACTTCCATTGCAGTCAGTAATTTGTCATTCCCCTTTGTTTGTCATGTTATTCACTGTTTAAATGTTGTGATGCAATATAACTTAATACGTCTGGATTGTCAATCCATCCGGTTTTGAACTATCTCGTCTTCCTTTTGATATGATAAACTCCACCTCCAAATCACCTGTGTTTCAGTTGTTGCAATACTTATGTCAATTGTGCTGATAGAGAGTTGTAATGCACCTTGTGTGTAGAATTTATGCAATGGCAAAGGCAGGGTAAATGTGATATCGATGTCATTAGTGGAGCGTTTTGTGTTATTTGTAAGTTTGTTTGTTGTGTTATTCCTTTTACTGGATACACACTACTCTCCCCACCCCAGACCACACTTGTGGGATTACACTTGGTGTGTTGTTGTTTATTGTGTTATTCCTCAACTCTGGCTTGAAGTTAAAAAGAGAAGGTAAGATTCACCAGTTTTTGTAGTAGATTTTTTTCCCAAGTACGAATTTCATAGAATGCAGAAGGTTTCCTTCCAAGTTCTACGGTTTTCTTGGAAAACAGAACAATGGCCTTATTGGTGTTCAAAACTGATACACTGTGTTCTCTAGATGCAAATTATGGTCTAAGATGTGAGATCCGATAGCTTTCAGATTATTTGTGGATGATTTTAATATAACTTTAGGAGAGCTGTGATCTTTGTGGTGCTGTACCTTTCAACATCCAGGGCTTCAAAAGTAAAATAGGTGCTTCGAGTCAGTTCTAGCCTCTCTACCTCCCAAGGTAGGGGTAAGATTTGCGTACACGCTACCCTCTCCACACTCCACTTGTGAGATTATACTAGGTATGTTGTTGATTCGAGACAGTTCAAGACTAGATAACAGTTCCTGCATCTGCCTGCTATGGTACATTACTACCCCTCTATATAGAGGAATTGAGGAGCTAGCATCACAGTGAGTAATAATGTTATGCTTGCTTGATTTCCCTCTGAAGTTTTTGATCACACTGTATCGGTGTTGATCCATACAAAAAATACTGTATAACTGCTGCTTAACTTTAGATTCCTGCTAGTTAGAGGTATCAAGGGTATTGCATAATGGTCGATGAAGTGAGTGAAAACCATAGGAGGGACCAGGGTTCAAAATTTCAGCAAAAACAAAGATGCTATATAATTCCTTCGCATTTGCCAAAGTCTTGGTGGACAAAGTTACCTGATACCTACGATGGTGAGTGGTTAAGTGGAATAGTCGAAGATACTTGAAGTAGTTGAGGTGCATGCAAGCTGGTCCGGAAAAAAATACTAGAAAGCTAGCCTTAGTGTCTGAGCTTTCAAAGAACTTAGTCGAAAGCTACTTACAGCTTGTCCATATGCATAACGACTTGCAATTCACTGTCGACATTTCCAGTTTACATAACTTTGTTTGTAAGATAATGTGTTCAATGTCTGGGTAGCTGTATCTGAACTGGCTATGCTTGTGATCTTTCCCCTTTGCGTTGTTCCTACAACTCGAATTGCTCTTGCTCTCATTGTTACGATTTCTTTAGAGTCTCCAGCTTTACGAGTTCTTAGCCCCCGTCTTTTGTATGATCGCTCGTAATGAGGAAAACCATCAGCCATGAAATCTGCAAGTATTTCAGATTTTTGTTGTTTAAATGGCTTGAGAAAAACTCCATATTGGGTTAGTAACTTGAGGTAAAATTGGTGTTAGATTGTTTTGTAAAGAGTTGTAGGTATTGTTTGTGACTTGAAAATACAGCAATGGGTATGCCTTCTGATCGAGCTCGTCGCACCGGACTTGCCTAGTACGGATTACCTCTCCCGCATAGGAGCGAAGATTTTACTCCAAGTAGCGGTTGTGGGTTTCCCTTGAATAAGTGAAGATGGATTTATTGTTGGTCAGAACATGAAATAATTATTTTATTATTTCAATTCACGTGACACTCTTTTCTTTTAGTTAGTAAAATTGACAATTTTCATATTTGGTAATTGGTTTAACTTTATTCTTTTTTATTCTACCTTTAGTGAAATAATTTATAATCACAAAAATTTCAATGGCTTGTTTATAAATCAAAATAGCTAAAAGTTTTTTCTCTTTTTAACTTTGTGTCTAGTAAAAAATTATATATAAATTAAAATGAAGGAAATACTTTTTTTCTTTCATTTAGAAGGCATTTTTTCCTTATTAATCTATTTCAAAAAGAACGTTGCCTTTCTATATTTCGAGACAATTTAACTTTATTAATCATTTTTACTCCTAATGACATACTTTTATACCCAAGAAATAAGATGATTGGCTTAATATCACTAAGTTTTAAGAATTCCTTTTTAATAATTGTGGTGTTCAATGTACGCTTTTCAACTAATTTCACGGATTATTTGCTATCTTTTACCAACAGTAAGTATCAAACAATACTCTATCCACTAAGGCTTGGATGAATAAAAATAATAACCCAACATTTTTGTGTTCGTTAGGAATTGGGATATGTATTGAGACCCATGATTTTTCTACTTCATTCTAATCAAATTCTGCCAAATATTGAAACACGATGGAATGGTAAAAGTGTCCCATCTAATATGTCAAGATTTCATATGAGATGATAACACAATTCACCATCGATAACACAATTGAAAAATTGATATTCAATGCATGATTCTTATAACACTAGAGATGTGCCCAATAGAATAATAACTAGCCCTAAAACTAAAAATAGCTATTTTCCATTAACCTTTACATTTTATAATAAGAAAAAAAAGTAGAAAACAACCAAGAAACATACCTCAACAAGCCATATCCATACCACGTTAAATGCTTTAGTGGTCATGTTATAACCAAATAGATTACATGTGATTTTACAAATTAAGTTGACCAAAAGCATATATCACAATACCTTATAATATTAGAAAGTTCAATCAAGGAAGATAAAGAGCCTCTAAAGTTGGAGAAAAAGTAAGGTTTGTGTTTTCCTGTAATTTATACGTCACAAATTTGATTCGTGAAAGCAACCATTAGTACTTGTACTAAGATAGACTGTTTATATCATACCTCTTGAGGTGCGACTCTTTTCTGAATCTTACGTGAATATAAAATGATTTGTAGATCAAGCTACTCTATTTCAATTAAGGCATATGAGCCGGGGGAAGAATATTCCAAAACCCTTTAATTGATGGCTTGTAGTTGAAGCAATTAGAGAATAAAAGAACATGCATCTAAACAAGCGGGTGCCTTTTTTTTTTTAGACATTTATTCTCACTTTAGAATAAGTAGTAGTATATTGTTTGTTGATGAGTTTATGTTTTGTATTGTATATTATAAAGAATTTTTTGTGCTACCGCGAGGTTAAGTTGACCTACAATAACAAATAATTCTTTTCTTAGGATGAATATGATTCATCACATCCATCCAAGTTTGAGTGAGCAATCAATTCATTTTGATCCACAAATTCAGCCCATCTAAACTTGGGTTAATTTGCGCTAAAATATGTAAAATCCAAATTGATACATGAGGAGTCCTGTTCGAGCATAACTTGTAAAATATTATGATATGAAAATATAAACTTATGTTGTCGGAAAAGTAATTACTTATTTGTTATGAGGGGTATACATTAAAGACCAGTACAAAATACGGGCACAAGTGCAAATGAGCCCTATATCATGCTGGATACTGGGCCGGAGATTTTGGGCTAGGTGTCAGCCCAATTTAGGTTCATTTTGTGGCCCAAACTAGTGATCCATCTATTTAGCCCGACAAAATGTAATTTTTTTCTTTCTTTTTGTTTTTCATCCGGTGTTTGGAGTTCCGATTAAATTCAGATTGCACACTACAGCGACCATTTAGGGGTGATGGGGTGACTCTGTTGGGATTTTTTTTGTACCCATGACTCAAACACAAAATCTCTGATTAAGAGTGAAGCAATTCCAGCACTGCACTACAACCCGTGTTGGTGACTAAATGTAATATATTTCGTCCCATATATTTTCCTATCTTATTTTCAAAAAAACTTTTCTAAAAATATTTTTCAAGGAAATGTATATAAAAAAGGTAATCTTTATAGTGAAGAAGATATATATAATAAGAGACAAATGAGTCATTGTTGGATCTTCTTTTAATTAAAATAATTTAGTAGTCAATTTTCATGATGCAATTCTGCATAAATATTCTAATTTGTGGCAAAAAAAAAAGTTAATGACATGTGAATATATGTATATCTAATTCCAACTTATGTAGTACAAAATTGTGGAAAATAATATTCGTTTATTATCCTAAACATATTCAAATCATCTTTGGAAGAAACCAAAAAAAATAGTTTGCATCTTTATAGGTACTAATTGCTAACAATAATAACATACGCAATATAATTTTAAAACTGAGATATGAAGATTATAAAGAATACATAAATCTTATTCCTATCTCGTGGAGGTAGAGAGATTGTTTCGAATAAACTCTTAATTTAAGTAAAATATTTTAAATCAGTTTGAATGATCGAGGAAATACAAAAATGAAGGAGAATATATTTAGATACTAACCGTAAATGAATTTAATACTCTCGCCATTTTAATTTATTCATTTTACTTTTCTTTTTAGTCTGTTTTAAAAACATTTCTCTTTCTCTTTTTGTTAATTCTTTAATTTCAACTTTTTACATGACATGTTTAATAAGAGCACACGATTAAATGATATTTTGATACATTTTATGTATCTTTAGTCTAAGACTCTAAGATTATTATTTTTAAAAAATATTTCGTGTTAAGTTAAAATCAGATAAATAAATTGAAACTGCGTAAAATATTAGTATATAATATAGAGTCTATACTATAGACTACTTATAGGCAAGAATAAGTAGGTGCAAATGTGGTCCTAATTATAATTTTAGGTTTTTGCTTTTCCTAATAACGTGCAATCCACACCACTCATCATATATAGGCTATATGTTAAAGTTCAATTAATCTAATATTTATGGTTTTAATCAATATTATCATCTTTAACACTCCTATTAATTATGAGATAATTAATTATGCATTGATTTAATTTTTTTCCTTTGAATTTAACTCTGAATAAGATGGAATACCAACCTTTCGGTTGTAGTTATATCGTGTAGTTTGTTTGTAGTATTATTTTGTAGTATTATCGTTACATTATTATCTATTGGCTTTTGTACTTTCAATATATCCCTACGACTTTTATCTTGAGTTGAGGTCCTATAAGAAACAACTTCTTCGAATCTATATTCACTTAATTAAGTAATGTTTCTTAATTAATTTGTGGTTCTTAGTTACTCTTAGATTACGAAACAATCGATTGCTACCTTTTTCTTTTTAATTATTAATTAAATTACTTTTGTTTGCACTTTTTCTAAATATTCTAATTCTCCTCCATCTCTCATAAGCATGCTTAGCAATAAATTGCAAAAAAGGTTCATTATTCAAGTAAAAAAATAAAATAAAAAGTTTAATAAATTCCTTTAACAATCGTAATACAGATAAATATACTAAGTGATTTTTCACACTATCTTAAATTTGATGGATTGAGTTACTTATCATCATATGTTATTAATGAAAAGTGACAGATAATCCGTAAAACTAGTCGAGATGCATGCAAACTGACCTGAACATTAGAATTATTTTTATACCTTCAACAAACAATGGAGTAGTTACATTAATTTGGATTATTTTATTCTATTTAATTTCTTACATAATAATTAACAACCCTTTTTTTGTCGTTTAGGCTAAACTAAACAAACTTATCCTAGGATTATGAAAATGTCAATGGTGGAATGAATATGACACCCTCATTAAATTAATTAAAACTAATCAACTAAATTAATCCATTTTACATTTGTGGTCCAAATTTAAACCAAAGGGGAATTAAACAAAAAAAATAATATATAATTAGCAATACGTCGCTAACATCGTGACATGTGTTGCGGTCCCATTCGTCGTCCGATTACTTTGTCAGAATTTCAGCTTATCTGCCAACTAATGGTTGGTCCATAAATTTTTTAGTTTATCTTTTTATAATTTTATTAGGTTTTACTTAATTAATTAAAATTATGTAAATAACCATAAATTGTGTCTAATTGTTAAAATAACAAAAAAGTGCAGTGGGGTAGATCGTGGTTATTAAATAAACAGCCATTTTGTGGAAGTCATGATGGTTTGTTTGTTCATAATGAGTAATTGAGAAGTACTACATAGTTTTCATACTAAATTACTAATATATGATAATGTTCTTTTTAATTAATCTATTAAAAACATTGCTGTATCTGAACGTGTATATGTATCAAATATTTTCAGTTACTGACTTGGTAAAATCATCCTCTGATAGAATTCACATCGTAAAGGGCTAATTAAAAGGAACTATCAAAGAATGAAAATAGATTTTATTTTTTTGAAATTTAGGTAAAGTATGTAGGTTCATACGGATTTACCCTCATCCTAGGTTTATGTACAAGAACTAAAAATTAAAGAAAGATTCCTTTTGACTTAAATTACCATATGATATACATGTTTATATCATCACTAGAAATTGTTCCTTTTATATATATATATAGTATTAAATTTCAATGTAACATTATTACAAGTTCAATGAATTTAATTTTGTTCCAATAATTATTAATTACATTACCTCTTAAAACTCATGATTCTCATCAAGTCAACATAAAGTAACCACAAAGATAAATTATTCTCCTCCATAATATGCCAATTTGTGTGTAAGGAAAATTCTTTGATACCATACATTTGTCAAAGCATATATAATTTTAGGGAATTTCACACAAATTGTATACTGTTAAGATCTAATTATATCGTATTTCTACTCTTTTTTAAATTACATATTTGGTAGAATTTGAATACATCCCAAAACTTTCCAATACATCGGATCCCCATTTTAGATACATCGCTCAACGTTTCAGTACACTGCGTTTCGATTTCAGATACATCACTCAACGTCCCAATATATCACGTACGTCTCAATATGTGTATGATGATGTATCCGATCAATATATCACGTAAAGTGATGTATTACGTGCCAATACATCGCATAGATATAGTGATGTATCCGATCAATATATCAAGTAAAGTGTTGTATCCGACTGATACATTGCATAAAGCGATGTATATGATAATAGGAGAGTAGGAATTTTTGTAACTTTTTCAAATGGTAGAAAATATTAAAGAATATAGTAAAATAAGTTGTGTATTTAGGTAATTTTTCGTAATTATTTTATTCGAATTGTAACTTCAAATTTCTTATGTCCTATTCTTTTCATTTCACTATTATATAGAAGCTTAAATTTTTTGAACATTTGTTCTGATCACAACATTACATATATACAATTACAAAGAATATTCTTGAATGATTTCTTATATATACTTTATTACTATATTAGTCCAAAAAACTCTATATGGTGCAAGTGAATGTGTTCTAATATTCTTTTTCCAAGTGTTCAATTTGTGAAAATTAAAATATAACACAAGGTTTGTGAAAAATGGTGATTAAGAGAAGTGGTGTAAAGCAAAAGTAAGAATCATTATATTTTCTATTTGCATGCATTGTATATTCACTTTTTGTGTGGTAAGTCATGTGGAAGAATATTACATATATATGAATCCATGGGCAGCCATCGATCACTAGATTCTGAAAGAAAACAAATTGGCCGATTCACGATGAGAAGTCTCATATAGAATAAAACACTTAACTAATAATGAGATGTCGTACCGAGATTAAATCCAAGATCTTTTGGACGTTATTACGAAGTAATACTTATTACTCCAGTACAAATCTTATTGATGACAACTATAACTTAACGGTTCATAAAAAGTGAGATAATAATATTTAATAGAATAAGAAAACTACCTTATTTTAGCCAAAAGCAAACAAGTTGTTGCACCACCACCACACAATTGTTTCTTTGTAATTTTTATATTCATATTTAAGTTATTAATTAAAAGAGGCATTGTTAATGTATTAATTATTTCTAATAAATTTGTTTTTGCCAAATTTGGATCTTGTCTTAGGGGTAAAGGTTATATGTGTAGTTCTAATTTTTTGACACCTAAAAGTGAAAAATTGTGAAGAATATTGCCAAAAATGTAGAGTGCTGTACAATAATTAATAAATAAAATTAGTTCTAATCATTTACTAACGAATATTAAATCATTAAACTTCTAAAGTATTCTTTATTAGACAAATATTAGACAAACTCCATTATTATGTTTTTTTCCAACTAGGCGCTATGCATGCGTCTTGATCCATGATGTATTGTAGCTAACGCGTAAAGTATCTCGTTTGAGGGATATGTCTTCAAAGGAATTGACGAGGATCCATATATCGATAGAGTATGTGTTTTAATTAAATATAAAAGAAAAAAAATCTTATCAAGACTTGACATGCCGTGAATCCTATTAAAAGAAAGGAATAATGCATTTGGAAATGCCTACACATGTGAAATATGATTGTCTTCATATATAGCTCGTGTTGGGTTAAGTTCTGCAATGAGTGGAACTCTCGTATTTATTGACATTCATCTTAAGTTTGAATCTTGCCACCGATTGTACTTAAAATTAAAACTCTATCGTTAACACATCCAAATGATGAATAATATCAATATAGGAAAATAATTTATAACCTAGTAATCAGTGAAATGAATTGAGAAAATTTTCTAAAGCTTTGACATGTATGATAAAGACTAAAGCTTAGTCAGTTAATGAATCATTATTAGTTGAAGCCATATATACAACAAAATAATGATCATGCTGAAGCTTGATGAGAAATATATAGTAATTAATTAATTAACTATGTTATTAGTGGTGTCATAGTGTCTAATAATATTATACCTAAGATAACATTAAAGATAGGTAAAAATTAAATAAAGCTGTCCAACCAAGCAAAATCCTTATCTTCACACTAGAGAAACCAAGAAAAAGAAATGATGGTAACATAGGTGGCTATATACAATAAACTTTTCTTCATTGTCTAGTACTTTCTTCCATTTGATCGGAGTTTTGGTGCAACGATAAAAGTTTTCATCGTACGAATAAAAAGTTTACGAGTTTAAAAAGCCTATCGATCGATAAATTGCCTATTCTATCAATAAAACTATCGACTGCACACCTCAGTCAGTTAATTATATTTTCAATAAATTAATCGTCAAATATATGATTAACGATAAACTATTGTTAGTATATGCATCATCAAAAAAATTGCGTATAAAAGATACAATATGATTCGATTGTTTTCTAAATCGTACCTAGAATGAAAATTTTGTGCATCGAACTGTCGTTTTTATTTATTTTTAATTTAATATATATTATTATCATTTGATCTTATTAAATAATTTTGTCTTTGTTGTGCACATGATTTGTCAATTTTACTGTTTGGTCAAGCTAAGCCACTTTCCACTACTCCATATGTCTAACCCTTTAATTAATTATTTTATATTAATCCAATTAATTAAAGCAGTGGTTATGTGTTACAAGGATGTTAATTAATTTATTCTAATTAATCTGTCTTTTTGTGTATTGTGTGAGGTTGAAAACTGAGAAAGGAATAAAGAAAAATAATAATAAATTAAACAGTATTTTTTTATTATAAAATTTAAATTAAAAACTAAGAAAGGGGAAAACAACTTTAAAGAAAACATGGTTTCTTGTCTATAGCTGCTCTTAAATTTGTTCATGACATTTATATTAATTAAATTAAACTCATTCCTCCTAATCACAAGCAAAAAACTTCTATAATTGGACAAATACCATGTTCTCTTCTTGTATTTTTTTCTTAAATAAAAGTTTTTACTCGATGTCCGATATCCATTTTATATTTGATAGGAAAAAAATACACTAAATAAATAAATAATTTTTTTTATGTATATACATTATACTTTCTTATATTTTGACTCTCTTCACAGAAAATTCTGACTTTACTATTGATATTAGGGTATTGATTAATTTACACTCGTTTTGCATATGAACCATTAAAGAGAAAAGTGTTATACAAGTTTTTTTTTTACCAAACTCAAACTCGAAAACTCTGTTTAAATCCGATAACTACTTTTGGAACAAAAGAATTATATTAGGGAGGTTTTTTTTTTTAATGAAATGATAATTGATATGTGGAATTTGGGAGGTAGCTTAATTATGAATGAAATAAAATTAAATTATAACATGCACTACCAATAGTATGACTCAGAGTGACTACTAATCATTTGGATTTACAAATATTTAATTTATAACCTTTTTTTTTTGTTTCTTGTTTTGCCTTATTTGGACTGAAATTTTGACAAGTTTTTTTTTTTGGTAAAAGAGTCTCAATGTTATTCTCAAAAGGCACATAAGAGAAATGTTGAGAGTTTTATAATTATTTACTATTAAATCATTTAAATACGGCCATGATTTCCTCCTACTAATTAAGAGCAAAAACTAATTAAACCTCATTATCTTTTTCTTAAAAATTCATTAATTTTTTGGTCCATTATTACAATGATGATGATAATATTAATTAAACATTAATATAGTTTAGCTTAAAGTTTTGCTGGAAAAGTACCTATATAAAATTTGGAGATGATGATTAGGCCAACTAATTAATCTTCCAATTAACATATATAACTATATATGAGTCAAATAACAATTATAAAAGGCAGTTCAGTGCGCAAAACGTTCTGCGTTCACGTAGGATCTAAGGAAGGCCGTCACACTCATTAAAAGTGTGATTATTAGTAGTTTCTATCACGTGTAACTTAAACTGCAAGTCATACAACGATAATTTTACTGTTGCTCCAAGCTCCGATAGTTAAATAACAGTTATAACTAGAAGATTATCATATGACTAATCTTTTACTTTATTAGTTACAAATTATAATTTACTATAACCTAATAACTAATACTTGTTAAAAAGGGAAAGTGAAGATACCATTTTCATACCCAAAAAAGAAAAGTGAAAAAGAGAAATTGATCATGTGCTTGTTAATGAAAATCACATGATCATTTGCTAATAAAACCAAGAAACGAATGCAACAAAACAATAAAGTAAATTAAAGCAAAGTTTTTTTGAGGTTATTTTTTTATTTTATTTTAATTTTTTGCAGTCACTATCATGAAAGAATATACATCCCTCCTGTTATATAAACCTTAGAAGACAGGTAACAATACAACTCATGAGTTGGCACATTTGGATTGGTTTATAAAAAAGAATATATGAAAATGGGATGCACGAATTTATGTTTCTAAAACTTCTATCAAAGATCTACATTTTGAAAAGAAAATTATGAAATTGTCATGAAATTTTCTGGAAAAAAAAAAATATGAAGAGGAAATTAGATGGTCCTGATTTCGAAATTTATTGATTTGACTAATTGAGCTTTACACTGCTTAGGACGTCTGTCGAAATTGGCTAGTCCAGATATATGAATATGCATTGTGTGGGGGACGATAAAACAAAAGCACTTTTTACAAAGAATTTTTTCATTTTTAAGGCTCGAAAGTCACTGATTTGACTAATTTAAATTGATACTACTTACAATATCAGTCAGAACCTACCGCTCCGACTAATTAATCTGAATATGTATCATGTAGGGCTCATTAAAGAAGAAACGCTTACTACAAAGACTTTCTCTTTTTTCAAGGCTTGAAGGTCACCGATGACTAATGTGAATTAGCAATGTTTACTATATCTGTCGGAACCTACTGATTTGGCTAATTTGAACTCGCGCATCATATAGGGCCCACTAAAGAAGAAACACTTCCTACAAATAATTTTTTTATATATGTTTCTAAGACTTAAAACTGAGACTTCTGATTATAGGTGGAGAGATCTCAATCATCTCACGACAACCCTTCATTGATGGTCCTATTTTTCTATTGACCCTTTATTAAAGTGCCTCTTTAGTAAACATATAATATAATCTTCTTGCTTGAGACTTAATATATATACCACAATGTCTACATTTTTGTAATATGATAATTTAAATTCTATTCTTCATCATCATTATCTCTCTCTTTTTTCCTCAATACCAATCTATTGGATTTCTCATGGAAAATCAGTCTCTAAAATCAGAATCCTTCATGCAAAAAGAATTGCCAACTTGTTATAAACAAGTAGCCATAGAATCATTATCTAGATTTTTCAAGGATCCACACATTTTTAGTGATTTAAATCATGAAAGTACTTCTATAAATTCTTCTTCAACAAAATTTTCTCAATTTCTTCCACTCAATTTCCATCAAAATGAATCGTCATTATCATCATCATCATCATTATCGACTTCTTCAAATTATCAACATCATCAAGATCAAGGGAATAATAACAATATTATTCCTTTAAATAATTTTCTTGAATCTTTTCATCATCATCCTCAAGTTCTTGATCATCAAACATGTTCTTCAACAAATTCACTATCAAGTAATTACCCAACTTTAGGGTTGTTTTTGCAAGAGCCTACCATTTTAGAGATTTCAAAAAGGGCAGCTGAATCTCTAAGCAACAAGAATCACAAGTATGATACTAAATCCTTCTTTATTTATTTGCCATTTTGTTCACTAATTTTCTCTTTATCAAATTGAGTTTACTAGTAGTACATATTTAGACTTTCTAAGGATCAGTAGCGGAATCAATAATTCTATCAACAACATTCAAAACATGTTAGAATGTAACATCATTCACATATCAATAGGATTCAAATATTGATATAGTTCTTTTTTTAGCGAAGGGGATTCAGTTGCACCCCTTTTGATCAATAGGTAGCTATGCCACTATCTGGGGTGCACGGATCCCAGTATATTGACAAAAGAAGAAATTACATAGTATTGTGAAATTACGATATATCTTCAACCTCTGAAAGACATTTTCCTTTTCATGTTTTGCCAGGTCATCATCCGCGGCGTTATTCCCTATGTCTTCATCAATAGGTCATGAGAGCCAAATTTATTACCAAGAGGCTGCAACTACAAATCCAACAAATTGGCTGAAAATGAATCAAACCATAACAAATTGTACCGCAACAAAAGGTTTTAGTGACTATTGGCTTAGCACTACAAAAACTCAACCAATGAAATTCAAAGGATCATCAAGAAAATCATCACTTATTCAGTATGAAAAGTCATCTTCATCTTCATCATCATCTTCTTCTTCTTCTCCTTCTTCTATGATCGCGTCCCAAGGGAAGCTTTTTCGAGGAGTAAGACAAAGGCATTGGGGAAAATGGGTGGCGGAAATAAGGCTACCAAGAAATAGGACAAGGGTTTGGTTAGGTACATTCGATACTGCTGAAGAAGCTGCTTTTGCTTATGATACCGCGGCTTATATGCTAAGAGGTGATTATGCACACTTGAATTTCCCACATTTGAAGAATCAATTAAAGGCTAATTCTATCAATGGGAACATAACATCACTCCTTGAGGCGAAAATTCAAGCAATTTCAGCACAATCAAAGAAGGCTAATAATATTAGTGATCGCGATGAAAATATTATATCTCCAAAAGGGCTATCGGATGATAATGCAACAATCAAGAACGTGATCATTCAGAATCAAGAAAAAGAAATTAATTGTGAGAAATTAATGGAGATTACTAAGGTGAAGAATATTAATCAAGAAAATGTTGATGGTGTTCAATTGAGTAGAATGCCTTCTTTGGATATGGATATGATTTGGGATGCACTTCTTGTTTCTGATTTATCATGACCCTCAATTGATGTATTGTATTTATTTTTTTTACCCTCAATTGATTTATCATGCGTTTAGTTGTTTAATTTTATAAAAAAAAAATTCACTTTTTGGAAGATCATGTAGTGACATTGGTTGGACTTATTCTATATTAATTTGTTGTTTTAAGTGAGTGTTCATTATTTTTTTAATCATGTAATGTTTTTTGTTTTAATGGCCATAAGTTTGTTTTGTGTGTGATTTATTAGTTTGGTGATGTTGGTAGTTTTTGTTTGTTGTAAAGGAAATGCTCAAATTTATTGAAAAGCATCATTTGTTAGACGACAAGAGTATATAGATGCACTATTTTTTTAAAACGATGTATGTATTCGTTATATATTACAAAGTTAATAGGTATATTATTTACCCTTTTTCCTTTGTTATTCATCAGAGCAAATGTAAGAAAGGAAAACTTAAGGTAATAATAGATGTCTTTGTGCGATCCATAAAAATAAGTTTGAGCAATGAAATTAATGACTGATGCTTCCGTGGGGGATAAGTTGCCAATATTATATTCCCTTGGTCAGATGCGATCCTTCCTCGAATTGAACCCTTAGAATCAATCACATTAATGCTTGATGACGTGAGGATAAGTTGCTTACATTAAATCTTCTTTGGATGTGACCTTTTCTCGAATTGAACCCTTGGAATCTACCACATATACATGAGGATAGGTTGCCTACATTACATTTCTTTAGGATGCGGTCTTTTCTTGAATCGAATCTGTGAGACCAATTATCAATGCTTATGTGAGGATAAATTGCCTACATTTGTGTACCTTCCCTTCATATAATTCTTTCTGAATATGGGATGCTTCACGATCGAACATATGAATATCAATTATCTATGATATAATTGTGTAATATACGCCTTTCAAATTTCAAGTTATAAACAAGTCGGGATCAACAAAATGTATATACATGTGCATGTTGATCTTGGTGTAAATAATTACATACATTGAAGCGAACGAGAGAAAGTAATAAGAAAATTATTAAACACGTCCATTTATCGTTCACTATTGCTAATATAATAGAAAGTAAGATAAAAATGAAAGTAAAAATTGAAGAGTGTCAATTGAATAAATTACTATGCATATATATCAAAGTACTATAAATATATATTTATATATTTTTATTTTATACCAAAAATAATTAAAAAAAATTTTGTAGCCCCTATTGTAGGATTGCATGAATCATGATGTTCCAACTTATTATAACTTGTTCATCATCATCATCATCACATTTTGCTAAATTAGTTGACTTTGGGATTTAATTAAGTTTTACTTATTTATATAAAAATATAAAATATCAAAATCAAATACTTCTTGTTTTGTCAACTCCTCTCAAAGGTTTGACTTTTTTTCATTTTATATAATATGAAAAAGAAATCCCATGCTTCTTTGCTATGTCCATATATTAAGTGACTTTATAAAAAAAAAAACAATTCTTTAACAAAAAAATGCACTCTTCTTATCTTTCCTTGACTTTTTTTTCTTGACTACAGAATAAAAACAAATATAATCAAATCATGATTTCGAATTAAATGTAGTATTTGATGAATGGCTGTTAAAGTACTATAGAAAATGAAATAATTTCACAAATTTAATTTTGACAAGTTCCCTTGTGTTATTTCCAAAATTTGCTCATTTAGATAATATTTAGTTGAAGTTTTTTTTTTAAAGAGTTGATGGCTATTTTCATATTTGAACTATCAGATGTATATGCGAGTTTATTATCATAATAGTGTCACCAATTATTTTTATCAAAGATGCCGCAACTATCAGGCATATGAGTTTCCTACCTGAAATATAATCACACTATCATTTATATAGGAAAATGGGACAATCAATAGTTGAAGTATGTTTTCATAAATTCACAATTACACGTATATAATTTAGCAATTAATTAACCAATTGCACTACTAAGATTCAAAGAACTGTAATTAAATTAATCAAGTGCAATTATTTTTATTTTTTTAAAAAAAGAAAGTAGTATGGCAAAAAACCAATATATAATTTTAGCAGTTGACAACTTCAACCTTGTTTATTTAAATTAATTTTGGTTGACCTAATTAATGTCTTTAATTTCTTCTTCATGTAGCAGTCCTTAATTAGCAAGTTACCTTTGACAATGTATACAAACTTGTTGCTTAAGCTAAATAAGAAAAATTAATAAGTAAGACAATTTGATGTATAAAGCATCCTACGCTCTCACAGAACTCAAACGGTGTCGTATAGCCAATTTTTGAACTTAGGAGTCGCGTAACATGAGTGCACGACAAAAAAGAAAAACCTAAAATAAAATGAGTTGTGAGAACTCACACGACTAAAAAGGAAATATGCTGACACAAACATTAGTAATTGAATTTACGAAACTCATGACCTATAGGTTACTTAAAATAACTTTGAGAATACTCTTTAATTATCCAAATAAAATATTTGATATTAAGATAAAACTTTAAGAAAGTAATTTTCATTAAATGTTGAAAATGATGCATATATAAGCAAATGACATCAACATTAATATAGTTGCTATAAACTGTAATAGGATTGGTTGGTCGGTTATTTTTTAACATGAAAAATTATTAAAATTCCTTATTTATGATGATATCACAATGAAAAAGCCATTTTTGAAAAAGAATGTATAAATTTAGTTAAAGGTGAAGTTTATATAATATTTGCTATTTTTAAAAAAAGTAAAAATGCTTTGCTTATCAGTTATCAAGAGTGGCTGTCCTTCTCCATTATTTTTGTCAAGTCTAATAGTGAATAGGTCATTGTCAAATGAAATGAGAAATTTTATAAGTGGTTTCAGTTTCGAGCCATAAAAATAAATGAGTAATCTATTATATATATATATATAGCGTGTTTTATCCACCTCCTTAGTAGGTCTATATGTGATTATGTGTAAATTTTTAAATAAAATAAATGAATAACCTTTCAAATATATGCGCAAATATGAATTTATTGACTATGTGACATGATTAACACCAAAAATAAAAATTAAAAAATTGATGTTCAATGTAGCAATTTGTACATAAAAAAAAAAACCCACACTTAACCATGTTTCAATTATATGTTACTTGGACTCTCAAAAAGTGTTGTTGCACATGTGTTAGACATCGAAAATGCACCATTTTTTAAGGATCTAACTCACGCCTTACAACATTATCAAGAGTTCAAGTAACACAAAACAAATGAAGCTTTGAAAACAAAATCATCAAGTATGAACCATTTCCATGTTCCATAGGTATATATGGAGAATTCTTAGTAGCGAGCGCTTCTCCCCAGATAGAACCCTATACGGAGCATATTTAAATTATACGGGCTCCCATGCAGGTACCAGACAACAGATGGGAAACCAAACAAAAAAGAGAAAGTATTCAATGATAAACCAAAAAAAGAAAAAGGAAAGATATTCTCATGTGCTAAAAAGTCTCATATTTTTTTGTTAACCTTGCAGAACAAAAGGGCAGTTAATCTGTAAAGTATGCCCATGAAATACATCAAAATGGTTCATACTTTTTAAATTATATCCAAAACTACTGCTAAACAACATAATTATCACTAAGTCAAAACAAACACTATATAATTAAGATAAGTTGTAATATCTAGGAAGTTAATTAACCTAAACTTTACCATGTTTATATTTTCCCTTCAGTTGGCAACAAAGTTTTTTCTTCTAGGAAGACAAAAACTTTTTCCTTGCTATGTTGTAATTCTTCTTGTTTATCACCTTCAACTTCTTCTTCCTGCATTTCTTTATCCTTGCATTCGACCATGTCTACTCTCTTAAGCAACTCAAATTCCTCAACGATCACGTTGTTTGTCTGCATTTCTAATACTGGAGGGTCTGTGCCTTTGTTGTTGTTGTTCTCCGAGTTGCTCTGTGCACATTTATCAGAACTTGTTCCGTGCTCTGGACTCCAAGAGACGTTTCCATTTTCACTTTGAAGTTCACTTTGCTGATCAACCATATCGACATTGTGTTCAAGAGGAGATTGTATTAGCAGTGGACTGCTAACAATTTGCCCAGCTGTTAGTCTCTCGCGATAGTCCTGCATCTCCATTCTGTATCGTTCTTTGTCTTGCAATGCTCTCTCCTGATAAACCTGAACTCAACAGAATATAATCATTGGAAGTAGCTAGCATGAACAAACAAGAACATGCAATCTCATACGTCTTGGGATATTTAAACCGGAGAAGGGCTCATAAATAACCACCTAGAATACGAAATATCTTAATTGTCGTTATACTTTGGAGAGCCATTCATACCCTCAGTGTCTGTCAACAAATCATTTCGTATTTGACCTCGACTCTAAAGGAGTTTCAACCTTAGTCCATGCTAGAACCCCATTAAAGTCAAGGTAAATATGAGGCAATTTGATAACAAGAAGGGCATGAATGGCCTCAAAAGTATAACGGAGCTGGGCAAAATTAAGATATTTTGTATAGTAGAGGAGTAAATTTTTGGACCTTTTTCCGATATGAAATATATCGTTTGGTTCCTACCATCTTCTCTGGTACGTTCAGATTGTTCCACAATTCACCTATCATCCTACTTATCTCTCTATCCTTTCCAGGATAAAGAGGTTTCAGACGGGCATGTTGTTCTGCAAAGAAAAAGTTATAACCACTTCTGTTAGGCTTGGGATGGGAAGGGTCGCGCTTTTTGATGTCACTTTTCTTCCTACGCTTTCTTCGAACTACCCCAGGTGTTGATGCTTCTTTCCGAGTGTTGTAAGCAGGTAGATTCTGATTTTGCAACTCTTGGTGCATTTGGTTCATTGGAACCTGATATAGAACACCTTTAAGATCCTCGGATCCAATCTTCATCGTAATAAGATATCCACTCTCAAACTTTCCGTCAATGAAACCAGACACAGGTGAACCTGTCGATGGTATGGTAGTTTCTGCAAGCACAAAAGAATTGGATGATGCACATTATTTGTAAGCTAGAGTAGGAAATCCTCAGAGCCTAAACCGTTGAGCAGTAAAGATTTATCATGTTCTACTACTTCACGTGTAACAGAAGCATCGATATCAATAGGACTCATTTTATCATGTGAATCTGTCGATACAAAGTTTTAGAGCCTCCACGGTTCAAAACTCAATGGATAACCAATTTCGTGGACCTAGCCCCTACTTTCTTTGTTCTCCTCGTAAGGATCACCTCACTTATCTCGAAAAGGACATCAAAAATATCTCCATACATGGATTTGAAGACTTCCAAAAGATATGAATGAATGACTATGACATAAAAGATTTGGAATAACTCTTACCAACATAGTTAGGAAGCAAAGACAAAAAAGAGATAGAACATGTGCAAGAAAAAGTAAGCAACCTTCAGGAAATGTTGTTTCTATCCTCCGCGGCTGGGGAATGGCAGCTTCTATTTCTGGCGGTGGAAGGATATATCCGGCCAAACCTTGAGGTGGAGCTGAAGTACGGGAGGCTTCCTGCAACACGTCTGAAAGATATCTATGTTTTAGTGAGAAAGCCTCAGCACAACTAATTAAGTAATGAAAGATTCCACACATACCAGGAGAAGGAGTCCAGTACTTTGCCTTGAAATAGTAGAGTCTTTCGTAGTGAAATAGCAATGAAATATAGTATTTCCGAAGAATAAATGAAGCATTTGTGGCTGAAGAAGGAAAGCTAAACACTAATGTTACTTCCTTCCATCTTTTCTCCCCTAGAACCTGCAATTACATTCGAAAAATCATAATTATACAGACTCGAACATTAATCTCAACCCAATCATTACTTTCTATGGATATTAAGAGCTATACTTGTTTACAACAAACAACAACCTGTAAGGCCACAAAATTCTCCAAACCCATCCTACAGCAAGTTTGAAAGAACCACTCGCGAAACAACTGAAATGAAAATGAAACCGAGCTCCAAGTGTTCTGGTTCCTTACGCCAAAACACATACACCTTCCACCTATTAGTATGATGTTCTATTCTTACCCGTTTCTTGACTTTACTCCAGCTGAGCATCACCCATGAGCGTAATAAAATAAAGAGAAGCATTTAAGACACGAAAGCTAAACATGAATAGAGTATATCCTAACCATGTGGGGATGCATAACAAAACTAGTGCCTTCTGTGGCTCTTTACTATGGCAAAGCCAACTCAAATGCAGTTCATCAATCCAGAGGTCAATATACCAACTTATGCTTTTAGTTAGAGAAAAAATTAAGAGAGAATACCATAACATGGAGATATATGATGAGAGTTACTCTAACCTTCCCCAGCTATTCTACACTTTAAATAATTAATCATGGATATAAAACGGAAAGAGCACCATAGGATTGAATACAATGAGCCCAAGTTCTATTACCTTTGAGAGACCACCACGAGTAGTTACCTCGACAAAGAGGCGATGCAGATCCAGTGCTTTGCCCCCTATAACAGGGATCCTGAAAAAGCACAACCAACAGAAGCATTAATGAATAGTTGCGTGAACTACATAATCTTGAGACAATGTATGGGAACTCAGAAGCCTATGCCATAGTTTCAAGATTGAAACATTTGAAACTTAACAAGTAAGAAAGAGTGGTGGACCGAATTTGGAATAAGGATAGCAGTCTTTAGCAAAGATTAATCAAATCACGAAAATGTTGGTGGTTGCTATTAATCAATGAAATCCTCAATAAAACTGCCTAAAAATCTTCTCAAATAATTGTTGCTTTCGGAAAAAGGATCTCGTGCCTAACTCAACACACAAAAGCTAGCTCATGAGGTGAGAATTGACCATCTAAGGAGAAAACCATATACTAAGAAAGATAGCATTTAGACAACATTTCTTGATCAAATTCAACACAAGGGAGGGAGGTACGCCTTGTGACAGGATTCGGGCATGACCTAGTAGTTAACGAAGTAGGTGAAAGCCATGGGCAACTAAATTCAAATCCCAATACAAGCAAAATACCTAGGTGGGCAAAGCTATCAAGTGGGAGAAGTAGTCGAGGTGCATGCAAACTGATAGAAAGAAACTCATAAAAGGACATAAGGAAGCAAAAAAGAAAAGAAAAAGCTCACATGAACTTGGTTCTCATGTCAGCATGGAGCTTCTGCAAAGTTTCCATGAACAGTTGAGGAGAGGCAACAACATTCTCATATGTAACCAAGGGAGGTGGATATGGATGATAATTTGGGGGTGCTACTCTGAGTGGCACTGGACTATTTTCAGCAGAAGATGATGCCATTTTCAACTTCTCATAACATGTTTCAAGAATCACTAATCACTCCAATCCTTGTTTTCTCAAGAACCTCTAAGCTGCAGACTACAGAAATACAAATCAACACAGCTATAAATAGCACCAAAATCACAAAACAAAACAAAGCTCAATTTTCAAGGTGAACTTAAACATGTAAAATGTTAGTGATAGAAAACAGACAAAAGAGCATCATCAGAAATTTCCAGAAAATGAGACTAATGAGTCCAAAAACAGAAACCAATGGTAATTATACACAGTCCAAAAATTGAAAATAGATACAAAATGATCATAACAAACAGACAAAATCAGAAACCAGAAAGCAAAAAGAAAGTGATAGATAGACAGATAGATATACAAAGAAAGAAAATACATACAGAAGCAGAGAAAAGAGAACTGAATATCTGTATCACCATGAAAATGCCACTGGAAGAACTGTATAACAACAACCCCTTTATGTGAAGTAACTCCAAGTACCATAACAAAATACCCAAACCCCAAGAAAAGCATATATAGTACACCATAGCTGTCACAGCCATGAATTATCTCAGAGTACCAAATATAGGAATCAAGAAAACCTATCAAAGCTCAAAAAAAAAACCCAAAAAGCTGAGATTTTTATTACAACAAAATGAAAAAATCAGACATCCTTTTAGCCCTTTTAGACTCAGGTCATAAAGATACCAGATACAATACATCAAGAATCCCTCTCTAGGTCTATTATCTACATAAGCTATATAATCTTTTGCTGACATTCTAAAGATTTCTGCTATTATCTGAATGTGTAACAAAGTCCAAAGCTCTCTATTCCTCTTTTCTCCTGACACACTTCCCAGAAGTAAAGATTTATGGCCTAAGCAAAAAACAGGATGGTGGGACATTACCCCCAACCCCACCCCAACCCCACAAATAAAAAATGCTTCTGGAGAACAAACAACACACAAAAATCCCACCTTTAAAGATTTCAACATCAAAACACAGTTCTCCACCATGCATGGAACACAGATTTATATAATAATACACCATACTAAGTAATAAAAATCAAGTCTTTACATTATTATAAACAAAGAAAACTTACCAGCAACAGTAAAGACAGATTTGATTATGTACTAAGCAAATGGGGCACCAAATAAAGTTTCTATTTTTTTAATACTAAACCTTAAAAAAAAAATTAAAATGGGGCAAAAAAGCTTATGAAAAAGATGGTTTTTTAAATATATTAATCATGGAATGATTTTTTTTTTTTTGATGATGGAGAAATATGAATCTTGAATAGCCATGAAAATATATTTATATATGTGTGTGACTGATGGGATTTTGTTTTATGTATAATGACTGTTTTACCCTCATGGTTAATATATAGGACAATAAAAGAAAAGGGTATAATAGGAAATTAAGTTTAATGAAAATTGTTTAATAAACATCATAGAAATTGCAGTTATGGTTTTTGTATAATGCCCCGTTTGGAGCGGCACGTTATTTTATTATCTCTCTACGTGCATAGCCACATATTAATATTAAATTTAAATTTTTTGAGGTACATATTAGATCACGGAATTAACTTTATAATATTGACTTATTAAAAAATAAAAATAAAAAATGATTTTTTTTTTATTTAGATTTTGCTTGGTGGAATTTTTTGGTATTTATATCGGTGGAAAATGACTACATTATGAAATAATCAAGATATGCAATAATGTAAAATAAAATAAAAAACTGTCAAAATTGTTATCGATTGGCCAAATTATGATGGATAGTTTTTTTTTTTATAGTAACACAAACGGATTAATTGTCATAAAAAAATATTGTCTGATATATGGAGATTGAGGATTATAATAAAAGGTTAATAGATAGTTGAGTGTTATCTCGTTTTATCGTGTGATAAGGTTGGCACATTTAGACATGTTTCTCCTTTCATATCAATAGCATTAGTACTTATTTATAGTTTCTTATCTTACGATTTCTATTATTGGATGTTGGCTTTTGCTTTGATTATCACATTATTTAGTTGTTGCTAATAGGGGCAGAGCTAAGTGGAGGTTCGGGGTTTGGATGAACCTAGTAGTAGCTTTTTCGGTAGATCTTGTATTTGTATATAAAAATAAATAAATAAATAAATTATATACCGCTTAGTGGTAATGAAGAGGTTGCAAAAAAGCTTTCCACACTAGAGTTGTGGGTTCGTAGTATTTTATTCTCCTTATCCTGGCTCCGCATCTGGTTGCTACGACTCATGTATTTTATTTCCTTTTAATAGTGTTTTGACATGCGTGTGTTTTGACATGTGTTACTTGATGGTCTTTCGAGACCAAATTTTCTACCTCTCGATATAAGATTAAACTGAATATGTTATTATTATTATTATTATTATAATAATATTTATAAATTTCAATTGATTATAGTAACTAGTTATTTATCTCTAAATTGTTTTAAAAAAAGTTGTTATGATCTTAGAAGTCATTAGATCACGTAATGTTATTCAAGTGGTTATTGAAAATGGTTTCTTAAATTTATTTATTTATTATAAAAACATGTTTATTATTTTTCTTGGAAGAAGATAATAACCAAAGGAAATAATTATATTACTCTAATTAATAATTAATTATATGCATTTATTTAAACAATTAATTTGAACAAGTCTTACTGTGAGAAAAAAAAAGTGCTCTCTTTTTCTGAACCCCTCACTTATTATTCTTCACAAAGTTTCAAGAAAAAAGAGAACCAAATATTAATGACATGTCAGTTCCTTCAACTCTGATAACCAATCACTAATTAGAAGATTTTTTAAATTAAAAAATAAATACAATAACAACATAATATACGCAATGTAATCTCATAAATCGAGTTTGGAGAGATGATGTATACGCAATCTTATTTAATGAAATTACAAGGGGTTACAAAATGTATGAAGTATGGGTTACTCTAACCCAATAACAAGCTTAGGGGTTGTTTGGTATGTAAATAAAATTATCTTGGGATTATCGATTTTGAATTAATTTATCTGGAAGGGAAGATAAAATAATTTTAGGTTTGATGGGATAAGATGGATATTCAGGATTAAATTTGAGATTAGATTTACACTATGTTTGATTGACTGTATAAGAATATAAATTCATGTTGTCAATAAAATAAAAAATAAAATTTAATCTCAAATTTAATATTTAGATATTTCACCTTATCCCGTGTATCAAACCCCTGTCAAGGTCTATTTTATGTCTTGATTGGACTTTTCTAGTTAAGATGCAAATCGCAAATTTACGCAAAATATGAGTACCCATCATTTAACCTATTTTAACCCATATTAAATATGGGCTCATTTTCAACCCGCCCATTTGCCACGTCTAGTTAACCTATTTGATGCTAATTGGACTAAACAATTGTAAATTCATACTATTGGGTTCATAATCTGAATGTGAATGCAAATACACATGCAACTTTCAACATCAACTCACCTCGGGGCTCGTAAAAAGTTCATCCATACAATGACATATTTTGTGAAATCCGCAAGTGATATGTACACAGTCTCATCAACTCACCTAAGGGATCGTAGAGAGATTGTTTCTGATAAGACCCTCGGGTTAAGTAAAAACATAACTAGACACATACTTTTGACACTGACATGATGTTTATAAATTGAATTTTGGCTCATCAAAAATAAGGAAAAAAACTCATATGCCTAGACAAGAAGAAGAAAGAAGAAGAAATTATTTGTGTTTTCGTTCCATTTCCAGGCCATTGAAATGAATATGGGTTGATGGTTGATGAGTCTCATGACATGATTGCTTTCAACGCGTCTTTGATATATCGGTATTTGAATGAAAAACCCAACTCCATAGCCTTCGTTGGAACCACCTTTTGTCCGTCCAACACCTGAAATACACATTATTCTAGCAATATCAACAACAGGAGTCTGGGGAGAGTAGAGTGTACGCAGACCTTACCTCTGCCTTGAGAGGTAGAGAGACTGTTTCCGATCAATACAGACAAATAAGTACTAATAAGTTGAGGTTATGAATATCATACCACTGATGCACCCTCTCCAAGGACAGCTTTCAGTGCAATTTCTGGTACTGGTAGCCACGAAGGTCTTCCTAACGTGGATCCTAGTTGTTCACACATTTCTCCCAGACGTACAGGATTCGGTGCTGTTCCATTTATCACCCCTGCCATTGCACGACTACGTTATGTTGACTATATGAATTCATTACATGGTATTCAGAGAATTTCGTTTATTGTTACTCTGCTTGTCATCAACTATACCGTTCAGACAAAAATACAAATGGTCTAGGAACTCAATGTATATGATCGAAATCCATAGTATAGAAGCCTGACAATGATTTTACCTTTGTAGGATGGATTGGATAAAGCTTCGTATATCAAATCCACGAGGTCATCGAGATGAATCCAAGAAAACCTGTGAAGTGAAGCCAGTAGAATCTACCAAGTGAGAATGGGAAAATCAACAACAACATACTCAATGTAATCCCACAAGTGGAGTCTGCGGAGGATATAATGTACGTAGACCTTACCCCTACCTCGTAGAGATAGAGAGGTTGTTTCCAATAGGTCCTCGTCTTGAAGTAAAGCATATCCAAGCAGTTTGAAAAAGGGAATACAAACATAAGAGCAGTAACAACAACGAAATAATGTGACATGAAGGGATGTACACAACATACAGAGGAATGAACAATATGACAATAAAATAATGCAATAATCGAAGCACAAAAAAAAACACTGAATAGTACTAATACAACCCATAAGAAAGGAGGTCTAAGTACAACCACCAAGCCTATCCCGCAAGAAAGCAAGAGAATGCTCAACTACCAACTAACCTTCTATCCTAATCCTCGACTTCCAGACCCTTCTATCTAAGGTCATGTCCTCAGTAATCTTAGGACTAAAATTCAAACAGATGAATACAGATAACATATCTCTGATCCATAGTAACGGGAAATACTTATAACAAGGACAAAAATTGAAGGGCAGTACCATTGCTTTCCAGAGCCCAAAGGTCCACCAGCAAACATCATGAAGAGAGGAATCATTTTAGCTGCAGAAAGGAAATCGGAAGATTTTAACAATGTTAAGCATCAAATTATTAAAGCTATGCCATGTTCTGTCACAGTTGAATTTGCATTTAACTGAGTGGGAAAACAAAAAAAGGCGTTTTGACGCTAAACATCATAATCCAAAAGCTAGGCAAAACAGGCTGTGAAAGTTGTTATTGATAGGAAAAGAAAAAAAAGCAAACTACCTAAAGCACCACCATCTTTTCCAAGGACAACGCCAATACGAATTAGAGCAAGCCTAACATCCTTATTGACTTTGAGCGCAGCTGCCTCCCATTCTCTACAAACCTGAAAGAAATCATGACGCGAGAAATTGAACATGAAGATTAAAAACATATAACATGTTCTATATGTATGCAACTGTTATATTTACCTCAGCCAAGTAATCATTTCCTGATGGACTTCTCTCATCAAACACTTGAGTCTCACTGGTTCCTAAGTAAGGACGTAAGTGGATTTATCAGATGGCGTGGCTCAACTTTACTGAAGCTTTTACCAGAAATGAGATTATCGCAATACGAGGATATGCAATTGAAAGCCTTTAACAACGTGGCACGGAAGTTCTTAGGAAGCTAAATAATGATGCATAACATAGGAACAGAGAAATAAAGCAAAAAATGAATTTGGTCACCCGTACCATAATAACCAACTGCTGTTGCACTTATTAAAACTTTGGGACGGGCATCATCCTTTGAATTATTGATTAACTCTACAACCTGCAGGATCAATCGACGTTTCTCAGATTCTTGCTCATATCATTTGTTGTTATAGATAAATTCTTACAATGAATTTGCGTCATTCACTATGCTATGAGGGAGACCTTGGAGGTTACTCTAATCCTGCTTTGCTTGATATCCTTCTTGATCTGCAGCATTACATTGAAAAGTTGATACATGAATGAACGACTGATCATTCGTCACATAGAAGATATAAAGTAATACTAATGCATAGGATGTATAAAAAGGAAAGTAAGACAAACAAATTGAAACGAGAAAAGAAAGTCGTCCTAATACCTCAGATGACCATCTAGTACTAATGGACGTTCCAGCCAAATTCACAACAGCTGTTGAACCTTCAATGCAGTTTCTCCACTCTGGCTCCTCGGCAATTACAATTCCCGGAAACTCTTTAACTGTACATTTTTGGAAGCACGATCAGGAAAAACAGTAGAGTTACAACGTTCAACATACTGTTTCATGTATAAAATCAAACAAAAGAATGTACCAGGACAAAAAGAGCGGCAAAATCGCCTTGAGAATTATAAACCGTAAAAAGCAAGGGAGTTCTTGAAGGACGGAAAGATTCTACTTGCAGAACAATCTCAACTATTTCCACAGAAGAAAGAATAATGCTAAAGTACAATGGGTGAATCAAAACAATCATTACCTTCTTACCCGGAAATATTGATTGTGCTGTGGATCTTGACCTTGTCAACACTCGAATCTGATGATTATCTGCATTTAGAACGACAAGTTTAAGTTTAACTAACAACCTGTTTTTTCTACAATAGCAGTAATGTGACACATCCTTGGGAAAAAGTCACATTTCATGGTACGTTAAAATTCGGAACAGCTTCACGTATGACAATGTCTCATAAATAGAAGTGTTAACTCAAGAACAGCCCATAGTAGTGTATCCAATTAGCAACCGTGTGTTGAATGCAGACTCATAATTAAGAACTATATAACGAAGCATGGGCAGACCGATAATGAAGGAAGCACGTGTGTGCACATCCTCACCTACAGCTCAAGTAATACACACACAAACAGACACATTTACTACATGTTTATTGATACTCCCTACATTCCAATTAATTAGCATTCTTTCCTTTAAATGATATGTGCATTTGGAAACTAGTCCTTTTACATTCCGATATAGTAATTGACTCTGACTTTGACTTATTCCTTGAACCGATGGTCTATTAGAGATAGTCTCTCCACCTCGCAAGGTAGGGTAAGGTTTGCATACACTCTACCCTCCCCAGACTCACTCGTGGTATCACAATAGGTATGTTGTTGTTGGCGACTTTGACTTATTGTAGGCCCAACTTATTAGAGAAACAAATAGTTTGATTTTGATTGGTACATTTAGTCTCTAGTTGGTACAATCAAATATTGCCACGTAAATTGAGTTGGACGGAATATATATATTTATACGAAGATCAAAACCATAGTAACGAAGAAGTAGTTGGTATACCTGCATGCAATCTTTGCACCAATCTTTTCCCAACAAAACCAGTTGCTCCAGTAACTGATACAATCATCTTACTTTCCTGAACCAGTAAAAGAAAGAAGTAAATGTCCTCTCCGATAACGGTTAACCTAAGCATTGTTACATCACTAGATTAATAGTTTGTCATCAGAAATCATCATATGCACCAAAAATTAAAACACAAATGAATTTACTACTAATTACTCTAGTCCCTCCGTCCCAATTTAAGTGTCTTACGTTCCTTTTAGGTCTGTCCCAAAAAAAGACATCTCTTTCTATATTTACTAAGTTTTCCAATTCCAACATTATACATTGATGACCATGGTGTCCGGGCCAAGCTTTCGCGCACCTCGACTAAATCCACTAGATACATACCACCTCCCACCAATAACATGTACCAGGTAACTCTATCCACCAAGGATAGGATAGATGGGAAGATTCACCTAGTATTTTTGGCTCCACTGAGTTTTGAACCTGAGACCTCGAAGTTCTCAACCACTCTGTGTCCAGTCAAACTAAGACCCATAAATTGGGACAGAGGGAGTAATATCTAAAACTTATATCCACAAGGTATAACCAAATTTAGCTTTCACATATGAGAAAAAGAATAAATTGAGTAAATGTGGATTGTACCTTGGGAGATGAAGCAGAGTCCATGTTTGCATTCACACACCAAAATGTAACTCTTTTAGACTCACCTCTCTATTTTCAATAGAATAAAAAAAGATAAATGAATGATAAAAACAATAAAATTGAGAAATTAAACACTTAGATGATACATACAATTAATTGACTGTGAGTTTGAGGGAATTGAATAGTAGAAGAAATGGAATTTGTCCATGAAAACGCACTTGCTACTCCCATGGTACTCATCAATGAACTAATAATTGTGTGATGAAAAATAGGGAGTTGTTTTGTGTTTTTTTTTATGTTCATCGTGTATAAATTTGAGTCACATAGATGTGATTGCTGTCATTTGATTGTAAATGACTGTTTTGTCCTCATTGGTTGAAACAATAAGGGTAAATGAGTAATTTTCAAAAAAATATTTTCATGATTTTTTTTTCAAGAGTTCAATGTTTTTTTATCATAAAAATTGTGAGTATTTGTGCTTTTTGCAAGATTGTATTCAAGCACTTGGTTTAGTCGGATTTTGAGTGTATTTTAATAAATTGTTGATTATAATTTAAATAGAAAATGCGAACACTTAATGGTGTAGATATGAAACTCACAAAAAATATAATACTTTAAATGTATTTTGATGATTGTGCCTTTTTTTTTTTCTCTTTCATTTTTAGTATTTGTATTCTCATCCAGCAACTTCAAATAAGTATGTTCTTGTTCTGTTATGACCAAGGATGGAGAAAATACATGACATGCACTTATTGACTTAATATAAACATAGAGTGAATGCCATTAAGCATAACTATTCTATCTCGACTACGATTCCCTGCTTGAACATAATCAAACGTCTCATAAAACACGATGTGTATCTCGAATTTCCTGTCGATTTAGGGGATGAATGAAAGCAGAACTCATTAAACAGTTTTCAGAGCATAGATGCAACAATACTCAAAGTGATTGATGACTATACCTTCCAGCAAACAAAACCTCAGTTTCTACAATTTGACAAAACAAAAAAAATCTACCAAAATTGGGATTATAACGAGAAAAAGGCGGTCTAATGTTGGTCTCTTTGGCATTTGGACTCTCCAAAAGTGTTGTCGTACCCATGTTGGATTCTCCCAAATGCACTACTTTTGGAGTGCACGACACACACCTGTCGACATTTTTGAAGAGTCTGAGCAATGTAGGCATAAGTTACCTGTCTAATCAGAATATTCAGTTTACATGTTGTGTTGGCAACAAGGGGGATTTTCTCCACAATGTATGTGCTCATTATACTCAAGGCTCTCATCACCAGCATCTGCCATGGAATTAAAGGGCTGTGGTTCTACGCGAGGAAACAATAGCTTGAGCCGGAAAGCATCTACACCATTCAAATAATAACGAAAAAGTCTCTTTGCTCTAATAAATCCAAGACGACCATACAAAGCGAGTGCTCCTTTATTCGTAACTTCTGCTTCCAAAGTCACCTGTAGAACATAGGAACAAATTAAGTGGAAACAAGCTATGGCAAGATAATATATCATGACACTGGTGCTTTGTCAATTCGATTCGTGTTTTTAAACATGACAAACTTAACTATCCCCAAAATAAAAAATAGGCTACGTAAACCAAGTAAGCAGATAACACATTTCAGCTCTTGATTTGTAGAAAACAGCAGGCAAGATCAATAATCATGAAGTATCTAATCTTATCAAGGTGGTTTTCATCATTAAATCATTTATGTTTTCTTTCTTTTTTAAGTATAATGATGGTATCCGGGCCAACCTCAGCATACCTTGATTATCTCACCGGGTACTTGCTGCCTCCCACTAACATAAGAATCAAATAACTCTGCCACCATGACTTAAGTGGAGGGAAAGAAATCACCTAGTATCTTTTTGTCTCTGAGGGATTTGATCCCAAGCATTATTAAGTCATTTCTTATTCTCCACCTCCAACAAGCCTAAGTAAAGAACCTTATGGTTATAAAGCCTAAGGAATTTTTTTGATTCATCTCTTTTTGTGCTGTGTTAATTCATATTTCAAACTTCTGACAAGCCTAAGCAAACAAAATTCCTTATTAACCAAATCTGTGATGTTTTCGTTTTGGATATGCATTGTCTTCATGGTTCCTGTAAGAAAACAGAAATTTTAAATCTGGGAGAAGGTGGAGGGTGGTTTGGAAGAAAACACCATGTGAAAAAGCATAGGAAATCTTAAGAGGTCAGATTTAGTTCGAACGGCAGAAATGCACTGAACACATAGTTCTGCTTGATCTGCAAGTTGGACTAAATTATCAGGCCAATGTGCATACTCTGATGACGTGCAGCAAGTCACAAAGAATGGCCTACTTGAGCTTGTACAACCAAAATGGACAGTTAACATCTTTGATACCGTGGCCATTATATTTATGTTTTTCACATTGGCAGTCTTAAAGTCGCCACTATGAATGTTTCAGAATGTTGTGACATACCTCTTCACAACCAGATTCCATCATCACCTTGATTGATCTTGTGACAAGTTCTGTAGCTGGAAGATGAAATATCAAAAGTTAATATGCATATGTAAAGTCAAAAAGTAGAAAGCACTTAATAAGTGAAAATACCCAGAAAACCAGCTGAACCAGGATTACCACCCGGAGCTTCTTTTTGCCTATTTTCCTCTATTATCTCTTTCATATATTGTACTTAGTGCTAGGCATGCACAAATATACTTTCTTTTTCCCCTTTCTTTCAGATTCAGCAGACATACCACATCAAGCAAAGGCAAACTAATCAACCAAAACTCATTTTCAATCTTTATAACCTCGCAACCACATCTAGTTCCACAGCAAGAAACTTTTTCAATATGGGGTCAGGTCGCTTATGGCTGTTGAATTAGACTTCAATGTGTAAAAGAGAATACAAAGAGTGTACCTCAAGCAGAGGAGACAGCAACGAAATAGGGAGGTTTCTTGTGCTTTGGGGGGTAAGGGATGAGGAGATTTTGATGGAAAGAGGAAACAAAAAAAGGGAAAAGAGATACAATTGTCATTGTGATAACTATGAGTGGGAAGATCTTTTTAGCGAGAAATACCTTTTTCAAAGAAAACTAAATGAAGGATCAAAAAAATAAGAGCCTGTTGGTGGTGGGAGGTGGCACTATCCCGTGGAATTAGTCGAGGTGCATACACCACAGTTATAAAAAATACTGTACTTTTAGTTTTGTACCATGGGAGAAATCTCAGACTCATTCAGCAACACAAGATACTTCAACCAAAATATAAATCTGATTAATGTTAATTCAATCAAACACAAAACCAACCTGCTTCATTACAGCAATCCGGAATTAAGAAATACCTCAGGGAAAAACAATATGCTTATCCAGGTACATGAAGAGAGTGTCACTCTATACACATCATCTATAGTTCTAAAATAGTGGACCAATAGGAATTAAAGGCCATTATCAATTTATCAAACAAAGAGTGATAAGAGACTGACCGATTCCTTTGCCTCTGTAAGGCTTAAGCACCACAAGCATTGCAATGTAACCTCTGAACGTACCACGATGCTCTCCCATCTTGCAGACCACCGTCCCTATACATTTCCCCTTATGGAATGCCTGCAAATATCTCAGTAATGAAGAAAGAGTTATGCTCCTGATGAAATACAACATAACTAATATGACAAAGGAGTCGGAGTAGTACCATAAAAGACAGTTGTGGCCAAAGATAGACAAAGTAGCGGTAAGTGAAGATGGAGTAGGGCTCGCTGAGCTCTTCGTCAACAAGGTTCATGATAAGAGGTAGATGATGTTCACCCCCATAGCTAACATATTTTATTTCTGATGCCTTGATGTCTACTTCTGGTTCATTTTCACTCCTTGTCTCCATGAGTCAGCGATGCACCTGGTGGCGATTCAAAATAAGGACCTCGTGTGGTGTGCCTGTGAGATCGGAGAAGATAGGCAGGACGGGCAGGGGGATTCAGAGGGACTGACATGATGAATATCAACTTTTTCTTACCAAAGATTGTTCATAAGCCAAATCACAAACTAAACTTTCACGCAGCATTTAAAACCATTGGAAATTGGAAGATCCGTGTTTACGTTGTATATGTCAACTATCTAGGCTGATGAATCATAGGGATTTGTAGGATAAACAAAAACGGCCTATCTATATTGACATAAACAAATGAAACTATAAAATCTCAGGTCTAAGAGGTATTATGCTGCATGATGACATATTCTTAGTAAGTTGACAAACATCAGCCTTTTCTCTTTCCATTTTGATAAGAAAAGCAATCAATTTTTTTGTCATCCAATTATAAAAAGCTGATTTCACCTCAAGCGACCATAATAAGGAGTTTTTCATTTGCTAAAGGTTGCTCAACCATGAGAATCTGAAGTACCCCCCACACTTTATTTTTTTTTGAGAAACCCGACGCACTATAAATTAGTAGCATTTCTTAGTTGAATCCCCCCTCATGGTCCTCCTCTATCTCTTTAACTCTCTCTTTTGAACATGGGAACAAACCAGCACTCAATCACAGCATACAATATATGCAAGCACATTTCATCTGTCTTCTTAAGTCACTTAATGAACATATTCACTGATATCCAACATAATGACGGTCTTATGAACAAAAAAGGACTCACTATGTATTTTGTTTTATGACAATAGGATAAGCTTGCGCACACTTTGACTAATTCATAACCTGCCCACCGAGGTTGAAGCAAAAGGGCTCACACTAATTGCCTTTAGCTGTAATTCAAGCTTGGGATATTTAGGTTGTTACTCCTAGGTATCAATCACTCAACCGTCTCTTTGGAGACAGGCGAATCTTAGACACTTAACCTTCTTTAAATATACTTCTGAGTAATCTAATCTATTCTATTTCTCAATGTTAACTCCATCCCAATCATGCTACCTAAACAAATAAAAAAACTATGTACAAGATACAAAATTGGTCAGCTTAATCACACAAGCTAGCTCACATCTCGACTAATTCCACGGGATACCTACCAAGTTACATTTTTTCCCCAATCACTACCACAAAGGATGAAAAGCAGACATACCAATTCAAGTACCAACAAAACACACAATACAATATAGCTTCATTCATCTCTATATTCAATACATCAAAATAAACACTCTAATCTTGCTACCAAACAACACCCAAGTTCAAAAATCCAATAAAAATTCATTCTTTACAAAAAAAAACACCCAAATAACAAAATTAAAAATCCAATCTTTATACAATCTACAACTCAATTCAAAAGAAAGAAACAAGAAAAAACCATTTCAAGAACCCCCAAAAGGAGGGTGGGGGTGGGGTTCAGCAGGAGAGAAAAGGTGCTTACCTTACTTCAATGGCGAAAAGGTAAGCTCATTGAAAAAAAACTGATGGGAGAGAGAAGCAACGAGACCACAACACAAAAGAAGGAGAAATTGACAAAAATGGTCACTTTCGTTTGAGACATGTTCAAAATAGTTCCTTTAACTATGCATTTAATAAGTTTGATCTTTTAAGTTTGTCGAAAGTTAATATTTTTAGACTATCGTCAAATATTTATCAAATTTTGTCGCTTAGATTTGACATTTTCTTTATATCTTTTTAGTATCTAGTGTATCTTATAGTGTTACGTATTTTAGAATTTGACGAGAATTTCTTGGTGTTTATAGTTAAATCTTATTGAATATTATTTTCGTCAAATCTAACACATAGAATTTGATAAATATTTTATGGAGACAGAAAGTATTAACTTTTAGTAACGTAAAAGAAATAATAAAAAATGTTAAATTCATTCTTAAGAGACTACTTTGAACATATTTTCAAATATAAGGGGGCATTTTATCACAAAATAAGAACTTTGCAAATTCTTGGATTTTAAAAAAAAATAAATCGTGATAGCATTTGGACCATTGTTTAAGGCTTAAACTTGGGCTTGGTTTTGTATTGGCCCACTAGAGGCCCAATATAACCTTCTAGGCATTTTAAAGTAATTTTAAGCTAGCGTTTGCCGATTATAGTTTTAAATTAGATTTAAAAATTTTATTCATAGATTTTGAATTAGATTTAAAAATTTTATCTTTAAATATATATTTGGCCATAGATTGAATTAGAGTTTGAAAATTTATCTTTAAATATATATATATATATATATATATATATATATTTGACCATAGATTTTGAATCAAAATTTTAAAGATTATCTTTAAATATATGTTTGACCATAAATTTTGAGTTAGATTTTTAAAAATTATCTTTAAATATATGTTTGACCATAGATTTTGAATCAATTTTTAAAAATTTATCTCTAAAAATATATTTGACCATAATCAGATTTTGAAAAATTGTCTTTAAATATATATTTGACCTTTTAAAAAATTGTCTTCAAAGAATTTTCAAATTTCAAAAAATTGGGTCTTCCAAAAATTTAAATACTAGAACTGATGTTATGAATAAATTTCATGTGGTCGGATAGAAATGCTAAAACTAAAAATAAGAAATTGATTTATTTGTATGAAAAGGTGTGGATATATTTAATCCTTCAATTATTGGTAAATTTTAATTTTGATTCGTGCAATATTTAACTAAACACATTTATCCTCTAATTAATTAAAATGTGCGTTTTTTATCTCTTTGGTTCCGGATAATTCACAAATTTATCAAAATTACTAATCATTTCACCTTTTAATTATCATGTGTTATATTAAGCTTGTTTTGTTACTCCATATTTAACGACAATATAGTTCTAAAAGCAATTTAAATACAACATAATTGTTACAAAAAAAAAAAAAAAACACTTCTCTATTAATTAAAAACTTAATGTACTTCGTCAAATACCACAAGAAAAAAGAATCAAAATATACCTATAATTCAGAGATCAAAAATGATATTATCCTTGAAATGTCCTCAACTATAAGCAAATATTATCGACATCAAAACTTGTTGGATCCACTTTTATATATTTGAAACAAATTATACTGCACTTCACATTTGATTAGTCACTATTCAGTTTTGAAATTGAAAAATAATAATAATTATAAAATTTGAATTTTATAATTAAAATTAAACTTCATAATAATATTCTGAAATTTCACGAATGAACAACTATTTTACAACTTTAGATTGAAAAATGACTTTATCTCATTTATAAGTGGAGTTGGAACATTTGATGTATTAAAAGGCATTTTAAGGACTATAATGAAATTAATTCAGGAAATTTTATATTAAAAACTCGTAAGTTGATTATTCTTTCGAAAAAAATATTTTTTGATACTCCTTGTATTGGATTATTATTCAATCTAAACTCAATCAACAAGTTCAACATATCTTAATCAACTTATATTTAACGTTCAATACATTCAAACTTAGTCAAAGACCAAAGTTTGATACTTTTACAAGTGTGACACATGTAAATTAATTCCACAATCAAGTTACATAAATAAATAAGCGTGTATAACAAGTCATGATATTATATTCAAAGTCACAATTCTTCTTGACTTGTATTTATTGCATGAAAAACTTTGAATGATATCTTTAAACATAAGTAGGGATGGCAACGAGATGGGGCAAGTTCAACCTCAGGCGAGGCGAGATATGTCTGTCCTTTTGCAGGCAAGTGTTGGAGTGACTTGAATTTATTTTTTTTGAAAATATTGTGTGAGGCGGGGCGGGTTGTGGGATTCACAAATCAATTATTTTAATATTATAATTAGTTTTTCGTGTTTGGTTCTATTACTAGGTAATTTGTTTTTACCTAAATCATAATAATTTTATGTTATTGCTTGTAAATATTCGATGTAAGTAAATATATTTTGCAACGAAATTTCTATTAAACAATAAGAGTATATATTCTAATAGGACTAATTAATATTCAAAACTATTTTCCCCCAAATAAACACCTTCTGGAATTTTGACGAGTTGATCAGCTTTGGAAGATTAATTCAAATAGTGAGAAAAACAAGAAAAAAAAAATTAAGATTATCAATCACCATTATATAATTGCCATATTAATTTCCCTTAGTTGCTTGTCTACTATTCAAGTAATTGACAGTGTAATTTAACATATTATAATAGGTAAAATATGATTTATTTGCAATGTAATTTGTTCCACTTGTTATAACTATTTATCTATCGTTATCTTTTAAATAATATGATATTGTAATATTTTTTAAAATTGTTTATATATGGAAGTTAACACATTCCTAATTAAGTACGTTAGGATTGTGGCGATGGAATAGTAAGTAGTATACATTCATTTCTAATAAGAGTTTTTGAATTCGAACCCTAGGTATATGGTCGACCTTTTTAGGAAATGCTTTAACCCTAATGTGGAATGCGAAATGTGGAGGTGCTCTAACCTTAATGTGAAATTTCATAGTGTGAATTTGGATTTAGTCCGACTTCAATATAAATATCGAATATCGATGATTTGCAAAGAGCACTTTAATACTTTTCCAAAACTTGCCTAAACTAGGCAAACAAATGTAGAATCAAAGAGATTGGGGGACACATTTTTACACCAAAAAAAAAGGCAAAAACATGAATTGTGGGCTCCTCCATGTCAATAATTTTAAGAGATATGGGCAAGTTTTTTTGGGGTTGTTAAGCACTAGGTAAGGGATAAGATAATGACAATTTTTGATTAAATTGTCAATTTTTCATAGTTGGAAATGACTTCTTAAATTAAGTGCTAATGAAGAAACTTCAATAATTGAATTATTCATTCCACAAGAATGTCAGAAAAAAAATTAGGTCATATCTAATTAATAGTTTCCAAATATCATGTCATTGCTTATTAATTGGGAATATGCTCATAAAAGAAGTCTATATATTAATTAATCTAAATAAACATAAATGTTGAACAAGTCCACTTTTGGAAATTGTAAAATGTACTATCATATTGAAACTCATGCAAATACTCCCAAACTATTTTCCATGTTCAATAATTTGATTATGTTTTTTTAGCTTCCTACTAGAGTTTTGACTAGTAAATTAAGATTCATGAGGTAAAAAATTCTTCATATAACATGTTTGGTCATGAGGATATTTTATCAATGGTAGGTTAATTTGGACGCATCTTGACTATTTTATTGGCATCAAATACCTGTAATCTCCCATCAATACGAAATATATGTGAGACCTGATCCAACCCATTAGTATTTTATTTATTCACGTGCCTCGAGCTTTCTTTGTACTATTTTAATTTCTAGATTAATGTTTTTTCTAACAAAATATAAAAGTTTCAATGAGAAATTTTAAATTTTCCCAAGTAGGATGACAAAGAAATTTTCAATCAAACAGATGTAAGGCACAAATTGTTTTCTTGAAGGAAAAAGCAAAATATGAGATGCATTATTGGGCTCCACTATATATAATATATGTTAATAATTTGAAGAATCAAATGTTTGATGGCAATGTTTGAGTTGTTTATCCATTATGGAGGGGACAATATTCAAAACTAATTATAGTATTCAATAAAATCTTGTTTATAAAGTTTAGGAGTGGCAAATTTAAATGAAGCGACATGAATAATAATATAATATATAGTCGATGCTAATTTATTTAAGATCGAGGCGTAATTGAAGTCATAAATTTTTAATATTAGAGAGTTGAAAACCTTAGAACAAGATGAAACAAAGCATTAAAAACTTAACAGTTAAACATTCAAACGAGTCTATTAACAATAAAATTGTGACACATAATTCACCTAACAAGCTCGAGTTTGAATAAGTTAATGATCCGTTTGTTTATTAATTTAGTCTATTTTCATCTAAGTGTATAACCAACTTGACCACTATTTTATTAACTCCGCCCATTTTAATTCAACTCATTAGTTTCAAGCTAAGAACCTTTGAATAGTTAATGATCCGCTCATTCATTAAATCACCTCATTTAAACCTACTTAGATTCAACTTAAACCGCTCATTCGACAACCCTAAATAAAAGGAAAAGAAGGTCGTTTTGCAATATTGGAACATAAAACAATCACATTTGGATTATACTCATTTTGTCTTAAAATAGTTGTCATATTTTTGTTTCTTGAGAGGTAGCTTGATTAATTTTTTGAGTTAAATTAGATTAGATTAATTGTATTAAAATTAAATGTAAATATTCAAAAGCTATACGAAAAGTATTTTATGTTATAATGTTTTCTCATATCAATATGATGAAAAAAAATATTTTAAAATATTGATCAAAGTAAACGTAGTTTCACTATCGAAAAGAAAAATCTGACAAATATTTTGAGACGACGGGATACATTAATTTTCTTGGAACTTGTGAAATTATTCATCTACTTTTCATTTCCCTTTCAAAATTAGGTAACTGATTAAGTTTAATCTCACTTCAAAAAACTATACTAATTACCCCACTCAACTCCTTTGAAATTCTTTTCTCTTATTAATTATTTTATTCTTTTTCTTTTCCAAATGTCATTTTCTTAGAGCTAACGTATGAACTTTTTCTCTAGAATTGTCAATAAATTAATATAACAATCCATGATTAAGCTACTTTCTACCAAACCCAAATTAGTTCAATTATACAGATATAGGTTAATCAAACTTAATTATTATATTGTGTTGTTATTAGTAGCTTTGGTGGTTGTTGAAATTGAGGATAATGTCAAGTTCATGAGTAGTTGAAGCCGAGTAGATTATTCTTTAAAGTACTTAATTTTCTCATATAATTAAATTATGTTATTTAGACTCTTTAAAAATATTATTGTATTTGTGCCGGATTCATCAAAAAAGAAAAACACACCATTTTTGAAAAATTTGACGACACACATATAATCTATCAACATTTCTGAAGAGTCTGAAACCATTTCATTTTAATTAAAATTTGAACGAAACTCTTTTAACCGGTGAAAATAACACCTTAACCATTGAAAACAACATTGTTCCTTTAATGATTAAACTTTATAATATGTACCTTCGACTAAAATTCACTATCAAAATTATTAGATTCTATTGACTCAGCAAATGGAGAATACTATACCATAAAAAATTTCAAACATAACATAATGGAAGATAAATATTATTTATATAGATGATACCAAATACTTTCTGATTAAATTTTAGTCATGTTTGTAATGAGTCTTTTAGATCTTGTCAAAGATTTTTACGTCAACAAAAAAAAATATTATTTGGGATGGATCTAATGGAGTGACTGACATAGACAGTAAAAATTTATATAGTAGATTTCAATTTAATTATTTTGGGATTTAGACGTAGCGACTGTTATAATTATAAATAGAGCGTATTTATTTAAATTTATAAATTAATTAAATTAGCTTATCATTTAATTTTAATCAATTAATCCAAACGGATACTACTCTATATCTTTTAAGTAGATTTATATTTATAAGCACTTGATGTATTTGCCAAATACATAAATAAATAAATAAAATACGCACAAATTGATTTTTACCAACTTATAAGCTTAGTAAAAAAATAATAATTAGTTTGTAAATATTCACTGTATTAATTCAAGAAACATGGGGTGAGATTGCACCTTCGGGTATGGCTTTTTTTCGGATCTTAAATAAATACAAAATATTTTATGTATCGAAAAGATCTCATTGAACTTGTGGATTGTGATTTAAGAAAAAAATAAAAACTATCAAAAGGGAATTTTTTCTAATTTTGTTTTATTTTTGTCTATTTTTTGATTGATAATAAAAGTCAAAATTTTGGAAACGAACAAAAGTGGAAATTGTTTCGTGGAGTGCGTGAAATAATAGTAGGCAACCGACTTTTAACCTAACATCTTCTTTCCATTAATATTATATTCATTTTTCTCGTAAATACTTATTTGTATCAAATATATGCATCTTAATTCATTTTCATGTATTATATTAGTTAAATACTTTAATTAACAATATAATCATTCAAATACAGAAATACATTCAAAATGTATATGTCTCATCAGTGCAAGTATCTGGAAATTCAATAAAAAACAATTGAAATGTCTAGATGTGCATTCTCATAGTTATAATATTTAATTATCAGTTAAGACCAAGTTATTATCTATATCTTACCTTCATCGACAATACGTATCATTGATCTCCTTTTAGGTGGTATGATTTCAATCATATCAAATCTCATTCATTCTCCTAATTTTCCACCTACGCGACTCACTACATAGGTTTAAAGAATATATACATGTAGAATAATATGGTTTGTCTCTCAATGAAGCTTTATTAATGTTTGATGTTTTTTTCGATTTCTACGTTTTCGTGAAAAATTTAACATTTAATTTCTTATTTTGTTGTTTGGCCTATTTAATTTATTTATTTTTCAAATTGGAAAGTAACACTTCCTTTATTTTCGCCATTGATTTTCGTCAATCTCCTATAAAAGGCCAGCTCCATTGACTTTAATAATAATTGAATTTTTTATTAATTTGAAAAATCAATTAAAAATATAATACTTTATAAAATTCTTCATATTAATCAACTTAATTTGAAGATTTGATATAAAAGCACAATCTAAAATTCTTCCACAAGACTTAATTAACCAAGTAGTAGCTCCAAATTTTCAAAAAGTCTGAAAATGTCATGTTCAAATTATGCAATCATGAAATTTGTTTGGTTTGAATACATGAAAAATAAGAAACAACAATCACAATCAATATTTCCACCAATTTAATAATATTATCATATCCACTTAATTGGTATAGTCTAGGTTAATATAACTTGTTCACGAGCCAAATGACACCTAAAGTTGATAGCATATATTGATTCGAGGGGATATTTTCCCTTCTCATTTGTTTGTTATAAATGGTGGGAGAGAGAAGCAATGGTAAAGCTATGTTTATTGATATAGTTTAAATTAAATCGTCGTTTTTACCAAAAAAATTTAATTATATAAATGAAAGAGCAGGGTTTTTTTAAAAATAAAATTTCTTTCTTTGACACTAAAAAGAATAACAAGGTAGATTCTAGATGAAAGAGAAGGAAAACTAAGACAAAATTATTGACATGCATGATTATAACATTACTTTAGTCTATTATTTACAGCTCAATTAAGAAAAATCTCTTGGATTCTAATGTAATATTTGAAATATCAGAGTCAAGACTCAAGAGTCTCCAAATGGAAAAAAACATTACTCGGATATTAGGAGTCTATTAGGATTTTCAATCCCAATATAAAAAAGAAAATACAATTTCCTGTCGAAAAAAATTTCCTCACTCAAATAACCCTCTATATTATTATTCACAGGATTATGAATCGCTAGAAAAAAAATATAAAATTTTGATGCTAATTAAAAATTCAAGTCAGCCAATATGAAGTTGGATGTTCACCTCAAGCATAGACAATGTATTATGGAGAAAAATAATAATCAAAAGCACCATTTATTTTTTACACATCTTGGTAGAAACGATTTCTCAATTTAAGGAGTTATCTACATGTTGGATTACTTGAAGAACTTATTATTTGTATTGAATTGTCGAATTGGATAATGATATATATGATAATATATTTGACTACAGTTTAATAGAAGTGAAGGATAAACTAACATTGTTAAATTATTATGAATATTTTTATGAATTTAAGAAAACTTTAGAAAAGAATTATGAAAGAGTCATATCATCGCTTTCCTCTGCGGTAGAAGATATATTAAAACCTAAGTTAAGACTTAATATTTATATAGAAAGCCCCTACTTGTGCTAAACAAATTACATTACTTGCCACAAAGTTTTGACTTTAAAAAAAGATTAATTTGCGTGTTATATAATTCTATAAAGTTAAAAAGAATGTTTATGCCTTTTCTTTTTTCGAGTTGCTCCAAATGAATTTAATCTTATTTTTCGTTCTTTGATATTAGGCATTATGTATGTCAATGTATGTGTTATCAAATTAAATAAAAATCATAAAAATATTCTTCTATGAAGATAATATTTTCTATTTTTTCCCTTTTCAAATAAGAATTTTAAATTTGAATTGAATATATTGTTTAATGTGACATGGCATGTGAATTAGAAGAGAAGAAATTTTTTGTTGTTTAGTATATTTTGAGGAAAAAATTAATAATTGAGTGATTTTATAGTCTTAAAAAATCAAAAAAGTTATTTTAATAAACGATTTATAAAATATAAATAATAATTTATGAAATTAACTCAACCATAACATTACTTGTCTATAGTGTTTGAAATGAGAAGAAAATTTACTCCTTTGCCCTTATAGTTAAAGAATTAATTTGTATAGTTTTTGAATATATGAACTTTAATTATTATTTTTATTTTATTTTATTTTAATTAGCTTATCCTATAGTCCTTTTTAATCCGTTTCAAAAAAAATATCTTTTTCCTTTTTGGCATGTGATTTTTTTTTTGACTTTTTACTTGGCATGTTTAGTATGTTTCATAAAGAGTGTTTTTTTTTTCTTTTTTTGGCTTGTGATTTTTAATTTTGACTTTTCACTTGGCATGTTAATTAAGACCATATTTTGATACATATCTTTAATTTATGATCATATATATGATTCAAAAAACTTATTTACTTTACTAAATTTCCTCTTAAGTCAAAGTAAATAAATATGAAGTTATTTTGGATCAGACCAACTTAATATAAATTTTATCCCATGCAAATGTTTAAAGTACAAAATAATGCTCAATTTATGGGGGTTATTTTGTCAATTTGTGGCGGTTTAGGGATTTCACAAATTTAATTGTGGCGGTTTTTAAAAATGTCACAATTACCCTTGCCACGAGCATATTTGCAGCGGTTTTAGTAAACCTCCACGACGTCCTCCGCAAAATGACTTTTAAATTTGTGGAGGTTTTCCAATATCAGTTTTTGACGGTTTAGAACCTTCACAATATCATCTCAATATTTTAAAAATCAAATTTGTATGGATTTAAAACTGTCATGGCTTGAAATTAAAATTTACATGTATAATTTGATTTGTGGAGTCTTACAAAATTATTATTATTTTAATAATAAATATGAAATTTTATTTACATCAAGCCTTCAAAATAATAAGTAATTTTAAAATTGATTTACATCAATTCTTCAGAATAATAAGTAATTTTACCAAATAACACATTTAAAGTAAATTAAATTTTATTAACCAAATTTATATTAATAAGCTTCACAAATTCAAATTTATGTCAAATAAAAGTAATACAAACTTGAGTATAATAATTTCAACATAATAACGTTAAATCTTTTTAAAATCCACATCAAATAAACATAACAAAAAATCTATAGCATTTGTTTTGTGATTTATGTTGTCGTCATCCAATTTTTTTATCCAAAGTGACATAAGCTCACTGCATTAGGCTGAAACAATGAAAACATTATATATAATTAGATAAACATATATTGATACACATATATCTTCGTACATCTTGATAAAAAAATTAAAATTCAATTCATTTCAAAAGCAAATCATATAAAGCTTTGATTTTACAAATAATTATAAGATTATGGATGAAGGACATTTACTTTGATGCTCTCTCATACACACTAATAAAGTGAATAATTAAAACTTCATGATTATTTTTACATAAGTTTACTAGGTTTATATTTTCTTAAATCATATAATGATGCTCATTCTATTAAACACGTTGGTTCAAGTATTTCTCACTTCTCTTGATTTATAAGTTAGACTTTCCTCTTTGACCTTAGTTTTTTCTTTCATTTACCAAAAAGTAATCATAAATTCAACAATTTATCGTATTGATTAAAAAAAATACATAATTTTAAAGTTATATTGATATTGATCACAATCTAATATGAAAAATTGTCCTTTAATTTGTAATAGTTGATCCAATCAAGAATAAAATGATTGCATGATTCTTAACTAAACAAAAATAAAATTATGATGTACCATAAATCAATCAATGATTGGGTATAGACGACTTTGCGAGGTAGTGAGAATTCAACCAAAACCTGAAATATGTAAAAAAAACAAACATTGATTCATTAAGTTTAACAACTTGCAAAATATAAAATGATCAAATAATAATATGAATTTTAAATTTTAGTATGAATCATCAAACTCACGTAATATAAAATTACCTTTGTATTCAAATAATTAATTATTTTTCATCTGTTCCATTTTGTAATGCCTACAATGAAAAAAATAATTAGCAAAATCACATAAAAAAAAATGAAGTAAAGAAGAGTGGAAGACAAAAGGAGAGAGGAGAAGGGAGGGTGTGTGTTTTACGTGGGAGTGGGTTAAGGGGAAAAAGAAATGGGTTAAGGAGAAAGAAAAAAAGGGAATTGTGTGGGATTAAGGAATGGGTGGGAGGGGGTGGCTATTTGATTAGGTTTGAAAGGTTTTAGGGGGAATTATGGTCTTTAGACTTTTTTTTAAAAAATTTTTGGAGGGAGAGGTATTAAAATTTTGGTTGAATTGGGTCTAAGTGAAAGATAAAAGAATTTTATTCATAAAACAAGCTTTTATTTTAATTTTTATTGATAAATAATAACTATTAATTAAAATGTTTCACCTTCAACTAGTATTGTAAAAGCTTAAATAAAGTTAAAATACAAATACAAATAAATATAAATAAATATTACTATTGATTTAGCATCCAAGTTATATATATATATATATATATATATATATATATATATTATAAATTAATTTCTAAACGTTTATAATCTACTAAATTTTTGGGGGGTCGATAATCTCGATAAACAATATTAAATTGTGGCGATTTTTTAATCTCCTTAATAAAATCACCATAAAAAGATTTATATTGTGGGTGTTAGAATAAAATGCCACAAAATAAATAATTAGTGGGATTTTTAAAAACTCCCACAAATTAACCGTACAAAACTGAGCATTTTTTGGTAGTAAGTAGATGATAAAGTCAAATAATACATTTAATAAGAAAAAATTTACCACTTATAAAAGCTTGCAAAAACTTTTAATTGACTCACTCAGTCTTTAGCCTCTTTTTACGTAGGATACAAAGATGATACCTATGAGAGGAATCCCTAGACTTCCCTAAGAACTAATTATTGAAATATTCAAATGGCTTCCTGTTATATCATTGATGCAGTTTAGGTGTGTTTTCAAATTTTTTGAAGCCCTTGTGTTGGATTCAGATTTCACTCATGTCCATCACTTACGCTCTATGACTCGCGAAGGTGAAACAAAATTCCTTATAGGGAAAACTAAAAATCTATATGCTATAGATCTAAACGAAGATGAAAATACATCTAGATGGAAATTCTGATTGTCACGATCAATACTTCAATGGACCGTGTGTTAATGGTTCATACTGCAATTGGAAGTACGATATAGAGCCTGTTAGAATTTTCAATCCTAGTACAAGAAAAATGGTAGTACTTCCCTATCAGAGAAAATATTCTCGCTTAGTTGAATCTTCATTTTACTATTCATTAGGTTATGAACCCGTAGAGAAGAAGTACAAAGTTTTGATGCAGGTTGATAATTCACGTGGACATGTACGAAATTTTTCTTTCACTTTACGCATAGACAAATCATGAAGAAAAATTAAAGATATCTTTGATTTTTTCTCAAGTTTTAGTATAAAAACTTGCTCTATTGAAGGAGTTATCTATATGATGGATTACTTGAAGAAATCAATAGTTGCATTTGATTTAAGAGCTGGAATTTTTTGAGTTATTGAATTGGGTGATGATATATGTAAAAATATATTTGAATATGATTTCATAGAAGTGAAGGGTAAAATAGCATTGCTAGACTGTTGGGATGTTTCACTGGTCAAAATGATTTGTAGATTTTAGAAAATTCTGAAAAAGAAGAATGGAAGAGTCATGACATTCACGTTCCTTCGCAATGAAGAGATGTGGACGATATATCGAAACCAAAATATTGTCCACCTCAAGGATTCTATTATTATCATAATGGAGAGATTATATTTATTGCGATAAAAAATAATGTTTTATTTTATAACTTTTATGATGTTGAAAATAATAGTTGGAGACATTTGGAAATTCATGGAGCTCCAACAGAGGATGAAATTTATGTCATTAATTTTTATGTAGAAAGCCTATACTTATGTTAAAATAAATAAAAATATTTCAATACTTATTACTACGTTTGGACTTGTGTTCTTATTTTTTCCTTTGATTTGCTTGTTATTTAATTCTATAAAGTTAGAATATATTGTTTTTTTTCTTTTCTTTTTTAGTCACTCCAAATGAATATTATTTCTCTCTATATTATATTAGGCTTTATGTATGTCAAAGTATGTGTTATGAAATAATGAAAAGTTCATAAAAATTTCTTCTAGAGTGGTAATATTTTATCTTTTTCTATTCCCTAATAATTAAGAATTTCAAATCTGAATTGAATATAATATTTAATGTGACATAGAATGTCAATTAGGAAAAAAAAATCTTTTGTAATATCTAGTATATTTTGAAAATAATAATAATAACAATTAAGTGATTTAACAATTCTAAAAAAATACAAAAAATATTTTAGTTGATTATTTCATAAACATAAATTAAAGTTTGGACTTGTACTTTTTTTTTTCTTTTTGATAAAAATGATTTGCTTATTATTAATTTTATGAAGTTAAAATAACTGTTTTGTCTTCTCTTCTTTTTTTTTTCTGAGTAGGTTCAAATGAATCAAATATTATTTTTCTTTCTTTTATATTAGGCTTTATGTATGCCAATGTATATGTTCTCAAATAATAATAAAAATGATCATAAAAAATTATTCTAAAAAGGTAGTTTTTTTTTTCTTTTCAATTGAATATAGTTTTTAATGTGACATGGCATGTCAACTAAAGAAGAAAAAGTTCTTTTGTTATGTAATATATTTTGAAGAAAATTGAGTGATTTATAATCTTAAAAAATCAAATATAACTTTATTCAATAGACAATTTTCCAAATATAAATGACTATTTAGGAAATTAACTCAATTATTACATTACTTGTTTATGATGTTTGAAATATGAGCGTCTACAAATGGGAAAAATATTACTTATTTTCTCTTATAGATAAAAAATAATTAATTTGTATAGTTCTGAATAAATAAATTTGATTATTTTTTAATTTTAGTTAGTTTATCATACCATCCTTTTTAGTCAGTTTTCATGAAGAATGTATTTTTCTTTTTCGGCAAGTGATCTTTAATTTTGACCTTTTCACATGATATATTAATTAAAATTATATTTAGATAAATTATACATATATTTAATTTATGACCATATATATGATTCAAAACTTTTATTTAATTTATTAAATTTCCTATTAAGTCAAAGTAAAAAAACAAGAAGTTATTTTGAATCAGATCAACTTAATATAAATTTAATCCAATGCAAATGTTTTAAGGCAAGTAAATAATAAAGTCAAATAAAACATTTAATGAGGAAAAATTTAGCCTACTTATAAAAGCTTGCAAAAACTTTAGTTTGACTCACTCAGTCTTTAGCCTCCGCATAGGATACAAATATGATACCTATGAGAAGAATTCCTACCCTTCCTCAGGAACTAATTATTGACATATTCTTATGGCTTTCTGTTATGCCACTGATGCGTTTCAGGTGCGTTTCCAAAAATTTTGATGCCCTTGTGTTGGATTCAGATTTCACTCATGTCCTTTACTTACGCTCTATGACTCGTGACGGTGGAACAAAATTCCTTATGGGAAAAACTGAAGATCTATACGTTGTAGATCTAAACGAAGATGGAAATACATCTAGATGGAATTTTGATTGTCACGATCAATATTTCAACGGACCGTGTTTTAATGGTTCATACTGCATCTGGAAGCACGATAAGGAGCCTGTTAGAATTTTCAATCCCAGTACAAGAAAAATGATAGTACTTCCCTATTAGAGAAAAAAAATTCACTCGGTCAAATCTTTATATTACTATTTGCTTGATTATGAACCCGTAGAAAAGAAGTACAAAGTTTTGATGCAAGTTCATAATTCAAGTGGGCATGTACATAATTTTATTTTCATCTTAAGCATAGACAAATCATGGAGAAATATTAAAGATATCATTAATTTTTTCCCATGTTTTAGTATGAAAAGTTGCTCTATAAAAGGATTTATCTATATGATGGATTACTCGAAGAATTCAATAATTTCATTTGATTTAAGAGCGGAAAATTTCAGAGTTATTGGATTGGGTAATGATATATGTGACAAGATATTTAATTATGATTTGATAGAAGTGAAGGGCAAAATAGCATTGTTGGACTGTTGTGTAAGTTTCATTGGTCGAAATGATTTATGGATTTTAGAAAATTCTGTGAAAGAAGAATGGAAGAGTCATGTCATTCACATTCCTTTGCAGTGGAAAGATGTGGAAGATATATTGAAACCAAAATATGGACCTCCTCAAGGATTCTGCGATTCTCGTAATGGCGAAATTATATTTATTGCAGTGAAAAATAATATTTTATTTTGTTACTTTTATGATGTTGAGAAAAGTAGTTGGAGATATGTGGAAATTCACGGAGCTCCAATAGAGGATGGAATTAATGACATTAATATTTATGTAGAAAGCCTCTACTTATGCTAAAATAATAAATAAAAATATTTCAACTTATTACTAAGTTTGGACTTGTGATCTTATTTTTTCCTTTGATTTGCTTGTTATTTAATTCTATCCAAGTTAAAAGACATTGCTTTTTTTTTTTTTTTTGAGTCGCTCCAAATGAATATTATTGCTCTCTATAATATTATTAGGCTATATGTATTTTAAAGCATATGTTTTTTTAATTTTTTTTATGAAGTATGTGTTATCAAATAGTAAAAAGTTCATAAAAGAATTATTTTAGAATGGTAATGTTTTATCTTTTTCTTTTTGTCTAATAATTAAGAATTTCAAATTTGAATTGAATAAAATATTTAATGTGACATAGAATGTCAACTAGGAGAGAAGAAATCTTTTGTAATATTCAATATATTTTGACTACAACAACAGTTGAGTGACTTTACAATTTTTTTAAAAATATAAAAAAATTAATTGATAATTTCAGAAACATAAATAACCATTCAAGGAATTTAATCAAAGACTCTCCGAATGAAAAGGCATTACTCATTTACTATTAGATATAGAGAATTAATTGGTTATCTCACAAATAATAATTACTCTTATTACTCTAGAAATATTCTCATATTTTATATTTAAAAAATCAATTTAATTTAAATAAAATATATATCTTAAAATATTAATAAATATTAATATAATTTAATTCTCAAAACTCAAAAGAAAAGAACCGAGGGACCATACTTACTAAGCGTTTGATCATATACATTATTATTTTTTACGTTATCTCTTCCGTCACTATAAAGAATTACAAAGTGAATTCTAGATAAAAGCGAGGTGAAATTAAGATAAAATTACAGATATGATTATATCTTTATTAGTCTACTATTCACAACTCAATTAAGAAAAAATCTCTTGAATTATAATGTAATGTTTGAAATATGAAAGTCAAGACTTGAGAATCTCCAAATGGAAAAAAAAAAAAAAAAAATTACACAGATATTTAGAGATATTTAGAGTTTGTTAGAATTTTCAACTTCAGTACTGTAACGATCGGGTTCCATCATTATAGAAAAGCCAATGGTCAAAAAATTTGGGTCGAAAAACTTTTTCATACTAAATTGGAATTTCTCAACCTAGTCTAGATCTGTACGAAATTGGAGTCATTAAAGTCTAGAGAAATCTGGTAGCAATTTGGTGATCTAATTATGATTTTGATTACATGAGTAGTTAGATAAGTCGTTAAGGAATCCGTACGACTTTACAAAATTGAATTCGAGCAAGTAGAACTCCCGAAATTATTCTTAGCGTGAACGAGTAGTTTCTGAGCGTCGTTAGTTGAAAGCGTGTTATGAAATAGGGGTTTCGAAATTCTTTAATTTGCTCACTGTTTCGTGCAAGCCGCTTTGGCGGTGGTTTCTGCCGCCAGGGTCGCTGTAGCGAGGTGAGGACTGTTGTGGCGGGCCAGACGTAACTTAAAGTCGTAAATAAACTCAAGAAATGTTATATTCTACAATTTTCGAATTTGAGAGCTAATGAACAAACTCAGGGATTTTCTTGACAGTTTTCCACCATTCTTGAGGCTAAATGTAAGATTTTAGCTCTCCGAATCCATTTTTTGATCCGTAGAACGTAATCTAGAAACCATGGTGGAAAAAGCCCAAATTTGGATGCTTAGGATCATGGGTATGATCTAGAGTTGTTAGAATTGTTAGTAATTCGGGTAACTAGCGATTGTTTATTAATTCCCATATTATATTGATTGTTTGTAGACCAAGAACAAGCGAAACGAATCTGGAAAGGGAAGGATCAAGCTTATTCGAGTTTTAAACTTGTTTCGAGGTAGGTGATGGTTGTGATTCTATGATTGTGTGATGTATGTTTGTCTTTGCTTCATTATGATAAATGTATGTATGTGAATGTTGCATTATTGATCACACTTGTTGTAAATGAAGATAGATGAATGATGAATACCATGAATCATGACTTGATTGTATGATTATGAGAATGTGCTTTGTGATTGTGATTGTGGCTTGATGAATTAATCGGGTGTTGCATTTCGACACACTAACTTGGATCGGTTGCCACATTTCGACATAATTATGGGATTATTTGCCATGTTCAGATAAAATTGTTAGATTGGGTACCACGTTTCGGTATGCTAACTGTTTGGGTTTGGGTTCCATGAGAGGACCAATGACTTGTCATATTTGTGTATCTTGAGAAATGTGAAGTTGTTCGTTGTTTGTAAATGTTGATATTATTGTATATGTTCGATATATCCATGTGGTTGTATTGTTGTATTGATTTATGTATGTTACACTTAGTGGGATAGCCGCGTGATCCTACCAGTACACTGTGATTGTGTACTGATACTGCACTTGCTCTTTCTTTGTTGAGTACATGACATCTTCAAGCAGCTATTGACAGACCTCGCTTAGAAGATTAGTGACCGTCGTTCCAATTCAAGGGTGAGCCAATTCTTCCAGGCTGCTATGAGTTCTCCTTTCGTCTATGTCCACATTTCGGACTTAGACTTTTCTAGTTAGTTATTAGTTCATTAGTTTGGGGCTGTATCCCTTCTTGTTTAGACTTGTTGAACTTTAGTTGTTTTGGTACATTGACTTTTAGGTTCTAGGTGTAATTTCCGTATTGTTTAGTTGTTAGATCTTTTGGAATTTTATGGGAACTTTAGTTTTTAGCTATTTAACTTGCTTCCGTGACTTAAATGCTTTAGTTTTTGGTTTAGTTGCTTGGTTTGGGTTGTATTAGTGGTTCTCCTACTGGAGGGTTAGTGTGAGTGTTAATCACGATGGTCTGGGTTGTGACTAAGTTGGTATCAAAGTTTAGGTTCGTTCATCTCGATGTCCAAAATGAGTCTAGTAGAGTCTTGCGAAACATTACGAGGACACCTTTACTTTTCTTCGAGAGCCTATAGGACTTTGGGAAATCTCTCTATTTTCTCTTGTCTCCTTTAGTGCTATAACTTGATTCCAATTAGTATCTGGCGATTCAAATTGATATGTAAACTCCTTCACTTTTCTGTCCGTAGATGGTTAACACTAGATTCAATGGTGTTAGGCCTGTAGCTCCCACCAATGCTCCAGCTGGGGAATCTACAGCAAGAGGTCGTGGTCGAGGCAGGGGTAAATAAAGAGATATAGGTAGATGCTGAAAAAAAGTGGTGCCTACTAGAGATGGGGTACCAGTCGAAAATGCTCCCCAAAATAATGCCCCTTCTGTACATCATGAAAAGATAGAAGAGTATATTAAGGTTGAAAATGTAGAGGATGTTGGACAAGAAGAAGAGGTGTAGGCCGAGACTACCAGTGTTCCTCCCATAGACCTAGTGTTTGCTCAATATATAATGTCATTCCTGAAAGGGTTGGTTGGTCCTGGAGTGCTTCCTTCTGCTCAAGCAACTCAATCTCCTGCCAATCCTCCTATTGCTATCACTGTCCCTAATGTGGGAGGGAATGTAGGTAATGATATCTTCTTCCGTCCTTTGTTGGGTTTTGTTATGATTGCTAATAAGCATGAAATGTTGACTAAGTTTTTGAAGCTAAATCCTCCTGTATTTCTTGGTTCTGAGAGTGAGGATGCTTATGAGTTTATCTTAAACTGCTATGAGAGGCTTCATAAGTTGGGAATTGTCCATCAACATGGGGTTGCGTTTGTGACTTTCAGCTTCAAGGTGAGGCTAAGAAATTGACCCAATTTCATGCTCTGTTTTTAGAGAAATATGTGCCTAGGACTTTGAGAGATCACAAGAAAGATAAGTTCATGGCTTTGGAGCAATGTGATATGTTTGTGGCTACTTATGAGGCCAAGTTCCATATTTTGTCTAGAGATGTTACTCAATTGGTGACTACTGATGAGGAGAGGATCCGTTTATTTATTAGGGGGCCAAACTCTGAGTTGCAGGTATTATCTATTCATATGACCTCTGCAGGGAGAAGCTTTAATGAGGTAATAGACTTTGTGAAGAAAGTGGAGGGGGTGAGGCGACGGTCAGGCTAAGGCATTGGCTAAAAGGGCCAAGAACTTGGGTAACTTTCAATGTTCTTACTCCAAGGGGTCCGGAAGGCTAACGCTTACAGCCAATCCTATTCAGTCCGCTATGCCCACCTCTATAGGTAACTACTCAGGAACTTTATCTCATAATTTGATTCAGGATAACCAGGGAGTCGCACCTTTGATGGGCGGTAGACCATCTTTTGATCGTACTTGCTACAATTGTGGAGAACCTGGGTATATGGGGAAAAATTGCTCCCATCCACGTGTGTTGGATTCCGCGCAGCAACAGACTAGAGTAGTGGTACCCATAGGAAATGGTAATAATGGTAGAGGACGTCCACAAGATGGGCAATGAGGTAATCAACGATGCCGTAGATGTAGAGGAAATGGTAACGCAGACAAGGGTAACATGCAACCAAGCAGGGAAGTAGCTCGTCAAGATGATAGGGCTTAGTGTTATGCCTTTTCGGGTAAGAATGAGGCAAAGATGTCTGACGCAGTGATCACATGTACTATTCTTATTTGTGACTAGATGACTAATGTTTTATTTGATCTGAGTTCTACTTATTCATATGTATCCGTGCGATTTGTCTCAGAATTTGCAATAATTTGTGATATACTTGATGCCCATATTTATATTTCTACCCAGTTGGAAAGTCTGTCATAGTTACCCATGTCTCTCGTGTTTGTCCTATTTTATTTATAAGTTTTCAGACTTGGGCTGATTTAGTGATTTTGGATATGACTGACTTTGATATAATCATAGGCATGACTTGGTTGTCTCCCTATTATGCGGTGTTAAATTGTAATACTAAGGTTGTAACTCTAGAAATTTCGAGAAGGGAAAAGTTAGAGTTGGAAGGGGTGTACAAGCCTAAGCAAGCTTAGATCATATCCTCTATTCGGGCTAAGAAACTGGTAGGGCAAGGTTGTTTGACTTATTTGGCTCATATTAGAGATGTTGAGGTTGAGACTCTATCTATTGAGTCTATTCATGTGGTGTAAGAATTTAAAGAAGTGTTTCCTAATGACTTGCCTGATATGCCTCCAGATAGAGATATAAATTTCTGCGTTGATTTAAAACGTGGTACTCGTCCCATTTCTATCCCTCTATATCTGATGGGTCCAGTAGAATTAAGAGAGCTTAAGGCTCAAATACAAGAGCTTTTTGATAAGGAATTTATTCGTTCTAGTGTTTCTCCATAAGGTGCTCTAGTTTTATTTGTTAAGAAGAAGTATGGTTGTATGAGGATGTGTATAGATTACCAACAATTGAATAAGGTCACTATTCGAAACAAGTATCATCTGCCTCGAATAAATGAACTTTTTGACCAATTGCAAGGTGCATCAGTTTTCTCTAAGATTGATCTAAGGTCTGGCTATCATCAGTTGAAAATTAGGCCTGAGGATATGCCCAAGATGGCGTTTAGAACCCATTATGGGCATTATGAATTTCTCGTTATGTCTTTGGTTTGAATAATGCGCCTGCAACTTTTATGAGTTTAATGAATAGGGTGTTCAAACCATTTCTTGATTCTTTCGTCATAGTCTTTATTGATGATATTTTGATATATTCGAAAAGTGAGATAGAGTATGTCGACCATCTTCGTATTGTTCTAGGTGTACTTGGGAAACAAAAGTTATATGCAAAATTCTCTAAGTGTGAATTTTGATTGACTTCGATTGCATTTTTGGGGCATGTAATTTCAAAAGAAGGGGTAATGGTAGATCCTCAAAAGATTAACGCGGTTAAGAATTAGTTTCGACCTAACTTTGTGACGGAAGTTAGGGGTTTTGTGGGGCTTGCTAGCTACTATCGTTGATTTGTGAAGAACTTTGCTTCTATTGACACTCACTTGACAAATTTGACCAAAAAGGAGATACCATTTGAATGGACTAAAAAATGTGAGGAGAGCTTTCAAAAGTTCAGGACTCTTTTGACCACTACACTTATTCTAGCACTACCGGTGGAAGGTAAAGATTTTATTATTTATTGTGATACTTCACATTCTGGTTTAGGTGTTGTGTTGATGCAGGATAAGAATTTTATAGCTTATGCATGCGTCAATTGAAGGTGCATGAGAGGAATTACCCAACACATGATTTGGAGTTGACATCGGTAGTGTTTGCTCTTAAGATCTGGCGACATTACCTCTATGGTGTTAAGTGTGAAGTGTTTACTGATCATTGTAGTTTGTAGAATGTGTTCACTCAAAAAGATTTAAATTTGAGACAGCGAAGGTGGATGGAGTTACTCAAGGATTATGATGTGACCATTAAATACCATCCGGGCAAGGCTAATATTGTTGCAAACACTTTGAGTCGAAAAGTGGTGAGTATGGGTAGTTTAGCTTGCTTAAGTGTATCCAAAACGACCTTTGGCTAAGGAAATTCAAACCTTGAAGTCTAAGTTCATGTAGTTGAGCATCTCAGAAAAAGGTGGGGTGTTAGCTAGTATTGAATTAAAGGCCATATTCATTGAGAAGATCAAAGTCAAACAATTTGAGGATAAAAATTTGAATGAACTTAAGAAGAAGACCGCGATTGGTAAGGCACAAAAGACCACTCTTGATACGGAAGGTGTGCTCAATTTTAAAGGAAGAATCTGTGTTCCTAGAGTAGATGACTTAATTCAGAAATTGTTGGCTGAGTCAAAATTTTCAACAAGTGAAGTATGAACATCAAGGCCTGTGGGTTTGCTTCAAAGAATGCCAATTTCGAAATGGAAGTGGGAAATGATAACCATGGATTTTGTGGTTGGTCTTCCCAAGACCTTGGAGAAGTTTGATTCTATTTGAGTAGTGGTTAATAGATTGACTAAGTCAACCCATTTTATTCCAGTAAGAATAGATTATAATGCTGAACAATTGGCTAACGTTTATGGGAAAGAGATAGTGAAGTTGCATGGGGTTTTCCTTTCTATCATCTCAGATCGTGGTACTCAGTTTACCTCCAAGTTTTAGAGGAAATTACATGATGAATTGGGAACACAACTCACTATTAGTACAACTTTTCATCCATAAACGGATGGGCAGTCGGAGAGGGCTATTCAAGTGTTGGAAGACATGTTGAGGGCATGTGTGCTTAATTTTGGAGGGCATTGGGATAAGTTCTTACCTTTGTGTGAGCTCTCTTATAATAGTAGTTATCACTCCAGCATTGATATGAAACCATTTGAGGCACTTTATGAGAGGGGATGTAGATCTCCCATAGGATGGTTTGAGGCTGGAGATGTGAAATTTTTACAGGTTGATTTAGCGAAAAATACTCAAGATAAGGTGAGAAGTATTCAAGCTAAGCTTCTAGTAGCCTAGAGTAGACATAAAAAGTATGCGAACCATAATGTAAGAGATATGGCTTTTCAAACTGGTGATAATGTTCTTCTTAAGGTATCACCCATGAAATGGGTGAAGAAATTTGGCAAGAAAGGCAAGCTAAGTCCGTGATACATTAGTCCTTTTGAGATTCTTAACTGTGTAGGATCGGTGGCGTATAAATTGGCTTTACCTTCTAATTTATCGAGAGTTCATCTGGCATTTCATGTGTCCATGTTGAAGTGACGGGGATTATATCATTAAGTGAGACTCAATTATGTTAGACAAAGACCTCTAATATGAGGAGGAATCAATTGCAATTCTTGATCGTGATGTGCATAAGCTGAGGACTAAGGAGATTAAGTCTCTGAAAGTTCAATGGAAGCATTATCCAATTGAGGAAGCTACTTGATAAAATGAGAGGGACATGCGAGACAAGTATCCCCAATTGTTCGTCGATTCAGGTACTACTCCATTTCTTTTCTAACTTATTTTCCCTAAGTTTGTCAATCAGGGACGAGTGATGGGTAAATTGGTATATATTGTTACGACCGGGTTTTCGTCGTTATAGAAAAGCCAACGGGGAAAAATTTTGGGTCGGAAAACTTTTTTATAGTAACTTGGAATTTCTCGACCTAGTCCAGATTTGGACGAAATTGGAGTCATTAAAGTCTAGAAAAATCTGGTAGCAATTGGGTGATCTAATTATGATTTTGATTACATGAGTAGTTAGATAAGTCGTTAAGAAATTCGTACGACTTTACGAAATTGAATTCGGGAGAGTAGAACTCGCGAAATTGATCTTAGCATGAACGGGTAGTTTCTGAGTGACAATCGTTGAAAGCGTGTTGTGAAATGGGGGTTTTGGAATTCTTTAATTTGCTCAATGTTTCGTACACGCTGCTTTGGCAATGGTTTCTACCGCCAGGGCGGGGACGCTGTAGTTGGGTAAGGACTGTTATGGCGGGCCAGATGCGACTTAAAGTCGTAAATAAACCCCAAAAATATTTTATTCTACAATTTTCAAATTTGAGAGCTAAGGAATGAACCCAGGGCTTTTCTTGACAGTTTTCCACCATTCTTTAGGCTAAAGGTAAGATTTTACCTCCCCGAATCCATTTTTTGATCCGTAGAACGTAATCTAATGGGTAATTATCGATGGAGGAGATTTTTGATCTAGAAACCATGGTGAAAAAAGCCCTAATTTGGATACTTTGAACCATGGGTATGATCTAGGGTTGTTAGAATTGTTAGTGATCCGGGTAACTAGTGATTGTTTATTGATTCCCGTATAATATTGATTGTTTGTAGACCAAGAACAAGCAGAACGAATCCGGAAAGGGAAAGATCAAGCTTCTTAGGGTTTCAAGCTTGTTTCGAGGTAGGTGATAGTTGTGATTCTATGATTGTGTGATGTATGTTTGTCTTTGTTTTATTATGATACATGTATGTATGCGAATGTTGCATTATTGATCACACTTAAATGAAGATAGATGAATGTTGAATCCCATGTATCATGACTTGATTGTATGATTATGAAAATGTGCTTTGTGATTGTGATTATTGCTTGATGAATGAATCGGGTGTTGCGTTTTGACATACTAACTTGGATCGATTGCCATGTTCCGGTATAATTATGGGATCAGTTGCCACGTTCTGGCAAAAATATTGGATCGAATATCACGTTTCGGTATGCTAACTGTTTGGGTTTGGGTTCTATGAGAGGACCAATGACTTGTCATATTTGTGTATCTTGAGAAATGTGAAGTTGTTTGTTATTCGTAAATGTTGATAATATTGTATATGTTCGATATATGCATGTGATTATATTGTTGTATTGATTTATGTATGTTACACTTAGTGGGATAGTCGCGTGATCCTACCAGTACACTATAGTTGTGTATTGATACTGCACTTGCTCTTTCTCTGTTGAGTGCATGGCATCTTCAAGTGGCTATTGACAGACCTCGCTTAGAAGATCAATGATCGTTGTTCAAATTCAAGGGTGAGTCAGTTCTTCAGGCTGCTATGAGTTCTCCTTTCGTCTATGTCCACATTTCAGACTTAGACTTTTTTAGTTAGTTATTAGTTCATTAGTTTGGGATTGTATCCCTTCTTGTTTAGACTTGTTGAACTTTAGTTGTTTTGGTACATTGACTTTCAGGTTCTAGGTGTAATTTCCGCATTGTTTAGTTGTTAGATCTTTTGGAAGTTTGTGGGAATTTCAGTCTTTAGCTATTTAACTTGCTTCCGTGACTTAAATACTTTAGTTTTTGGTTTAGTTGCTTGGTTTGGGTTGTAACAGTGGTTCTCCCACCGGAGGGTTAATGTGTGTGCCAATCACGATGGTCTGGGTCGTGACAAGTACAAGAAAAAAATACGACATCCTTGCTCAAACAAATTCCTCATTCAGATAACTTTGTACAACCCTCTAAATTACTGTTCATTGGGTTATGAACAGTTAGAAAAAAAGTATAAAATTTTGATGATAGTTAAGATTTGAAGTGGCCCCACAATAAGTTGAACTTTCACTTTAAGCATAGATAACGAATCATGAAAAGAAATTAAAAGCATCGTTGATTTTTTACATGTCTTGGTTGGAAATATTTTTCAATACAGGAGTTATTTAGCTACATGTTGGATTACTCGAAGAAATTATTATTTGCATTTGATTTTACAACTGAAAATTTCAAAATTATCGAATTGAATAATGATATATATGACAATATATTTGACTACAATTTGATAGAAGTGAAGAATAAATTAGCATTGTTACATTTGTTATGAATATTTCTATGATCAAAATGATTTGTGTAATGGAAAGATATATTTGAAATAAAAAATTGGACTTAATTTTAATGTAGAAACCCTCTACTTATGCTAAAAAATTACATTACTTGTTACAAATTAAAGTTTGGACTTGTAGCCTTTTTTAAAAAAAATGACTTGCTTGGTATTCAATTCTATAAAGTTAATAACATTGTTTTTCTCTCTTTTTTTTTGAGTTGTTTCAAATGAACCAAATATTATTTTACTTTCTTTTATATTAGACTTTATGCATGTCAGTGTACTCTCAAATAATTAAAAAAAATCATAAAAGAATTCTTCTCAAAAGGTAATATTTTCTATTCTTTTGTCTTTTCAAATTTGAATTAAATATGATGTTTAATGTGACATGGCATGTCAACTAAAAGAGAATCCTTTTTTTTAGTTTATTTTGAGGAAAAAAATAATTGAGTGATTTTCTAGTTTTAAAAAATCAAATATGATTTTAATTAATAGACAATTTTTCGAAATATAAGACTAATTAGGAAATTAACTCAATCATAACATTTCTTGTCTATAATTTTTTATATTTGTGAGCTGGCAAATCTTTGTAGAGAGGCAAGAGAGTCTACACAAATAGAAAAAAATATTATTTATTTTCTCTTATAGATAAATAATATATTTGTATATTTTGAATATATAAATTTAATTATTTTTTAATTTTAATTATTTTATCTTATAATCCTTTTTAGTCTGTTTTATAAAGAATGTCTTTTTCTTTTTCGGCAAGTGATCTTTATTTGACTTTTTCATATAGTATATTAATTAAAATTGTATTTTAGTAAATTATATATATCTTTAATTTATGGCTATATAAATGATTTAAAAATTTTATTTACTTTATTAAAATTCTTATTAAGTCAAAGTTAAAAAAGGAAAAAAATTAATGTGGATCAGATCAACTTAATATAAATTTAATCCAATGCAAATGTTTTAATGCAAGTAGATAATAAAGTCAAATAAAACATTTAATGAGGAAAATTTATCCTACTTATAAAAGCTTGCAAAAAATTTAGTTTGACTCACTCACTCTTTAGCCTCCATTTAGGATACAATTATGATACCTATGAGAAGAATTCCTACTCTTCCTCAAGAGCTGATTGTTGAAATATTCCTATGGCTTCCTGTCATGTCATTGATGCGTTTTAGGTGTGTTTCCAAAATTTTTGATGCCCTTGTGTTGGATTCAGATTTTACTCATGTCCATCACCTACGCTCTATGACTCGCGATGGTGGAACAAGATTCCTTATGGGGAAAGCTGAAGATCTATACGCTGTAGATCTAAACAAAGATGGAAATACATCTAGATGGAATTTTGATCGTCACGATCAATATTTCAATGGACCGTGTGTTAATGGTTCATACTGTATCTGGAATTACGATAAGGAGCCTGTTATAATTTTCAATCCCAGTATAAGAAAAATGATTGTACTTCCCTATCAGAGAAAAAACTCTCACTCGATTAAATCTTTATATTACTATTCACTAGGTTATGAACCCGTAGAAAAGAAGTACAAAGTTTTGATGCAAGTTCATAATTCAAGTGGGCTTGCACAGAGTTTTATTTTCACCTTAAGCATAGACAAATCATGGAGAGAAATTAAAGATATCATTAATTTTTTCCCATGTTATAGTATGAAAGTTTGCTCTATTAAAGGATTTATCTATATGATGGATTACTCGAATAATTCGATAGTTGCATTTGATTTGAGTGTTGAAAATTTCAAAGTTATTGGATTGGGTGATGATATATGTAAAAATATATTTGATTATGATTTGATAGAAGTGAAGGGGAAAGTAGCATTGCTAGAGTGTTGTGGAAGTTTCACTGGTCGAAATGATTTATGGATTTTAGAAAATTCCGAAAAAGAAGAATGGAAGAGTCATGGCATTCACATTCCTTCGCAGTGGAACAATGTGGAAGATATATTGAAACCAAAATATGGTCCTCCTCAAGGATTCTGCGATTCTCGTGATGGGGAGATTATATTTATTGCTGTGAAAAATAATATTTTATTTTGTTACTTTTATGATGTTGAAAAAATTAGTTGGAGATATTTAGAAATTCATGGAGCTCCAATAGAGGATGAAATTAATGGCATTAATATTTACGTAGAAAGCCTCTACTTATGCTAAAATAAATAAAAGAATTTCAATGCTTATTACTAAGTTTGGACTTGTGATCTTATTTTTTCTTTTGATTTACTTGTTATTTAATTCTACCAAGTTAAAAGACATTATTTTTTCCTTTTCTTTTCCAAATGAATATTATTGTTCTCTATATTATCATATTATTAGGCTTTATGTATGTCAAAGTATATGTTTTTTTTTAAAAAAAATTATTTATAAAGTATGTGTTATCAAATAATAAAAGGTTCATGAAAAAATTCTTCTAGAATGGTAATATTTTATTTTTTTTCTTTTTCCTAATAATTAAGAATTTCAAATCTGAATTAAATAAAATATTTAATGTGATATGGAATGTCAACTAGGAGAGAAGAAATATTTTGTAATATTTAATATATTTTGAAAATAATAATAATAATAATAATAATAATAATAATAATAATAACAACAACAACAACAACAACAACAGTAGAGTGACTTTACAATTCTACAAAAAAAATAAAATTGATTGACAAATTCATAAAAATAAATAACCATTCAAGGAATTAACTCAAAGACTCTCCGAATAAAAAAATATTACTCATTTACTCTTAAAGATAGGGCATTAATTGGTTATCTTGCAAATGCTAATTACTCCTATTACTCTAGAAATATTATCATATTTTGTTTTTAGAAAATTAATTTTATTTAAATAAAAATATATATCTTAAAATATTAATCAAAATTAATATAATTTAATCCTCAAAACACAAAAGAAAAAAAAACTGAGGGGCCATACTTAGTAAGCCTTTGATCATATAAATTAAATATTTTTTTTACTTTATCTCTTTCATCACTGCAAAAAATTACGGGGTGAATTTTAGATGAAAGCTAGGGAAAATTAAGATAAAATTACAGACATGAATATAATTTAGTAGTCAATTATTTATAGTTCAATTAAGAAAAAATCTCTTGAATTGTAATGTAATGTTCGAATTATGAAAGCCAAGACTTAAAAGTCTTCAAATGGAAAAAAAATAAATTCTCAGGTACTTAGAGTATGTTACAATTTTCAATTTTAATACAAGAAAAAAATAGGACTTCCTTGCTGAAACAAATTCCCAACTCAGATAACTCTGTACAACCCTCTAAATTACTGTTCATTAGGTTATGAACGTAGAAAAAAAAGTATAAAATTTTGATGATAGTTAAGATTTCAAGTGGGTCCACAATAAGTTAAATTTTCACTTTAAGTATAGATAACAAATTATGAAAGGACATTAAAAGTATCGTTGATTTTTTACATGTCTTAGTAGGAAAGATTTCTCAATAAAAGGAGTTATTTAGCTACATGTTGGATTACTCGAATCATTTTTTTGTTTAGTTTATTTTGAGGAAAAAAAATAATAGAGTGATTTTCTAGTTTTAAAAAATCAAATATGATTTTAATTAATAGATAATTTTTGAAATATAAGACTATTTAGGAAATTAACTCAATCATAACATTACTTGTCTATAATTTTTTATATTTGTGAACTGGCAAATCTTTGAAGAGAGGTAAATAGTCTACACAAATAGAAAAAACATTATTCATTTGCTCTTATAGATAAATAATTAATTCGTATAGTTTTGAATATATAATCTAATTATTTTTTCATTTTGATTAGTTTATCTTATAATCCTTTTTAGTCCGTTTCATAAAGAATGTCTTTTTCTTTTTCGAGAAGTGATCTTTAATTTTGACTTTTTCGTATGATATATTAACTAAAAATGTATTTTAGTAAATTATACATAACTTTAATTTATGACTATATACACGATTTAAAATTTTTATTTACTTTATTAAAATTCCTATTAAGTCAAAGTCTAAAAAAAGAAAAAAATTATTTTGAGTCAGATCAACTTAGTATAAATCTAATCCAATGCAAGTATGTTAAGGCAAGTAGATGATAAAGTCAAATAAGACATTTAGTAAGGAAAATTTCACCCTACTTATAAAAGCTTGCAAAGACTTTTATTTGACTCACTTAGTCTTCAACCTCCTTTTACATAGGATACAAAGATGATACATATGAGAAGAATTCCAACACTTCCTCAAGAAAGAATTATCGAAATATTTGTATGGCTTCCTGTTCTGTCATTGATGCATTTTAGATGTGTTTCTAAATTTTTTAATTCCCTTGTGTTGGATTTAAATTTCACTTATGTTCATCACCGATGCTCTATGATTTGTGATGATGAAACAAAATTGCTCATAGAAAAAATTGAAGATCTATATCCTGTAGATCTAAACGAAGATGGAAATGTCTCTAGATGGAGTTTTGATTGTCATGGTCAATACTTCAATGGACCATGTGTTAATGGTTCGTACTGCATTTGGAAGCACTACAAGGAGCCTGTTAGAATTCTCAATCCCAGTACCAAAAAAATGATAGTACTTTTCTATCGTAGAAACAAATCACTCAGCTAAATCTCTGTATTACTATTTGCTGGGTTATGAAACGGTAGAAAATAAGTACAAAATTTTGATGCACTTATAGAATTCGCGTGGACATATACAAAATTTTATTTTCACTTTAAGCATAGACAAAACATGGAGAAAAATTAAAAGCATCAATGATGTTTTTTTTCCATGTTTTACTATGAAAAGTTGCTCTATTAAAGGAGTTATCTATATGTTGAATTACTTGAAGAATTTAATAGTTGCATTTGATTTAAGTGCTGAAAATTTCAAAATTATTGATTTGGGTAATGATTTATGTGACAATAGATTTAGTTATGACTTGATAGAAGTAAGGGGCAAACTAGCATTGCTAAAGTGTTGTAAATGTTTCACCGGTAGAAATGATTTGTGAATTTTAAAAAAATTTGAAAAAGAAGAATGGGAAAGTCATGGCATTCAAGTTCCTTTGCAGTGGAAAACTATGGAAGATATATCGAAACCATTGTATAGTTCAACTCAAGTATTCTATGATTCTCGTGATGGTGAGATTATATTTATTGTGATGAAAGTTAATATTTTAGCTTGTTACTTTTATGATGTTGGAAAAAATAGCTGGAGACATTTGGAAATTCATGAAATTTCCAGAGAGGATAGAATTTATGTCATTAAATTTTATGTAGAAAGCCTTTACTTATGCAAAAATAAATAAATAAAAATATTATTTTATTACTAAGTTTGGACTTGTCAACTTCTTATATTTTTTCCTCTGATTTGTTTGCTATTTAATTTTATAAAATTAGAAGACATTGTTTTTTTTTTTCCTTTGTTTTTTCAGTTTCTCCAAATGAATATTATTGCTCTTTATATTATAAAATATAGGGTTTATGTATGTCAACGTATGTATTATCAAATAATAAAAAATTCATAAAAAATTCTTCTAGAATGTAATATTTAGTCTTTTTCTCTTTTCTAATAAGAATTTCAAATCTAAATTGAATTTATTATTTGATTTTACATGAAATGTCATCTAGAAGAGAAGAAAGCTTTTGTAATATTTAGTATATTTAGAAAATAATAATCTTAATAGCAGTAGAGCAATTATACAATTCTAATAATAATAATAAAGTTTGGACTTTTGGTCTTTTTTAAAATAAAAAAAATGTTTGCTTGTTAATTCTATAAAGTTAAAAACAATGTTTTTGTGTTTTTTTTTCCCGAGTTGCTCCAAATAAATCAAATATATTTTTCTTTCGTTTATACTAGTCTTTATGTATGCCAATGTGTGTTATCAAATTTGGAAAAAAAAAGATCACAAAAAAATTCTTTTCGAATGGTAATATTTTCTATTTTTTCTTTTTTCAAATAAGAATTTTAAATTTGAATTGAATATAATATTTAATGTGACATGTCATGTCAATTAAGAGAGAAGAAAGTTTTTTTGTTGTTTAGTATATTTTGAGGAAAAAAACAATAATTAAGTGACTTTATAATTTTAAAAAGTCAAATATAATTTTAATTAATAGACAATTTCAGAAATATAATTGACTATTTAGGAAATTAACTCAAACATAACCTTACTTGTTTATAATGTTTGATATAGTCAAGACTCAAGAGTCTACAAATGGAAAGAACATTATTCATTTGCTCTTATGGATAAATAATTAATTTTCTATAGTTTTGAATGTATAGATTTAATTTTAATTAGTTTATCTTATAATTATTTTTAGTCCATTTGATAAAAAATATTTTTTTTCTTTTTCTATAAGTGATCTTTAATTTTGATCGTTTTACATAATGTATTAATTAAAATCGTATTTTTATATATTATACATATCTTTTATTTATGACTATATGCTTCAAAAATCTTATTTACTTTTAAAATTAATATCAAGTCAAATGAAAAAAAGGAAAAAAATTAGTTTAGATTAGATCAACTCAATAGGATACAAAGATGAACCCTATGACAAAAATTCTTAAAATTTTCCAAGAAATAATTATCGAAATATTTTTATGGTTCATGTTATATCATTGACGCGCTTTAGATGTGTTCTAAATTTTTTAATATGCCCTTGTATTGAATTCAAATTTTACTTATGTTCATTACCGACTTCGCTCTATGACTCGTGATGGTGAAACAAAATTTCTTATGGAAAAAATTGAAAATTTATATGTTGTAGACCTAAATGAATATGGAAATGTCTCTAGATGAAATTTTGATCATCACGGTCAATACTTTCATGGACCGTGTGTTAATGGTTCGTACTGCATTTCGAAGCACCACAAGGAGCATGATAGAATTTTCAATCCTAGTACAAGAAAAATAGTACTACTTTCTTATCAGAGATAAATTTTGCACTCAGTTAATTCTTCATATTACTATTCACTAGATTATGAACCGTTGGATAAAAAGTATAAATTTTGTTGCTAGTTTAGAATTCACGTAGGCCTGCACGAAATTTTATTTTCACTTTAAGCATAGACAAATCATGGACAAAAATTAAAAGCATCATTGATTTTTTTCCATTTTGTCGCATGCAAGATTGCTCTATTAAATGAGTTATCTATATGTTGGATTACTCGAAGAAATTAATAGTTGCAGTTGATTTAAGAGCTAAATTTTTCAGAATTGGGTAATGATATATGTGACAATATATTTAACTACGGTTTGATAGAAGTGAAGGGTAAAGTAGCATTGTTGGATTGTTGTGAATGTTTTATTGATCGAAATGATTTGTGAATTTTAGAAGATTCTGAAAAAGCAGAATAAAAAAGTCATAACATTTGCTTTCCTTCACAGTGGAAAGAAGTGGAAGATATATTGAAGCCAATAAATGGTTGTCCTCAAACATTATGCAATTCTCATGATGGAAAGATTATATTTATTACTATGAAAAATAATATTATAATGTGTTATTTTTATGATGCTCGAAAAAATAGTTAGAGACACTTTGAAAATTTATGAAATTCCCACGGAGGATGAAATTTATGGCATTAATATTTAAGTAGAAAACCTCTTCTTATGCTAAAATAAAATTAAGTTTGGACTTGTGGTCTTTTTTTTTTTTTTTTGATTTGCTTGTTATTTAACTCTATAAAATTAAAGCCATTGTTCATTACTAAACATAAATAAATATTCATGGAATTAAATTGTATTATGACATTTCTAGTCTATTATGTTTGAAATTGGTTATCTTGCAAATAATAATTTCTCCCATACTTTAGAAATATTCTCCTATTTTAATTTGAGAGTTCATTTAATTTTGAACAAAAAATATACCTTAAAATATTAATAGAAATCAATATAATGTATTTCTCAAAAATCAAAACAAAAGAAATTGCGTTTGGTTATACCTATTTCAAAAGAGAGAAATGAAATTTTATTCGAATAATGAAGATGGAGTCGAAAAACAGGTAATAAGTTGTTTTTTTTAATTCGGAATCCAATTTTAAGTTGAATTTGAATTGTTCATGACCAAAAGGAAGAATTTTCATGAAATTTTCATGTTATCTATATTTATTGGGGTAATTAAGAAGGTCGTATATTATTATAATTATTTGAAACATTTCACAAAAGGAAATTTTTACTTAAATTGATAAAGTCTTTGCTTTTTCTTTATTTCCTAATAAAATTATCAACCTTTTAATTATAATGCAAGTAAATAAAGTCAAATAAGGCATTTAAATATGAAAAATTTACCCTACTTATATTGACAAAATAAAAGCGCCGATTATTTTTATTAAATTCAACCTTTCAACTGCCTTCCAATCAAGAAAAAAAGAAGAAGATGAAACCTAAGTCAATAAACTCTACAATTCTTGAAAAAATAATTATTGAAATATTCTTATGACTTTTAGTCTTATCATTGATTTGTTTCAGGTGCGTTTCTATTTTTTTTTAATTCCCCTATATAGTATTAATAGTTATGTAGAAAGCCTCTGCTTAGGTTAATTTTTTTTTTGTTTTTGGCCTATGTATTAAGGATTTTGGACGTGTGGTCTTTTTAATTTTTTGCTTGTTATATAAAGTTAAATGCATTATTTATTTGTTTTCGAGTTTCTCCAAATTAATCAAATATTATTTTTCTCTCTATTATGATTTATGTATGTAAAATGTGTTCTCAAATAGGAAAATAAAAGTTCATCTTACCTTTAATATTTCATCTTCTTTTTTTCCTCAAATAAGAATTTAAACTCTGAATCCAAATGTCGAGTTCAATTATTCAATCAAGTAATAAATTTTGATACAAGAATAATGGATGATAATTGTGGGATAAAGTATAAAATTATTTGATCATGTATAATATTATCCAATACTAGTATTAGTTTAATAGTACATTCTTGAAGGCGATAGCATAACAGTTTGAGGAGTTATTTTAGCATTCTTGTGACTCTTTCACGCGTCTCGTCAATCAATATATATTATTTGAGGATAACATGCATCACGATACATTCTTGATTAATGAATAATAACAAATATTTGACAAAAGAAAGTATCATACAAATCATTCAAGTAATATTTATCTTATATTAGACCATTAATATTGAAGAAGTCAAGGAGTCAATTTTTAATACCACGTATTTCAAAGAAACCGTGCACCCTTTATGGTTTTTGTTTTTTCAACATATTTTCTTCCACTTTGGGTTCTAAAATATTTTCATATTTTTGTTATGGAAAATGAAGTTTCTACTAATGACTTGTAATACTAATTTCTCTGGGAAAAAAAAATTGCAAGAGGGAAAAAAGTGCCTTCTAATTAATACTCCCTCTGTCCCTAATTACTTATCCACTTTTAAATTGACACACCTATTAAGAAAACAATTATTGAAATAGCGAGTTTACCATTTTACCCCTATTAATTATGAAGTGGATGAATTAAAAATTTAATATTTTCAAAAAGTTCTACCTTTTTCAAAGTAATTAATTGAGGGTATAATATGAATTTTTTTTTGTCCTTTCTTGATTTGTCAAAATGGACAAGTAATTAGGAACAACTATAAAAGGAAAAATGGACAAGTAAATAGGGACAAAGAGAGTATTCATTTATCTAATTTTAGCCTTTTTGTAGCCATTTAATTATTTTCAATACTGAAAAATACATCAATTTAGACATTTGATATGTTTTTTTTCTTTCTAGAGAATCAAATGAATTTGATTTTTTCAAATAAATATTGCTGCTTTCTATCATGGATTACGATCAAATAAACTTATCATGTAGAAGAAAATAAAGATTTTCTCTTTGACTGATATTATCTTTAGTTCCATACCAAATTAATTCGATATTTTAAAGTTTATATTCGATGTAAGTAACAAGATTAATAGTTACACAATCTCTCATTTTTCAATGTGCATTTCAGTCTGTTGCTACTTTATTTGGTTGTCTAGCAATCTTGCTTAGAACATGTCGAAGGTCTATCAGAAATAGCTTCGCTACCCAATAAAGGTGTATAAGGGTAAACTTTTTCGTTCATTCTATAGCTCATACCGCATAAGACTACACTAATATGTTATTGTTGTCGTAGTAATTCCAATAAAACCTAATATATATATTCAGAGTTCATTAAATGTTTACCGCATAAAAGTTAATTTCATTACTTCTTATACTCCCTTCGTCCATTTTTAATTGTCATGTTGCGCTTTTTGAAAGTCAATTTGACTAATTTTTAAAGTTAAATTAGATTACATTAATTCAATATTTTAAACAATAAAATTAATATTCAAAAACTATACGAAAAGTACTATAAATTGCAACTTTTTACATATCAATATGATGAAAAATACTCATCATAAAATATTAGTCAAAATTCTTATCGTTTGACTCTAAAAAAGGAAATCATAACAATTAAAAGTGGACGGAGAGAGTATTTATTAAACTTACTTTTATTTACCCTCATAATATATATATCGTCACGACATAAATGTCAAACTATATAATATCGATACATAGAAATTAAACTCAATCCTTGTTATACTCATTATTTACACTCATTTTTATATTATTTTTGCACATAAGTTAATCTTGCTACTCATTATTGATATATCGACTACCGTCACTAGATATACATCAAACTTTATAACGTCAGTATATAAAAATTAAACACTGAACAGTGTAAACGCGGTTTTAAATGTGAAAGAATCTATCATCAAAACCAAAAGTGTGAACATATGCTGACGAAATTGAATGTGTAACATCCTTCCAGAGAGCAAAATTTGTCATTTTATACACAAAAAGACAAAAAAATGGTTGGATTTATTTAGGATTTTTGTTGTTGGCCAGTTCATGTGTATCACATTTCAAACCTTGCAACCTAATTTTGTTTGAATAAAACCATATAAACCCCTCTTTTTTTGCATTGAATTCTTCTTCATTACAACAACTACTCCCTCATTTCCCCAACTAAATGTTAGTATTCTTTATCCCATTCATGAAACCATAACCATGGAGCTCAAACGTTTGTGTTTTGTTTTGCCTGCTGATGATTTTGATGAGATTGATCATGAAGAAGAAGAAGTAGAATCACACAAACCAAAGAAAAAGATTGATTCGTTATCCAAAAGGGGGTGTGGGAGTCAAGTTTTTGATGGTGAAAAGCAAGTTTCAAAGGGAAAAAAAGAGTCTTTTTTCAAAAGGGGTAGTGGGGGTGAAGTTCTTGATTGTGAAAAACAAGTTTCAAAGGTAAAAAATGAGTCTTTTTCCAAAAGGGGTAGTGGGGGTGAAGTTCTTGATTGTGAGAAACAAGTTTCAAAGGGAAAAAATGAGTCTTTTTCTAAAAGGGGTTATGGGGGAGAAGTTCTTGATAGTGAAAAACAAGTTGTACAACAGAAACCAAAGAAAAAAAATGAGTCTTCATCCAAAAGGGGTTGTGGGGGTCAAGTTCTTGATTTTATTCATGAGTCTTTTTCTAAATTACTTGATTCCAAATGGGTAACTTGTTGTCATCAAGAATTTGGGGAAAAACAATTTTCTGGTGTTTTTCATGACACTGAAGGTATGCAGCTAGGTGAGAAAGGTGGTGGTGATTATAATCATCATCATAATCCAAGGATTTTTAGCTATTCTGAGCTGTTTATAGGGTCTAAAGGATTTAGTGAGGATGAAGTTTTAGGAAGTGGTGGATTTGGGAAAGTTTTTAGAGCTGTTTTACCTAGTGATGGAACAGTTGTAGCTGTGAAATGTTTAGCTGAGAAAGGGGAGAAATTTGAGAAAACATTTGCTGCTGAGTTGGTGGCAGTTGCTCATCTCCGCCATCGGAATCTTGTGAGGCTAAGGGGGTGGTGTTTTCATGATGATCAGTTGTTCCTTGTGTATGATTATATGCCTAACAGTAGCCTTGATCGGATTTTGTTCCGAAAACAGGAGAATACAGGGTCCCCTGTTCTTGATTGGGAACGTCGAAAAAATATAGTTAATGGCTTGTCTGCTGCTTTGTTTTATCTCCATGAACAATTGGAGACTCAGATCATTCATAGAGATGTTAAGACAAGCAATGTGATGCTTGATTCCCATTTCAACGCCCGACTAGGCGATTTTGGTTTAGCTAGGTGGTTGGAACATGAACTCGAGTACCAACCAAGGACGCCTTCTATGAAGAATCAGCAGTTTAGATTGGCTGAGACAACAAGAATTGGTGGAACTATAGGGTACTTACCTCCTGAAAGCTTTCAGAAAAAAGGTTCTGCCACTGCAAAATCTGATGTGTTTAGCTTTGGGATTGTTGTACTGGAGATTGTTTCAGGAAGGCGCGCTGTTGATCTCGCGTCCCCGGATGATCAGATCATACTTCTTGATTGGATCAGGAGACTTTCTGATGAAAAATTGGCCTTACAAGCTGGTGACAGCAGACTTGTTGATGGTTCTTACAAGCTTAATGATATGGAGAGGCTAGTACATATTGGCCTTCTTTGTACACTTCATGAACCTCAATTAAGGCCTAATATGAAATGGGTTGTGGAAGCACTTTCTGGTCATATTTATGGTAAATTGCCTGATCTTCCTTGTTTTAAGTCCCATCCTCTTTATATATCTTTGTCATCACCAAGCAACAGTACAACTAGCAACACAATCACCACTAGGACCACTGCCACAACCAGCACGAGCACGACGCCCGGTTTCAACTCCACAATGTTCATCACAGCCACAGGAGATACCATGTATCTAAGTGCTGAAAGTGGAAGCACCAGCAGCAATAATGAGTCTGGAAATTGCAGCAGTAGGCGTCAATCGAGTAATTTCCTGATGGTTGAAACTGCTAGGGAGATCACATTCAAGGAGATCATTGCTGCCACGGACAATTTTTCGGATTCAAGAAGAGTTGCTGAGATTGACTTTGGAACTGCTTATCATGGCTTTCTTGAAAACAACCAGCATGTCTTAATTAAAAGGCTGGGAATGAAAACTTGTCCTGCTTTACGAGTGAGGTTCTCGAATGAACTTCAGAACTTAGGACGATTACGCCACAGAAACCTGGTGCAACTCCGCGGATGGTGCACCGAGCAAGGTGAAATGCTTGTCATTTATGATTACTCTCAGAGTAGCCTTTTAAGCCACCTCCTTTTCCATCAGAATCATCATAGGGACAATGCCTCCAGTACCCTAAGATGGCGTCATCGGTATAACATTGTCAAATCACTTGCCTCTGCGGTTCGCTATCTACATGAGGAATGGGATGAACAGGTGATACACAGATGCATCACATCATCTGCCATCATTCTTGATCCAGATATGAACCCAAGGCTTGGTTGCTTTGCTCTTGCTGAATTCTTGACTCGAAACGAGCATAGCCATCATGTTGTGGTTGATAAAAACAAATCAGTTAGAGGGATCTTCGGTTACATGTCACCGGAGCATATGGATTCTGGTGATGCAACAACAATGGCTGATGTTTATAGCTTTGGTGTAGTTCTGCTTGAGATAGTTAGTGGTCAGATGGCAGTAGATTTCCGCCGGCCTGAGGCTTTATTGGTTAACCGAGTTCATGAATTCGAGGTGCAGAAAAGGCCATACGAACAACTGGCAGATTGGAGGTTGAATGGAAACTTCAACACCAGGGAACTGATCAGGCTAGTCAAATTAGGAATGGCTTGCACTAGGTACGATCCTGAATCAAGACCAAGCATGAGGCAGATAGTGAACATTCTCGATGGACATGATCAATGGTTAATGGAAAATGGACGAAAGAAGGAGAGCCCGGAAGAATGGAGAACAAGAAATGCTTCTGCTTTGTCCCTTGTAAGGAGAATTCAAGCTCTTGGTATACAATGATCATAGCGTAAGATGTGAAGTAGTTACATGTAGATAGAAATGAACATTAAGCTTTATATCTTTATGTCTTTGTTCTTCATTTGTTCATATGGTATGACTATGTTGCTTCAGCAGAACATTTGTGTAATTTAGTGTGGACGGCTTTGATAGCATCGTGGTAATGGAAGCATCAGATATGCAGATTTTTATGAAGTTGATGAGTTTTTTTCGATACAATAGCAGAATATACCTTAAATATGAAAGTTTATACAGAGCAGAGAGCTACTTTATATGTACAAATACTAGTCTGACCTTACTTCATTAAACGGAGTGATATGGTTAGTGAGGATTCATACAGCCGAATCCACTAGTTTAGTTGAGGTGTGGTTGTTGCACTTAGTCTCCCTTTTAGTCGTGTGATTCTCATCGTCTGTGTCTATACCAACCCAATCAAGAAACGCGAAAAGAAACTGCCTGAAACTGACCTTGCCACTCCTGCTCCAGTCCATTTCTCCTGCAATTTTCAACCAGATCATCGTCATGTTAGAAGTTATCACAGCTAGTTAGTATGATTTTAAGACAATATAGAAGGTGAAAAGACAGTACTAAATCGAGTACGAGTGACATGAGAAGGGGATTTCTCGCAAGGACATTCATCGTTTAATGCCTTGACGACATCTTTCTTGTGCAGTTTCCCATCACCATTTTTATCAAGAAACAAGAATGCCTCAACTATTGTGTTAAATGTTGCTTCTAGCTCTGGTGAACCGATCTTCGAGGTCTGAAATAAACGTGATCCTAATGAATATATAACTCCACATCAACAACAACAACAGTCGGGGGAGGGTAGAGTGTATGCAGACCTTACCCCTACCTCAAAGGTAGAGAGGCTGTTTCCGATAGACCTTTCAACAGTCCAAAGCAATCCAGTGAAAGCAGTAACAGAAATACAAGAAACAACAGTTAATAACAAACACAATAGATAGTAACAGAACAAAAACTGCAACAAAACAAGAAACTACAGGAGCAATACTACGACTACTTATAGAAGGTATATAACTAAGAGGACAGTATTCACGTACATTGTCAGAGGAGGACGATGAATCTATCAATAGATAAAGAAGACACAGAAGAACAATGAACTCATTGAATTGAATCCCTTCCTTTTCATCCACATCACAAGAGTCGAAAAGATCATTAACTTCCTCATCTTTAACATGAAAATGCAGCTTCTTTACACATTTCTTTAGTTCATCCCGGTCAATAGTCCCATTCGAATCTTCATCTTAGGAAAAAGAACCAAACACAGAAAACACATAAATCCATTGACAGTAAAAATGTAACAAAAAACTCAAATCTCAGCATATACAGAAGCTACTAACCGAACTGTTCAAAGACGTCTTTTATCTCCTTCAACCCCTCTTTAAAATGAGGAAATTTCAAGATTATGCTATTGATTGACCTGAATTTGCTTTGCCCTGATGAACTTCTCTTAAGCTCCACCATTTTTGTTTCAAGCTTAGTATCCAATCTCCTGTACTTTTTCGATGCATTCCAAAAACACAGTAAGCTTCCAACCTTGTTGGATAATAACTTGAGTACCAGACATGGCTGAGCTGAGCCTTAAAAACAAATAAAGACATCAAGTTAACAATAGATATGTTGCTGTTAGTACAAAACATGACAGACATTATGGTTTTGGATACTCCTCGCCTAATGAGCTAACTATTGTGATTGAGTTAGATGCAAGGCCTATTTTCTTCAAGGGATCTTCATTTTTACACTTTAGAAGATCTGAAAAGAAGGTCATGTTCTTCTATATTCAAATCGTAAGTGAGCAAGAGATCTCATTCTCTCGAAATTATTCTAAAAGCATCAACATCAAAACATACTATTCTGAATCAATTTCTCCACTCTATCCCAATTCCAAGTCAAAAATAGGCCACATTAGCAAAATTACACAAAATATACAACAACAACAGCATACCCTGTGCAATATAATCCCACAAAGTAGGGTCTGACAAGGGTAGAGTACACGCAGACCTTACCTACCTTGAGGGGTAGACATGTTTAATTCTCGACTCAAGAAAAAACACATCAAAGCAGGTCAGAAAAGGAAATAACATAAATGAAAAGACAAAGCATTATGTAAAAAGGGGGGAATGACAAATCTAAGGGCAAGAAACTACAAGAGAAACACTACGACTACCAGTATGGAAAGATAAGCGAAACAACATTCTAATACCTACTAACCTTCCATCTAAATCTGCGTCCAATACACAATAATTCTAACAAGAAACATGAAAAGATCTCAAGAAATCAAAAGGGACTATTACTGATTCCTTTATATATACATAGGTAGAGTGTAAAAAGGGGTGAAGTAGAGAGGAGGCAATGAGGAAAAAAAATATTCTTAAAAAGTAAAGTAGAAATTACATTTAAGACTTTTTTTTTAATAGAATGCAACTTTCTTTCTCTTCCACTACCAGAAAAATTCCATCATTGCCTTTGACTACAAGTCTCCATTGATGCATTTTCATACAGCTATAATTATGTTTAAATTTCTTATAGAGTAAACGGTCACCACATGAAAGGACTATTTTCGAGGAAATATGTTTATACATTAAGATATTCAACATCTATTTACATTCCTCGGTCAAGTAAACGAAGCTCATAAGAAAAAAAAAAATCTTTTACATAGATCAATCATAAGAAAATATACAAATAATGTTCATATAACAACAAGCTGAAAAACGTTAGTTATTGCTAGGCTAGTGCACATTGGTTTTCTATGATTGAGGGTTGCTTCTTTAATCCCCGACCAACCACTTTTTTTTAAAAAAAAAAAATTGATTAGAGAACGAATACGTCTTTCACAAAATACTTAGCCGCACAATAGTGGCATCAGGATTTTCACTAACAAGTTTAAAATATGAAGAAGTAGACATTTGAGGAAGCTAAAGGGGATTCAAGATGTATAATGTAATTTTTTGACGAAGAAGGTTCAGATGAACACTCAACCCTACGTAACTTCGCCCCTGATCACACAATATAAGGTAATTTAATTCATGTTTGCTTTCTTATTTTTTTAAGAAAAAAAAAAGATTTTATACTTTTTTCTACAAACTTTACTATCTTTTAATTAAGCAAAAATGCAATTATACATCCAATATTTAAAATAAAATAAAAATTGAGGTCCCCTATAATGAAAAGACATTATTATCACATAACTAAAGTTAAGATCACATAAGCTAAGATAAGATTTTGTTCAAGATACTAGTAAAAAATTAGTAATAACATTCCATTGATTAACTAAGATTAAAAAAAGAAAATATTAGTTCAATGCATAAAATAACTTTTTGCTAGTTGGTCAACATTTTTGAGCCATTTTGACTAGTTCAAACATATATTTGACCATTTTTCTTTTATTATTAAGCAAAAATAAAATCATGTATCCCCTATTCAAAAATTTGATGTCCAAAATAGAGAAAAGATGACTTTATTAACTATCTTAAATTCACATACAAATTTAAGATTATGTTTGCATGATCAACTTGGCCACATGACATTCAAGTTGTCTTTAGTAATAAAATAAAAGTACATAGCTTCGAAATTAAAATTCTAATAAAAAGAAGAAATTAAAAAAGTGCAACATATTCATGTGTGATATGTTGTTCTTCTTTCATATTTAGTTTGCGAATCCTCCTCCATTTTGAGAAAACATAGCATCGATCTTATCACCATCTTTTAATCCAAGCTTCATAAAAACAAAAACACGAAAACAAATTTAAAAATTATATAATTTTAAATTAACGATAAATTAGATTAAGTTATATGCAAATTAAGATCTTACTTCATCAATAGTCTTTGCTGGTGAAATGCGTTTTTCATCCAAGAAAAATCGAACTGTTTTCCAGTCTATTAGTTTTTCCCTACAGTATGTCAAGAAGACCCTCTTCATAACCATATCAGGCGATACGCTTAAAATCATAATTGATCCATCCTATAAAAATAAAAATAAAAATTAGGAACATAAAAATTTTAAAAAAATTATATTAGAGAGAGTGAAATGATGAACCTGAGATTGAACTTGGATATCAAAATTATTTCCTGACATTTTTTGTTATGCTTTATTGGAGAAAATGAGGGATATTATACCAGTTTATATAGGAGATGAGAAGGAAAAAATAATAAATGAAATGCTATAAAATATTATAGCAATTTATGGTTCTCTTGTCCTCTTGTGCCAAAAATATTTATGATATATTTCAATTTATGATGTGTTTGACTGATACGGAGTTTAAAAATAAAATGCATATTTTTAAATTTATGGTCAAAACTAAAAATAAATTACCTCATTAAGAGTAAATAAAAGGTTCAAACTTAATTATTCTTGAAGATTATAAACACTTTAATTATGATATGAAAATAGACTAAATATTCAAAGAATAGATTATATCTTAAGACATAAATAAGAATAGAATAGTCAAATACACCTGTTAATTAATATATATTTTTTAAAAGGATGTGTAATGAAAAATAAAATAAGCATTGTTACGGATTAAAATAAAAGAGTGTCATATAAATTAAAACTCAAAAAGTATTAGACAGTATAAATAACGTTTGACTAAATTCTGCAAAATTATAAGTCACATATTTATTCACATATAATTTAGTTTCAATTTTTTTTTTCCTCTTAATTCTACGGAAAAGCATTGGACATTTAGCTCATGGAAAAAAATGCTTGGAAATAATTTGTAAATATTAGTTGCTATATCTTTTGCGATCAATTTGTACACAATCTGTGCTTTTGAGCTGCACGAATCTGTCACGATTCAAGTATATATTTCGAACATAACACGGTACCTGAAATCACGAGTAATCACAGGTTAATCCTTGGCATACATGTCAAAGTATATTGTAAAAAAACTAAGCGGAAGCTAAAATACATAACTGAATAATAGAATTTAGAAATTCATGAAACTACATTTCTACTGTTTGAAATAAGCATCTATTAATTCAATCGAAAACATAAGCCTGGTGGGACATGGCCCCAAGCTACCTCAAAACCAAAGACAACATGAAGGAAAATCTAGTAACCTATATTGATGGAGTCTCCAAATGAGAAGGGCTCGCCAGGTGCTAACTGGAAATACTGAAACCTTACTAGCCACGAGTATAAATACGAATGTCGGAATTTACATCATAAAAGGATACAACATAGAGAAAAGTATGTGTTAGTACGTAGAATGTACTGAGTAAGTAAGGGACACCAACATAATCAAGCATAGTAAAATAAGATATCCAAAATCATAAATATAAGAAAAGAACTGTAGAGCAAACAATCAGAGTTCATGCATAAGTACCATTTAAACCTTCATTCAAAAACATATATAAGGATAAGTCTAATGCAGTAGTCTTACATGACCATATGCATAACATAGCATACCTAAAATGAACCATATAGACTTGAAACATATAAAACAATGCATAATTGAGAGTTTCTTATAACCGACATACGTCATTTGAGCTCATGACGCCCAACTTATAATCCTAATTGGATGGGCTTTCCTATGCATTGCTAGAGTATAGAATCATATCTTATCATATGTGGATCCACTAATCTAAGCCTCTCAGGGCCAGAAGGTCAACCGACATAATCCTACGTTAGCGCGTAGTTATGGAACTTGAGTTTCTTAAACCCACCCGCATCCTCTCGGTACTAAATAGTGCTCTCAAAACAACATATATTCATATAATGCTCATAGATATGAAAACCATTTATCATCTGGAATCATATATGAGGACAAGCTCAAAAGTCACATCATAAAATAGCTTGTATCTAGGTTGTAATTCATAACATGCTAGTTTTCATGCTTAAAAGTCATAAGGGTTTGAATGACCATAAAAAATCATGCTTAATTAGTACCATAAGGTTTCAAAACCAAACTGAAAGAATGAAAACATAACTTATTGAAGAAAGATCATAATTTCATACAAACCCTAGTTTAACTTCAAACAATCTTGTGAAATTCTTAAGAAACAAAATACTTTAGGCATGAGAGTGAAGGGATGCTCTCATTGAAGCCTTACATACTTGAGAGAATGAAGATCGAAAAAATAGCTTGCTTGGAAGCCTTGAAACCCTAACTTTTGTCTTCCTTGCGGTTTCTTTTTGTATTGGGGAGTTGAGACCGTAGAAATAAAAGAAAACTAAGTACTTGATGAAATGTATTCTCCTAATATAATTTAAAACATTGAGGTTTAGGCTTGGGAAGAATGGGAAAAGACAAAAGAAACCCCAATCAAAAAGCTATCGGAAACCTTCAATGAGGTCATCTACTGTCCGTGGTTTGATCTATGAGTCATAGATCCCATCCATGAAAGTCATATCGAAATTTTAAGTCTCAAAAGTTCATTCTATGGCCCAAATTACGACATGTAGATGGTTTACCACTCGTAGTTGGGTTCGTGAAAATCAGACTAAAAAATGACTTTTAGGAGTTTGTTTCATGAGTTGACAGTACATGTTGTACTTCAATTTACGACTCGTTAATGAGGTTTGTAGTTACTGACTCTGAAAACTCTGTTGTGGTAGTCTCTAGTAAAACGATCATAACGTTTTACGCCAAACTTGAAATGATGCAAACTTGGAGAGTTGAAAAGAAAACTCATAGACCTTTATTTTGATAGGTCATGAGACACCTAATTCATGCTGAGAGATATGGTTGTTTAAAGTTGAAACTCGCATGAACTAATGTGAAAACTTAATCGGTAGAAATGTTTTGAATTTCACTTGATGTTTGAGGTGTCTTACGACCCTAAACCACATGTGATACACTTACTACACTTAGTAAAGGACCTTAACATAAATGTATAACTTAGAAATCATCGAGTTCAAACCTATACACATCCTTTCTAGCATACCCGTCCGAAGAATCAAAGGTCATCTATCAGTGGCCGACTTTAAATCAATCATACGAGTATGTAAGATGATTAAAATCTTTTCTTAAATGTTGTGGGGCGTTACAAAATCATAATTAAATTCACTTGCAAATAGGGAGGAGACTTCAACATTAACTTCTATGACTTAAATTCCGAAAAAGCAACTCAAGTTATGAAATTAAAGGTCAAACTAAGAATAAATGTATGATCTTAAAAGAAACAAAGATTGATTTTATGAAACTAAATGCCCATATTAATGAGTAATATTTAGGCTAGAATTTGACCAGAAAAATTAAAATTCTATAATATCCTTTTTATTTTAAAATAAATCAACTTTTTTCTATTTTTTAATTAAAAGCTATTAAGTTAAAAGGGTAAAAATGTTCAAAAAGATAAAATAACAGTGTAAAATATGTTATTTTACCATTCTGGCCAAAAGGATTTTTCCCATTCATACAAACATAAAAGTTCGTTTTGTTCTATTTATTTTAAGAACTTTCATAATGGCGAAAAGCTACACCTTTTTTATTTTTCAAAAAATCCATTGGATAGAAGGTAAATCTTTTGATGACGTTTAGTTTAACAAATTCACAAGAGAGCGACTTAATAAAATTAATAATTTAAAGATAATTATATATAGGTAGGTTTTATATACATTGTCTTGAATCTGAAATTTTATATATTAAGATAAAATTTAAAGTAATTTTATTCAGACTTTGAAATAATTCAACGGTTAAAATCAATACAATCTTTCTTGTATTATTTTTAAATTCCTTTTCTCTACAAACTTTACTATTTTATAATTAAGCAAAAATAAAATTATACATCCAATATTAAAAAAACTAAAATTGAGGCCCCCAATAATGAAAAGACTTTATTGTTACATAATTAAAGTTAAGATCACATAATCTAAGTTAAGATTTTGTTCAAGAGACTAGTAAAAAATTAGCAACATCATTTCATTGATTAACTAAGATTAAAAAAATAATAAAATAGTTCAATGCACAAAAAGAGTTATTTTGCTAGTTGGTGAATATTTTTGAGCCAAACACGTAACAGAAAATACAATCGATCTATTTTGATTAGCTAGTTTTAGAATATATTTGATCATTTTTCTTTTATAATTAAGCAAAAATAAAATCATGCATCTCCTATTAAAAAAAATTGAGGCTCAAAAAAGAGAAAAAACGACTTTATTAACCATCTTAAATTCACATACAAATTTAAGATTATATTGTACGATCAACTTGGACACATGACATCCAAGTTGTCTTTAGTAATAAAACCAAAGTACATAGCTTCGAAATTAAAATCATAATAAAAAGCAAAAATTAGAAAAGTGCAACATATTCATGTGTGATATGTTGTTTTTCATATTTAATTCGTGAATCCTCCTCCAGTTTGATGCAGCATAGCATCGATCTGATCACCATCTTTTAATCCAAGCTTCATTAAAAACAAAAAAAAACACGAAAACAAATTAAAAATAAATTAGGTTAAATTATATGTAAATTAAGGTCTTACTTCATGAATAGTCATTTTTGGTGAAATGTGTTGTCAATCGAAGAGAAATTGAATTGTTTTGTAATTTATTATTTGTTTTTTCTTACAGTATGACTTGAAGAGCTTCTCCATAATCATATTAGGTGACATACGTAAAATAGTAATTGCTTCATCATATAAAAATGAATAAAAACTGAATTAAAAAAACATAAAAAAAATTAAAAAAATAAATTAGATAGGGTGAAATAATGAACCTGAGATAGAACATGGATATCAAATTTTGTGGCTTCTTCACCAATTGGAATCTTATTTTCTGACATTTTCTTTGCTATTTTTTGTTGGTGAAATTGAGGGATATTATACAAGTTTATATAGGGGATGAGAAGGAAAAAATAATAAATGAAAATATTTAAGATGTTATAGTAATTTATGGTCCTCTTGTCTTCTTGTGCCAAAAAAGATTTAAGTCAATTTATGAATTGTTTGACTGATACAAAGTTTAAAAATAAAATTATTATTTTTGAAATTTATGGTCAAAAAACAAAATATAGATATTTGTATGATTATGAATATTATCATTTAGAGTAAATAAGAAATTTAAATTTAGATCGTTTTTTAAAACCATATATTATAGCAATTTATGGTCCTCTTGTCTTCTTGTGCCAAAAAGTGATTTAAGATATATTTCAATTTATGAATCATTTGACTGATATGGATTTTAAAAATAAAATTAATATTTTTGAAATTTATGGTAAAAAATAAAATATAAATTTTTGTGTGATTATAAATAATATCATTTAGAGTAAATTAAGAAGTTTAAAGTTATATCGTTCTTGAAAACTATAAGTAATTTAATTATGACATAAAATTAGACTAAATATTCAAAGAATAGATTAATTATGACACCTCAAATTGTCTTCTGCTTATAAATTAAAACTAGTTATGAAAAATTCGTGTTGTGTACAAATTCAATATTTATTCATAATTTTTTAAATTGATATTAATTAAATAATTTTAAATCACCTAATTAAGTGTAAAATAAATACCTAATAAATATTATTAATATTAATAAATTTTAGGTGTTATTGATTTAAATGATTTTAAATTATATGTGTGCGTGCGGGCGTGCTTGCTTGCGTGTGTGGGTGTGTGGGGTAGTATCATCTCAATATTTTTCTCATAAATCATATGTGAAGAAAGCCATTCGGATGTCTATAATTAAAGCATTTTTCTTCAACGGATAGTGTTTTACTTAATAATAGTTATAAAATTTACACAAATATTAGTGACGTTCAAAGTAATAAAGATATAACTTAAAAATAAGAATTTACTAAAGGGTATAAATTTTTAAAAGTTGTATACTAATTAAATTATAATATAACAACAAAATATATAAAAAATGATTTTTTTAAACTTTTTTCAAAAATTTCTTCGCTAAAGCATACATATAAGAGAAGAAACGACTTTATTAACCATCTTAAATTCACATACAAATTTAAGATTATATTGCATGATCAACTTGGACACATAACAACCAAGTTGTCTTTAGTAATAAAACCAAAGTACATTAGCTTCAAAATTAAAATCATAAAAAGCAGAAATTAGAAAAATGCAATATATTCATGTGTAATATATTGTTTTTCTCATATTTAGTTTGCGGACCCTCCTCCATCTTGATGCAACATAGCATCGATCCGATCACCATCTTTTTAATTCAAAATTCATTAAAAAAACACGAAAAAATTAAAGTAATATAATTTTAAATTAACAATAAATTAGATCAAGTTATTGGAAATTAAGATCTTACTTCATCAATAGTCTTTGTTGGTAAAATGTATTTTCCATTGAAGAGAAATTGAACTGTTTTGTAATCTATTATTTGTTTTTTCTTACCGTAGTCCGTATGACTTGAAGAGCTTGTCCATAATCATATTAGTTGACATACGTAAAATCATAATTGATCCATCCTATAAAAATGAAAATAAAAATAAATGTAACAAAAAACATTAAATAAAATTTAAAAATTAAATTAGATAGAGTGAAATGATGATGAACCTGAGATCGAACATGGATATCAAATTTTGACATTTTCTTTGTTATTTTTTATTGGTGAAATGAGGGATATTATACCAGTTTATATAGGAGATGAGAAGGAAAAATCAATAAATGAAATTATTTAAGATATTATAGCAATTTATGGTCATCTTGTCTGCTTGTGCCCAAAAAAGATTTAAGATATATTTCAATTTATGAATTGTCTGACTGATACAACGTTTGAAAATGAAATTAATATTTTTGAAATTTATGATCACAAATAAAATATAGATATTTGTATGGTTATGAATACTATCACTTAGAGTAAATAAGAAGTTTAAACTTAGATCGTTTTTGAAAACCATATATTATAGCAATTTATGGTCCTCTTGTCTTCTTGTGCCAAAAAAGATTTAAGATATATTTCAATTTATGAATCGTTTGACTGATACGAAGTTTAAAAATAAAATTAATATTTTGAAATTTATGATAAAAAAAATAAAATATAGATTTTTGTCTGATTAATCATTTAGAGTAAATTAAGAAGTTTAAACTTATATCGTTCTTGAAAACTATAAGCACTTTAATAATGACACAAAATTAGACTAAATATTCAAAGGATTAATTATGACACCTCAAATTGTTTTCCGCTTATAAAGTAAAAGTAGGTATGAAAAATTCGTGTTGTGTACGAATTCAATATTTATTCATAATTTTTTAAATTGATATTAATTAAATAATTTTAAATCACCTCATTAAGTGTAAAATAAATACTTAATAAATATTATTAATATTAATAAATTTTAGGTGGTATTGATTTAAATGATTTTAAATTATATATGTGTGTGCGCGTGTCGTGTGCGTGTGTGTTTTGTGTGTGTGTGTGTGGGGAGGAGGGGGGGGGGGTGTTGGATAGTATCAGCTCAATAGTTTTCTCACAGATCTATAATGTGAAGAAATTCATTTGAATGTCTATAATTAAAGCATTTTTCTTCAACGGATGGTATTTTACTTAAAATAATTATAAAATTTACGCAAATATTAGTACCATTCAAAGTAATAAAGATATAACTTAAAAATAAGAATTTACTAAAGGGTATAAATTTGTAAAAGCTGTAATTAAATTACAATATAACAAAAAAAATATAAAAAATGAATTTTTAAAACCTTTTTCAAAAATGTCTTCGTCAAAGCGTATATTTTACTATATAAGAAGAGTGAATAATTTCACTCTTCTCGTCGACACATGGCAAAAAGATGGACCCCAGCAAAAAGCTACAAATGAATAAATTGGCTGAATTAAAATAGGAATAAAAAAGTGGAAGTTGCCTAGGTTCAATCTGCTAATTATGAGAGGAAGCACACAGCCTCACATGTTGATGATCAACTCTGTGCTCCTAGCCGCTTCAAATATTCTTCATATTTAACACTTCGTGTAAAAAAAAAGAAGATAAAACAATATAAATAATTTATTAATGAATGAATTAATTAATAAATAATATTAAAAGATCCTTGGAGGATAGAAATTGGAAATAGTAAAATATAAGAACAATGCAAGGAAAAATGAAATGGTGTACAAAAGTAATAATAGGCCCACACAATTAAAGCTAGCCGTAAAAGAGGAAAAAAACCAAATGGTTTTTGTGTCCAACAAAAAGAAAGTACATTTATGAAGCATGCAAGTACAATCATTTTTCAAGTTTGAAAAATACGAAATACCATAAAACAATTATTTGAAAATTTTAGTACTTTCTTCATTTAAATTTTTCCTTGTTTTTCTTTTAATTTGTTCTATATTTCAAAATTACATAATAAGTACTTAAAATCACAATGTAATAATATAATATATTAAAAAAGACATAATTAAAAATCATAAAAGAAATTTTATTGACTCTTTAATTTCATATTGAAACAAAAGAAGTTTGTTTGATTATAACATAAAAAGTACTGTAAATTAAAGTAAAATAACAACTAAAAATATTTAAGAATCATATAAGAAATTTAGTTGACTTTCGTAAAAGTATCTACATCACATAAAATGGAACAGAAAGAGTAATATATATTATTTGAAAATGGTATAAGAAGTGCTATAAATCACAATAAATTAACAACTTCAAAATATATTTAACAAAATCACATACAAAATATTATATAACTCTCCAAATTTCATCGGTGTCACATAAATTGAAACAAACGACTACTTCCAATTTATGTGACTTAAACAAACAACTACTCCCAATTTAGGTGACTTACTTTTCTTTTTAGTCAGTCCCAAAAAAAGGTCACATTTCTATATTAAGTAAAATAATTTATAGTCATACAAATTTATATAATTCATTTTGAACAACAAGTTTTAAAAGTCTTCGTTTCTTTTTTAAACTTCGTGGCAAATCAAACTACCTCACACAAAATGAGACGGAAAAAGTAATATATCTTGGGCCCACGCTGGCGCGGGAACCTAATATCTAGTATATATATATAAGAGAAAAAGAATAAGCCAATAATCAATATTTTATGGAAATCAATATTTTTTTCCTCACAATAATATTTTCATTTTTCCCTTTCTTACATTTAAGTAAAACATGTTTCTTTATTAATAATTTACATAAAAAGAAAAAAAAAACTAATACAAACCTTTTTGTCCTTGCAAAAAATAAAAAATAAAAACCTAATACAAACTTCTTTGTCTTCAAAAAAAAAAAAAAAGGCATGGAAGCCTATGATATCCTATTTCTCATCATCATTAGGCTTTCATTTAAATCTTTAATCACTCCACTTTTAATATGTTTCTAAGTCATGAAATGTTACAACTTCCGACAAAAAATTCAAGAAAATTCATAATCAATTCAAAGTGTCAAATCCCATAAAATTCTTATTAGTTTAAAGGAACGAGTCCACATTGTTACGGTCTTGTGGACTGTATAGCGATTTTGATGACGATGAATGTATGTAAGGTTATATTGATTTATATACTTTTTTATGTGATGTATTATGTAAAGAGGAATAAATGGACAAAGAAAATAAATGTCATTAGATAAAAAAACATAAAAGTTCGTTTTGTTCTATTTATTTTAAGAACTTTCATAATAGTGAAAAGGTACTCATTTTATTTTTCAAAAATCCATTGGATATTCTAAATGATAAAAAAAAAATAAAAAAAAAATATAAGAATCATAGAAGGTAGACCTTTCGATAACATTTAGTTTGGCCGACTTAATAAAATTAATGATTTAAAGTCAATTATTAATAAGAGATCTTATATATTGTCTCAGATTTGAAATTTTCTATACTAAAATAAAGATTTAAGTAATGTAATCTAGGTTTTGACAAATATAATGTTAAAATAAGACCGTCTTACTTTTATTATTATTTTTTAAAATGACATTATACCTTTTCTCTACAAACTTTAATACTTTATAATAAAGTAAAAATAAAATTATTCATCCACTATAAAAAAAAAAAAACCCAATAATGAAAAGACTTTATTATCACATAATTAAAGTTAAGATCACATAATCTAAGCTAAAATTTTGTTCAAGAGACTAGTAAATAATTATTAATACCATTCTATTAATTAACTAAGATTAAAAAAAGGAAAGAATAGTTTAGTGCACAAATGAGTTATTTTGAATTAAAAATGTATCAGAAGATACAATTGATTCAATTTGAATATTGACCATTTTTTTTTTTAATAATAATTAAAAAAAATAAAATTATATATTCACTATTTAAAAACTTGAAACCTCGAAAAGAGAAAAGACGATTTTATATATTAGCCCTCTTGAATTTGTGCATAATCAAATTTAAGTACTTTATATTGCTTGGTGAATCATAAAGTACATATTCATGATCAATTTAGACACATAACATCCAAGTTGTCTTTAATAAAACCAAGGTACATAACTTTGAAATTAAAATTCCAATAAAAAGCACAATTTAGATAAGTACAACATATTCATGTGTGATATGTTGTTCTTTTTTCATATTTAATTTGTGAATCCTCCTCCATCTTGGTGCAACACAGCAACAATCTCATCACCATTTTTTAACCCATTCTTCATAAAAAATAGAAACACAAAAAAATATTAAATTTATACAATTTTAAATTAACGATAAATCAGATTAAGTTAGAAAATTAAGGTCTTACTTCATCAATAGTCTTTGCTGGTGAAACACGTTTTTCATCGAAGAGAAATCGAGCTGTTTTGTAATCCATTTGTTTTTTCTTACAGTATATCTTGAAGATTTTCTTGGTAATTGTATCAGGTGACACATTGAAAATGATAATTGATCCATCCTATAAAAATAAAAATAAAAATAAAAATTAGGAGCATTTAAATTTTAAAAACTATATTAGAGAGTGAAATGATGAACCTGAGATTGAACATGAATTTCAATTGTTGTGGTTTCATCAACTGGACTCTTATTTTCTGACATTTTTTCTTTGTTATTTTTTATTGGTGAAAATGAGGAATATTATACCAGCTTATATAGGAGATGAGAAGGAAAAAATAATAAATGAAATGATATAAAATATTAAAGCAATTTATGGTCCTCTGTCCTCTTTGTACCAAAAAAAGATTTAAGATATATTTCAATTAATGAATTGTTTGACTGATATGGAGTTTAAAAATAAAATTAATATTTTTGAAATTTATGGTCAAAAATAAAATTTAGATATTTATTGGTTATGAATTATTTATTAATTAAGAGAATATAAGAAATTTAAACTTAGATTGTTCTAGAAGACTATAAGCACTTTAGTTATGATACAAAAACAGACTACATATTCAAAGAATAAATTATATCTTAAGACATAAATAAGGGTTTGATTAATTTTTTTAAAGGATGTGTAATGAAAAATAAGAAAGCATTGTTATTGACTAATGTGATTTCATTTTAAAATATTAATCGTACTTTTTTAAAAGGTTGTGTTGGTTTATATAATGACATCGGTTTATATTGTGGCCACACATATGAATTGAATTTAGAATGTACGCAAACCGTATTTTTATCTTTGTGGGATAGAAAAATTATTTTCGAAAGATTATTGTGGTCCCAAGAGGCGTAATAACCTAAAAGTTCAGTTCAAAAAGATTGTTACAACTGCAAGATTGCAAGAAAAATGTAACAGCCACAAGATAGAAAACAAATAAATTAGCAACAAATAATATTAAACATAGAATAATAAGAAACTACGTAATTACTAAATAATTCTACCAATAGTAGTGAGAAGAGGAAAGGATGAGGCTTGCCCCTCTCGTACATAAAGAGGGACAACACCAGCTACCTAATAACATTTTAACCTAATCTATGACCTCAATAACTTTCTATTTAGGGTCATGTCCTTATTATCCTACTAAATATTCTGTAAAAGCTTTTCTTATATATTTAGTTTCATATTTTTCCTCAAATTGTTTTCCATTTATATTATTTAAGCCAAGAATCAATATTTTTGGGAATCAATATTTTTTCCTCACAATAATAATTTCCTTTTTTTATATTAATTAACCTATACGAATTTATTTTCCTCTAGGAGTACTAAGAACAGCCCTACACGATTCTTTTTCTTACTTTTTTTTACATTGAAGTAAAACACATTTCATTATTTATAATTTACATTTTTTTTAAAAAATACAAACCATTTTGTCCTAAAAATTTTTTGTCATGGAAGCTTATGATGTCCTATTTCCCATCATCATTAGATTTTCAGTTAAATCTTTGTTACACATTTAAACTGTTTCGAAGTCATGAAATCCTATAATATCTGACAAGAAATTCAAGAAAATTCACATTGATCAATCTAAATCGTCAAGTCCCAAGAAGTTCTTACTGTTTCAAACTAATGACAGTGTGTTCGTACTTTCGCGATCAAGCAACATTGTACTTTCGGGCTGCATTAGAAATGATGAAATTCTCTTTAAGGGCATTTACAAAGAGTGCTAAAATGTTATTGTCACTAGTAATTGCCTATAAAAAAATATATTTAGCAGCAAATAAGTTATTTTCGTTAATTAATTTAGTTTCGTATTTTTCCTCAAATTATTTCCTACTTATAATTAATTTATTTATTTAAGCCATGAATCAATCTTTTTTGGGAATCAATATTTTTTTTCCTCACAACAATAATTTCCTTTTTAATATTAATTAACCTATACGATTTTTTTTCCTTTAGGAGTACTAATGGCACTAACCTACACGATGCTTTTTCTTTCCTTTTTTTTACATTAAAGTAAATTACGTTTCTTTATTTATAATTTACATCAAAACAAACCTAATACAAACCCTTTTTTTTCTCTCACAAAAAAAAAAAAACACAATGGAAGCTTATGATACTCTATTTCCCATCTTTATTAGGCTTTCAGTTAAATCTTTGTTACGCTTTCAATCTGTTTTTAAGTCATGGAATCCTATAATATCCGACAAACAATTCAAGAAAATTCACATTGATCAATCCAGAACATCGAGTCTCAAAAAGTTCTTATTGGTTCAAACGAAGATGGTGTATTCGAGTTTCGAGATTCAAAAAATCCCCAAATTGTTATGGGAAAACAAAAGTTCCCTCTAAAGAGATTTCAAAATCCTATCGCCATGTGCTCGTGTGATTGTTTGTTACTAATGAAGGAAAGTGTGAAGGAAAACATATATGTTTTGTGGAATTCTTATACTAATGAATATAGTACTTTAGTATGTCCATATTGGAAAGGGACCACACCACTTGGTTGTGGATTGTGTTACGATTCTGGTGATGATGAATACAAGGTTATATTGATTTATACATTTTTTTACGCGATGTATTATGTGAAGACGAATAAATGGAGAAATAAAGAAAATGTCATTAGAAGAGAAATACAAAATGTCGTTAGTAGTGTAATAATAAAACTCTTTTCAATGTACTCATGGGAGTGCTGGCCGGGGATTAGGGTTAACGATGGTGTATTTTGGTCATTGCGTAATTCGCAAATTCAACAATTAGTAGAGAAAGATTCCATAATTATATACTTTAATGTAAAGTCAAATGAATTAAAAGAGCTTCCAAAAATATCAAACTTTATAGGTGAACGTCAATTGTTTCGTTTGACTTGTTTGGAAGGTTGTGTTTGTTTGTATGGTGGCAATAGTATATATGGTGACATCACATTTGGATTGGTTGTTTGGATAATGGAACAAGATGGGTGGACTCGATTAATGACAATTAATTGTAACAATTTGTACTTTCGCTATCAATCGATATGCGATATTGTACTTTTGGGTTGTACTAGAAATGGTGAAATTCTCTTTCAAGCAGGAACAAGACTTGTTATATATGATTCTAAACGACTTAAATTCGTTCAGCCAGTTCATATATCCAAATATTCAAAACATGACATAGTTCAAATATGTTCGGAGAGTTTATATTTTCCGATCAAAACCTAATTTCATGTGTATCCTTTTTTATTATTACTATTTCCTTTTTATCTTTCAATTGCTTTGGTTTTAATTATTTAAGCCTTTAATGTAATAGTTAGAGTAAGCTTTCAATCAAAGAAATTAGTTCCTATTATTGAACATTTTAAGTGTTTAAACATGGTTGATTTGTATGTTGACATGTGGCTAGTGAACCCTTTTCGGCTCCCGCTGACATGGCAAAATATTGTCAATTATTTCGTTGGACTATCAGGTCACATTCACTTGTTCTAAGAAGTTGACTAAGAAATATCTTCCAAAATCAATGAGAATCCAGTGTTTTGTTTGACTTCTTTTAAAGATTATATTGGTTTATATGATAATATTAAAGAATTTGGTGTGTGGATCGTCGTTATCAAATTGGATGACTTATTAATGAGTAATTTTCTTAAAAACTCTTTTAGTTTTTTACTACTCATGATTTTCTAATTCATACAGGTCTAGAAATTGATTGTGTTTTTATTTACTTTACTCCTCCTTATATATTACATCACTGAATTTGCACTCCTAATATTCTATATTAGTCTTAATTAACCTAAATTCAAACTCCGTCACCAAACAAATTTCAGTTTTAATATTTTGGCTACTATAATTCATGCACTCTCTGTATTTTTTACTTATCCAATTTTTTACCTTGGCTCTTTCATTAAGAGAAGGTTTTACTAAAAAAAATTATACTAACTATATTTTGAAAATTTAAATCAGATTACTAGTACTTTATGTAGTTAATTAATGTTAATGCTAATATTAAAAGAAAAAAAAAAGAAATACTAAATCCGTCTTCAATTATTAAAATAAACAATTAAAAGATAAAAATATATTTTTTTAATATGATGAACAAGTAAAAGAAAAGTGACGGAGTAATTACTATTTCTAGATTTGTCTAATCTCAAACTTTGTGATCATCAAAACAAAAAGGGGAAATCACACCACAACGATAATTAAAACCCTATATTACAATTTTTTTAAAAGATATATTTTTTTAATTATTTACCAAACATAATTTTATATCACAATAATAATTTCCTTTTTTAGTTTTAATTAATTACCCTTAAGATTTTTTTTCCCTTTTGGAGCACGAAACACAAACCTACACAAATTCTTTTTCTTTCCTTTTTTTACATTGAAGTAAAACACGTACGTTTATTTATTTATAATTTACATCAAAACAAACCTAATACCAACCTTTTTTTCCTCAAAATAAAATAAAATAATTGTCATGGAAGCGTATGATATCTTATTTCCTATCATCATTAGGCTTTCAGTTAAATCTTTGTTACGCTTTCAATCTGTTTCTAAGTCATGGAATGCTATAATATCCGACAAAGAATTCAGGAAAATTCACATTGATCAATCCAAAGCATCGAATACCACAAAGTTCTTATTGGTTCAAACGAATGATGGTGTATTCGAGTTTAGAGATTCGGAAAATCCCCAAATTGTAATGGGAAAACAAAAGTTCCCTTTAAAGAGATTTCAAAATCCTATCGTCATGGGCTCGTGTGATAGTTTGGTACTAATGAAGACATGTATGGATGATAACGAATACGTTTTATGGAATTCTTATACTAATGAATATCGTATTTTTGTATGTCCATATTCGAAAGGGATAACTCCACATGGTTGTGAATTGTGTTATGATTCTGGTGACGATGAATGCAAGATTATATTGATTTATACATCTTTTTACCTGATGTATTATGTAAAGAGGAATAAATGGATAAAGAAAACAAATGTGGTTAGTAAAAGAATAGAAAAAGTGGTTAATGGAGTAACACTCTATCCAAAGACATTGGAGTGCAGTATTGGGATTAGTGTTATTGGTGGTGTGTTTTGGTCCTTTAGCAGTTTGGAAATTCTTCACCATTTTGTAAATACATATTCTACGATTATATATTTTGACGTTAAGACAGATGAACTGAAAGAGTTTCCAAAACCATACTTTGTAAGTTCATATCAATTATTTCGTTTGACTTCTCTGAAAGGTTGTGTTGGTTTATATGGTGGTTTGTATGGTGACATCACATTTGGATTGGATGTTTGGATAATGGAACAAGGTGGATGGACTCTATTAATGAAAAATAAGAATAACAATTCGTATTTTTGTGATCGATCGATAAGCAATATTGTACTTTTGGGTTGCACTAGAAATGGTGAAATTCTCTTTCAAATAGGAAGGAATCTTGAACGTCTTGTCATGTATGATCCTAAACAACGTGAATTCGTTCAGATAGTTTGTGTATCCGAAGATTCAAAACATAATAGTATATCCGAAGATTCAAAACATGATGGTATATCCGAAGATTCAAAACATGACATAATTCCAATATGTTCGGAGAGTTTCTATTTTCCTATCGAAACCTAATGTAAGAACCCTGAAAGGGTTTTACTGCTTTTGTTTAATAATTTAAGCTGCTAATTAATGTAATAGTATCAAAGGAATTAGTTCCATATTTTGAATATTTTAAGTGTTTGTTACATTTGTCATTTCATTTAATTAACACAGTAATTGATGTATGGTTGATTTTTATGTTGTTGAACATGGTTCAAGGTCTTTGGTGGTGACTGAGATTGACATTACTAGTTTTTATTGGCAAGAAATATGCATATTGCTGAATAGTTCTAAAGTTTTTATCGACGTCATTAGATTTAATACCGCTATAAATTTTAAGAGCACTTACAAAGCGAGATATAATGCATCCGGGCTCTTGAATCCTTCCCGACTCCCGATGACATGGCAAAATATTTCGTTGATTATCAGGTCACATTTACTCGTGGTAAAAAATTGACTAAGAAATATATCCTAAAATCAGTCAAAATCAAGGATTGTAATTGTGTTGAAAACTACAAATACCATGGGTGTGTTTGGTATGAAGGAAAATGTTTTCCTAGAAAACAAGTTGATTTTGAACTTATTTTCTCATGTTTGGTTGGTGATTAAAAAATATTTTCCGAAAAAGATTTTTTAGTGTTTGATAAATGAATGAAAAATATTTTTTATGTTTACTAGAGAGTAAAAAATAATTTTTGAATTGAAATTGAAAATATTTTTTAAAAATAAACTTCGATTTTTTTTTTTTTTTTTTGGGGGGGGGGGGGGGGGGGGTGGTGGGGGGGATGGCAGGGGGAGGTAGAGGTGAGATGGGTAAAAAACTAAAAATTTGAAATTGAAAATATTTTTTTAAAAACAAACTTAATTTTTTTTGGAGGGGTGGGTGAGAAAATAAAAAAATTGAAAATATTTTTTAAAAACAAACTTAATTTTTTTGGAGGGGGGGGTCACGGTACGGGTGGGGTGAAAAAATAAAAATTGGAAATATTTTTTAAAAACAAACTTAATTTTTTTTGGGAGTGGAGTAGGGGTGAGGGTGGGGTAAAAAAATAAAAATTTGAAAATAAAAATATTTTTTAAAACAAACTTTAAATTTTTTTGCGGTTTCGTTTTTAAAAACAAACTTTAATTTTTTTTTGCGGGGGGGGGGGGGGGGGGGGGGCGTAAATAAAAAATTGAAGTTGAAAATATTTATTTAAAAAAAGCTTTAAATTTATATTTTTTAACAAAAAAAATTGTAATTTGAAATTGGAGGAGAGTTTGGAAAATGATTTCCTTAATTTTTTAAGGGAAGTCATTTTCATTAATTTTGTGGAAAATGAGTTGATTTAGAAAACATTTTAACCAACCAAACATGAGAAAATTGAAAAACATTTTCCGACCTACCAAACACACCCCATAATTATGAGATTGCATTATGATTGTTAAATAATCAATGAAGGGTAAATATTTCTTTTTTTAAAACTCCTAACTAATAATTATTTAAGAGGGGTGTAAAAAAGTAACACAACCAATAATTTGAGACGGAAGGAATAAAAGGTTAGGGGGGCACAATATAAAATAAGAGGAATATATTATGGTGCAAATATTTTTTTTAAAATGTATACTTTGGAAGCAAGAAACATAAAAATGTAGTCTAATAGGTCTTGAATTCTATTTTATCTCTAAAACCTACGATATTTTTTAATCCCTTATTGCCTTTTCCACATTAAAATCTTCAAATTTGTTTCACAAATTGTGTACATATTTTCTTCACCATAAAAGTAAATTAAACATTTTTTTATTCTTCAAATATATATATATATATATATATATATATATATATATATATATATATATATATATTCGTAGGTTAGAATATTCTTTATTAATACACACTTTTTTTCCCTTGCCTCTAACAAGATACAACAATGGAAGCCTATGATATCCTATTTCCCATTATCATTAGGCTTCCGGTTAAGTCTTTATTACGCTTTCAATCTGTTTCTAAGTCATGGAATGCTATAATATCCGACGAAGAATTCAAGAAAGCGTTGTGCCCTAGAAAGCTCTTATTGATACAAACAAATGATGGTGTATTCGAGTTTCGAGACTTGGAAAATCCCCAAATTGCAATAGGAAAACAAGAATTTCCACTAAAGAGATTTCGAAATCCTATAGTCATGTGCTTGTGTGATTGTTTGATATTAATGAGAGCATATATGGATTATAACGAATATGCTTTGTGGAATCCTTATATTAATAAATATCGTACCTTTTTATGTCCAGTTTTGAAGGGAATGACTCCACATGGTTGTGGATTGTGTTATGATTCTGATGACGATGATTACAAGGCTATATTGATTTATAAATCGTTTTATGCCGTCTATCATGTAAAGAGGAATCGGTGGACTAAGAAAACTATTGTCCTTAATTTAGTGCATTATCATGAAATGTCACGAGAGTGTAGTAGGGGCATTAGCGTTAATGGTTATGTATTTTGGTCATTGGATTCAATAATTGACCAAGTAGTATTTCATGGTTCTACGATTACATACTATGACGTGAAGTCAGATGAACTAAAGAAGTTTCAGATACCAGATTACATAAGTGGTCAATGGTTTCATTTGACTTCTTTGAAAGGTTGTATTTGTTTATATGGTGTCAAACGTGAATTGGACGTTTGGATCAAGGAACAAGATGGATGGACTCAGTTAATGAGAATTAATTGTAACAATTCAGATTTTCGCGATCAATTGATAAGCAATATTGTACTTTTGGGTTGCACGAGAAATGGTGAAATTCTCCTTCAAGTAGGATGGAGGCTTGAACGTCTTGTCATGTATGATCCTAAACGACATAAATTCGTTTAGACAGCTCATATATCTGAAGATTCAAAACATGACAGAATTCCAATATGTTTGGAGAGTTTCTATTTTCCTATCGAAACCTAATATCATGCATGAAAAAGAGAGATCAACTCCCTCGATCAGAATCTTAGTAGTTCAGTTGGTTGGATATACCCAAATCATGAGTTTTCTTTTCTTTATCATTTTAGTTTTATAGTTCTATTCATTTTAAAGTCATAAAATTTTATAAGTTGATTTGTGTTTTATTTACTAAATTTTCTCTTTAATTAAGATTCTAAATTGTTTTCCTCTACAAACTCTAGTTGTGTAGCGGGAAATCTTAGTAACTCAGTTGATTGCCTACCTGAATTTATCAGGTTTCGGATTGTAATTATGTAATAGCACATTACCTTATATGACTCTCTATCATGAACATTTGGTCATGAAAAGCGACCCTCTATTTTGTAACGATGCATATAATTAATTATAAGAAGATACATAGATAACTTATAACCATAAGAAATATTACAAACTTTTGAAAAAAAAGAAACGTATATCATTGTATATGTTTGAGTTTCTTCTTCTTGTGCATTACATTACGAGGAAAATATAAGCTATCCAAACATAAAGTTGGAGTGGCACAAGGAAGCACATACTCGATATGATTTGATATATAAGTTGTTGTAACGAATTGTTGTATTTTAGGATCGTAGATGGAAAGCTTGTTATAACCTGGTCCATCAAAGATAAATTCACCATTCTTTGTGCAACACAAAAGCTTCAAACAATGGATAAAATAATTAATCGACATGTTGATTCTCATTAACAATTTCCAATCATCTTGTTCCATGATCCAGATGTTCAATTCATGAGTAACGCATTTTCCACCATATAAACAAAGGCAACCATTCACACTAGACAAACGAAACAACACATTTTCATCTTCTCGGATAAATAATGGTGTTGGAAGCTCCTTCAATTCGTCTGACTTCATGTCAAAGTATATGATTGTAGAAGTTTTACGTACAACAGGATCGATTTTATTTTTCAGAGACCAATATACACGGCCTTCCATGCAAATTCCTCCATCGCACAAAAATAACCTTGAATTAGGTTGTAGTTTGAAACTAGGGAGATGTTGCACTAGTATAGGGAGATTTATTTTCATCGTTGACCATGAACCTTTACTCGTAGAGTAAACAACGTAAAACACACTATAGATCAATATAACCTTATAATCATCGGTATCAGAATCATAACACAACCCACAAGCATGAGGAAGATTGTAGTTATGAAGTTTATGATATGGACACTCAATAATACGGTGTTGTCCAGACGATGGATTCCATAAAATAAATTTCTTGTACGCCTTAGGTTTCTTCAATAGTACCAAACCATCACATGAGCACAAAATATGAGCACGTTGGAATTTCTTTATAGGAAAATTTTGTTTTTCTACGATACCTTTATGATTTTCCAAGTGTATAAATTCGAATTCACCTGTTGTTCTTTGTAACATAATTTTTTGACGTCCCAACGCTTTGGATTGATCGCGCTGAGCTTTTGCGAACATATTGTTGTCAGAGATTATAGCATTCCATGACTTGGAAACAGATTTAAAACGTAATAAAGATGGAATAGGTACCTTAATTAGGACGTCGAAAAGGATATCATGTGGAAGAACACATGTATCGTTTTCATATATTGTCTTTCGTAATTTTGCCTTCGACATTATTATTGTTATTTCTGTTGCTGTTATACTTCTAATAGGGTTTACTTCATATATTATAATGTGATGAGTTATAATTAATATAGAAAAAGTAACTTCCATAAATAAGGACAAAATAATGAGATCTTTAATCCTTTTCCGATGTGTATTAGGAAGACAAATAAACGGTGTAAAATTAACGTTAATTGGAATAGTTTGATTAAAGGGATTGGGATAAAATAAATAGTCATGATCAATAAAAATTCTTTATGAATTTATTTAATGTTTTCCTTGTATATTGAATCTTGTATAGTTAATCTCTGTATAATTTAATACACCAATTTGTATATTATTTTATACCTAGTAGTCCACGTCTCAAATATTGGTCATCCTTGCTAAAAATTATATTCGTAAGGAATACTTGTTATTTTAGAAGTTTAAGACAATATTAATTATTATATTCTTTTTTTTTATTTTATCTTTAGTAATAACTATTGTGGAAACCTGTAAACACCTCAATTATGACATATAAATTAAATAATATTCAATGAATAGATTATATTTTAATGGCATAATACATAGGACGCTCAAACTTAGACACAACTGCCAAGTAAATATTCCAATTAACTTGGAGTATGCATGAAAATGAACACTCCAATTTATAAATACCTTCAAAATTTATGTGTCACATCAACATGAGGTGTCCACGAGACACAATGAGGACAAGTTGGAGTTTTAGTTAATTGTCCATTGACATCAAGTAAAAGTCTTATTAGTATTTTTTTCAAGAAACATGTACATGTAAAACACGACAAGTATTTTAAAATGGAGGAACTATAAGTCTTTAACAATATGGAATAGTACTTTTAGTAAAATACAGATTAAGAGGAACAGAGGAAGTGTCCAATGATTAAAGATTGGCGAAAATTAGCTCATGAAAACACGATTTGACCTTTAAGCGGGTCATTTATTAACTCAACCTACTTTGATGTGTCCAAATTTCAGTCCAATTCGCTCATTTGACACCCCTAATGGTAATTAAAGTGAAGTTCCTCTTCTAATGTTATATAAATCTGTTTTGTGTTGCAATAAAGGTCAAGTTGCACCATAATGAATCAATTAAAGAATTGTGCAAAGATGTAAATCGTAAAACTAGTCAATTTATGACGATACTCACACTCAATGACCTTTTTGTAAAAGTTTTTCACACAATCTAACATACATGTTTACTCTCCACTCTCTGTTGGATCAACCCCAACTCATAGTAATTGCAGACGCCATACTATACTTCAATTATGTTGGATAGACCCCAACTCATAGTAATTGCAAACAACCATACTATACTTCAATTATGTTGGATCAACCCCCAACTCATAGTAATTGCAAATGACCATACTATACTTCAATTAATCAAACATCATATCGAACCTTTCCTTAATGTTGTTAGACAGATCGTCTCTGTCTCTTCCTCTTGTGCTTGAGATTGAGACACGAAGAATATAAACTATCCAAACATATTGAAGCTATGGGAAGATCCACGGACATTTTAGTTTTTGTAAACAACTGTTGCTGGGGATTATACATAAAAATGCTACAGCATTGCCATCCTTGAAAGACAATTTCACCATTTCGCGTGCAACCCAAAAGAACTCTATCTTGTACAAACTTTTTGCAAATACTTGGCAAGTTGGATATGCTCATTAACAATTTCCAGCTTTCATCTTGTTGCATAATCCATATGTCCAATACTACACTATGCATATTCCCACCGTATAAACTAAGACAATCTTTCAGACTAGTCAAATAAAATAAGTCATTTCCACCGACAAAATCAGGTGTTGGAAGACTTTTCATTTCATCTGACTTCACGTCAAAGTATATAATAGTAGAGGCTCTATTTACAAATACTCTTACTTTACCCATATTCAGAGACCAGAATACACAACCTTCCAGACTAATTCCACTAGACACGATGTGACGTGGTGGTAATCGTTGTACTGGACAGGGGAACCCTGTTTTTCTTGTCCAAGAGTTGTTATTCAAGGAGTAGATAACGTAATACAAGTCATATATCAATATAACCTTGTAATCATCGACACTAGAATCATAACATAAACCACAACCACTCACACGTCGAGGCAAGTTATTGTAATTCAAATGATTATGAGGACACGTAAGAGTTCGATATTGATCTCTAGTAGACGGATTCCACAAAGCATAATTTTTGTAAGCTTTAGGGTTCTTTAAAAGAACCAAACCATCACATGAACACAAGACTACAGCATGTTGGAATCTTTTTAAAGGAAACTTTATCAGTTGATTTTCCATCAGAACTAATTGAGATCTTTCGAGGTTTCTAAACTCGAAAACATTACTATTAAATCTTTGTAACAAGAGCTTTTCATGGCCCAAAGCTTTAGATTGATCGCGATGAGTTTTCTTGAATTGATTATCGGAGATCATAACATTCCAGGGCTTAGAAACTGATTTAAAACGTAACAAAGGTTTAGCTGGTATGTTAATGAGGATGTTGAGAAGGATATCAGTAGGAAGAATGGATGTATCATCTTCAAAGGTAATTGTCCTTTTATGTAATTTCTTTTTTCTAACACGATTCGATATGCTAGTGCTGGTATGTAATTTCTTTTTTCTAGTATGATTCGGTGTGTTAGTGTTGGTATGCAATTTCTTCTTTGGCATTTTGGTTGAAGAAAAATTGGCTAATGCGGCAAGTAGTAGTGGAGGAAAAAGGTTTTAGGTTAGGGTTTAAACCAATTGTATTGTGAGAAAAGTATTTTTTTTATTTTGCAACCTTACACAATTTAAAATATCATAATCTTTAAAATTCTCTACCATTTAAAAAAGTTATAAAAATCCTCTCTCGGATACATCTCTATCCCCTCTCGTATACATTCCTGTCATTAAGTAATGTATCATTTGCAATGTATCGAACAACCAAGGAATGTATCTGAGGGAAATGAAAAATTCGGAATTTTTGTAACTAGGGAAACTTTTAGGATAGGATGTAATTAGCCCCTAAATGTATACTTTTTTCCTTGGAACCACGTGGGCCCACAATCATTATTCTTGAGGTGTGCAATGCATAAATTCGCTCTTGTGCAATAGTTGACAAACCACATACGAGTAATAAATGGCACTAGCCAAGCACGATACAATGAACTCGACTGAGAAGGTATTGGCAAATAATTGATCTCTAGTCTCTCCTATGGAATACGTATCACACCAACTAAGATTTATATTCGGAGAATCAAGTATCAGATTTGTGTTACAAAGCTAAACCTGAAGCGAGGTTTCTGAAATTATCCTATTAATTAAATAAGGAAATTCTTGATTTGAAAATAAAACTTGATTGGAAGTATATTATGGTAATAAGGTAATAGACGCGAACCAAATCAATCATTACATAAGGATTACTTTTACGATACAATAAAAGTGAAGTAACAATCTAAACAAATATTATATCTAAATCAACATTACAAATCATATCAGACTAACTCAAATAGTTCAAATTGTAGATTAATCATCTAAACAGAGCAGGCTCAGAACCAGAGTACTCTGCAATCCCCCTTTTATCTTCACCATTTTCCTCTGATAAACGTAACGAAATTCAGATACTCGATAAATAAAATAAGAACAAATATAAACTATCCAAACATGTTGAAAACGAAACAAAGATTTAACAGGTAGCTGCCTCTCTTTTTCTCTATCTTTCTCGTTCTCTCGACTTTGAGACTGGAAAATATAAACTATCCAAACAAGTTGAAATAACGCGAAGATTCCTATGGTTTGATATTTGAGATTCCGTAAGCAATTGTTGTCTTGGATCATATATAAAGAGCCGGGAAGCAATCGATTCTTGAAAGACAAATTCACCATTTCTCGTGCAACAAAATAGTTGTGTACCTTTTATAAATGTTTTGCAAATAGTGGGCAAGTTGCATACTTTCATTAACAATTTCCATTCATCTCGTTCCATAATCCATATTTCCAATACCAGATTCTGGCTATTACCGCCATATAAACTAAGACAATCTTTTATATTAGTCATCAAACCAAAAAAGTTGTTTTCCCTAGCAAAAACTGGCGTTGGAAGCTCTTTAAGTTCATCTGACCTCCCATCAAAATATATAATTGTAAAATTTCTTTCATCAAGATTGTCGTAGTACATCCAATATACACAACCTCGAATACTAATTCCATCACACAAGGAACAATCATGTAGTAGACGTACTACATGACTAATTGAACTCTTCGTCCAACAATCATTCTTCAAAGAATACATAGCATAACTCGACTTATAAATCAATATAATCTTGTAATCATCGATACTAGAATCATAAAAAATCCCACAAGCATTTGGAACTTTGCCATTGTAGCTAAAATAAGGGCATGCAAGAGTTTTATATTCTCTCGTAGACGGATTCCACAAAACATAAGTTTTATAGAGGTTTTTTAGAAGAACCAAACCATCACACGAACACAAAATTATAGCTTTTCGAAATTTTCTAGGAAGAAAAATTCCCTTTGCAATTATATCTAATTGTGAAGTTTCCAACTCTCGAAATCCAAATTCATTAGTACTTTGTTTGAGTAACAATAACTTTTCACGTCCCAATGCTTTGGATTCATCATGATGAATTTTCTTGAATTCATTGTCGGAGATTATAACATTCCACGACTTAGAAACAGATTTAAAACGTAATAAAGATTTAACTATAGGTACCTTAATAAGTATGAGATATTGGATATCAGTTGGAAGAATGCAAGTAACTTCATCAAAGTCTGATTTATTTTTCGCCATTATAATATGTAATTGGACAACAATGCCTCTATTAGGGTTTACGTCCAAAAATATATTTTTTTAACCATATATATACAAACTCAAATACTACTATTAATCACTTTAATTATTTTCGGCAACAATTTTATTTTAATTTTTAAAAAAGAGTTTTAGAAGGAAACAAAACCTTCTTCTTCTTTTGTAGTAATAGAAAGATTAGATTTACCCTACTAGTTTATTATAAGGTTTGTTGATTAAAATAATGGGTTGGGTAATAGATGGATAAAGTGGATTGAAAAAATAAACATTACCGGTATTATTTATAGTATAGTTTATAGTTTTAAGAGAAAAGGGTCAAAAATGCCCTTAAAGTATGTGAAAGGAATAAAAATGTCATCCGTTTATAGTTTGGCTCAAATATGTTCTTACCGTCAATACTTTGGTTCAAAAATGTCATTTAACTATGCGAAAGGAACAAAAATGTCCTCCGTTTGTAGTATAGTCCAAAAATGCCCTTGCCGTCAATACTTTGGTCCAAAATGCCCTTATTGTTATTTAAATGGGTCAAAAATGCTCATTTTCCAAATAAAGATATTATTATTTTCTTTTTAACACATTCTTTTTCTAATAATATTTTCTTAAATTAGCAAATGTTTATCTTACTTCAATTCAGAAAAAAATAAAAAATAAAAATATTTCTTAATTTATTATCATTATATTTTATCGTTATATAAATATAAATTAATGATGGATATACTATGATCTTATATGTATGACATATACTATTTATCGAAAGGATACATGAAGTTATTCTATTTTAATTGATAAAATGAGATTAAGAAGAAAAAAAATATTTCCTACATTTTTATTAGTTAAAGTGATTTTAGAAGAAAGAAAACATGAATAGTATTTTTTAATAATATTTTAATTAGGAAGAAGATGTGTTTAAAAAGAATAAAAATAATATGTTTATTTGGAAAAAGGCATTTTTGATCCATTCTGTAACTATAGGGGCATTTTTGGACCAAAGTATTGGCTACAAGGGCATTTTTGAGCCAAAAAATTGATGGTAAGGGCATATTTTAGCCAAACTATAAACGGAGGACATTTTTGTTCCTTTCACATAGTTTAAGGGAATTTTTGAACTTTTTCCCTAGTTTTAATATTCTCATTAATCTCATAAGAGATAAATATTTAGTTTCAGAACAAACATCTCATCCATAAGATTTATTTATAACGAAAAAATTATTTAAAGGTAATAACATGTATTCCATTACTCGCATTAGATACTGGCTAAATTTAAATTCGCACATTGTATGATTTATTCGTGAGGTGGCGTTTCCAATATAATTTTTTCCATCTTGACTAAACGCTCACTTGAACAAAAGATGGATGATTAAATACTAGCAATAAAGTATTACAACTTAAAAACTAGCAAAATTAATGGGTAAACTTAGTAGTTCAGTTGATTGCTTATTTAAGTTTTCACCTTAAAGTTAAAGAAAGAAAAAAGAAAAGACTTTTGAAATGCGTGAAAATCTCCAAAGTATTAGCCTTATATTAAACCAAAATAAACATATATTTAATTCAACAATATGAATCATATAATTAAGATTAAATCAAGTAGTTCAAATTGTAGATTAATCATCACTAAACAAAGCATATGTTCATTAACCATTTACATTTTCCATATGTTTCATAATCCATATGTCGTAACCAATTGAAAACGAATCAAAGACTTAATAGGAAGCCAAACAAGGATACCAAATAGGATATCATATGAAAAAAAAATGGACTTATCATCTAAAAAGGCAAGTAACAGACTCTCTTTCTCTTTCTCTTTCTCGATCTCTCAACTTTGAGACTCGGAAAATATAAACTATCCAAACATGTTGAAATAGCGCGAAAAATCCTATTCTTTGATATTTGAGATTTCGTAAGCAATTGTTGTCTAGGATTATATATAAAGAGTTGGGAAGCTATCCATTCTTGAAAGACAAAATCACCATTTCTCGTGCAACAAAATAGTTGTGTACCTTTTATAAATGTTTTGCAAATAGTGGGCAAGTTGCATATTTTCATTAACAATTTCCATTCATCTCGTTCCATAATCCATATTTCCAATACCAGACTCTGGTGATTGCCGCCATATAAACTAAGACAACCTTTCATAATAGTCATCAAACCAAAAAAGTCGCTCTCCCTTGCAAAAACTGGTATTGGAAGCTTTTTAAGTTCATCTGACTTCCCATCAAAATATATGATTGTAGAATTTCTTTCTTCAAGATTGTCGTAGTCAATCCAATATACATAACCTCCGGTACTAATTCCCCCATTCAAGGAACAATCATGTAGTAGACGTACTACATGACTAGTTGAACTTGTTTTCTTCGTCCAACAATCATTCTTCAAAGAATACATACCATAACTCCACTTATAAATCAAAATAATTCTGTAATCATCGACACTAGAATCATAAAAAATCCCACAAGCATTTGGAACTTTGCCTTTGTAGTTAAAATAAGGACATGCAAGTGTTTTAGATTCTCTTGTAGACGGATTCCACAAAACATAAGTTTTGTAGGCCATAGGGTTTTTTAGAAGAACCAAACCATCACACGAGCACAAGACTATAGCTTTTCGAAATTTTCTTGGAAGAAAAATTCCCTTTGCAATTATATCTAATTGTGAAGTTTCCAACTCTCGAAACCCAAATTCATTAGTACTATGTTTGAGTAACAATAGCTTTTCACGTCCCAATGCTTTGGATTGATCGCGATGAGTTCTCTTGAATTCATTGTCAGAGATTATAACATTCCACGACTTAGAGACAGATTTAAAACGTAACAAAGATTTTACTATAGGTACCTTGATAAGTATGAGATATTGGATATCACTCGGAAGAATACAAGTAACTTCATCAAAGTCCGATTTATTTTTTGCCATTAGGGTTTACGTCCAAAAATATTTTTTAACCATATATATATACTAACTCAAATACTAATACGCCTATATTTTATTTATTTAATTTCAATTTTCACTTTATTTACTTTCGACAATTATTTTATTTTATTTTTTAAAGAAGAGTTTAAGAAGGAAACAGATTAACCTCTCTTTTTTTTCAAGTAAAAGAAAAATTATAATATTTTAAAGACTTGTTGATTAATTATGTTAGTCATTAGCCCGCCAAGATGAAACATACCATAAGAAATTCTACCCTTTCCCAAAAAATAATTATTGAAATATTGTCATGGCTTTCTGTCGAATCGTTAATATCGAAATTATATTTTGTTGACATCCATGCAATGTGTTAAGCGCAAATTTGCAATTCATATGATGGCAAAATCATATTCGATCGCGATCGATCAATGTAATATTAATTAGGAACTTGGAAACTAGAAGACACCAACTGTATAACAAACAAAACCATAAAATTTTCTTTTAGGATTCCATGAAATAATTAGACAAAAGGGTATGTGAAGGCAAGGTGCTTTTAAGTGAAAATTTAGCACCTGTATAAAAATAACAATGATCTACATTTACATAATCTCATAATGATGTGTCTATATACTCTGAAGAAAGTATTATCCTAAGAAGCTCTTTCAAATTAGCTAGTACATGTCTTGGCCCTAAACTTCTGCCTCCAATATAATTCAGAAGTTGTTCAATATCCTGCACACAGCAGAAGAAGAAGAAGAAGAAGAAGAAAAAGTTAGATTATCGAATTTAACTTCGATGGAAATGCCAAAACCAAAGAAAATTAACATGATGAGAACTCAGAAGTGTCAATTGAAAGCCAGTAGAACCCTCAAATGGAGGTAACAATCAAGCTTTTTAAGTCGTAGCATGTAATGCTTGGTAATCAACTATATGGCAAGAACCATGAACTAAGGCTACATAGTCATATGATCTATTGCCCTCTCTCATTGGCTAAAGAGGACAAGACTGTTAAGGGGTCGTTTGGTTGGGAACAAGTCATCCCAAGATTAATTATCATGGGATTAGCTATCCTGGGATAAGTTATCCTCCCATCACTATGGTATAAATGGTGGGATAAGTTATCCCAAACTTGGCAATCAAGAAGAAAGGAGGTACCAAGAGTCAAGATAACCTACAAGGGCATCAAGTATAAGAAGCTGAAAGATCTCATAGACAATTTCAAGCATCTACTAACATAAGAATTTTTTGTCCTGGGCAAGCGGATGAATGGATAAAAGAGAAGGAATAAACAGAGTAAATTTTGCTAATCAGGAGTGATCCTGCAAAGGATTTTAACTATTAAAAGGTTACGATATGAAAACCTATGTACTGAGGAGTGCCCCCACCTGTCTTTCTAAGTTTCTTCATAACTTGTTATTTCTAGCTATAACAGGAAAACAAAGTTAACTTGGAAGGATCACATAACTTAGTCTCTCCTCTGTGGTGGATAACATACTACAACTCAATGCTTCATTTGTATCTTGGAATCACAAAAAAAAGTCTCCTTGGCGGTGGATAACATACTATGCCTAAATGTTTCCCTACCTCTTCGAATCAAACTGGACAGTAATAATTGGAAAGGAAGGAAGAGACTGTTTTAAAACTTTCACTTTTTTAACTTCAAGGCAATTTCCTCAAATATACCAAGATTAATATTTGAAAACAGATATCTAGATTTTTTAAAATGCAAGTGGTATCAGAGATCCAATTCCATTGAACATGTTGTATCATAGAGTTGTCTGAATAGATTGTACATGGAGCATGGATTTTCATACACTCTTACAAGGACCTAGCTGGATATGCCGAGGTAAGATAAAGAAGCAGACCTTATTCAGCAAGAAAACAGCATATGCCGCTCTTGTTGAGTCTTGGCCTTCTAAAAATAGAGGAAATTCCACCGGTCTTGAATTTGTGGAAACTGAGGAACTAGTTATTAAATCAGATGATGAAGGCTCTATTGAAGGTGCATAATCACGGATATATGATCGAGATCCTCCAAACCTCAAGGGATAACGAAGAGGAACTTGTAAATAAGATGCAATAAGTGTGACCACCTGCATGAAGGTAGATAAGCTAGATTAATATACACTAGCAGACTAATGATAAATTACAGGGAACGATCAACAGAAGAATGACACAAAGGAAACAACGCATCACTGGTAATTTCCCTTTTTTTTATCAATACAATTATTGTTGGTGTATTCCACAAAAAGTAAAAGAATGACTTCTATGCAAATGAATACACACAGAGAGAAGACAGATGTTGATGAACTACCACAGGATAAGTTCCTGGCTTATTAGCCAACTCTCAAGATAGGATGTCAACCTTGACTTCCCAATTGTTTTAAGACAAAAACTGACTTTGACACTCCGTGATAAAAAATAAAACTGAATTAGATACTTAATTAAGGTGTCTGTGGATATCTGTCTTCACATGTTTGCACAATCTTTTTTGTTATGTGGAAATTTGGAACTCCAAAAGTGGAGAACTTAGATTCTACAAGTCATCTAATAAGAAGTGAAATATTACATTGATTAAAAACAGCCAAAATGGGAAAAATACAATTTAAAACGAAGAGTCTGAAGCAAAGAGAACGAACACACATGTGCAACATATCCCAGGGCAGTTGCAGACCTCTGAACCTCCTTCTTATCAGTAAAGAAACTCATCTTAGTGAACACAGTCAAATGTAGACCCGCAATGGTCAAGGATCCGTGATCTAAAGGTTTTGACGCAGCAGAGTCACCTGAAAAGGCAAAAAGAAAACTGAGATAGGCTTGTCTGCTCTTTGTTTCCTCACATTTTTAACAGATGATTTCATGATCTAAACTACAAAAACTACTAGTTACTACCAAAATAATCGAAGGCAACACAATTTCCAGACTCTAACCATCAGCTAATCGTTATCATCAGCTATAGAATCCTCACACATAACCATACTAAGAAACCAAATGAAACAAAACTTCAGGTATTTATTTCAAAGACGATATCGTAAGAAAATTGACTGCTACATTCGATAGGACAAAGCAAGGATTCTTTTAGGCCTATTTATGCACTGAACTACCCACATCTTTGTCGGATTGAATTCATAAATAGACATATCTTAACAGTACTCCACAGTTATAACAGGTATTTTCATATTTACACATAACACGTTCACCAGAAAAGGTTCTTCTCTCAATTTTCTCCATTAGTTATTTTAATCCCCCTACTATAACTCCACTCAAATTCCTATTTATAATAAATGAATGAATAAAAGCTAACAAGAATGATCCGCACTAATGAGGACATTATTTTCAGAAGAAATGACTAGATTCTTGTGGGAACACTAGTGTGCGTCTTCAATTTTCCTTGGCATAATGCATTAAATGCAAGAATCAAGGAGAATCTTGGTCCAACTAATATAGCAACAAAACCAAGTCTATTCCAGGTACCAGGCGAAGAGGAAACCAGAGGACTTTGCCTAGCAATCCATACGTTAGGCCTTCAAATTCACTCTAGTAATGGCCATGTCAGAATGATCTTAAAGCTTGAGACTAAAAGAAGCAGACCAAGCTCTTACACCTTTGTCTCCAAGAAGTGCTTCTCGATCACATCTGCAGTCCTATTTCTTACAAGTGAAGGTGCGACAATGTAGTATCAAAAAGTAACTAAACTCTGCCATGAAATCATCAAACCTTTTTCAAAATTTTCATGCAAGAGCACACGCGTGGGAATATTGACAAAACAAGTCATCATAAGATCCATTACCTGAGTTGGAACTATTGTTGAAAAATTCAAGTTCTTGCTCAGGTGCCTGTCCAATTGCAACCCTCACAGGATAAAGCATGTGAACTTGAGACACCATATACTGTTGTCTCGTTCTGAATACCCTCTGCAAGGTTCTGAGTTGCCCATAACCCCTTTCTCCAGCTAGGGACCTACTTTCATCCTGCATGGAGAAAATGAGACTTTTGGTTATATGGAGTCCCAAAAACCAGAGGGAAAATAGAGAACAATGTAAAACTTTTAGCTTAACAAGGAACTTAGAAAGATAAAAGTATGCGCAAAAAACCATAATAAAACCAGTAGTTGTCAGGACAGCGCCACTCAAAGGAGTAAAACATAGGCACAGGCTGAACCCAGCAGCGGTCCAGATGACCAATCGCACCGAGAAGTACTCAAAGCAGGAGTAATACATCAGAAGAAAAATAATTGAGAAAACTCTATACCAGCAAATAGAGTAACATCCAGGTGAATGCAGGACAAGGCCAACTAAATTTATTTAAAAACCGGAGGACAAGGTCAACTAAATTTTTTTAATAACTGGAAGATGAAGGCCAACTAACTACAGAGAAACTATAATTCTTTTTACACAGATAATCCTATTTCACCAACAACCTCTGCTTGCTTAGTTCACATACAACCTGGGGGCTGGCCTTGGAAGATGATATGGAAAGTCAAAATCCCATTTGAGGTAGCATGCTTCACATGGTTATTGGATAAACAGGCTACTCTGACTCAAAATAATCTAATGAAAAGGGGACTTCAGCTGTGATCCAGATGCATTTTTCGTGGATTCAAGGCTGAGACAATAAATCATCTTTTCTTACACTGTGAAGTGGCTGATAAACTATGGAAGATTCTCATCAATCTAAGGGGTATCAGGTGGACCATGCCAAGGAACATACATGAAGTTTTAGCTTGTTGGAACAGAAAGGGTAATCAGTCTTGCATATGGTGGACTATTTGGAGGGAGAGGAACCAGAGGTGTTTTCAAGATAAATCCTGTAACTTCCAGAAACTAAGGATGAACAGTTTAGTGCTGCTTTATTTTTAGTGCAAGCATGAATATCCTTTAGATGTTGAGGACATTTCTTGTGTTCTAGAATGCTTATGACTAGATAGGTAGTAGGGTTTGATGTAGTTCCCTGTTTATGATATATATGTTACCTTTCTTTAAAAAAAGAAGTGTCATTTCACAAACACAATAGAAAATTCCATATATATATATCCTGCTAAAAAGTGCTTTAAGAAGCACAAGTAGGAGTTTGATAGACAACCAGTTGAGCAAAACAATGTGAAGGATCTAGAATGCAAGCCACTCAGAAGACAGGCTTGATCAACTGACAAGAATAAATTGGTAGGTGTTCCTCATGCCAATTGCCTCACTATGTCGAGATTTTATTAAACTTAACCATATACCACTTTCAAAATTGGTAGGTGTTCCTCATGCCAATTGCCTCACTATGTCAAGATTTTATTAAACTTAACCATATACCACTTTCATGCATCTAAAGTTTTCAATCTCATTATGGGTTGCAAATAACACAAAGCGGGTTAGTAAACGGTCTTTTGGGATGGAACACATGTATAGAAGGTGATGTAGATATATGCATATAGAGAGGGGGGAACAAACAGTTTTCAATGCTAAGATACCTGCAAGCGCTTGCTAGCTGCAGAAAGAGAAGTCCCTGCAACCAAAAGTGACCTGATGTCATTACTAAGTTGCTCCTCTTGCTTCTTGACTTTCTCTTTAACAACTTTAGAATGCATCGACATGTTTCCCATCACTAATTTTCTAGAATCCAGTTTTTCTTTCATCTCATCAAGCTCATTCAAACGACTTAGTGACTCTGCTTCTACCTGAGAACCATATTGCCACCCGCTAACAAGCGGGCTAATTCATTAAAGCCCAAAAAATTAAAAGGAAAGGAGAGACAGTACGAGAACATAGAAGTCAAAAGCATTAAAAGAGCACCTTATTACTTCCACTTCTCTGAATTTACTCGCACAAAATGGTTAGAAAGAACGGAAATGAGACTACGCCCTAAAAGTATGACAATTTTTCTTCTAATCTTCATTTCACTTCAGGAATTTAACAACCCAATATTGAGGCCATGGACAAAGAGAAACAAGTTGTACCACTTATTAAAACTAAAGAAGAACCACTAACGGGATAACTGAAGCACAGTAAATAACGAGTAACAATAGTGCTACTTTTTTTAATGACCCTGGTTATCGGACCAGCTTTCATGCACCTCGACTAATTCCACTGAATACCTGACACCTCTCACCAGCAGCAACAGGTGCCCCAGCCGGGCGACATCAAAACTTTCGTACAGATCTTCATAGTTGACATCGACTCATCCGGCTATGATGATCTTGTCTTGGCTCTTATTGATGAAAAGTCCCCTATTTTTATTAAACTTTTAGAAGAATGGGATTTTTTTCTCGCGAACAATGGTGCTACCAGTTAACAAAACTCCTATTACTACTGGATATAAACAGGGAAACAGATACAATGCACTTCAGAAGCAAACAAAAAAACATAAAATAAAAGTAAAAATTCTACTAACCAAGACTATTAAAAAAAAAAAAAGCTCAAAACTTTACCTGTATAAATGACTGTAGTTTCTGCTGAACCAATTCTTTCTTCTGCTTAGCTTCATTAAGAGCAGATGTAAGGCTACACAAAAGAGCTAATTCCTGTTCATAATCTTCCCACTGTAAAATCTTCAAGTTTTTGTCTTTTTTATTCTGAATTTCCCCAGATGAAGCAACTTTCTTCGATTCCATTCACAACTAAACTAGTCGATTTTGATTGAATCTTACAATAACTCAAAAACGGTAGTAGGAAATCATGGTTTTTCTCCCACCACCATATACTTCTCATCATGGTCCTCCTCCAAATCTTGAAAATTAAGTTTCGAAAAACCCCATTTTTGAAACTCAATATGCAAAATTTAAGGAGAATTTATGAATTAGGGCTTGAGAATCAAGGAGATTTGAAAAGGGGAAGATGGGTTTTGGAGAAAAAACTATGGAATTGAAGAAAATTTTTGGGATTTTTGTGTTTGATTTTTCACTTTCTTTGATCAAGTTTCTTCAAATGTGAAATTTGGTTTATGAGATTTTGCTCTTTCTTTGGAATATTGAATAAGAAAAATGGTAAAGGGTTGGGAATTTCCTTTTTGTGAAAAAATCTCTTCTTTTGACTTTTTTTTTTCTTTTTTCTATTTTTCAGCTAAAATTATGAAAATATATTTTTTAATATTTACATGATTAATCGTCGAAAATGTTCTAAGCCTATTAAAAATAGTTCAAATATATCTTTCACTTGTTTAGATCAAATTTATCTTTCTTTCCACTTATTTGGCAGAGAGATCTAACCTCGAAGGCATTATATACATATTGTATGATTATAGGTATACTAGAGAATTTGCTTGTGCTTTGTGCGTATGAAAAAAATCTTATTAAATTCATGATATGATTATATTTTTTTAAATATACATCTGGGAGTGCAGTGAGTTGTTGTTGTGTTTCTTCATATGAATGTCTTATCAAAAAAATGTCTTTAGTTGCTCCACAGGTTGTGGTAACAATGCAAGTGGCTAGATGATTTCACTTGTATAAATACTTGACGCAACTTCATATTTTTGACGAATAATTTTAAGTTTTTCATGACAATGTTTAGGTCGTTACAATTCTCTTCACAAGCCATAAGTTCATGTAGTTCTAAAAATATTGTATACATAATGTATATGTACACTCTGATTTACATAGCCCTAAAAATAAGTATCGGAATATTTAACCCCGAATGCAAGTATTTAATGTAATTCAAGGAAATTAACACATTAAAATTAACAAGTCATCCTTAATCAGAAGTCTCGAATCCGAGGACTGAGTTTTTTTAAATACGAAATAATCTTTGCTAGAAAGTGTTTTAGCAACTAAGTGTTCGATGTTGTTTTTTATTCCATATCGAAAGACTACGAACCTAAATTTAAAGATTTTACTGCAACATCTTGCACATTCAGAAATACTTGATCAAATTAGAATTTGACAAAAATATATTTTGATTTTGATTAACTACGAAATATCCTTAATATTAAATTTAAGTCTAAAACTGTCCTCTTCTCAAGTCTTGACAGAAGCTGAATGTTGAATATTTATTTATTTAATTAAATATATAATAGTATTTTTATTGTTCTGCCTAATTTAACTCAAATTCATTCACACTCCAATATATTAAATCAAACAATTTTCAAAAGACTCAATACTTCTTAGTTTTCATTCGATATAATACCTTAAATTGACTCTCTTTTATTGTCTTTATTCTGATTTCACGAACAAATAATTTATTTTGAGCTACTAACATATAAGAACAAAAACAAATGAGCCATATTATTGAATCAAATAAAAGGAAAGTGAGAAAACTTTCTTTTATCATTGATGCTTTGTGAATAACTTAAAATCAACTATACCTTTTTTAGTGTAATAATAAAAATTTAGAAACTTTCTTTAGTTACCTAGCTTGAGTATCAAAAATTTTAGTAATTCCTCATTTAGTATATTTGAAGTAATAATATTATTTCTTTGAGTGCAGCTTTCCATGTCAACCAAAAAATTTTAATCAATATGAAATAATAATTTATGTATGAATTTATTTCTAATCAATTTGCATAAACTATACATGATTATAGGTATATTATGCATAAATTATATATTTATTGGTCATTTTAATATTATAAAAAAAGTACATAATGCATAAATTATATATTTATTGGTCATTTTTAATATTTTAAAAAGGTATACTATGCATAAATTATTATTTATTGGTCATTTTTAATACTATAAAATGAAACTATTTAGATTAGTTCGTTTTCGCATATATTATAAGAGTTTATTTGAAGCTTAATTTATTTTTGAATAAAAATAATTATGTATAGTAAAAATGTTGACCGGTGAATCAACATAAAATAATTGCTGAGCTAAATAAGTCAATAATAATTAATGAGTTGGCAATCCCGACGTACTTGGAAAATCTGAAATTATTATCTGCATAAATAAATAAAAAATTGGTTAAATGCCTTCTTGAAAAACCTACCTATAAATACAAAATATTTCATACAAATTTTTAAAGTAAACTCGCTAGAGAAGTGAAAATTGTAAAAGAGATGGCGACGATTGAAGTGTTATTGCAGTGTGGCGATTGCGGAACTCTGCTTGAATCCGTGGTAGAAGCCCAACAACATGCGCAGAATTTTCACCACACCAACTTCTACGAGTCCAACGAAGCCATTCGCTTTCTTGTTTGCTCCACTTGTGGTCAAAATTTTCGTTGCCATACCGTAAGTTTATAAAAATCATCTATTAAGTTGTTTTTCTCATTTGCCCTAATTTTGGTGAATAAAATTAATTGATACATGTTGCTGGTGAAAGGTGATAGGTATCTCGTCAATTTAGTCAAGATGCACATAAATTGATCTATACACCAACATTTTCAACCCCAAAAAATAAAATAAAAGGAGTATTTATATGGATTTCATCATGATTTTTTTTAACATGACATGATGCATCACTAAAAAAATAAAAAATTGTATTAATCAAAATTGATTAGTAATCCTCTAGTTAAATAACTCAACATTCAATCAAGTATATTACTTAACCTTTTTTGTATGTCAATAGATAATATTGTACCAATTTTAGAAAATGTCTTAAAACGTCAGTAAAAGCAAAAATAATATAAAATAAATTGTGATTGACTGTATACAAATGTCTAGATGAAAAACTTTGAAGTTAGGATAAAAACATCACATCATGTAATTATGTATGTTTATTTGGATATTTGACTTATTTTAACATCGCTAATCTCAAATTAATTTTACATATATATCATTGAAAATATTTTACCTTTCAATAAATGATGAATTATTATTCTCTACGTGATAATATTTTTTAAAATATATTATAAAACATATTTGAAACTTAATTTATATTGAATAAAAGTAATTATTTATTTATAATTAAAATAAAATAGTTGTCAAGCTAAATTAGTCAACAATACGGTGTAAAAACTACTCTAAATTTGACTCGACACTCTTATATATAGCCTTGATAATTATTTTTTTACTTTATTTGAATATCAAATTAACTTTAATCCTGTTTAGTTGTATTTTATATAATTTTTTATAAAAATATATTCAAATTCTAAATATGGTAGAAATAAGATTGAAGCTAATTCAACCCCAACTATAATAACAAAAAAAAAACTTCAACTATAAATACATGAATCGAATCGAAGAGAAAAAAAATAAAAAAAATAGGTGAACGTCACTATGGCGGAAGGGATATTATTGCAGTGTGGCGATTGCGGAACTTTATTGAAATCGGCAGAAAAAGCTGAACAGCATGCGAAAGAGAATTGGCATACTAATTTCCGTGAGTCCAATGAAGCATTTGTGTACCAAGTTTGCAAAGTTTGCGGCAAACATTGTGTTTGTAAAACAGTAAGTTATAATCATCATGGAGAAATTTTGTTATTATGAGGTGATTTTGTGGAATTAGTTGTGGTGCACATATATGTTGCTTAGTTGTGGGAGGAGGCTACAGGTGTCCCGTGGAATTAGTTGAGGTGTGCATACGTGTTGGTGGTGGTGAGAGGTGATAGGTTGCTGTGGAATTAGTTGTGGTGTGCTGGTGGTGGGAGGTGATAGGTATCTTGTCGAATTAGGTATCTCGTGGAGTTAGTAGTGGTGTGCTGGTGGTGGGAGGTGATAGGTATCATGTAGAATTAGGTATCTCGTGGAATTAAGTTAGTCGTGGTGTGCGGTGTTGCTTAGTTGTGGGAGGTGACAAGTGTCCTCTGGAATTAGTTGAGGTGTGCATACATCTTTTTGGTGGTGAGAGGTGATAGGTAGCCTTGTGTTGTGCTGGTGGTAGGAGGTGACAGGTATCCTGTGGAATTAGGTATCTCGTGGAGTTAGTCGTGGTGTGCTGGTGGTGGGAGATGATAGGTATCATGTGGAATTAGGTTAGTCGTGGTGTGCGGTGTGCATAACTGTTGCTAGTGGGAGGTGACAAGTATCCCATAGAATTAGTCAAGGTGCACTTACATGTTGGTGTTAGTAGGAGGTGATAGGTATTTTGTGGAATTAATCGTGGTGTGTGCAACTATAGATTCTGGGAGGTGACATCGAGGTGTATGCAAACTGGCTCGGACATCACGATTATTAACAAACAAAAAAAACAGAGGTGTATTTGTACAGATTTCATTGTGATTTTGTGTTGATGTAGCGTTGTTATTGCTGGAACTACTTGCCTTGATAGGTCAAATTTGGGATTATATTTGTAATTGACCTCTATTAGATTGTAAATTAATGGGAGCTAAGCTATTGAACTGTTGATATTGCTTAGGGAATGTAGTTTACAAGATTATTTTTGGTATTGAATTCTACATTAGTAATGGGGTGTTTGGTTCCCTTCTTCTTTGTTCGAGGACATAAATTAGGGTAGGAGGTTGTTAGATAGTTGAGCGTTTTCTCGCTTATTCTTTTATACTATTAGCCGTACTATACGTCATAGTATTACTCTTGTAGTTGCTTGTCAAGTTCGATTGTTACCAATGATTTCTTTTACACTTCGATTATGGTTTTATCTGTAATGACTATTGCTGTTATCTATAATATTTTGTCATGATCCTTGGATAGTAATCCAGCGTTTAAGGTGCAGTATAATCCATGTATTGTAATATTTATACATAGTTTGTCTGCTTATCGAACTAACCCTTAGTTTTGATGGGAGTTCCAATAGTTAAATTATGGCATTATGTTCAATTGTTGGTATAGCGTTTACATGTGGCTTATGCGAACTTTTGGATTTTGATTATGTGAAGGAGAGTGCTATGCATTCGAAAAGGTCTGGGCATACTGAGTTTTATGACAGGACAGCAGAGGTAGCGGAAGAGGAAGCAAGAAGAAAAAGAGATAGCCTTCGTCAGATACTGAGAGTAGCTATTGATCATTTGAACGAGGTTAGAAATCCTAACGTGTCCTAAAAATTTTGATTTTGCTAAGAACATGTCAACATAGGCAGATCCAAGATTTTGATGTGTATGGTTTCTTGCAACAACCTCAAGTTAGTTTATTATAGTATCTGGTTCTGGAAAATGTGTAGATTTGGTACATCTACAAAGATGTAAGGTCTAATGTGGCTCACGTTATCCAATTTTTTCTTGATTCGGATCAATGCATATTGATGAGCATTCTTGCTTTTTATGATCAACTTGGCCAATATGTTAACGATCATGTTGCACCTCATCCAAAGCAATTGAGTTCGATCTGATAATTCTCGGTTGTCTTTTCTGAAGTTATAACAAAAACATTTTACATCACAGGCCGATACTTCACTGGCAGCAAGAAGAAGACAGCAGCTTGGTTTGCCTTCCAGACCTGTTTTAGAGGAAGGACAGGTAATTTCTGTTGAAATCTGTCGATATGGTTTTGCTCCAATTTGGACATGCTTGTCCGTACTCACGTTGCTTTTTAAATTAATTTTGTAGAGTTCATTGCCTCTAGCTGCAAGGGCCGAGCAGATGGCTGAGTGCCTGCGGACTATCCAGCAGAATCACATGGTAATATTTGAGTCGTTTTTGTTCCAGAATTAAGAAGAATTGTCCTTTCATTCTGAGTCTTTGTCAATTTCCACTAGGATGACGCGGCCAAAGTCACGAAAGCTCTCGACTCACTGCATATGTTTGTTAGGAATATTGCTATGTATCCTGATGAGGAGAAATACCGCAAAATTAGAATCAACAATGCTGTATTCCAGGTGAGAATATGAATTACAAAACGATTGTCCCTTGTTTTTGTTGTTTATTCAATTCTATGTTGTGTTTCTTTCTAACCTTTAAATTCAGTCGAGAGGAAAGATTCTTTTATCCATTTTATACCTCGTTAGTACTCAAATTCGTATGTAATTCGACGTTACTTGGTTCAGGATGTTTTCACACATGTGTATGGCAAGTTTTTACCATCCAATGCTTCAACTCGAACTTTTTTATGTGCGAAGAACAAGTATAGATAAGAGTTTGATTACATTTCAAAACGTGCTCGTTAATTCTGTTTTGACATCTTGATAACAGGCGAGGGTTGGCCACCTACGAGGAGGTATCGAGTTCCTTGAGCTCTGTGGATTCGAAAGAACTAGAGGGGGTGAACACTTGTACATGCCGAGAGAAGATGTGAACATGGATGTGCTTCATTCCGCTGCAAATGTGCTCAACAATGCCATTGGAAATCCATAATATAGAAGTTAAATGTGGTGTTGTTGTTTAGCAAATCAAGAAGTTGGAAACATATGCTCTTATGGAAAACAATTATTTTGTGTTTGATGTTTTGTAATCAACATATAATCTTGTTTTACTCTTGATGTGATATACTTCAATTGTTGATACATGTATTTGTTGGGTATTTGTCCTGAGTTTTTTACCGTAAATTGATTTTCCTTATCCTAAAAGGAAAACATGAAGTCTTCATATTTGGTTAGCCTTTTTCTTGTAGGAAAAGGTTTAGGACTCTATAAATAGAGGCTCGTTGCTTCTAACTTAATCAGCATTCACAATATAGTCCTAGAGGATCTGAGAGTTTTGATTATAATCTTAAACATGTTATGAGATTTATAGGTTCTTTACTAGTCATGCTTATTGAGCACATATTATTTCTAATCAACAGATCTTTACGAGTCATGCTTATTGAGCACGTATCGTTTCTAATCAACAGATCTTTACGAGTAATGGTTATTGAACATATGTTTCTACTCAACAAATCTTTATGAGTCGTTCTTATTGAACACGTGTTTCTAATCAACAAATCTTTATGAGTCATGTTCATTGATATTATAAGAAATCGTTTAATCAACTAGTATCTCCTAACGTATATACAAGATTTGAGCAATCAAGTTTCTAGATCCGCCCCCTGATACAAGCATACATGCATATAAACATACACGTTTACTTCATTTCAAAATATTTGTTCTTTTTTACTGTCAAACAATATAAGCTTTTAACTAACATTTAAGGTATATATCTTCATCATATTGATACAAGAAAATTGCAATTTATAATACTTTTCTGAATTTAAGTTTCAAAATATCAAATCAATCTCATATAATTTAACTTTAAAAACACTCGAGAACGTGACAACCAAATATTTTATGTGTTTCTTTCTTCATTGGTGAATCTTATCAACTTTTTCTTTGCTACAAACCTAAACAATCTTGATTTGTTCAACAATGAAAGTGATTAACAAGCTCAAATTTCCAAAAAAATCTCTCAAAATCATCAATCCTATACCCCATTTTGAGAATTTCAATGAACCCCATTTCATATCTCTAATCCATAGTTCCAAAAACTCTCTTCAGCTTCAACAAATCCATGCCCAAATCATTCGAAAAAACTTATCATCCAATAGTAGAATTGTTACTCAGTTGATATCTTCAGCTTCTTTACACAAATCCATTAACTATGGTTTGTCAATTTTTAATTGTTTTCTTGATAAAAATGTGTTCTTGTTCAATGTTTTGATTAGAGGGTTAAAGGAGAATTCTTTATTTGAGAAGTCCATTTTGTATTTTAGGAAAATGGTTAAAATGGATGTTAGACCTGATAAGCTTACGTATCCGTTTGTGTTGAAATCAGTGATGGCATTAGGTGAAAAGGCAGTTGGTGGGGGTGTTCATTGCCGGGTTTTGAAGGTGGGTTTGGAGTATGATACGTTTGTGAGGGTTTGTTTGGTTGAAATGTATGTGAAAGTTGAGTTGATGGATTTTGCATTGCAACTGTTTGATGAAAGTCCTGAGAGAAATAAAGTTGAGAGTGTTATTTTGTGGAATGTTGTGATTAATGGGTGTTGTAAGATTGGACGGATGAGTAAGGCGTTGGCGTTGTTTGAGGAAATGCCTGAGAGGAATGTGGGTTCTTGGAATACTTTGATCAGTGGGTTGTTGAGGAATGGGGAGGTGGATAAAGCAATGGAGCTTTTTGATGAGATGACGAATGAAAAGAATGTTGTTTCTTGGACTTGTATGATTCATGGGTTAATGCTAAATGGATTGCACCAAAAGGCTCTGGATTTGTTTTTTAAGATGGTGGAAGAAGGCGTGAAGCCGAATGGTTTAACTGTTGTATCTGCTCTTTCTGCTTGTGCGAAAACTGGGGCACTAGAGGCAGGGAAAAAGATTCATGATAATATTATGAACAATGGGCTCCATTTGAATGCAGCAGTTGGTAATGCTTTGCTTGATATGTATGCAAAATGCGGGTATATTGAGTCTGCAAGCCTGGTTTTTAGTGGATTGAAGGAGAAGGATATCCGTACATGGAGTATTATGATATGGGGTTGGGCAATTCATGGAGATGTAGATAAAGCTCTTAGGTGTTTTGAACAGATGAGATTGACTGGTACTTTTGATACTCTTTTGTCCATGGAGTTACTTGGATTCTATAGGAAATTGTTTGACAAAGTAAAATATTTTTTTTCTAATGGTTGCAGGAATCAAACCTGATGGAGTTTCTGTCCTTGCTGTTTTAACCGGATGCTCTCATGCTGGACGGGTGGATCAGGGCCTTCAAATCTTTGATAGCATGCAGCGTGAGTGCTCAATTGAGCCCACTATGAAACATTATGCTGCAGTAGTAGATTTACTTGGCAGGGCTGGCCGATTTGATGAGGCCTTGAAATTTATTGCAAGTATGCCCTTGGAGCCAGATTATGTTATTTGGGGTGCACTTTTTTCTGCTTGCAGAGCTCACAAGAACATTGAAATGGCAAAAGTTGCATCCGAGAAGCTCCTTCAGCTTGAGCCAAAGCATGCTGGGGGCTATGTGTTTCTGTCTAATGTTTATGCAGGAGCAGGGAGATGGGATGACGTAGAAAGAGTTAGAAGTTCAATGAAGAACAAAAATGTTGAGAAGGATCCTGGATGGAGTTCAATGGAGGTGGATGGTCAATTGCATACATTTGTTGCTGGTGATAGTGCTCATACACGTAAACAGGAGATAAACTTGAAATTGGAGGAAATCATTACAGGAGCTAAACAACAAGGTTATATGCCTGAAACTGAGTGGGTGCTTCATAACATTGATGAGGAAGAGAAGGAGGGAGCATTGGGAAGTCATAGTGAAAAGTTAGCACTTGCTTTTGGGCTCATTAGTACTGGTCCTGGTGTGATCATTATGATTGTGAAGAACCTTAGAGTGTGTGGGGACTGCCATTCTCTAATGAAGTATGTCAGCAGGATGAGTCAAAGGGTGATTGTGTTAAGAGATATAAAGAGATTCCACCATTTCAAAGATGGAGTTTGTTCCTGTAAAGATTACTGGTGAACTAGTAAGTGTTGCCCGTCTTACAATGTCTGTCAAATTTGCTAGTTCAGCTTATAACTGTTCATATATGTCATACTAGACTTCTAGCAATTTCTGGATGCCGTTGTTTATGACTATTGCCAATTTATTTCGGTTTACTGCTTTTCTCAGTTGAAACCTTTTTTGATAAATATTGTTGGCATCTCGGAAAAAAAACTTCTCTTTGTCTCTATCTTTCTCTATTTAAGTGCTGGATGTTTTTACCATGTGTCCTGTTATGTCCTCGTCTACACAGAGATTTTGAGTTTGGAAAGACTTGCCACTAGTACTACTCATAATTTGTCAGTACTAACATAATAATATCTGCTGGAAGTGGATAAACCTAGTGAAAAATGAGTGTAGTTAAAAGGCAAGCATAAATATTCTTCTCCAATTACAGTTCTAAATGCTTTATCTGGATGTATATGCAGATCCTGGATTTTCTTACTGCTTTGTTGGCATATATTTGAAGGTTTTGTTAGATTTTTATAATTTCACTTAGTCTTCAAGATTCCCTGTTCTCTCTATTCACTATGGACTCTTCATTTTCTCTAAATCTTACAAATCCACCATCTTCTAGATATCAGGAGTCAAGCATCCCATACATATCTCGTGTTCAGTGCCAACACTTATCAAAGATGGGATCTTAAAAAAGATGGATTACATATGGAGTGTCTATCGTGTAGTCCCCTCAGCTCCCCATGTGCTAAGACATGATGTTACATCAGGTAATTTTATGTCTATTTGATTCATTGTGATATGCTAAAGGATTTACTGCAAAATTGATCTTTTTCAGTTAAGCCTTTCATGCTTTGTTAAGTTTGAATTTACAAATCTAGTCCAGACTCCACTAAGTGATGAACTTTGTTACTCTTTATTGTTTCTTATCTGAAAATAGCATAATTTATTTACATGGTGCCTATCAAAACGAAGAAAGGTTTGATTTAAATTACATGGTATTTTACTCGGCGTGTTCAAACTGCTTACAGGGTTTGACAAGACTTTCCTGTTCTCCTCATCATCAGCATGCTTGCCTACTTCTGTATACTGGAAAGGTTTTTGGTGAGTAAAGACTACACCTTAATGTCATCATATTCCAGAAAAAAAAGATCTTAAGTAATGCTTGTTTACAGGTCATCAGAAAAGGATCATGTCCAAATGATTTGCAAGTTTGTCACATTTTTTTGTTTCTTGTGTGGAAAACAGCATGGAAAAATAGATTGTTATTGGCATTGGGTAATGTATTGGCATGTGTCTGTCGTTTGCTTTCTGTTTTGTTGTGAATTGGCTTATGCAATATCTGCTTCTTTCATAAGAATTAGAATGCGCTTTAAAAGTGAGTCATTTCAGAAAACTATGTTGGCTAAGCTCACAATCACAAAACAGAGAAATTAGAATGGATTTTGTCAGTGCTATTTATTTGGTCACATTTTAATAGGCATTTATATGGTTTATGCTAAATCATCACTCATTTTTCTTTGCTAGTATATGTGACTACTTTCTTGTGACTGGTACATGGTTTCAGTTAGAGGTCATCGCCTCGTCAGCATTGACGTAGCTCAGTTTTTTGCGATTGGGCTGAAGTTAAGAATGTCACTGGTTGCTCCAACTGCTGAAAATTCACATATTCAAGAGAGACAATAGTCGTAACGGATGTGGCATTTGGCATCATCAAAATCTTGGATAGCATTTTGTGAAGATCCAAATAGTCTCTTCAACCTCCATGCGTATGGCAACTTGAAAAACTACAGTAAGGAGTCTAGTCTTCTGTGCCCTTGTCAAGCAGGAGCTGTGTCACCTGTTTAGTAGGACAGGGAACAAAGCAAACCCCAAACTTGCCCGGGACAATACCACAGTCCGATAATGTGAAGAAATGGACCTCAGCCCTAACTTAGCCCCAACAACTAGTTAATAAAGCGAGGATAGCCCAAAACCACTGGCAAATAACCAGGTCTCACACCGATGAGCACACTCAAAGACTGGACATTTGGAGTGTGGACAATATAACACGAGGATCCGACATTGGATAAACCAAGAGTTGGACATGAGGCAGTGATCATGTGCTTAGTGATTTGCAAGTTTGTTACATTTCTCTTGTTTCTTATGTGGAAAACAGCTTGGAAAAATAGATTCTTATTGGCATTTGGTAAATGTATTGTAATATCTCTGTCCTTTGCTTTATGTTTTCTTGTGAATTGGCTTATGCAATAATATCTACTTCTTTCATAAAAATGAGATTGTGATTGGAAGTAAATCAATAGTTTCTTGTCTTCGATTTCGGGTACTATCTATTGTATCTTATACTTCATTTATTGTGATTTTTGGTATTATCTATTGTATCTTATACTTCGTTTATCATGGTTTCTACAATATTTTGTCATGATTTCTTCACTTCTCTTATTTTTCTTATCAATATGATTCAAAGCAAACACAACATATACCTATAATAGAATGTGATAAGTAGTAATTTATTTTTAATTGTATAAATATAATGAACAAAACAAGGTAAACAAAAGATAAATTTGCAACTTTATTTATGGATCAGTAAAAAAAAAATACAAAATTAACTAGTGCATGATTTTTGGAAAATATAAAGTATCCAAACCTGTTGGGTATGGATATAAATACGAATATTTAGAATTGAACATAAATTCCTTAACAACTATTTTTCGTTGTTTAGGGTTATAAATGGAAATATGGAAATTCGTTGGTCCTCGAAAGATAATTTCATCATTCTCCACGCAACATAAAATTTTAGTATATTCGTAAAATTTTGGTAATACCTTGGGAATTTTCATTAACAATTTCCATCTATCATCTTCCATGATCCACATGTTCAATTCCAATCCGTTCTTTTTTTGTAGGCAGTATACGCTAAGATGACCTTTCAAGATAGTTAAACGGAACAAGTGCTTCTTACGACTATCACCTATGAAATTCGGTGTTGGAAGCTCCTTCAATTCATTCGACTTCATGTCAAAATATATAATGGTAGAATTTATGTTATCGTCCGTCACCTTATACCAATATACACAACCACCGATGGTAATTCCCTCATATAAATATGATGACCATAAATTAATACTTAATTGTGGGAGAATTGTTTTTCCGTCCAGAAGTTTCTAGTAGAATTGACAAGATAAAACAACTTATAGATCAATATAACCTTACAATCATCGGTGGTAGAATCATAACACAACCCATGACCTTGAGGTTTATAACACATCTCGTTACCCCGAGGAAGTGAGGAAATATTCATATGTGGACATGATTCAAGCTTTAAGCATTGTCTAGTCGATGGATTCCACAAACCAAACGTCTCGTAAACCCCACTGTTTCGTAATAGTACTAAACCATCATGTGAGCATAAGAGACGAGAGTGTTCGAATCCCTTTAGAGGAAAATTGTTATCTTCTATGGCAATTACTCGATTATTTTTCAAATTAATAAACTTAAATTCATCGTTAATATAACTTTAATTTGTAATAAGAAACTTACACGTCCCAACACTTTGGATTGATCGATATGAGCTTTCTTAAATTCTCGACTGAAGATTATATCATTCCATGATATAGATACACATCGAAAACGTAATAAAGATTTAACAGGTAATCTAACGAAGATAGAGAATAAAATATCACATGAAACATTAATATCAGACTTATGTGGCATTACGTCTGCTATTGGAGAAGAATGACTTTCGTTAGGGGTTATTTAATTATTTATATGATTTATGTGTATAAAATAAAATTTCAAGACTCCTTGTTATGAGCAAAAAGGATTCTTTTAATAGAGGAAAATAGCAATTATAGTATATATATTTATTTACCTAAAGTTATTATTTTAGTTTACTTCCATAAATTAATAAGAGTTGGTATATAGTTTGTTTTATTTTTGGCATTTGGTAAATTGTGAATTGGCTTATGCAATATCATAATACATAGAAATATAGTTTCTTGTCTTTCGATTTCTGTTCTTGATACTATCTATTGTATCTCGTACTTTGATTATTGCACTATTTTATTATAGTTATATATATTGTTCCTTTTTTCAAAATGTTTACTCAGTATTTTCACTTTTGTTATTTGATCATTTGGATATTTCCTTGACCCGAGAGTTTATCAAAATTCGAAAGCAAACATCCACCTCTCTAGGTAGCGTTAAGATCTAGATCTAGTACATACACCCAATCCTCTGTAGATCCTATTTATGAGATTACAATGGATATGTTATTATTTATTTGGTCACAATTTAATAAACATTTGAACAATATGTGGTTAAAGTTTAAAAGAAGAATGTTAAAGTAAGAATTGGCCCGCTATAATATATGACTTTTTTGTGTTAATTATGGTGGTCATCAGTTTTTTTTCACAGACTCCGTTAAATTTGACTTTGCAATGATCGTAGAATAATTTATTTTCATATTCAGAGATTTAAACTCAAGAGTTCTTAATTAAGAATAAAGAAATCTCAATCATCACATCATAACTTATAAGAGTATGTAGTCTTTTATTTAATGATATAACGTATAAATATAATGGATAAAACATTGTAAACAAAAAGATTGCAACTACAATTTTATTTATGAATGAGAAAAAATTACAAAATCAAAGGAACATAATTTGGTTGTTTGTTCTAGTGCATCATTTTTGGAAAATATAAACTATCCAAACTTGGATATGGATTATCATACTCATATCCAATATTATAATTCAATATAAATTCTTTGACAACTTTTTGTTGTTTAGGGTCATAAACGGAAATATGACGCTTCGTTGGTCCATGAAAGATAATTTCATCATTCTCTGCGCAACACAAAATACATTTAAGTTTGCAATATTTTGATATTATTTTGGGAAGTTTCATTAACAATTTCCATCCATCATCCTCCATGATCCACATGTCCATTTTTGATTCATCGTTTTTTTGTGTGTTGTAATGTATGTCATAAAAGCAAAGACGATCTTTAAAAGTAATCAAACAGAAATAGTGCACGTTATAATCATCTACGAAATTCGGTACGAACGTCGGTACTAAAAGCTCCTTCAGTTCATCTGACTTCACGTCAAAACATATAATTGTAGAATTTATTCCATAACTCGGAAGCATTGACCAATATACACAACCACCGGTGGCAATTCCCTCACATAAATACGACCATGAATTATTAGTTGCTCGTGGAAGAGTTGTTTTTTTCGTCCAAAAGGTCCTAGTAGAGTAGACAAAATAACACGATTTATAGATCAATATAACCTTGCAATCATCAGTGGTAGGATCATAACACAACCCATAACATTGAGGATCATAAGACATCTCATGACCATGAGAAAGTGTGGAGATGTTCATATATGGACATGATGCAAGCTTTACGCATTGTCTAGTCGATGGATTCCATAAAATAAACGTCTTGCAATAATTATCTTCATTGTGCTGTAATAGTACCAAGCCATCATGTGAGCATACGATACGAAAGTATTCGAATCCCTTTAGAGGAGCTTGTTGCCCTTCTATGGAAATTACTCGATTTCTATCCAAATTTATAAATTTGAATTCATCCTTAATAAGGTTCAGTAATAAGATATTTATACGTCCCAAGGCTTTGGATTGATTGATGTGAGCCTTTTTAAATTTTCTATCGGAGATGATATCACTCCACGAAATAGAAACAGATCGAAAACGTAATAAAGATTTAACCGATAATCTTACCAGGATGAAGAATAAGATATCATATGAAACATTAACATCGGACTTATGTGAATTGTTCTTTGACATTATGTCTGCTATTGGAGAAAAGTGGTTTTCTTTTAGGGTTTATTTAATTATTTATATGATTTATGTGTATAAAATAAAATTTAATACTTGTTGTTGTGAACAAAAAGGATTATTTTTCCTATTAAATAGAGGAAAATAGCTAATTATAGTATATATATATATATATATATATATATATATATATATATATATATATATATATATATATTACCTAAATTAAAAATTGGCCCACTATAATACGACTTTTTGCGTTAATTATGCCTTATGGTGGTCAGTTTATTTTGTTTTTTTAAAAAAATAAAAATTATATAGTATTATTTTTATTGAATTGCTTGTATTTTAGGAGTAGAAAGAAAATGATGTCAAATAAATATATAATATATAGTTATTAGAAATCCAAATTTATATAGTTAAATTTATTAAAAGGAACCAATAGTTAAATTTGTTTAAAGATTTAAAACAATTAATCAAATTGTATTTTTTTAAGCTTGTTTACATTGTTAATCTCATACAAATAAAGAATTAAAGTTACTTCTAAATCTCGTAGGTGTAAAATAAAAATTGCTTGTAAAAAAGTCAATAAATTATACATCAAATTTATGAAAAGCAACATTCCGGCATATATATTGGATCTGGTGTCACATTCCGACACATATATTAGATTGGATGTCACGTTTCGATACATATATTGAAATGGGTATCACGTTTCGACACATGTATATTGAATCGGGTGTCACGTTCTGACACACTAACAGTTTGGGCGTGAGTTTCATGAGAGGACCACTTGTAATTATTACGTTCATGTTTACCTGTCAATGTTGTTGGGAAATTGTATGTTGCTCCTAAAATGATAATTGATCTGAACTATGTATTGTGTATATGTGTGCTTACTGTGTTGTAATTCGTTGTGTATATTGTGCTTACGGGAGTAGCTGCGGGATCCTACCAGTACACCGTAGCTTCGTGCACTGATATTGCAATTACTCTTTCTTTGTTGAGTATAGGGCATCTTCAGACGGCTACTGATAGACCTCATTTAGGAGATTATTGATCGCGACTAGATTCTAGGGTGAGCCAGTTCTTTCAGGCTGCCATGGTTCCTTCTTTTGTTTAGTCCATTCTATTCGGACTCAGACTATGTGTTTTAAATATTTATTATGTTGTTTCGAGGTTGCATCCCCATTTCTTAGACTTGTTGGTTAAACAGAGTTTTGGTATAATGACTTTTAGTTGTAGGAGTTGAATTTCCGCAATAGTTGTTTGTTAGACCTTCGGAGTTTATGGGAACTCCGTAATTATTTAGTCATTTAAACCTACTTTTGTATCTTTAAATGCTTTAGTTTCTTATAAATGTTTAGTCGGGGTGTAGTAATGGTTCTCCCACCAGAGGGTTAGTGTGAGTGTCAATCACGACATTCTAGGTCGTGGCAGTTATACTACATTATTCATAATAATATACCTTGCATTATCATAGATAGTGGCATTCGTGGTTTGGTTTGGATCGGTTATTGATTAAAATCAAAACTAAATCAATCTATTCGGCCTTTTAAATTTCTAAAACAAAATCAAACCAAACGAATAAAATAACCGTAGGTTTGGTTCAGTTTTTCTGTTTATTCGATTTGAAAGTAGTATTTTTTAGGACGTAGGTATCTCGATAAGACACAAACACCTAGTACGAACAATCCACAAAAAAACTATTGTCGATTCAATTAAGCAATTAAGCAATACTAGAGTTATCATTACACGAACAAAGTAATTTAATTAAGAGAAAGTGTATGAGGTATTGTAGGTAAAAGTGGAATTGCTTGGTGGTTTGGATGGTGGTTCTGATGATGGGCTGGTCGGAGATGATGGTTTTGGGTAAAGATGAAGATGAAGGTGAATAAGTTATATGATTAGGTGAGTCGGATTGGGTCAAAATTGGATAATATAAGTAGAATCGGGTCATTTTTGTTGATTTGAGATTCTCCATCCAATTGAGGGGTACATGTGACAAGTTTGTAGACGACGAGGAAAAGAATAATTTTATTTTATTGGTAAGCGCATAGTCAACTAATAAATCAAAATTGAGGATATTTTTTATATTTTTCCCGAATTTAAATTAATCGAACTCCAATACGCATATTTATTGAAATTTGAAACAATAATCGCAAAAGTTCATTTCCCCATGTGACTTTCACGTGATCACTACATATCTACCTGGCAACTTCTTCTTTCTCTTTCTCTCTCCTCTTTTTCTCTCTCTAAAACGCTGATCACCTATGATGTTCCCACGACTTCTCTTCCTATTACTACAATGACACCTCGCCGGAGTATCAGCACCGCCGGCGTTCAATCCTACCGTATCTGCCGGATTCACTTATTCAGCCACCGTATGCTCCGCCGTCGCTTCAATTCTTCATTCCAATTCCGTTTTTAAAAAATAAGCCCTACGATATGGTTAACAAACGCGTTCCCGATTGGCTCAACAGCTCACTTTGGTCGTCTCCTGCACCACAACCTTCAGTTCAATCTACATCTTCATCGCCGACGCCGTTAAATGAGGATGACGACCGGTCTACACGTTCAGCTACTAAATCATCCACTGTTACTGTTAACGCCATTAAAGCTGGTGGTTCGGCTAGTGACGGAGATTTTACGGTGGAACGGCCTGGTTCAATGACTGCAGCCCCGGCTGTGATTAGAGCGGAGACTAGGCACGTGCCTACACGCGCTAAAGCGGAAATTAGAGATCCTTTGAGTAGTACTAATTATCATAGTGATGATGAAAATGGAAGTTCCGCTAGTAGTACAACGACGTCTGCATCTGCTGCAGCAGCTATTTCGTCAGCTGAGGATATTTCTCGTCAGGCTCAGCTTTGTCAAGAGGTTAATTCGATGTTTTGTTGTTTATTTGTTGGTTTATACCTATCTATGGCATCTAAATTGCATGTGGTTTTATGTAAATTCGTCTTACTACTGTCTGGAATTAATGTTATCTTGTTGGTTGAGTGCTTAAAAAGTCCCCAAATTTATTGAACATTTGAGCAAGGCAAGGCTAAGTGGAGCAGAATAGATAGTGAGATATCATCTAGTTAATCCAAACTAAGTTGGGATTGAAGCATAGATGTTGTTATTGGTGTTGTTGTTTTAGAAAAAAGGAAAAGTAATCGTTTTTGTTTGAAACATATGTGGATATTAGTTGGAAAGGTAATTCTTTGTCATATGATAACTGAACACTGATTATGATTAATGAAACTGATTTATTTGGAAGTAATGATTTAATTTGAGAAAGAAAATCAAACCAAACTGGCTATAATCCTAACATAAGCAGCTCATTTCGGGATATTGAAGTTCCATTGTATGGTGGTTTTCCATTCTTGTTAAATAGAGTATTCATCAGCTTTTTCTCTTTTCATTTTTTAAATTTAGTTGTCAAGAAAGATTATAAACATGGGAGAAGTCAGGAGGCTAGCATCACAAGGGATACCAGATGGAGCTGGCATTCGTGCTACAGTGTGGAAGGTATAAGATTTGCTTGTCGAGACTTAATTTGCGCTGACCCATATTACGGACTTAATACTCCTCTGCTCATTTCTGTGGAATGTGTCTGACCGTGCAATTGGTGTAACCTCTTATCCAAACGTTCTGTTGATAGGAAAAGGTTTTACTTTGGATTAGTCTCAGTGTGTAGTTTCCTCCTAATTGCATGTACTTTGTGCAGCTGCTATTGGGATATTTGCCAACTGAGAAAGCACTATGGCCAACAGAGTTGGTTAAAAAGAGGTCTCAATACAAGCATTTTAAAGAGGAGCTTTTGGTGAATCCTGTAAGTTCAATACTTGTTGCTAATGCAATGATTACAGTCAAACGCGTTAATGTTATTTTTACTAGTTTCTTAAATGTTGTTCTACCATTTGTCGGTATTAAAGAAGATGCTTTGCTAATTGGAACTGTTACAATTCTGTATATCTGAAACTATGGCTGCAAAGTTTATCCTTGGCATGATGTTATTGATGAAAGTCACGTTGTTGATCCGTTGATGCTTGCACTTCTTGCAAGTTCTCAGAGTTTTTGGTTCTGTAACAATAAGGGCAAGTTATTTGACATTTTCTTCCATGTTGACACATCCTCTACTTGACTTTTGTAAATTTTAGATCCTGTGTGAGAAGAGAAAATATCCACATATACCAACTGAATAAAAATTAATGTTCCAGTTGAAATGACATCTTGTTGAATGATTTATTTTAGTGTGTTTTTCTTTTTTTTGGGGTCTTTGAACCCTTGCAATAGACATGTTAGACAGATTAGCTTAGCTAGAAGATGTTATTTATCTCTTTCTTGTACAGATATCACACTGATCGTGTTAATTGCCCCCATGATATTGTTTGGTAGTCCATACTAGAAAAAAACTCCGCCGTGAAATTGACTCAGCGAGTTGGGGGTTAAATTGGAAAACATAATAGAAGCTCTCTCATGGATCAAAATCATGTATGCTATTTGGGTGTTAAAGCATACATTGTATCTTCAGCACTTTCTTGGTTCTTTTGTGAAGGCTTACCTATATAAAAAAGGGGTGTTATATATCTGGTGGATTTACTTATCAAAATAAATGTGGTAAATTACATGAACTTGAGCATTGCTTGTTTTCAAATGTTCGGTGTCTGAATGTTAATATGGCTAGGCAGTCAGAGATTACAAGGAAGTTGGAGAAGTCGGTAATTCTTGACGATGAAGGAACAGTGATAGAGGACAAGGGTGCACTCCCAAGATCAGAGATACCTCAAGGAGAGCATCCTTTAAGCCTTGGGAAGAATAGCATATGGAATCAGTTCTTCCAGGTACAATATTTATTCTTCTTGTTCTTTTCATCTTTCACCGCAATGTTTACATGGAGTTCCCTTTAGATCATAACTGCATGCTGTATGTTATCACCAGATGGTTGCGTTTTTGTAATCAAATTTATACATCCTTTTTTATTTATTTATTTATTTATTTATTCCTGTAGACGTTCCTCCTAAGGTTTTTAACTCTCGCTGATTATACAATTCATTATAAGTGTGGTCGTGATAGGCTCAAATGAGGGAAATGAATCAATTGCTTCTGAAAACACCCTTCTCTTTTATTCTATAGAGAATTAGAATTGCGAGTTGATAGTGGGATTGCCTGGGATTCGAAACTGGAACTAGTTGGATGGAGTAGATTAGTTCCTTGTTAAATTAAATAAACAAGTAAAGACCCCTCACCCTGTCACATGTGGCCAAGGGGCAGGCAACAGAAACTCAAATAAATATTTGACATAATCTGAAGGAAGAGAGCCCCCCCCCCCCCCCCCCTTCTTTTCCTTTCCTGCACTAGGTAACTGTTTATGGAATACCCAAGGCAAGAATGTTCTGCTTTGTGGAGTCAACTCGTGTTCTGCTTTTTGTTTGTCTTGAAGCTGTTGTCAAGTACTGTTGGTACATTACACCGGATAACTGTTAACATCGATGTATCTTCCAACATGAAGTCTCTACCTCCAATTATCTGACAGTTGTATAACATTGAAGTGACTACTAATTCTTCTGTGCGATTTGCTTCTAGGACACGGAAATAATTGAACAGATAGATCGAGATGTCAAGCGCACACATCCAGACCTGCACTTTTTCTCTGGGGACACACCATTTGCAAAATCTAACCAGGTAAATTCTAGCCTTTTGACTTGAGAGTTAGTACAAATCTTTGTTGATCACCTAATAGTGTATCTTGGGTTATCAGGATTCTCTGAGGAATATACTCATTATTTTTGCCAAACTCAATCCTGGTATAAGATATGTGCAAGGGATGAATGAAGTATTGGCTCCACTATTCTATGTATTCAGGAACGATCCCAATGAGGAAAATGCAGTAAGTGATGCCTTGATGCTGGACTATATTTGCATTAGCTATGTTTTGCAGATTGTAACTTTAGAGACATAACAGCTTTGTGACCAAAGAATTCCTGAATATGTTGAGAGCAATGCTCTGAATTCTGTTATGCTTCAGCTTTACCACTGTTGATGTCAACAACCCATTCTAAGCACATGTCCTCTTTTCTTTTTGTTTGCTTGTCTTCTATTTTCTTCCTCATAAGGGCTTTACTGTAGCAATAACACTATTTCCATTGTCAAAACGTATGTTTAGAGACTCATATTTGTTTCAAATGAAGACTTATGTGGATATGTGAAAGTTGCACTTCCCTAAAATGCCAATAACATGTCGTTGGAGAGGACATGCCAAAACTACCTTGATATTGATCCATTTCCCTTTATTATGTTATTTGCATTGTTCCCTGATTAAAGCCATCCCAATATTTCTTCCCTAACTTGATCAATCCCTAAGAAAATTTGATTGCAAAATTATAGCTTTCATTACCTAAATAGTTTCATACTTCAAGATGTGCCTCCCCTTACCACGTTAAGAAAATGGAAATATGCATATTAGTGTCTCTTGGGGATGGTTGAGTAGTTGAGGTTAGTTGAGGCATAGAGTAACAACCTGGAGATCTTAGGTTTGAATTCCATCTACGTCACTTAGTTGGGTTGGTTAGAAAAAGTTGAATAGCTGAGTTTGAAACTCAGTTTTTCTATTTTTTTGAAGAAGTGTTTGCTTGTTGCTTTTGAGTTTTGCCACAAAAAAAAAAAAAAGAAGCAACGAATTATCAAATCTTTCAAAAAGTCGAAACACCATCCTTGTGTAACCAACTAATCAAAGTCTTACTCATGTAAATGGTAAGCAAAACACTTTATTTACTCCTTACCTTCTCAGATACGCTTCTAATGCTTCGTAGTTCGTATTGACTTCTAATTTGTTTATCATCATCTCCTTTCGTGTAAGTGGTGCAAACACACTCTTGAATCCTGCCCTATTTCCTAGGCTAATGTTACAAGATATCAGTTATTCACTATTAGATCTTGTTTTGAAGCCTTTTGCCTTGATAATAGACCTTCCTACAAAGCCTTGTGCCTAAACTTTGTTGATACCAACTAATCGTGTGTTTTTCAAACAATAAAAATGAATATAGTTTTTGAGTGTTTTGAAAGATTCAGCTTAGATATCTTCACTGTGCAACATTTTTTTGAGCAAAATAAAAATATGAGTTTCAAACCCAAGTCATATTTTTTCCGACAAATACTACCTTAATGTTAGCCCGTCTGCTCCAACCTTGTTGGGCAGGCACATGTTGAGATAAATGATGATTACATCTGTACAAGTTAATTCTTTCAGCTTTTTTCTGGATTCAAGTGTCAATGTTTACAAGTTCAGCTCTGTTTATCATTTTTCATTTGCAAGCTATGCAGGCATCTGCAGAAGCAGACACTTTCTTCTGCTTCGTGGAGCTATTGAGTGGATTTCGTGATCATTTTTGTCAGCAACTTGACAATAGTGTTGTTGGAATCCGTTCTACAATTACAAAGTTATCACAATTTCTGAAAGAACATGATGAGGAGCTTTGGCGGCATCTTGAAATGACAACCAAAGTAAGATCTCTTTTATGAATGAAAATACTAAAAAGAAAATTAAGATCTCTTTTATGCTTAACTTTAGCTAGCTGCATTTGTTACCATGGCTACAAATGTCTGCTTTATTACTCTCTGATTGGTAATTATGCAACCTGCAAGTTTACACCACCTAGTGACATATATATCATTTAGATTTTTTAGAGGATGATGAATGTAATTCTAACTTATTGTTAGAAGCCTCGATGCCAACAATAAGTGTGATCTCTTTTGATTTGCATCTTCTCGATGCCTTTAATGACAACTTCTTACTTCATAAAAAAAAAATCTGAATGCCAACAAAGTAATAATATCAGGTTGTACATTCACATTTTAACATTTGAACATTGATTTGTTAACTATTAAAAGAAGATGCAGAAGTTAAGGACTTGTCAACCTAAAGATTACTTGTTTACGGCACCTTAGTTTCAATTGAAGGTGACTGCCTAAGCCTAGGAGAATTCACATTTATGCTCAATACTTCCATGAACACACGTTAACCTTGTTCACTAGTGAAACATTTCCTTCAAAATTAGAATGAATCATCATTCTGCTTCATCAAAGTTTCTTGCACCTTTTAGATATTCTGGGAAACTAACCTGACAAGAGAAGAATTGATTCAAATGTATCTTTGTTGTTTGTCTTGTTGATGCATCATGTATTCACTATTGAAGCAACTGGTAACCTTCCACCTCTATTAATAGGATTTGCTGGCCTAAATGTTGCATGCATGTCTAATTTAAATCTATATATCCTGATAGGCAGGGGCGGAGCCAGTAGGGCTCCCTTCGGCGAAAAATTACACATGGTTAAAATTATTTTTTATGTATATATAGTAGATGTTGAACTCCCTTCAGCTTTTTCTTGTGTTTACTTCTTCATATTTTGAACCCCTTTAGTGAAAATCCTGGTTCTGCCATTGCTGATTGGGCTGTGCTTTTTAGGCAACTGTTTTATGCCCCCATAGGTGTGTGCCTGTGCGTGTGACAAGACGTCTGTATTTTTGTATAGTTCCTTTGGCAATTGTTGCTTTTACTATTTTACTTGCATATGAGTGATAAAAAACTGACTTACCAATTTCAAAAATAAATAAAAATAACTGACTTCTCTTGTTTCTGCCTTCACTTGATGATGTCATAGTTAGTACTTTGTTATTAGTGATCTTTATGTGCCTGATGTTGGGTGCAACAGGTGAATCCACAGTTCTACGCATTCAGATGGATAACACTTCTGCTAACACAAGAATTCAACTTCCCGGACAGTCTGCTTATATGGGACACACTACTAAGTGATCCCGAAGGACCTCTGGTAAGACATCTTGGAAGTAATGCACTTTTGTAGCTATATAGCTTGGATATGAACTTTTTTTGCATGAACTGATAGCTTCTTTAATTATCTTCCTTTCAACTATTTCGGACTAAGATTAAGGCTTCGTCATGATGCTACACTTACCTACATTTTCTTGCTGAGTTTGTTTGGTTTGCATGTCAGTAAATAAAGGTAGAGAATTTTTGGTGTTTGAGAACCCCATATCTTTTTAAAAGACAAATTATTTAGTGTTGGAATGAAACTGGTCAAACCAAGCAGAGTGGATATTGAGGATTCCTACAGCCAGCCTTTATTTTTTAAAAGGAGGATTCCTACTGCTGACTTCACCTAGTCTGGGATAGAGGTGGAGTTATTGTTGTCTGCTAGTATATTTTTTGGTTTATTTCCTTTGTGACGTGTGGACATGTTATCGGAGAAGAGAGGAATTTGAAAATCCCAGATTTGATGGTATGTCTCAGTTGTCAGACTCAAAACACAAAGAGATGGTCATGCAGCAGTGCAGTTGGGTCCCTATCTACATGGTACAATGCAGGGTGGGGATGGGAGAGTGTTTTTAGGGGCAGTTGAGGGGAATCTAAATTTTCAACCAAAAGGCTTCTTGCAAGGAATCTGCCTGTCATTGCATTTGTAAAGCCGGCGATTCCACAATCATGGGACTTTCATATCTGCTGTATGTCTTTTGCCATTATGATTTGAACTAAAAGAACTTACGAGTGTCTGACAAAAGTACAAAACCAATACTTTATAGCATCTTGAACATTTACAAGGTTATGTTTCGTGGGTTCAGTGTGGTCAGGTCGGCACAGTGTGTTTGGGGTGGTTTGCTTGAAGTGAAGAGAGAAAGGAATAGGGAGGAGGCTATGCAACCCTAAGGCTGTGAGTTTAAAAAAGAAAAGTAGGAATACTCAAAATTTTCTTTAACTTGCAGGAAACGCTGCTTCGAGTCTGCTGTGCTATGTTAATTATTGTGCGGAGGCGTCTACTTGCTGGGGATTTCACTTCTAATTTGAAGCTACTGCAAAATTATCCATCCACAAATATCAGTCACCTCCTCTACGTAGCTAACAAACTACGCGTTAAATCAGTCTAAAACTGTCGAGCAGAAGAGAGATTTTGGTTGTCCAGTCTAATTCTTTGTATTTCTTGGTATTGTCATGTAAATGTCTCGTCAATTCAGTAGTAGGCATCTGCAATCTCCCTCTCCCTCTCTTCCCTTCTCTCCCAATCATTCGTCTTGCATTTTGTTGTCAGTCGATTGGAATAGAAACGTATGGTTTGTTCTCGTGTTTACGGTGATCAGTGAGTGTTAACAGCTGTTGTTTTGGCTTTGGAAATATTTATTGTATTCTCAAATGCATTCTCACAAAGGCATATGCACAATTTCAACTCTGTTGGTGTGAATATACACAATTTTCCTGATAGAAGAAGTACCTAATCAAAGAAAATGATCAACTACTGGCAAATTGAATACCTGTTTTTTTACCGGGAAAAGGCATAGATTCCCCCCTAAACTTGTCCTGAAAAAGTCAATTACACGCTTTAACTATCATGACGACTTATTACCTACACATCAAATAAGAAGTGACCCAAATTCAAATATTAAAAGCAGATCAAAAGTGTCCCTGGAGCACTAATTGTCCTTTTTTGTTTTTGCTAAATTGGTACACTTTCACTCGTGATCTTAACAATGTCAACTTTTAACAAAAATCACAAAATATACATGCAATTTTTTTCAAGATAATTTTTTTTTCAATCAATAAAAGTTTTTCTTTTTCTTTAAACACGTGATCATCAATAATTTTAATATCATAACTTTGCCACTAAAGAAATTTTTTTATTGACGATTGCTCATTATTTATCCATGAATGTCACACACAACAAAAAGTAATACAAATGCTAAATAAATAATTCTTTGATACTAGATAAAAGATTATGAAAGAATTAACATAAGAAGTTTGATACTACTGTCACAACGCGTCATGAGTAATTTGAGAATAAATATAATCACTTACCAACTTATATTTAGAAGAGTATCCTAAAATTTATTTTATATCTATCCTTTTTCGTTTCAACATAAATAAAAGTCAATTTTTTTTCTAAATTAACTTCAGAATCTTCCTCATTCATGGACAAACGAATGAACTATTCAATCCGATCGCATGGCCAAACAACTTTTTTTTTCTCCCACGTGGTATCTGGTACTCACATTGAAGTCTGATTAAATTTGAATTCGTCCTGGAAAATCTTACATTAAAATGCTCCTTAACAAAGGCGACTCTGTAATCAAGGAGGCTCGAACCTGAGACCTCTTGATTAAGGATGAAATAGTACTTACTACTCTACCACAACCCTTATTAGTAAACCGACCCTAAATAACTTTTTTTTTAAACATTTGAAAAGAAAAACAATAAAAAAAACATGTGAACAAATAAAAAAATAGGGATATTTTCTAATTTATAGTCAAAAAAATTCCTCTAAACCCTAGCATTCCACCTAAACCCTAAACTCCTCCTTCTCCTCCACAGTTCTCTCAATCAGCAGCTGCCATGGTGATTTCTCTCTCTCTAATAATTTTGCTTTCAAAGTTGATACTTTTGCTTAGTTTAGTGAAATTCTTCATCTTTTTGATTGATTTTTCTGTTCTAATAAACAATTAATTCTGATTGTTTTGCTTTCTGTAATGTTAGGCAACAGAAACTGTGAACCCGAAAGCATATCCGCTTGCTGATTCACAGCTTACAACGACCATAATGGATTTGGTTCAACAAGCTGCTAATTATAAGCAGCTTAAGAAGGGTGCTAATGAAGGTTATTCACTTTTTTACACTTTATATTTAGTCTTTTTATTATTATGCTGCTAATCATATTTTATATCTACTGCTTAACTAAGATTAAGAAAACTGAGTTAGTTTTGTGGTGGTGGTGGGGAATAAGCCATAAAGATAGTTATTTGTATTGTTTTGGAACTTTATTATATGGCGTTTTGGTGAAGAAGTTACTTTTATGTTGAGTGTTTAACTAAAGATAGAGAAAACTGGGTTTGGTTTCATTTCACCCAATAAAAAAAATTAGGCGTCAAGATTTGATTTTTTCCGGCTTTATAAATTGGTAATGTGTTGCTCCTCATTGTACTGGTGAACTGAAAGAGAAAACCGTGTCATTCTTCTGTTTCAGCTACGAAGACACTAAACAGAGGAATTTCGGAATTCGTTGTCATGGCAGCAGATACTGAGCCCCTTGAAATCCTTCTTCACCTTCCGCTCCTTGCCGAAGATAAGGTGATTTATATTTTCCCTTTTGCTCTTTTCCTCACAAAGTTGTCTTCTTTTACCCTTTTTTTGGTGTTGTGGCTCCAATAGAGGTAATGGATACTGAGGTGCTATGGTTATTGGCATTTTCAAGGGTTGTGTTTTTTACTCTTTTGTGTATATTGTGAGGTTACATTGTTCTGATTTCAGACTCTTGTGGAAAATGGAAACCATGTGTATATTATGCACGTCACCCTTTATAAACTCATCATTTTGTGGAGTTTGTATTAAACAAGAGTCCTGTAGCTGCTTCCTGTTTTATTCTATGATTTGGCTTGTAATATTTCTGGTCCGCTTGAAAATACAACTAAAGCAGCAAGACCAAGCCTGACTTCGCATTGTCTTCCAATGTCTTGGCATTTTCTATCAATTTCATTGCATGGTGACAAACATTACCAGTTTTCAATAGTCATGTTTCTTGGTTCTGACTCAAAAGGTTAGGTAGATGCTGCAGTTTATCAGACTTATGTTTCCTGCATATAGAATTTTAACGTTTTTAGGTGTTCTTTAAGGTAAGGTCAACAGAAAGAAAGGGGCTAGTTTTCATTATAATGAGGTAAATTAATGGTGATTTGAACTTGTGATGTTCACCTAGCATACATCCCATGTGAGTATTTTTCTTCTGAACCAAATCCCTGGGGGCAAGTTTTATGGCATTGTTACTCTGCGAATAAACAAAAGAAATGGATAACATATACAAGCTGATGTGTTGACAGTGGATTTAAATTGGAATAAGAAAATCATTCTCTATGATAAGCAAATGTACTTTACTTGTGCACGGGGAATGCTTTGGAAGCTGAAAAGAAAAAATACTTTCCTTTGGATTTCCCACTTGTTGTCCGGTACCTGCACTGGAATCTCGATTAAAGGAGGAAGTGCTACCTGCTAGGATTTTTTCCCTACTTAGGGCTCTGAAGGGAGATCTCTACTTTAGAGTGGAGCATCTGTATCTTGTTAGAACTATACAGTTGCAAGGGATGCCATTATCAGTATAAGGGATAAACTGACCTCTTTTACTCAAAGTTATTTATTTGTCACTTTATGTCTTTTATTATTTCCAATTGTTTCCTAGTTGTATATGCATGGTGTTAGTTATAGTTATACCTAGAATTTTGTTTTCCTTGAACAACGATCTGAGAATTCATTCATGTCTTTCAACCTTGCCTCTGTTCTGGACTACTGTATCGTCCTTTGTTTGTTTGGATTCAAATAATGAGTTCTAACTTTTCCTTTTATCATTATTTCAGAATGTGCCGTATGTCTTTGTCCCTTCAAAACAAGCTCTTGGCCGAGCATGTGGTGTTACCCGTCCTGTGATTGCTTGTTCAGTGACGAGCAATGAGGGAAGCCAGTTGAAATCTCAAATACAGCAACTAAAGGTAACATTCCAAATCTTTTTCGTCACATCAACAGCCACTTTCCCTCGTGTAAATACTCAAATCGTTGTTTCTCTTGTTATGCAGGATGCCATTGAGAAGCTCCTCATCTAAATGTTGAGCCTTTTGCAGCATGATGAGCCTCAACTTCACTTTTGAGGCTTGGACTGAAGTAGTTGCCGTCCTGTTGGCGCTTTTTTCTAATCCTTGTTTCATTTTTGTTCTTGGATCTTACAATTACTGTTCTAAGAGTACCGATAAACGCATGAAAATTTAATATCAGGTTTACGTTACAGTTAAATCTGAGTTTTACTATATCGTGTATATCTAGGGGTGTAAATTGTAATGAAGGATCCTCTTTGCTTCACCAAATTTTAGGCTCAGTTTTCACCTAACTTTGGTATACTTGGTCTTGGTCTTAGTCTCTATGGTTTTCTATTCACAAGATGCATTATAAAATTTTATGAATTCTGAATTATAAATTTTTACACTTAGTGAGTTCTTATGGGAAATTGACAAATGATTTCTTATAAATTGAATTTTATAAATGTAAAATGAAGATCTCTTGTGAAAAAAGAAAAGACATTAAAACTAAAAATAAATTTTTGAAGGATAATAAAACCAAATCGAGTTATTGACAGTCACTTAGCCAACAATTAGCATTTGCACATTGGACTAAAGCTAATTCTTTTTTATTTATACATAAGGTGTTCCTATTTGATGGACATCTTAGTTAATCAAAGAATTTAGTCTAAACTATGTATTTAATGTTGAGTAAAATAAAAATAAAAATATTTTTTTTTCTTGATATAATAAAAGTAAAAGATAAAAGAAATAAGTATATTTAAAAAAATAACCGATAAATAAAATTAAACGGAAGGGTTAATAAAGAAATTTCAACTACAAATAAGAAGAGATTGAATTTTACACATACATTGCATTCGACAAATGCATTTTATTTCTTTTTTTCTCAGCTCAATCAATGTTGAATATAAAATGAAAAAGATAATTATGTTTTCTTGATATAATAAAAGTAATAAATAAAATAAATAAATATGTTTTTAAAAATAGCTGACAAATAAAATTAAACGGAAAAGGTAATAAAGTAATTTCAACAACAAATAAGAAGAGATAAAATTTTACGCATAAATCGCATTCGGCGAATACGTTTTATTCCTTTCTTTCTCAGCTCAATCAATGTTGAGTATAAAATGAAAATGGTAATTATGTTTTCTTGATATAATAAAAGTAATAAATATATTTTAAAAATAGTCGACAAATAAAATTAAACATAAGGGGTAATGAAGTAATTTCAACAGCAAATAAGAAGAGATTAAATTTTAAGCATAAATCGAATTCATCTAATGCTTTTTATGACTTTCTTTCTTAGCTTAATCAATGTTGAGTATATGATGAAAAAAATAATTATATTTTATTGATATAATAAAAGTAGTAAATAAAAGAAATAATTATATATTTTAAAAATAACTGATAAATAAAATTAAATCAGAGGGGTAATAAAGTAATTTCAACAACAAATAAGAAGAGACATAATTTTACACATAAAACGCATTCCGAGAATGCGTTTTATGCCTTTCTTTCTCAACTCAATTAATGTTGGATATAAAATAAAAAAATAATTATATTTTCGTGATATGACAAAAGTAATAAATAAAAGAAATAAATATAGTTTAAAAATAGTCAACAAATAAAATTAAACGGAACGGTTAATAAAGTAATTTCAACAACAAATAAGAAGAGATTGAATTTTACACATAAATCGCATTCAACGAATGCGTTTTATGTCTTTCATTCTCTGCTTAGTCAATGATGAGTATAAAATGGAACAAATAATTATTTTTTCTTGATATGATAAGAGTAATAAATAAAAGAAATATATATAGTTTAAAAATAGTCGACAAATAAAATTAAACATAAAGGGTAATAAAGTAATTTCAACAACAAATAAGAAGAGACTGAATTTTACACATAAATCGCATGCGACGAATGCGTTTTATGCCTTTCATTCTCTGTTCAATTAATGTTGGATATAAAATGAAAAAATAATTATATTTTCGTGATATGATAAAAGTAAATAAAAAAAAAATATATAATTTAAAAATAGTTGAAAAATAAAATTAAACGGAATGGTAAAAAAGTAATTTCAACAACAAATAAGAAGAGACTCAATTTTACACATAAATCGCATTCAACAAATGCGTTTTATGTCTTTCATACTCTGCTCAATCAATGATGAGTATAAAATGGAAAAAATAATTATCTTTTCTTGATATGATAAAAGTAATAAACAAAAGAAATATATATAATTTAAAAATAGTCGACAAATAAAATTAAACGGAAGAGGTGATAATGTAATTTCAACTACAAATAAGAGGAGATTGAATTTTACACATAAATCGCATTCGACTAATGCGTTTTATTCCTTTCATTCTCTACTCAATCAATGATGAGTATAGAATGGAAAAAATAATTATCTTTTCTTGATATGATAAAAGTAATAAATACAAGAAATATATGTAGTTTAAAAATAGTCGACAAATAAAATTAAACGGAAAGGGGTAATAAAGCAATATCAACAACAAATAAGAAGAGACTGGATTTTACACATAAATCGCATTCGATAAATGCGTTTTATGCCTTTCATTCTCTGCTCAATCAATGTTGGGTATAAAATGTAAAAAATAATTATCTATTCCTGATATGAAAAAGTAATAAATAAAAGAAATATATTTTAAAAATAGTCGATAAATTAAATTAATTGGAAGGTGTAATAAAGTAATTTCAACAACAAATAAGAAGAGACTGAATTTTACACATAAAAATCACATTCGGCGAATACGTTTTATGTCTTTCTTTCCAGTTCATTAATGTTGAGTATAAAATGAAAAAAATAAATTTTAGAACTCAGTAATTTAAAAGTGCTAAAATTCTGAAATTTTCACATATAAAACAGTGGGCTTGATGAAGCCCAAAAATTCAATTTGGGCTCATAACTTATAATCGGCCCATAACAAAAAGAAACAGAGGCCCAAACATTCTTCTTCCCTCTCTCTCATCGAAGCTCTTTCTCCCCAGGTACTCCATAGCCTTCTTTTTCCAGTTAAACCCTAGCTAACCCTCAGCTATAAGGTGAATTATTTTTTCCTCCATTTTCTTTGAATTGTTGTAAAAATTGCATTTTTCGGACCCTTTTCTACGTTTCCAGTTTTTTTTTTTTGTGAAGAGTATGAACATTTGATCCTTATGGATACTTTTTTTTTTCAGATTGTCTTCATAGTATGGTATTTTTGTTTATTTTTTATAGTTGAAGAATTTTAGATATGAGAAGTTGTGAAATGTGATCTTCTTTTTGACAATGTGAAATTGGGTTGTTTTGTAGTGTGAAAGGAGGAACTGATTATTGGAGTGAAGATGGTGATGGGTCAGCCATTTAGTGGCAACATGAAGGCAAGCTTTGTTGTTTTATAGAGCTTTGATTATTATGTAGCAGGTTTCAGTATTGCAGTTGTTAATGGACTGTTTGTATTAGAAAGTTTTAGAGATATTTGTGCATTTACGAAATGTATGGACTATGGGAAACAGCTTATCTACCTCCCAAAGTAGGGGTAAGATTTGTGTATGCTCTACCCTTGCCAACCCCACTTGTGGGATTACATTGGGTATGTATGTTGTTGTTGTTGTATGGACTAAGATCAAGCGAAGATACTATTTTTATCTGCTAAAATTAGGTTAAAAATACTATCTTTTACTTGTTGAATCTATTCATGCGGTAGTACTTCCATTTTTTCCTTCCTTTTTGGTTGAAGCTGTTTCGGGACTGGCTCAATGAAAACTAAAGGAAACGAAAAAGAAAAGGTTTTTGGGTTCTGTTGAGATGTACTGTTTTGGTATGCTTCTCGATCGTGATAAGCTGCCTATTATCTTTAGTGATTGTTTCTTACATATTACACCAAAAAGTTTGCATTTGACATAAATGTAGTATCTTAAGATTTCAAATTTACATAAAGTTACTTGAAACTCTACCTTTGTCTAGTTGGGGCAGGGGTGGGATAGGAGGGTAAGATTATTTCCTCAAGACTATGAAACTAAGAACATACCTCTGAAAGAAACTGTCTTATTTCCGGATAACCAAAAACTTAACCTTATTACTTCAAATGATGAAGTCGATGATGTGAAAGCCAGCTCAGTCTATACCTAACCACACTTTGAGGTAAAGAAATAATTTCTGAGTTTGGTCAGTGACAGTCAAGGAAATTGTACCTAGGATAACTTTGTTTAGGCTGACTATCCCTCAGAGACTTGCATAATTTGATTAATTTGACATTATGGGAAGTGTTGTTATAAGATGCTTGAAAAGTTTACGTTCCTTTTGCCACCTTGCAAAAGAGGTTGAAGATTTGGGGGGTGGGGGGTGATTGCTGTTTGACATTTTATTCGCTGTGCTTTCAAAACTTTGTGAAGCTCCCAACATAAATGATAGATGAAAGGCACATAGCTCATATGCTCTGTAACTTTTGGACCATTTAATATTAAGAAGTTTCATTTCATGTCATGATTTATTTTCCTTTTGGCCCGTTGTACTATTTAAGATATTTGCTTCTGCTTCATGATTGATAAAATTTTATTTTTTTGATGTTGCAGAAAGCTCTTGCTGGCATAAAACGTATCAATTTGGAAGGTCTGAGATGGAGAGTGTTTGATGCCAAAGGCCAGGTTGGAATGCCCTTGACTTTTGTAATTATCCAACTAAAAAAAAAAAAGAAAGGAAAACAAATATCTCGGTGAAAAAAGTTAGTTAGACACTGATAAGGAATGGCATGCAAATTTCTATTTCCTTTTCCTTTCCTTTTGACTTATGCGTTCCTCTATTCTGGGAAGTGAATGTGTTATTGCCTTATTGTGGATTTATGATGGAGTTCAAGGATGAGTGTATATAAAATGTCATTAGTTGAATACTCATATTTCTGATAATGAAGTTCCACGGTTTGTACTTACTCCGAAAAAAATTGAAGTTCCAAGGCTTGTCATACTGCTCTACATTACTATACTAGTTGTCGATTGAGAATCTTTCTTATTTCTTTTCTTTACATATGATCAATCTTCCTCCATTCAATATCTAGCAATGAGATGATATTGAACAGCGGTCTTTGCTCGAAAATTACACATGGTATATTTCTTGAAAATCAATGTAGACCTGTTTTCTAGCTAATAATAGCATACTTCCTGTTATATAGGTCCTGGGAAGGCTAGCATCACAGATATCAACTGTGATTCAAGGAAAAGATAAACCAACGTACGCACCTCACCGTGAAGAAGGTGATATGTGCATTGTGCTCAATGCAAAGGACATTTGCGTCACTGGGAGAAAACTCACGGATAAGTTCTATCGATGGCACACTGGGTAAGTGTAACTGAATATAGCTTACAAGCATAACGTGCAGGACTCTTTGTAATTTTTTTTTCTTGAACGACTTTATAGTTACATAGGCCACCTCAAGGAGAGGAGTCTGAAAGACCAGATGGCTAAGGATCCAACAGAAGTTATTCGCAAAGCTGTCCTGCGAATGCTGCCAAGAAATAAGTTGCGTGATGTAAGTAATTTGCTTTGTATATCTTTTTATGTCCTCCTTTTTTCCTTGTAGCAACCGTGATGTTAAAATTAAACAATTCATCTGTGAAGTTTACAAATTTTCTTGTTTAGCAGTACGTTAACTTATGTCAATTGTTTGTCTTGACAGCAATATTTTTTCTTGGTTATATAGGATAGAGACCGGAAATTGAGGATTTTTACCAATGATGAGCACCCTTTTGCTGACAGACCTCTAGAGCCGTATGTGATGCCTCCTAGACAAGTTCGTGAACTGCGCCCTCGTACAAGGCGAGCCATGATTCGAGCTGAAAAGAAAGCTGAACAACAGCAACAAGGTACAAACAATACAAGTAAAAGAAAAAAGAACAAGGATGTGGAAGAAGAAGCAGTGAGCACATGAAACACAGAAATTTCGAGTTCAGGCTCTATTTTCCAGCCATAACGCGCTCTTGGCGTGGCTACCAAGATGATTGAAAATTTCCTAGTACCATATTATGAGCTTGGAATTTGTTTACATGTATTTGTCTTTCACTTCTCTCTGATGTTATAGTTGACTGGAGATGAACCAGCATAGATGATACACTTGAGCATTATTATTGCCATATGATGCACCAATAATCTCTTCTTTCGAAGCTCTAGTTAGTATGTTATTTCATATATAACTACTATAGTTAGTAGAGAATGTTTAAACTAATTATATGTATTCAATATTGACAATTCTAGTTTCTTTAGTCACGCAAAGCCTTTCTTATTAACTTGCACAACATTAGCAATTGTTACATGTTTTCATATTTTTCATCTAGTGTCTGGTACCTAATATGGGCTTGGCTAATTCGGACTTACCGGAAAGTCCTACTTTGGGAGTAAGCGCCCCATTGAAGACTATAGGTTGTTAATATTGTTTTATTTATATGAATAATTGGTCATGTTGGATGATTGATGGGTATTACAAAACTAATTATTTAGACGTTACAAGTTTTACTATTCTATCTTTAGTGACATGTCCAATTGTGATTGATTAATGAAGAGAATTGCTTATACTTTTTTGTTGAATATTTTTCTATGTGTTAGGTGCTAGCATGATATAATTGAGATATTTATTGAAAAATTAAAGTCATAATTTTTTATTATACGAATATATGTAAGTTGAAAACGTATTACAAAATATTGAAACTTAACTTTAAAAGATTGAATTATATCAAATTAATTTGATATGATAATCGTAATCACCGAATCGAAATTTCCGTAGCACGCCACCTCTACTAATAACACAAAATTAGAAAATAATAATAATCACATAATGTTAAATTAAATCGAAAGAAATTATCTTAGTGATGAAAATAAAACCAAAAATAAAAAAACTGAAACCTCGTTTTTTCTTGGCGGGTATATATTAACAGTCGAAACCCATAAACCCTTTGTTAAACCCTTCCATTGAGAATTTCCCTAACAATAATGTACGGACAGCCACCGCGCAACGGCGGCGGAGGCGGCGGCTGGCGCATCCCTCCTCCACAGTCACAGCCGCAGCAACAGACACCATATCTAGGGTTTCAAAATACTAACTTTGTTCCTTACCCCTTCTTTCCCAATCCCAATTTTCCGATTCAAAACCCTAATTTCGTTAATTTTCCCTTCCAACAATTTCAGCAGCCTCCTCATCAACAGAGTTTTCAATTTCAGCAGCCTCCTCCTCAACAGAGGTTTCCAAGGGGTAATAACCAGGTTGATAGAGCTGCAGTTAACGTCGGTGAACATGAAAATGTGCAACAAAATCCTATTTTTCAAGTTCAGCAGCAACCTTCCAACAAGGAGGGTATTGAGAGAATTGATAAAGCTGTAATTAAGGCTCGTAAAGACCTTATAGAGGCAGGTAAAAATGTGTCAGCTTGGGAAGTTTCACAAGCTGCTTTGGCTATACTTAATGCTGATACTTGGGATTCTTTGGGTTTCAAAGTGCAAGAAGTTCCCTCCTTGCAAAGTCTCATTGTTACCGAAGGAAAGGTACGTCCTTTTGTATATTTATATATAGATTTTGTAAATTGAGCTTTTCATTACTTAAGAAACTTGAATTGTTTTTGCACTATCGTTAGTAGTTTTTATGGAGATGGTTAGAATGCAGTACTTTTGCTCAACAGTCAACTTGGTCATTCGCGTGTGTGGCACTTAAACTTGGAACTTATTTTGATTTGTTATCTTCATTATTTTTGATTTTGGAGGCAAGCCGCTATTCATTGCGAGTTGTGTTCATTGGTTCCATCTCAACTTATAGATGCACTTGTTTAGCCTTTTGTTTTTTTTGATGTGCCATTTCACCCATCGAGCAGCTTTCTATTTCCAACCCCCTTATTTTAAACGGGGGTACATTATTTTCAAGCTGAAGGGAGGAGGTTAGTAAATCCTTCCTCACAAAGCAATGTGAAATTGGAGCTAAGCTTTGATGGTGATCAACCTTAAGTATCATTTTTTGTACTTTGTTGGATAGTTTTTTGTGAATATTTATAGGTGTAAGGTTTTTGTTCCAAGCAAAGATATTTTGTGGAATGCTAATTGTTTATATCCCCATCTCTGTTTCTTAGATTAATGCTTTCATTCACTGCTTTGTGGGTGTTCAAAGTATTACCACATTGTGTGATTTGGAACTAGCAATATGCAAGAATGAGAGGGTTGAGCTGTTTGAAGATCTGGAATTGGGTCCGCTGGTGAAACACCCTCTTATTATCCATTATTTTTCTATCAGTCTTGATGTTTCAGAAGTTTTCAGAATAACGAGCAAGGAGATAATGTTCTTCCTTTCTGAGTTCATGGATGCTGATAAAAGTAGAAAAGTAAAATTAGATGAATTTTTGAACTTCATCACCAAGAAGAAATCTGCTGGAACCAGAGAGAATCTTTGTGTGCGGATTCAGAACTTGAGGTATGTGGCATATTTTACTCATCTAAGATTTTTTTATGCTCAATTAAATATTGTAGAATTGCTTCAAGATGGAAACCTATTATTGTTATAATTTTTAGGTAACCTAATGTGAAGGTTAGTTAATACCATACATGGTGTCTAGCTCTGTAAAAAACTCACTGTGAACAAAAATTTAGAGCTACAATTGTTGTATTTTGTGTGCAACTTGCGTTGTGGGTAAATGTCACTACTTAAACTAGGGTCCATGACCATCAGTGTAGCCACACTATCTCTTACGTGGGTTTTGTGGAGGGAGAGGTAACTGATAGCATTTGAAGGAGTTTAGGATGATACTCTATATGCGAGGAGTAGCCTCTTGTATCTGTTTCTTTTTGGTGCATCCATGAGGTCCTTGCTTGTATAGATGAGTGGGCGACTTGTTATAGAAAACTATATTTTGGTGTAGGTTTCTCTACATTTCTGGTATACGTGATTTCCCCAACATTAATAAAAATGTTTACCTTATTAAAAAAAGGGTCCATGACCATTACTTGGTAGGTTGATGTTACCGAGGATACCATCTTGTCTCAGCTAATGTAACTCATAGTTATCAACATACTTCATAACCAATTCTTGTACATGGTTAACAAGACGCAAGTGTAGCACAAATATGTATCTAGATAGCATTCATAATTCTTAATACATTCTCAGTCATGACACTAGCCATGGAGTACATAGAGAAAGCTCTACAACAATATTGAAACTCTTAAAAAAGGAGTAGAACTTGAAACTATTGGCCCTGATGAGAAAGATGTGGGACTCACCCTGGAATGTACCTCTGATGTTAAAATCAATTGGTAGGAGCTGTGACATTGGAAAGAAAGATGGAAATGGTTGATCGACACAACAAGTGTTAATTATATCCATAATCTTAAGGGTCAATTCAGTTGATAGACATTTATAAGTGCTGAAAATAATTTAATAAATAAGCATTTACATGCTTGAATAGAAGTGTTGAAACTGATAATAAGCACGTTTTCTGTCAAAACCACTTTTTTTTGTTTGATAAGATAAGTGGTATTAATAACAGCATCAGGAAGATGCAAAATTTACAAGATATGGCATTTGAGCTTACAAAAAAATCTCTGGCTAACTATACAAACTATCTAAGCCACTTCAAAATGCCTAAATTAGTTGACTCTCCATCAAAACATCTCTTGTTCCTCTCTAACCAAATACACCAAAACATACAAGCAGGTATCATAATCCAGATTTTCTTGATGGCTTTGTCAACTTTCCATAGACTCCAACTCTTGTCAAAACCAATTAAATGACCTTAAAATTGAAAATAATTTAATAAATAAGCATTTACATGAGAAATCATTCTTCTTCTACAGCTACTGCTTGCTGATTTTGGGACGTTTAATAGATGAAATGACACTCACATTTTTGTTCTCTTTTCAGTTGAATCTGAATAGATCATATTTCCTCATGGGCTCTTCCCTTTGCATTTCAGGATGTATGTTACTTTAATCCATGAAGCAAAACAGTTCGAAATGAGCACTGTTAACAAATATATCCATGTGGTGAAAAAAAAATCCAGTAAAAATACCAAGAATCGCCCTCTCCTATCTTCAGAGAAGAAGCAGTTAGATGAGCATTTCAATGCCATGTGTGAGCGTATCAAATCATTTTCTTCAGCTAAGAAGGAATTTTGTGGTACACACATAAGGTTTCAATCAAGTTCAGAAAGTGAGAGCAGTGATGATGATCAGGATGGAAGTGCTGCATGCAGCCCAGCTGGAAACATTATTTCAGACATACCCACCACTTGTCCGTACCCATCAGCATCTGAAGAAATGACGCGGCTGGGTTTGAAAGCCGAAGATGACTTTGGCCTACTGACCGCTAGTGGCAGTGATAGATACAGTAAGGATATTCGGCAATCCAAGAGTAAAAGAAAACATGATGATGTTTATAGTTCCATGGCTTTACCCAAAAAAGCACTCAAACGAGATGCGATTACTCACAGTAATAAAAAGGGATCAAAACTTTCTCAGATGTGGAAAGATGAATCCGATGGTTCACATGATTTTTCAAATGGTGATGATTCAATTAAAAGTTTCGTTAACACTTGGAAGGAAGCATGTCGGACAAACAACGTAGATGAGGTATCATTTATGCAATTGCTTCTTACGGAGCAGAGAATACTTGTCATACATCTCTTTGAAATGATATTGTCTCCAAATAACTTGTCTACTTTTATTAACAACAAAAATAAACTAACTGGTCTACTTTTTATATTGGATTGCTGTTAAAATTTGTCCACTTTCGTGAAAAGAAAAATTATTCAAAAATCAAAACTTACACAAATATGTACTACCAAAGTGTGTTAGGGTGTTCACTTTTATACCTAAAAGAAAGTTAAGTCCTTTGAAAAGGTAACTTTTTCTATGCATTTGGACCTACTTCCATTTAAGCACTAACAACTTCAACTCTATCTACTGATCTGGCACTTTCTTAGTGCTGTAGGGCTATTTACTGAGCAAAAATAGATCCTTTTGTAAACTTGTGGGGATCATTGACAACGATTGCTCATTCTACATCAATTATAATTACTTCTTTACACCAAAAAGTAAACAGAAGTGTACAGCTGTACTTGATTTTCTATATGAAGTTGGCTTTGTCACTAAGTGCAAGAAGGGATTGTGTTCCGGTATTTTTCCTGCCCTTTGGTCATTCCTTTCTTGTGTCAGCAGCTGAGAAAATGAGAGACATCTATTGACATTGCCCAATGAAGTCCCCACCATGTTAATAAACAGCTGCATTAGCATACAATGTGGATCAACATCCCACCATCTCTTATCAACTACCTTTTTCTTTTGAACAGGCAACAGCTTTGTATTATAAACCAGTACTTACGTAGTACTGAAAATCCTCTTTACAAAAGAAAGTAAGAAAACTAAGAAGCTAGAAAATACATTCCTAACATAAGTGAAGGACTTCTAGGATTGATTCTGCATCTACAAGAAAACTCTTTGTACATCAAAAACAAAATAGCAAAATATAGTCTGACTAGATATTTTGTAGAGTGCTATATCTATCCTCAAAACATCAGAAGTTTCTTTGTTTCTAGATAATCCACCATATGCAAGCTGGAATGATCCTCCCATAGGTTCTATTCCTTGTCCCAATCCCAGCTTCCTCCCAACTAGAAAGAGTGTCAACAATCTTGCTAGGCATTGTCCACGATATGCCTCCGAGATTGATAAAAATCTTCCATAGCTAATAAGTAATTCTGCACTGTAAAAACAGAATTCCTATGTCTCAGCTGCATCCCTTCACTAGCAACAGTTTGAAACTAGAGTAATACCTCTCTCAGGTTTTCATTTGTCAGTACAACCTCCTTAATTTTCAGATTTGTTTCCATGGCCAGTTAGAGATCAGTGGAGCAGTCATGTTCATGATCTTATAGCCTGAGTTCACTTTGTATTGTGCCTTATTGTGCCCAGTCCACCACAAGCAGTCCACCCCATCTTTCGGTCTTTGTCATGTTTCCAGATGCTTACAAAGATCAACTAGCCTAGGTATTCTCAATCGTTCAACAGTCTTCTAAAAATCAACTTCCAACCTTAAGGAGACACAAAAATATATGATTTCTAACAATCTGTCTTGGTGGACTTAATTACTTGGTACATGTTGTTGTTGGGAGATAACAGGTTTTATGTGGAATTATTCGAGGTGCGCGCTAGCTGGTTTGGATTCCACAGTTGTCAAGAGACGATCCTTTGAAAGGATTACACTCTCTCACAACTCCAACAAAAATCATGGCTGTAAAATGCTATTGATTTTACATTTTTCTTAAATCAGTCAATTTTGCATTTGAATTTTTCTATAGGGGTACCAAATGTGACCAGACAAATACTAAGGACTTGCTCGGAGTAGGCTTAAGTTAAACTATTGATTCTTTCTGTAATTAATCAATCAGGTTGGGCTGGGGATCACATCTGATTCTTTGCATTAATGAACAGATAGCTGTTGTGTTGGGCGAAAAATGGATATTGCATTCATAGTTTTATACGATTTGGAGTGATAATAAATATATAATTTGACTTAGTTATTTTCACATCAACTTTATTTCTTTGCCTGCTTCTCTTACTATATTCTCAAATGATCAGCTAGTGCCTTTTTTCCTATTTTTGGTATTTGGCCAAGTTTCAGGTGTTGACAGTCCACCATTGTAAATGCATTCTGATCTTCAGTCAAATTTCATTCTATTTCAGGTGTTTCAGAGGATGCTTCAGTTCTACAAGGCAAGGAAGAAAAATAAAGTGACAAAATTGTTTTCATCATATCCATTTTGTGGGTTGCTTCAAGTTGCTGTAAGTTCACTGATCATTTTGAGAAATATTAATTAGCCAAAGGAGACCTTGGGGAATTCTGCTTCACACTCATGGTTGACATGTATTTCTTCTGTTTTAAGCATACTTATTTTATATCAAGGATCTTTTTAATACTCTTTTTTTGAGTAAAGGATCTCTTTAATGCTCTTTTATGATATGCATTAATTTAGTCACCTTTTTTTTTACCTGTTTGTATTTTTTGGTGCATCTGGTTAGAGAGAAATAAGAAATTTTTTGATGGGGAGTTAACTTTTTTAGGTCTTTTGAAGGCAAGGTGTATTGCCAATTTGTTTAGTTGGTCCAATTTGTATCCTGTTATTAATGTAGAACATTTGTTGGACTTTATTAGCTAACCAGTTCCGGCTTAGATATTTCTTGTACAGTCAGCCAGTCATTTTTTTTGGAACTTGAGAGTCAGCCTGTCATATTTTGTAAGCTCAAATGCCATATCTTGTAATTCTTGCGTCTTGTTGATGCCTTTTGTCAATACCACTTGATTAAATAGAAAGTAAAGTAAGAATATGTTCATTGCTTCTTTCATATGCATAATGCAAGTGTGTGATTGATCTTCTTCAAGATTTTTTTTAGATTCCATGTCCAGCAAATTTATTGTGGATTACACTGGGTATGGCGTTGTTGTTGTCCAGCAAACTTCATTTCTTTTAAATATTCCAGTGTACTTTTTTGAGTGTAATAAGTTTGCAGGTTGCATCTATTAAACGTGGAATGTGGAACAGTTTGTATGATAAGTTCCAAACATTTCAAAACTGCGGAGTGACCAACAGAGGCGCTGAAAATTGTGCTGATTCCATATGCATTGAGGTTGAATCACCTGAAAGGGATGCTATCAATCTATTCGAGAAGGTGTGCGAAAGTGGTGAGTTGTACACCTCAGAGATTTTTGTTTTTCTCGCAAGGTGTTACAATTTATTTAGTTTTCATTTCATATGTAGCTCACATATGCCATTAACCAGCCAATACTTGAAAATAGAGAAGGAAATAGAAGTTTGAGGTGCTCGAAATCTATAAATGGTTAGCCTGCTTCAGTTGGCTGCAGATTAACAGATTTATGTAGGAAAATGCTTTGTTCTCCTTGATTGAGAGAATGTTGGCATCTCCTTATGTGGTCCCAGCCCTAGGTAATCCTCACCTTATGCGCTAGCACTTGAAACTGATAAAAAATGATCCATTTTCTTAACGTGGTATCTGAGCAAACAAGAGGTCTTGGTATCAAATTTTTCAATCACTCGGAAAAACAAAAAATATTTTCATGTGTTCAGCCATGTAAAAGAATCTAACCGACATGTGAGTGGTCATGGTGTCACGTAAATAAAATTAAATAACTAATGGTATACTCTCTTGAACAGTTTAAGCTTTTAGATGAGAACAAGACTGTTTTTTCTACCATCTCTCCTAAAAGAAGTCTTCAACTTTTCATACTGCTAATTGCAACTCTTTTCCTGATAGCAGGTCACATGTAGTCTCTAAGCTGTGTCTTTTCACAATTATGCTTTTCGGTTTCCCTTTTACACTTCTCCACTAAAGCGCTTGCCCCTTTTTTTGTTTACATAGGCGTCACTGTTGAGGACATATTTGGTAAAATTATTACATATTTTGAGGGTGATGATAATGCCATGTCCACTGCAAGTTCATTCCATGAGAAGTTTTTCTTCCTCTTGAATAAGTTTTGCAAGCTTGAATCTTGGTTGACAGCGCAGTTTGCCGTGAAGAAATTTGAGTCACTTGGTTATGGGGATATCTGGCATTTCCTTGTGAAAAATATGCATCTGTTTAGTCATACTTTACCAAGGTGCTTAACAGATGACATGCACGAGAAGCCTCCTCTAGAACCACCTTCAATGCTTGATTATCAGTTTGATCTGTTGTTATCACAGGCTTCACAATGCTTATGGGATAGTGAAAAAGTAGACAAGGGAAGGATTTCGGAATTACTACTGAGACAATTCCCTTTAGTCTGTTTAAATGTAGCTGGAAATGACTTAATGATAGATATAGAGAATTTTCTGAAGGCAAAGAAAGGCAATATGACTTTACAATCTGTCATATTCTCTGAAACATTGCTCAAGGGATCTGCAATAGGTAAGCATAAAGAATCTATATTAAAGGAAACAGGTTCGGAGGATGATGTAGGACATAGTGATTGGATACTGATGTCCAAAGATGCCATGAAGGTCTTGGTCAGTGCTCCAATGTTGATAGATCTGAAATTGTGGTCACATTGGGACATGATCTTTGGTCCTTCTCTTGGTTCTCTTGTGCATTGGCTGTTGAAAGATGTCAAAACCGAAGAGTTATTGTGTTTGGTAACCACGTGTGGGAAGGTTGTCCGTGTTGATCATTCAGCCACTGTTGAGTCTTTTGGAAATGTACTTCTGCAAGGAAGTCCTTTTGATACGGCTGTCAAACTGGTATCTCTGTTGGTCTTGTATGGTGGTGAAAAAAATGTTCCCAATGCACTCTTAAAATGCCATGCACGTCAGGCATTTGAAGTTTTAATTAAAAATTTTGAGGAGATGAAATCACATGACATTCAAGATTCCCTCAAGCATGCCACATCTCTATGCAGACAGCTCATACATGATGAAACTACATCGACTATGAACAAGAAATTACTGAGGAGGGATAGGGTTGGTAAAATCGCACCTTTGACGTCGAGGTTTATTCTCGACTGTCTGGGTTATCTGCCTGTTGAGTTTTGTCATTTTGCTGCAGATATCTTGCTTGCAGGGGTGCAACCTTTTGTTAAAGATACTCCTTTAGCTATCATAGGTGAATGTGAACGGATAGAGCAGCGTCTTATGCTTCATCGAGTTGGAATGTCTCTGGGCATAGTGGAATGGGTTGAAGATAAACACAAATTGAGTGCCTGTTCTACCACAAACTTGTTAATGTCTTCTGGATCATCATGCTTGAAAGTCGCAGAGCTTGATTTCAGCATAGACTCAACCTTTATGGAAGAAGTATCAAGCAAATCTACCTTGTCTGCAAACGAGATTAGCCTCTCCCAAGATCCAATGCGGAAAAATGAAAATCGAGATACCAGTTGCTCTGCAGGTGATATATCTTATGTTCCTCTTGATAATTCGGCTGATAGTGCCAGACAGCACTCATATGAGCTTGAGAGTTCTGCTACCAGAGTTGTTGAATCTATTCAGCAAGATGAATTCGGTCTGCAGCCTGATCTTCCACTAGTTGAAAATGCAATATTGAATAAGCAACATGCTCGCTTGGGGAGAGCACTCCATTGTCTTTCGCAGGAGTTATATTCTCAGGATTCACATTTTATTCTAGAGCTGGTTGGTATACTTATATTCTAAAGATTCACATTTTATGCTTGATGGTCTTATCTGTTTAGATTTACCTTTTATCTTGCCCAATTCATTCATATCTGGCCAATTCTAGTTAAGTACCATTCAATGTGGTATAGAAGGTTTTAGGACATTCTATGCCTCTTGTATGTTTTTTGATGAAGCATGCTATGCCTCTAGCATGTAATCAAAGGTGTATCAAAGCAGACAACAGGGCTTTTAGCTGATGGAGGAACTGTGAACATGATGCAACCTTTGTAGCCTAAGCTTCTAGCTGCTCTATATTTTTTACAATATCAACCAAGGAACTCAAGGCCACATTCTATGCCTTAACCTTGTATGCTCTTAGTGCAATAGAATCTGGGAAGGTTCTTTTCAGATGGAAGGAATGATTAATATGCATATATCGACAACTTTTAGTGGTGCTTGTTAGTAATTGGAGTTAATTTTCCCGAGAGCTTGAATTCCCCAGAATGAGTAGACTGCTTTAGTTCTTTCTCAAAAAAAGAAAGAAAGAGTAGAGTGCTTTAGATTGCAATGAGTACAAATTTGTGGTTACGTGTTTTTTTATCACTGGAATTTCTTCTAACAGGAACTGTATAACTTTGTTTCTGCTGTAGAATTTTATCAGATAGAGTGCTTTGTGCCTCTGTTGAAAGGATGTAACTGATTGCTCTCTTTACAATTGTACATTGATTCAGGTTCAGAATGCTGATGATAATATCTACCCTGAGGATATCAAACCCACTTTGACTTTCATTCTTCAGGATAAAGGCATTATAGTTCTAAACAATGAACGTGGCTTTTCTGCTGATAACATCAGAGCACTCTGTGATGTTGGAAACTCTACTAAGAAAGGACGCAATACTGGATATATTGGGAAGAAGGGCATCGGTTTCAAATCTGTATTTCGGGTAATACACACAAACATGTCTGCTAAATATTAGGTAGTACTTTGTATAAATTAAATGAGCTAAATGAATTTGGAAGAAAGTGAGTCACCTAGGTTATGTGACTATATGAGATGCCGAGAGGACTATGTAACCACTAAAACTGCGCCTATTATAATTTTGAACAAGGGTGGCTAACACTTACTAGGTATCTAAGTACACAAATCCAACATATTTTGTTGTCTAGCTCTGAAGAACACGACATAGGACATGGATGGTTGGAATTTGGACAATCTCTTTTTCTTTAAAATCCCCGAGGGGAAGTGGCTCGTAGTTCGAAATTTGCTAGATAATGGACTTGCCCCTCTACCCTCCTCCACTTAAATACCAAGCTTTTGTCTGGGGCAGTATGAGAACGTGTGATGTGCGCCTAACCTACCCATCATAAGTTGCGCTCTTACCAATAGAACAGAGACTCAGGGCTTGGACAATGCCCTTTACTTTCTGGGGACTTGGACAGGCCACTTAAGAAGGTGCTTTAGTTCTCCATATCATTTTCCATGGCCACCGTTCTTCTTCTTTAACCCCTTGTCTGTGAACGTTTGGTAATTGTTTTAACAGAAACTTCCTGGAATCGTTCCCCAAATTCTCAATCAAAAAGTTCACTCATTCCAGCGTCTCAATTGTAAAAATTCCTTCTGAATTGTAAGTTCCACTACCTATTAATTATGCAGTCTGCAAATGTACAATTTTATTAGCAACGCGATTATACACTTTTGGGAAATGCTCTTTCAGTGCAGTATTTTCCAACCATTTGTCTGACCACATTCTAATTTTTTCCCTGGTAATGGATCACTTCTCAACATTCTTGACCAGAAGAGGAAAGAGAGAAGATGACAGGAGCTACTTGGCTTCTCCTTGTATTTCCTGCTATCAACTATAGTTGAATTTAAAATGAGACACTTCTAATCCGAGCTTAGAAAGCAAGCATTAATAAGAGTATACATTTGCTAATAATGTGTTAGCTTCCTATCATAGAATCAACAGTGCCTTTCCACACCAAACTGCTAAAAAATTCTTCTTTTTGCTTATACCTATTCAAAAAAATGGAGGTGATCTAGTAAACACGTAATCATAAACAACTCATGCTCATGTATAAACAACTCCATATAACGTGACTATTAGCTTTAGAAACAGTACAAGCTGCTGCAATGCGTGCTCATGAACCTTTTTCTCTTCTCCTGTTTAATTATATTGAAAGCATGAACATTTGCATTCATAAGTGTATTTCATATGCTTCACACAAGAACTGCACCAAATCTTTCATAGAAGGGGCAGCACAAAGTAAATCCATAAAATTTCTTTCTTCTAGGGGGGCACTTGCTGATCATAATCATAATACCTATTACAGCAACTCAACACATCAAGATGTAAATCTACGGAACTTACTATTGCATGATTTGCAATGTTCCCTTCATACCAAACCAAAGGAAAGTTAGTACCAGGTAGAGTCCTCTTTTGTGCGTGTCACTTCAGTTCTCTGTTGGTATCTTGAGTCTTTTGTAGGTGTTATAGGATCCGTATGATACTAAGGAATAAGAGATCTTTTTATAGTCCACATTGTAATTAAGTTTTGACTGCATACCATTGTGCAGTTTTTTGATACACTACAGTTGTTACTTTCTCATAACAAATAAACAAGAGGTATAGTTTTGTCTCGCTGTTCAAAGTGCTCACAAGTTGGAAGAATTAATAGTCTGCTGGTGCTTTTGAATGTACTTTTTGTTATTATTATTACTTTCCGGATAACAGAGTCAATACCGTCTATGGTGTGGTATTTTATGGTCTAGTATGTTATCAACTCTTGATGGATTTCAATCCTTGCAGTATTTTCACTTTCCAAGCCTTGCTTCAGTTCCTGTGAAGGGTCTGAACTCAGTCCACTGGTGGACATCGACTTGCATGTCCCTTAATTTCAGAATCTTTCTTTGGCTGACTTTTTTTTTTTTTTTTACAGGTCACTGATGCCCCAGAAATTCATTCCAATGGCTTCCATATTAAGTTTGATATAACTAATGGCCAGATAGGTTTTGTTTTGCCTACTATTGTTCCTCCTTGTGACATTGATTTCTATACCAGATTGGCCTCTTCAGGTTCTGATAGCAATTATTGGAATACATGCATAGTACTTCCCTTTAGATCAAACCTCTTGGAAAGGTCCGGCGAAGAGAACATTATGTCAATGTTTGCTGATCTTCATCCATCTTTATTGCTTTTTCTTCATCGACTTCACTGTATCAAATTTCGAAATATGGTTAGCGATTCCATTGTTGTTATGAGGAAAGAAGTTGTGGGAAATGGTATCATTAAGATTTCTTGTGGAGAGGAGAAATTGACTTGTCTTGTGGTATCCCAGAAATTACAGCCTGGCACTATTCGTCCTGATACCCCAACAACAGAAATTTCCATAGCGTTTACGTTGCAGGAAACACTTGATGGAAGCTACAATCCACACCTGGACCAACAACCTGTTTTTGCATTCCTTCCTTTGAGAAAGTACGGGCTGAAGTTTATACTTCAGGGTGATTTTGTACTCCCTTCATCCAGGGAAGAAGTTGATGGGGATAGTCCTTGGAACCAATGGTTGTTGTCAGAGTTCCCTAGCTTGTTTGTTAGTGCGGCGAGGTCATTTTGTGATCTGCCGTGTTTTAGGGATAGTCCAGCAAAAGCTGTTTCGGCTTATATGAGCTTTGTTCCCCTTGTAGGGGAGGTTCATGGCTTCTTTTCAAGTCTTCCTTGGATGATTCTTTCTAGATTACGCACGTCAAACTGCTTGATAATAGAAGGTATGGAAAATGAATGGGTTCCTCCGTGCAAAATCTTGAGAAATTGGACCCAAGAGGCTCGTAACCTTTTACCTGATAGCTTACTTCGCAAGCATCTTGGTATTGGTTTCTTGCATAAAGATATAGTTCTACCAGATTTATTAGCCAGAGCTCTAGGAATTGAGGAATATGGACTCAAAGTTCTACTTCAGGTTATAACTTCTTTATGCTCTTCAGACGATGGTCTGAAGTCAATGGGTTTGGAATGGTTGTGTGTGTGGTTAAGCGCCGTTTATACAATGTTGTCAAATGGGAATGACTCAGCAGATTTTGGGATTGAATCGCATCTCATGAAGGACCTCAAGAATATTCCATTTATTCCCCTTTCAGATGGTAAATATGGATCACTGAATGAAGGGACAATTTGGTTGCATATTGATTCAACGGGAACTGCAACGAATGATGAGTATGCCCTAGAAACTTTCTCAATATTGTATTCTACTCTTCGAACTGTGAGTCCTGCACTACTTTCTGCGGCTGCCACTTTTGGCACATCATGCTCTGAATCATCAACAGTTGATAATGTTACCAGGATGCTGTACAGAGTTGGTGTCCAACGTTTATCGGCACATCAAATAGTAAAAACGCACGTTCTACCATTTATCTGCAGAGATCAAAATGGACTAGGACATAGAGAAACAATGACAGAGTATCTTGCGTTCTTGATGTTCCACTTACAGTCAAGTTGCCCTGATTGTCCATCTGAGAGGGACCAAATTATCAGAGAAGTGCGTGACAACGCTTTTATATTAACAAATCATGGTTGCAAATGTCCCATGGAGTTTCCTATCCATTTCGGCAAAGAATTCCAAAATCCCATTGATATGAATAAATTACTCCATGCATTAGATTTTGAGTGGCATGAGATTGAGGATATTTATTTAAAGCATCCAATCAACAGATTGTTATCTGAAGCTGTGTTAAAGTGGAGAAAGTTTTTCCAGGAAATTGGGATCACTGATTTTGTACGAGTTCTTCAGGTTGAGAAAAGTAGTTCTGATGTGTGCTCTGTTCGCATTAATGCAACATTGGATAAAGATGTTATTTCTAGAGGAATTGCAAAAGATTGGGTGTCCGAAGAGTTTGTCGATTTGCTGTCACGCGTATCTTCAACGCGTGACAAGGAAAAAAGCAAGTATCTCTTGGAGGTGCTTGATAGTTTGTGGGATGATAATTTTAGTGATAAGGTTACTGGCTTCTATTTCACTTCCACTGGAGAAAGAAAATCATTTGATTCTTCATTCACCAGAATCCTCCGTGATGTTCAATGGCTAGCATCGAGCATGGATAACGAGCTTCATTTTCTGAGGGAGTTATTCCATGATTGTGAGGCTGTGCGCTCAATTTTCGGTGACAATGCTCCTTATGCCATTCCAAAGGTTTGTCTGATCTTAACAAAGTTTGATATAGAGATATTGAACAAAACACCTTTGTGGTTTTTTGGTGCAACTCCCTCCCCTTCCCCAAACAGGGAAAAATCCAAAAAAGAGAATGAAAAGAAGTTTGACTTTGTGCATGTTTTTGCAGATGTTAAGATGGTCTAAAACACAGATGTTTACTATTGGGTGTTAATTGAAGTAATTGCTTAACGTGGTAGTTTCATGTTTTATGAACATCTCTATGAAGAGTTTGACCTATTAATTTGGCTTGTCAATGATTGTTTGTAGAAGAATCTACTGTCAAAGTGTAACCTGTATTAAAAATATAACGTGACAAATTTTTTAACAACCATTCTGGTAGTGAACTAGCTCTTCTTATTTATGCAGTATTTTTATTGTGGTAGGGAATTGACCAAGTGGTCTGCTCAAATCTAATCTGGTTTACTTATTTATATATTTTTAGTTAGTTTGGCTGAGGAGTTTTCACTATGTTTGCCTTCTCAGATGGTTTAAATTTTCCCAAGAACTGTAAATTTTAGAAGCCAATGTGGGTTGATTTGACTTTCAGGACAAGCTAGAATTTATTCTGCTTGTAATTTGTCCATTTATGTTGAGTCTTGTTCTTGAATAAGTCGGCATATGCTTGTTGAAAAAACCTTTTCTTCTTTGTTGGTGCATTCTTTTTCTTTCGATTAGCATTTGTAACCATTTTAATTATTTTTATTTGTTCTCTATGAATTTGTGGTGGCAACTTCATTATATTATTTAGCTTCTTTCTGGTATAGGGAAGTGGCAGGACTTATTTTTAGTTAGCTCATTTTAGCTTGAATTATTGGAGTTCCTTTATGACTGTTCTTTAAGAGCTAATGCTTCTGTTTTGAAACAGGTGAGAAGCGAAAAGTTGTTAACAGCTCTTGGTCTGAAAACACAAGTTACAGTTGATGACACTTTAGCAATTCTTAGAGTTTGGAGAGCTAAAGTGACTTTGAGTGCTAGGTAATTAATCTTCCTTCTGCAAATGTGTGAAACCTGCTAGATGCTTAATTTTCTCATTTGTCTGAAGAAAAATATGGTTAAATGATTTCAGCATTTCTTTTCTGGTGGATAGTATTAGGAATTAGTTAAAGCTAGAAGAGACCATGTTGCATCAATTGGTCTCCTGTATTTACATACTGAAGTTGGAGCTGTCTATAAATGTGTCAATGTTCATATTGTATAATATCTTTTGTTTCGGACTCAACAACAACAACAACATACCTATTGTAATTCCACAAGTGGGGTCTGGGGAGGATAGGGTGTGTGACGTTACCCCTACCTTTGTTTAGGCCTCATTAATGAAGTTCCGTTTACTTGATCAAAACAATATATTTTGTTTAGGACATCAACCACCAAAGCCATTACAATAGTTGCTTTGCTAGAGTAATGTTTATGCCTTTCCCCATCATTGACTGGTTGTAATAAACTAATAATTAATTTCCTGAGTTCATTAAAAATGGACTGTGGATTCTTTTAGATATAAACTGAAACAAAGATCAAACATCGTTAATTGTCAGGTACTGTCTAGCCTTTAGCATGTTCCCTTGGATAAAAAGCAGAACTTTTATAGGTGTTGGACTTCTTTCATTGTGAGTCCTCTATTACATCATTCTGAAGTTTCTCGTGCTCATCCGTTGCTCTACTTTTTCAGTTTGTCACAAATGTCAAAGTTCTACACTTTCATCTGGAGTGTGATGAATACTTCAGAAAGGAAACTTGTGGAAGAGTTATGCAATGAACCTTTTGTGTTTGTCCCTTGTAAACTGGTTGCTTCACATGAAGCTGTTGTACCTGGTGTTTTTTTGTCATCTAAAGAAGTCTTTTGGCATGATTCAACTGGTTCGGTCGACCTCCTGAAGATGGTCTACCCGGAGTTTGACTCACATTCTGTTCAGCACACCTTTACTAAAATGTTATGTAGTGTGTATCCAACCCTTCATGACTTCTTTGTGAAAGAATGTGGAGTGGATGAACACCCTCATTTTCATGGATACCTTCAAATATTGCTGCAGTTGTCAGCTGCTGTTTTACCTTCACAAGGAGCTAAGAATGTAAGCTATCTTTATGCTAAAATACTTTTATTGTAATCTATGTTGCTCAGACGCTTCAAAAATGCAGACGGGTGCATGTCAGATCTCCAAAAGTAGTGCATTTTGGAGGATCCGACATGGGTCTGGCAACATTTTTGAAGTGTCTAAGCAACAGAGATTGTAATAGTTGATGAATGATTTTATGATAATGAAACAATGTTTGATGAATTCTTTAGCTTAAGAATGAATTTGATGCTTTCTTCATTTAGGTATTCCATATATTTCTCAAGTGGATTGACGAGCTAAATTTAGGATCCTTGAGATCTGAAGATATTAGTTTCTTGAAGGAAGGTCTTTTGACGAAGGATTATCTGGTGCTTGCAACTGCAGAAGATAAATGGGTATCTATGCACCCATCATTTGGGCTCATCTGTTGGTGCGATGATGATAAGTTGAGGAAGGAATTCCAGTATTTTGACAATATTAAGTTTCTCTACTTTGGGCAACTCAATGATGAGGAAAAGGAGATTCTCCGAACAAAATTTCCAATGTTCATGGACAAATTGAATATTCCTTCTATATCAAAGGTAAGCCAAGTTACACTGCTCTCCCTTTTCTTTTGTGTGCACATGCATATAGGAAAAACACTTGCTGTTTCTGAAGGAGGCGGTCTAAGATGCCAATCCTATATCTAAGAGTCAGGCTGCTCTAGTGCTCATCGTGTGTGGTTTACGCTTCTGATGTACTCTCTCCCAACTAGCTTGTTCTGCTTGCTACTCCCTCTATTTTGATTTAATGTGATGGTTTTTCTATGTTGGGTCATTCCAATGTATGTGACATCATTCCACCAATGGAGTGCATTGTTTGTATATTTGTGGAGGGTTCTACTGAAAATTGATGTGATTATAGAAGTTACTTAGCATATGGTTGATAAATTAAACTAACTAGTTTCAGTAAAATCCTCTCAGAACTAACAGATTAATCATGCTTCTTCTTTTTCTTTCTAGAGGAGATGATTTTATTGAAGTCGGTGTGATATCTCAGAAGTAATCTAGCACACGATGGAATAAATAATGCAAAACTAATTTAGGACTTACAGAGTATTTAAGTATCAGTTTTCTTTAGTCAAACTAAGATCCATCAAAATAATCAACACAGTTGTCTTTGCTTATATGGAATCTGGATTATCCTTTATCCCACATTGAGTATGGTACTATACTCTTTTGAGCTTCCTTTGTCCCACATTGACTATAATAATTCTATTTTGTATTATTCCAGATGATGTCCACTTTTAAACAATTCTTTACTTTCTTAATATCCTACCAAAGAAAGTTAACATTCTCTCAAAAAAAAATTTATCAAGATGTTTGTATAGGATATAGGAGGGGTCTGACTATGCTTCTAGATCTTTCTTTTCTTTTCTTTCCATCAATATTCATTGCCTGCCTGTCCAAAAAAAAAAACTTGACTTCACCTTAACACTCCTGCCTCGTCAGATGAAGACACTTATATTGTGACAGACTTAGAGCAACATGACTCTCAGATCAATTTAAGACATTTAATGTTTGATTTTTGCAGGTTGTAATGCGTGAAGCAATATATGATGGTCCAACAGACTCTAGCTTTGTAGCTTCAATGATTAACTGGGTTCTACCATATGCTCAACGTTATATATATAACGTTCATCCAGAAAAGTATTTGCAGCTCAGCCAGTCTGGATTGCAGAACCTGAGATGTCTACAGATTGTTGTTGTTGAAAAGTTGTTCTACAGGAATGTTATAAGAAGTTCCCACATAGCATCGAAGAAACAGTTTGAGTGCAGTTGTCTGCTAGAGGTATTCTAATCACGACATCATCTATGGGTTTTTATATCCATTATTATAGTACATATTTACATACATGAGATGTTTCTGGAAAAGCTGTATGTTATTTGAATCTTCCTCAACTGTTTATGAAAAAAGGATATCTAATCTAATGGACTGGTTGAAATGTATTAAATGTAAGACCTCTTCCTATGTAGACCAAGACTAACACTTCTATATAGCGTTATACAATTGTTGAGTTATGACTCCTTTATGTTATTTTGCTTGTTCTTCCTTTCAAATCCGGATTTTTTGTCTGAATCATAAATTTATAAAACACGCTTGGTAGATCTCTTCAATTTTTTTTCTCTTTTCCCAGTCTGGTTCATGAAGATCTAACATTATTAATGTGTATAACACTTAATTTTCGGATATGTCTACCTCTAACTGCCCAAATGTTTATTTGTGAAATCTTATTCCTTGTTAAAACGTAAAAACAATGTATAGATAATTTATTTTTTCATTCTGTACAGGGAAACATCTTGTATGCTACTCAAGAATCAGATTCTCACTCAATATTCATGGAGATTTCTCGTTTGTTATCTTCTGGAACTCCCGACTTGCATTTGGCGAACTTTCTTCATATGATCACAACTATGGCGGAATCAGGTTCCAATGAGGTGCAAACTGAGTTTTTCATTTTGAATAGCCAGAAAATGCCCAAGCTTCCTGAAGGTGAATCTGTTTGGTCTCTCGCAAATGTTCCATTGTCAACAGATAGTGAGACAGCGGTGATGAGTTCTTCCAGAACAATTGATGAGAAAAACCCTGAGCAAATCAAGAAGAGACCAGGAATCAGCTCAAGCTGGCCACCTGCTGACTGGAAAACTGCTCCTGGTTTTCATCGATCTAGTGTGTGCATCTCGAAAGGAAAGGCAGTCAGTGACATCCAATCGGAAAAGAATACTGTGGAAGAAAGTGTAATGAAAACATGGGCGCTGGCTGCAACTGAGATGACTTGTGTTGAGAATATGGGCAACTATCCAGAATCAGCTGCAGTTGTACTAGGTTCACAAGATGTTGATCATGTACCTGGTACTATGATGGAGGCATTTGATTCTCCTCATGCCATGACTGAACCACGTGACCTGAGTAATAGCTCTTCTGATGTGACAGAAAGAGATCAACTGCATACAGCCACAAATGGCAAAAGTGACGTTATGATTGAAACTGGCAGACTTGGAGAATATTTTGCTTTCAAATATTTCTTGGAGAAATTCGGTGAGCCTTTTGTGAAATGGGTCAATGAAACCAATGAAACAGGGCTTCCTTATGACCTTGTTGTGGGAGATGATGAATACATAGAAGTAAAGACAACTAGATCATCAACAAAGGATTGGTTCCATATTACCTCAAGGGAATGGCAGTTTGCAGTTGAGAAAGGTGAATCTTTTAGCATTGCCCATGTTTTCTTATCGTCCAATAATACAGGAGTCGTGACAGTATACAAAAATCCATTCAGACTCTATCGACTTGGTAAACTACGGTTAGCTCTCCTAATATCCAAGTCATGAAACTTTATAAGATGTACATAAAGTTGATATACTAGATTCTTCGTTACTTAATACAATCTGGATGAAGTTTTAGCAGACGATAGAATATGGTACCTGCTGAGCAGCACGTCGTTTTCAAAGTGCTGCGTTTGAGAATTCATGCGACATATTTATCTTACATTTGTTGGAGAAGCTTGAACTGGATTGCAGTTTTGCCTCCAGATAGACACCTTTGATTTCAGCTAGCTATTTCTGTGTATACTGCAAGTCTCATTTTAGCAATGACATGAATTATGTATACAAAGATGTTTATTTATTTTCTTTAATTTATCATTTATTCAAGCAAAATTTGTATACTATACTAGATGGCCAACGGCGAACACATATTTATGGAAAAGAATTGGATTTGCCCCAATGCTCGTTATGCTGTTTTGATATATTTGTTCTTGTCATTCAATTTTCCGATTATATTACTCTTACTTTGTGAAAATCTGATGTCTCACCTTTATTTTCCTATGTGGCGTCTACATGTTCTATGTTCGTCTTTTTAAAATGAGGTTAATTAGAGTTGCACATGTCTATTTTAATTGAATGTTAGTGAGGATGAAGATGGTAAGTTAAAAAGTTTTATGAAGTAAAAATATGTCATTTTCTTAATTACAAATTAAGAAGAAAATTAGGACACATGAAGTAACAATTGAAAGAGACCAAGGTTCGTAACTAATTTGTTTCTTGCGTCAAATATCTTAGGAAAGACAAATTATCAACAATTATCGTCTATGTTGGGTCAATTGTCTTGACTCTTAGATTTCGAAGTTGAAACTTGATAATTTTAATTTTTGGAATTTAAAGTTATATTTGAACGTGCATTATATTTGGACAGAAAAATGAAGTTTTATGAGTTGAAGTTTCAAAAATTGGCTTGAAAAAAAATATATTTGACATTAACTTTTCAAAATCTAATTAAATTTCATGGCCAAACATATATTTGAAGATACAATAACAATAACATATCCATTATAATCCCACAAGTGACGTCTAAAAAGGATAAAAAATGCCAGTTTAAAACAAACAAGATTTTTTATGACATTTCAAATAACTCCCAACCTTTCTCATCCTCCCTATAAACAAACAGAATCAACCATTAAACCTTATCTAGTTACAAAATATCTCTCCACACCTTATCCACTTAATAAGCTCACCACAATATAAAGTCCTATAAATTAGAAGTCCCACTCCTCCATCAAATTCATCAGCCTTCCTAGTAAATACATAATCATATTGAATTGAATTAATCACATCTCAAAATGCAGGCAGCTTTGTTTTTTACAACATCATCTATTCCCCTAGTAAAACCTCCCAAGCCCTTAACAACATCACCTTTGAGATGTGTTTCAACTCATCTCAAAATTACTCACATTAAAGCAACTCCAGTTGACACTTCCACTGTTGACTATAGCTCCATGAACTCGTAAGACTCGAATTCTATCATAATTGTGTTTTAATTCAAAAATTGTTTTATAAGAACAAGATAATAGCATCTATAATGTAGTCGTTAGTTTTGTTTAGAGTTCTCTTATAATATGTTTGATATATATATATATTCAGATCAGTGTTTCCTGCTGAAGCTTGTGAGACAATAGGAGGAGAAGCTTGTGATGTTGAAATGTATCCTGAAACCAAACCTAAATCTACACCCTCAGCCACAGCCTTAAGCAACACTCCGTCTTCAGAGAGTGTAGATAGAGAATATCTTGCCTATAATGAACCTAAAACGTACGTACTCTTTCTGTTCTAATTTATGTGATATCATTTGATTTGACATTTAAAAAAAGTCAAAAAATTGATTTGACTATATATGTGAAGTGTTGTAATGTTGATTTTTTTTCTTTCATACAGTGTATTCTTATCAGAAGCTTGTGATGATCTTGGAGGAGAATTTTGTGAAGCAGAGTATCAGACTGGAGTTTATTAAGAATAGTACTCTTGATTATTGTTCATATCTATATGTAGATAATTATTTAATAACATGAGTGAATTTATGCTACTCTATTTGAATATTATTTGGACTTTCTAGTTGTTTCAATTTGTTTGTCTTAATTACTATTAGTTGGATGTTACAAAATAGCACTAATGATATATAAATTTGATAGACCTCGATTGGCTTAAGAAAAAACAAATCAAAGCAAGTTCGAATAAGAAGTAACGGAAGTACAAAAGGTCGGATGATAACAAAAATAACTGATAGTAACAGAATGAAAAGTACACCAAACCAATAGAATAATCGAGGTGCAAGAAATAACGTATAGTAATAAAAATTAAAGGACAAGAAATTACAGAAGCAATACTATGACTAATAATATGACAGACAACAAACAACACACAAATATCTATTAATTTATGAATTTTCTCACATTTATCTATCTTAAGCCCAAATAAAAAAAAAACTCAAACTAAAGAGAAGCGTTGATATTATTCTCTCGTGCTCCAATATTTGTCATGTTGGTAAATGAATTTTATTTGAAATATATGATATTTAAAAGTAATTATGAACGATACATTTTCCATACAAATTGAGGTATCTATTAGAAATATTATCCAAAATACATCAGGATCAAGGTCTTACTAGTCAAAGAAGATTTTACTTAATTCACATGATCTCGAGGATAAATATACTGTAAATTGATTAAAAAATAAGAAAGGGGATAGAAAATTTATCCAAAACTTCCTCACTTGTTATTATACACGAATTCTCAAATTAACTTAGCGTTTACTTTTAAAAATAGCTGATAGATGTATAATATATATACGTATATTTCTCGAATTACCCAAAAAAAAAAAAAACAAAAAACTAAAGCATCTCATTTTGGCGGTTCATTTACCCATAGTCGTTTGAGTAAATAATAAGAAAAACTCTTAGGGGTCGTTTGGTTTGAAAATGAGTTATGATGGAATAAGTTGTGTTGAAATTATTTTTTATTGAGTGTTTGGTTTGTTGTATTCAAAATAATAAATTTTAAGAATAATTTATTTGTTTACAAAAATGCCCTTCATTAATGTAAAAAATGATATAACAAAAGGATTGAAAGAGATATTTTTATCATTTACCTATTTTATCCCGGGATAAGCTATCCCGAAATTACTATACCACCCAAAGAAAAGGATAACTTATCCCGGTACTAAGTATTAATCCTGAGATAAGTTATCCCGAACTTGCCAACCAAACAACAAAATAAGCGGAACTATAATTTAATCCGGGACTATTTGATATTATCCCTCACACCAAACGACCCCTTAAACCCTTGGAATTTCATCACTTACTCAACAATGTAGGGACAGCCACCGCACAACGGCGGAAGCCGGCGGCGATCGCCACCACATCAGGGCGGAAGCCGGCGGAGGTCGCCACCACAGCCACCGGAACAACATCGACGGTTTCATCAAAACTCCGATCATATTCATTCTTCTCAATCTCAAAACTACTACTTTCCCCAAAACTCATATTTTCCAAATCAAAGCTCTAATTTTGGTTATACTCCATTTCACCAAAACCCGGGTTTTCAGTTTTCATCAAGGAGTAGTTATGGTGAAGTTGTTGAGAGAGTTGATAGAGCTGTAATTAAGGCACGGAGAGACCTTATAGAGGCTGGTGAAAATGTTTCAGCTTGGAAAGTTTCACAAGCTGCTTTAGTTATGCTTAAAGCTGATTCTTGGGATTCTTTGGGTGTTAGAATGCAACAAGTCCCTTCTCTCTTTCAACTCATTGTTACCGATGGGAAGGTACAAATTTGTTTATCTTTTATGATTTTTGTACTCACTTTTAGTAATTTATGTTCGATACACATACAATGTAAATAGCTTAAATTGTTGTAGGAAGTGGCGGATCCACATGGAAAGATGGGTATTCATGGGAGAATTATACTGCATATATAGGATAAAAACAGTATCTTTAACAACATAGCAAGTGTAAGTCCATAAGTGAGGTATGGGGAGGGAAGTATGCATGCAGGCCTTACTCCTACTTTGGAAGGTAGAGAGTTTGTTTCCGATAGACCCTCGGCTTAAGGAAAGGCATGTCAAAGCATTTCGAAAAAAAGAGAGGTTGTTTTAACATTGTAAAATTTTGAATCCCTTCAACATAAAAGAAAATACAGGTTCAAATCCTAGGTGTGCCATTTAGGATTTTCTCAATCACCTTGTTAGAATTTCTAGCTCTGCCATTGGTGTTGCAGGTTGTTAATTATTGGCTTTTAAGTAAAATGTTTATGGGCGAGTGTAAAAAGTAAGATGTATAAATTTGAACAAAGGGCATTTTTTTTTTTAGTATTTTGGTCATTGTCTCATTTTGATATTTGACTTGAGATGTTTTATACTACTGTGAAGTTTTTATCAGTTTTATCCCATTACTTCTAAGGTATCCAGAGGTGAATTTCTCAACCTTAAACATGAGAAAGTGAGTGTTCTGACTGTTAATAGGTTTTACTTTTTTTCCCCTTATACAGCTTTTTCTTTTCCTCCCTTTGTCATGAGAAAATTAACTAAAGTGAACTATGTGCTACTTGATTTTGAAACCTGCAGACAGTTGTTATGGAGACTGTTCATATGCAGTCCTTTTGCTCAGCTTGGTCATTTACATGGGTAGTGCTTAATCTTAGCTGTCTACGCTTTTATTTTCTCTGTACCTCATTTTGATTTATTTCGTTCAATTTTTTTGGAGGCTATCCTCAATTCATTGGGTGTTGTTGTGTACTGGGCTTCATTTCAACTCTTAGATGCATTTGTTTTTGCATTTTACATTTTACATTTGTTGATGTGCCAACTTACCCATTGAATGGCTCTATCCAATCCCATACCTCACGTAGGGTTACATTATCCTCAAGTTGTAAGGATGACCCGGATGAGTTCAATAAATCAGTTTCCCAATGCAATGTGAAACTAGGGTGAAGCTTTGAGGTCATCAATCTTAAAATTCGCATTTTGTTGGACAACTTTTGAATTTTTTTATAGGTGGATGGTTTTTCTTTCATGCCTAATATGTTTTATGAAATACTAAATTTTCATTTTCCCATCTGTTTCTCTCTAGATTAATGCCTTCATCCATTGCTTTGTGGCTGTTCAAAGAATTACCACATTGTATGATTTGGAAGTAGCAATACTCAGGAATGAGGGGGTGGAGCAGTTTGAAGAGCTGGATTTGGGTCCACTAGTGAAACACCCACTTATTATCCATTATTTTTCTATCAGTCCTGGTGTGTCAGAAGTTTTCAGGATAACAAGTGTGGAGATCATATCCTTCCTTGCCGAGTACATGGATGCTGATAAAAGACGAAGAGTAGAGATAGATGAATTCTTGAACTTCATTACCGAGAAGAAATCCACTGGTACAACAGAGAAACTCAGTGTGCGGATTCAAAGCTTGGGGTTCGTGGCATATTTTCGCTCAAAAGATTTTATTTGTGTTTAATTAAATATTACTTCATCCGTTTAAAAAAGAATAACCTCCTTTCCTTTTTAGTCTATTTCAAACAGAATGACCCCTTTCCTTTTTTGGCTACACTTAATTTCAGTTTTCCACGTGGCATGTTTAAAGCCACGAGATTTAAGGGTGTTTTGGCATATATTTGACATAACTTTGATTTAGGACTACAAAATTGAAAAGTCTTCTTTATTTTCTTGAATTTCATGCCAAGTCAAACTAGACCATTTTTTTGAAACAGGAGTACATTATTACTTAAAATTTTTGTTCAATTAAATCTTTGAAATTAGCTTTGCTGTTGACCCTGACACTTGGTAGGGTACATGGGGGGTGTGGGCTTTGCAAAAATTATGTTCCATTAAATATTGTAGAATAGCTTCATCTCAAGGTATGCCACATGTGTTGTAGGAATATGTCACACCCCCAAACTAGGTGATTATCTTGACCTGACTAACATAAGCCATACTTATCCAACACATTTCGTAATCAAATCTCGAACATCCGTAGCAACAATGGAGTGTAGTAGTGCATATACATTTCAACTTACAATTCATGATCCTCAATACATTACTCAATGAAGACTTGTCTTGGAGTAAACGGGGCGAGCTTAGAAAAAATATTTCAACACTTTTAAATACGGTTTGAATGAGTTGAGAGAGTGAGATTATACATGCATAGGATGATCTTGAGCAGAGCTGCTTTGATCTGGTTGTGTAAAAGGTTTAAGGAGGCCTCAGAAATTAAAGGGAAATCATTTAAAACTTGGAGATGCAGAGATAAGGCTATCCATATCTATTGCACTTTGAAATTCAATAAATTTGGGAGGTTTCTTTCTGTAATTACAGTTAATGGAGAGGAGAGGTCTGTGATTATTTTACCGGAATTGCATTTAATGAAGGGTGGACCACTTTAATGCATAAAATTGAGAATTTCATTAATGGTGCCAAACAGCCACAAGAATTAAATGCAGATACAGGGGAAACAAGTACAAAAGGGGAGAAGGGAAAGGGGGGTTACTAGGATGTCATTCATAGAAACAGATGGAGTGCAGGCCATTCTTCCCAAGCCTTGGAGAAGAACAAGGAAGGAACAGAACCACTGAAAAGAAGTTTTGTGGGAAGCTTCCCTGATTGTGACGAGATCCCATCTCGAAATGAGATTCGGAGATGGGCTCATCAAACATGGAAAGGCATCTTCAACATCCAAGTATTCGATATGAATGGGATCCAGTTTCTGTTCGAATTTCAATCAAGAAGGGATGCTGAAAGCGTGCTAGCAGGAAGATGGAAGAGAAACAACCACTACATGGAGCTGGAATGGTGGTCACCTACGGCGGGCGCCATTCCAATGTGAAAGAACTTTGATTGGTTTTGGGTTTGATCTTTTTTCGAGAATTGATCAAAAAAGGGGGGGGAGGGAACTAAAACAAAAAGAGACATCTGTTGTGTCTACCAGCTGCAAGCGATCCCATACCAAAAGAGATCAAGAATCTGGAGTTTCATGTTAAATTTGAAGAGGGAGAGCCAAGGAACAGAGGGAGAATATCATCCGCCAATAACCAATGAATCTGAAATTTTTCAACTGGAACGTGAGGGGGGTAAACAGTGAAGAAAAAAGGGGGTTGGTACGAAGAGCAATACAACAATGGAGGGCAGATATTTGTGTGTTAGTAAAGACTAAGCTAACTGAGAATGAGACACAAGTGTATAGACAATTATGGAAAAATAGGTGGATGGGGGAATGTCATTTGAACGCAATTGGAAGGAGTGGGGGGATAGTAGTGATGTGGGACAAGAGATACTGCAGAGGAGGTGGTAGCAGATACAAACCAAAGCCTGACTGTCAAGTTTGAAGGCATCAACCAAGTGCTTACCTGGTTCCTTAGTGCAGTATATGCTTCTTGCGATACTGTTGCTAGGAGTGAACTATGGCAAGAGTTGATCAACATCAAGGAGGCTTGTAATGGACCGTGGGTGTCTTGTAGTGACTATAACGTCACAAGATACCCGAATGAAAGATCAGAAGGGAATAGAATAACAGGGGCCATGAATTCATGAATGAATTCACAGAGTGGATAAATGAGATGGAATTCATTGACCCTCCACTTTTGGGGGGTACCTACACTTGGAGAAGAGGAGACACTCACACATCAGTGTCCAGAATCGACAGATTTTTATATTCATTTCAATGGGATGAAGTGTTCACTCAAATCAAACAGAATTTGCTGCCTAGATTAGGGTCTGACCATAATCCCATTATGCTTGATTGTGGGGACCTAAACTTTAAGAAGTCATACTTTAAATTCGACCAATGGTGGGATGAGAGTAGATGGTTTTGCTGAGAAGATCAAGGAATGGTGGATGCCTTCAATGTGAACGGCACAGGATCTTACATCCTGGTCTCTAAATTAAGGATGCTGAAACAGAAGTTGAAAGAATGGAGAGTTACACACAGAAACAATTGGAAACAGAGGAAGGAGGAAATCCTTCAGCAGTTAGCAGACCTAGAAAAAACCCAAGAACTGAGATTGCTTTCAGAGGATGAACTTCTTCAAAAGGTTCACCTAGCTATGGAGTTTGAGAAGGTGGCTAAAGAAGAAGAAATAGCTTGGAGACAAAGATCTAGGATACAATGACTCAAACAAGGTGATAAAAATACAAAAAAATTTCACAGGATTGCAACAGCCCACAAAAGGCACAATTCTATAGATACTTTATTGGTGGAGGGGAACTTAATTTCAGATCCAGAAGAGATTAAAAGAGAAATCACCAGTTTCTATAAGAAATTATACACGGAAACTGAACAGTGGAGGCCTGATTTCAAGTTGCAAGGTCTGAATACTATTAGCGAAGAAGAAAGAGATTGGTTACAGAGCCATTTTGAGGAGGCTGAGGTGCTGAAGTGCATCAAATCATGTGCTAGTGACAAGGCCCCAGGCCCTAATAGCTTCCCCATGAGTTTTTTCCAAAATTTCTGGGAAGTCTTGAAAAATGATGTTATGGAGGCAATCAATCAATTTGATGGGAGACATGAATTTGAGAGGAGTCTCAATGCCAACTATGTGGCCCTTATTCCAAAAAAGTCAGGGGCAGTCGAGCTGAAAGAGTTCAGACCAATAAGTCTCATTGGAGGAATTTATTAAGTGTTTGCCAAGCTACTGGCAGAAAGAATGAAAAAGGTAATTGGCAAGCTAGTCAACAGACACTAGATGGCCTTCATCCAGGGTAGACAAATTCTAGATGCAGCCCTAATAGCAAGTGAATGTGTAGACTCAAGGATCAAAGGTGAAGCCCTAGGGATCATGTGTAAGCTTGATATTGAGAAGGCTTATGATCATGTGAATTGGAATTTTCTTGTCAATATTTTGAAACAAATGGGATTCGGAGAAAAGTGGTTGAAGTGGATAGAATTTTGTATTAAAACTGTTAGGTTCTCTATTTTGGTGAATGGAGAACCTGTTGGTTTTTGTCCCTCAGAAAGAGGATTGAGACAAGGTGATCCTCTTTCCCCTTTCCTCTTCATTTTAGCTATGGAAGGACTTAATAGTATGGTGAGGGTAGCCACTCAAAAGAACTGGCTAAAGGCTTCAAGGTGGGCAACCAAGCTGGAGAAGATGTGCAGATTTGCCATCTTCTCTATGCAGATGATACTTTGATCTTTTGTGAGGCCAAGGAAGAGCAGGTATGTTTTATCAGGATAATATTAATAGTTCTTGAGGCAGTTCAGGGCTTTCTGTGAACTGGAGGAAGAGCAGTATGTTTCCAGTTAAGGATGTAACTAATATTCAGTGCCTAGCAAATATTTTGAGCTGCAAAATAGAATATCTGCCTACTACATACCTGGGGATGCCACTAGGTAACAACCACAAAGAGTTAGAGATATGGGATGGAATAGTGGAGAAAACAGAGAAAAAATTAGCCACTTGGAAGACACAATATCTTTCCCTGGGAGGAAGAAATACATTGATCAATGCAGTTCTGGATGCCCTACCAACTTATGTTATATCTCTATTCCCCCTACCTGCGTAAGTGGAGGAGAGATTGGATAAGTTGAGGAGGAATTTCCTCTGGTTGGGTAACAAGGAAGGAAAGGGTATTCATCTGGTCAAATGGCAAGCTGTGCAACTCAGTAAGAAATCTGGTGGGTTGGGTGTCAAGAATTTAGGGCTGCAAAATATATCTCTATTATCAAAATGGTTGTGGAGGTTTGGTAAAGAGGATCATGCTCTTTGGAAGAATGTTATCATTAGCAAATATGGACAGACTGAGCAATGGACAACCAATACTGTGACTAGCACATATGGGGTCTCAGTTTGGAGGACTATCAATAAATTTGTGGCCTAAATTGTCTGGGAGCATAGGCAACAAGGTGGGTGAAGGGACTAGAATTCTATTCTGGAAAGACAAATGGATCGGCCAGAACTCACTCATGGAGGATTTTCCAGATTTATTTTCTTTCTGTGGCAACCCTGAAGCATCTATTGCTGAGACCTGGACTAACCAAGGATGGAATATCATCTTTAGGAGGCTTCTAAATGACTGGGAGGTTGAGAGAGTTGCCAGTTTACTGCAAAGATTGAATGATTTCTCTTGTTTAAATACCAGCCTTGATACAATCAGATGGAAACATGATAGGGATGGGAAATTTTCAGTTGGAAGATTGTACAGAAGAAATTTATCCTCACAACCTGGGAACATCCCTGGACCTTGGAAACAAATATGGAAATCTAATATTCCTACCAAGATCAAGTATTTCACATGGACGGTATGTAGAAGAGCGTGTCTGACTCAGGAGAAACTGAAAAAGAGAGGTTTTGAGATCGTCTCAAGATGCTTCTTTTGCAAGGAAAAGGAGGAAACAAATAGTCATTTGTTTCTTCATTGTAGAGTGACTTCTCAGGTGTGGCATATGGTTCTTAATATCCTCCAAAAACCATGGGTGATGCCTAAGCATACAGCAGATCTTCTAACCTGCTGGATGAGGAGAGGTGGGAGTAAAAAACAGAAAAAATGGTGGAGCATAGTCCCTTCTTGCATATGGTGGTCAATCTGGAAGGAAAGAAATAATAGATGTTTTGAGAATATTATTAATCCAATGCAGAAAGTAAAAGAAAATTGCATTAATACTTTATATCTTTGGTGTAAAGAAGAGGGTATAGATGAGGTAGAACAGCTAGTAGACTTCTTAGACTCTCTGTAATTATGATTACTTGCACTGTAATTTTTTTGATGGTTGACAGCATACCCACATTGTTGAGGAATACAACTTTATCTTGCTCTAAAAAAAAAAAAAATATAGGTAGAAGCTTATTTTTTTTCAAATAAAAGAAGGTTGAAGCTGAAACTGTTGACCACCACTAGAATGATGTGGGGCTCACCTGTGAAGGTTAGCCCAAAACTTCAAATGTAGGTCTTCTATGCTGTGAATACTGAAAAGAAACAGTAAGAGGGAAATGGTGAGTCTATCAACTTAATAAGTGGATAATTGTCTACTTATATAGTCTTGGGCAATTCTCACCTACGAGCAGTTGGTTGTCCTTTTTTTCCAGTGATTAATTTAGAAGTGAAATGACTAGAATATCAAGCAGCTTCCTCACTTGAGACCCTTATTCCCATCTTTTGAAGAAGTAGACACTTATCTTTGTCACCTATTATTATCACTTCATTGAGTCTTGGTATTGAATGTTTTGAGGAATGATAAAATATAGTTAATCTTTGTAAATGAAGAATGACTTTAGCATTTTCTTGTCTGCAGGGTTTAATATATGCTAGCTCAAGTTAAAATGTGCTTCTTATGCTTCTTCTACATCTGCTGCTGACTAGTTTCTGGACATGTAGTAGTTGATATGGAAGTGGCATTTGTGTTCTATATTCAACAGAATTTGATCATTGGTATTTTCTCATGTATACTTCTTCCTTGCCCTTTCAGGATGCATATTGCATTTATCAAGAAAGCAAGACAGTTTGAAACTAGTCCTGTGAACAAATATCTTCGTACAGTGAAAAAAGAATCGAGCAAAAAAATCAGGAATCACGCTCTACTACCTGTAAAGGAGCAGCAGTTCGATGAGCATATTAGTACCATGTGTAAATGTATCAAAACATTTTCCTCAGCTGAGGAGGAGCTTTGTGGTAAACACATTAGGTTTATATCAGGTTCAGAATATGAGAACAGTGATGATGATCAGGATGAAAGTGCTTCACATAGCCAGAGCAAATTCCCAGTTGGAAATATCAAAAGCTCAGATAGACCAACCGCATATCCTTACCCATCAGCATCTGAAGAAATGATGCGGCTGGGTTTGAAAACTGAAGTTGAGATTAGTCCACACACCGCTAGTGGTAGTGATAAAAACAGTGAAGATATTGGGGAATTCAACAGAAAAAAAAATATGATGGGGTTCAGAGTTCCCTGGCTTTGCCTGAAAAAATACCCAAAAGAGATATGGTTCAGTCAAAGCTTTTTACTGGCAGGAAAAAAAAGGAAAAGAAAGTTGATAAGATGTGGAATCAAGGCTCTGATGTTTCAAATGATTTCTCACTTGATGATGATTCAATTAAGATGTTCGTTAACACTTGGAAGGAGGCATGTCGGATCAACAGAGTGGATGAGGTATCATTTATGACTTCGCTTCTAATTTTCCTACAACAGATAATGAACTCGTACATTTATCTCTAGGAAATAACACTGTCTCAAATTAATTGGCTTACTTTGTATATTGGATTTTTGTTAAATTTGCCACTTCCCTAAGAAGAGAACTAATTCAAAATGAAGACTTACACAGGATTTACTACCAAAGAGGATTTACAGTATCCTTTTTATACCTAAAAAAGGTTCAAGTTCTTTGAGAAGTTAAACTAATAGATGCATTTGTATCTTCTTTCATTTGAGCACTATAAATCTTCATCTATTTCTTGAGAAAGATTAATGTCTTATTGATACCTCACTTTCTTACTGCTGAAGGGCTGTGTGCAGAGCAAAAAGCAAAATTTTGATTCCTTTCTGAACTTGTAGAGAATCTATGAGCTCTAATACTGATTCTGCATCATTTATAAATTCTTCTATACTCCAACAACTAATCAGAATTCAGAAGTGTACAGTTAAAACTTGATATTCTGAATAGAGTTGGCTTTATCTTCAAATACCTGGAATTACTTTCTCTTTGCAATTGTCCACCAAATGCAAGCAAAGATAGTTTTTTACCATTTTCCTGCCCCTTGGTTGTTCCTTTCTTGTGCTAGCACCTGAGAGAATCAGATATAGCTTGGCACTACCCTATGGCGTCCCTGCGTGTTTAGAAACAGCTGTCATAGCATGCAAGAACATTACCTTTCTCAAAACAAAAACAAAAAGTTGTCTTTTCTTTTCAAAACTTTATTCCTTCGCCTGCCTCTTGCAATATTCTGATGATTTTTTTAAAAACATTTTGTTCTTTTGAGCACCTATTTGTGGTATTTGCATATTTGTCTTTACTTTTGATATTGGCAGTATCATTTTAAACACATGTTGATCTTCAGTCAATTTTTTCTTTCTATTTTAGGTCTTCCAGAGGATGCTTCAGTTCTATAAGGCAAGGAAGCGTGTTCAAGTTACAAGGATGTTTACATCATATCCATTTTGTGGGTTGCTTCATGTTGCTGTAAGTCTGCTGATCAGTTTGATATGTAATTTATTAGCCATAAGACATCTGAGGGACTTCTGCTTCATTTTGATTTACATGTACTTTCTTTTATTTAATGTGGCTATGTTTGAGCACTGAAATGACATTGGAAGATGTGGAGTTCCGTTTTCCAATCTTTGCTGTCAATCTAGTTTAATTCTTTAGGAGTTGCCTGACCCATCTGCCTTCAATGTGATGTTGCACGAGAAGAGAGAAGGGAGAAAAATGAGGAGAACAGAAAGAAGCAGGAGAGTGAGACAGAAGAACAAGAGCAAAACTGCGATATTTTTCTTTTGAAACGGTCAGTTCAATGTTGTTGATGAAAACAAGACTAAGATGGTGCTGTGTTGGTTACATTCAAAAATGAAATGTGAGTCCTCCTCTAAAGCGTAGGGAACCATCAGAATCTATGGTACATCATTTACAAGCTCCATCTTGCACCAAAACAAAAGAATAACTTTGCAGGCAGCTTTAATTTAAATCTTGTTAGCCCTTGCCCGTTGCCCCGATGCATCTTCTTTCTTTCATTCTATATCCCCCATATACATGCTGTATGGTATTCCACGTCTTCTTTCATCTTCCTGTCTACTCTTCTTCCTTAACAAGATAGCAGTTATCATTTTTGGCATCTCCCATTTCACCCGCATAGTGTTCAAAACAAAATGCCATAATCTGGTGATTATGGAGCAATAGAAATTAAATGGTTGAGATATTCCGCCACATCTTCACACATTTAGCATCTGTTGCTTAGCTACATTCCATTTTGCTAATTTCTTGTGTCAAGCAGAATTCATTCTCTTTTAAAATCATTGTATGCTTGTAGTCTGCAACTATTGCAAGTCAGAAAATGTATAAACCCACTCCCACTTCCTGCCTTTGATGCTAGTATTTTAGTTGTGTTGCTGTTTCAGTAATTTATTTTTTTCCCTTTATTTTTTCCTTTTTTTTGTTTCTAATAATTGTGATTTTACTTGATTTTGAACCGTTGGTGTAGGAAGAATCTCTATGCATAACTTTTGGGTGTGTTGTATACTTGTAATAAATAAATAGTCGTCACTTTCTGTTATTCTATCAACTAATATTTCTTACATATCTTTTACTTATTTGATTGTAATATAACTTTGCAGGTTACATCTATTGAACGTGGAATGTGGGATAGTTTGTATGATAAGCTTCATACATTTCACCAATGTGGAGTGACCAAAGGAGGTAGTGAAAATCGTGCTGATTCCATAAGCATTGAAGTTGAGCCAGCTGAAAGGGATGCTACCAATCCGTCTGAGATCCTTTTGGTGTGCGAAAGTGGTGAGTTGTACACCATTGAGATTCTGCCTTTGCCAATGATAATGTGTTAAATTGACGAAACCAAAGATGGTGAAAACCAAAAATTTGAACTATGCAGAAACACTTTAGAGAGTAAGGGTATTGGGATAAGTAGAAGTAAGATTGAACACATGCACCGCAAGTTCAGTCAGCATGAGAAGAGCAAAGTTGAGGTGAAACTAGATGGGATTGCAGTGTCAAATTGCAAACAATTTAGATATCTTGGCTTGTTGTTTCAAGAAAATAGAATGATAAATGAAGTTGTTACTTATACAATTAAAACCAGATGGTTGAAATGGAGTAGTGCCACCAGGGTGTTATGTGATAGACAGATGCCTACCATAGTGAAAGATAAGCTCTACGAAATAGTTATAACTTATAAGACCAACAATGGTATATGGTTGTGAGCGTTTAGCCTTTAAGTCAAAACATATTCACAAGATGAGTGTTGCAGAGATGCGGATGCTAAGATGTATGTGTAGTTATTTAAGATAAAAAATGACCACATTTGCTAGAAGTTGCAAGTAGCATGCATTGAGGATGAATTGTGATAAGATTGCTTGAGATGGTTTAATCGTGTCCAGCGTCAACTTACAGATGCACTGGTACATAGGTGTTGTGAGAATTGAAGGAGAAAAGTACTATTGAATTATGTTGACTACATTATTACACTGAACCCTCCTATTCATACTCTTCCCCTCTGGTGCATATAAGTCATATGTAACGAGCTTGTTATAGATATAACTAATGTGAGGATTAATGACGGACTTGGTGTAACAAAACTTGTTTTTCCTCTGCTCTCTCAAAAAGATGTTTTCCAACTCTTCATACTGCTAATTACATGATTATGGTTTTTAGCTCTGACTTAACACAAATATGCTTTTGGGGTTTCCTTTTTACATCATCTCCAAATCAATGCTTACTTTTCCATTGTTTATCTTTACATAGGTATCACCATTGAGGACATACAGAGTAAACTTTCCACTTATTTGGTGGGTGATGATGCTGCCTTGTCTACTGCAAGTTCGTACCATGAGAAGTTCATCTTCCTGTTGAACAAGGTTTGCAAACTTGAATCTTGGTTGACAGAGCAGTTTTCTGTGAAGCATTTTGAGTTACTTGGTTATGGGAACATCTGGCTCTTCCTAGAGAAAAATATGCATCTGTTCAGTCATGCTTTACGAAGGTTCTTCACAAATGACATGCATGAGAAGCCTCCTCCGGAACCTTCAATGCTTAATTACCAGTTTGATCTATTGTTATCACAGGCTTCACAATGTTTATGGGAAAACGAAGAAGTAAACAAGCGAAAGATTTCTGAGTTACTAATGAGGCAATTCCCTTTAGTTTGTTTAAAAGTAGCTGGAAATGATTTAATGATAGATATAGAGGGTTCTGTGAAGGCAAAGAAAGGAAATATGACTTTAAAATCTGTTGTTTTCTCTGAAACATTGCTCAAGGAATCTGTGGGTAAAAATAATGAAAATATGTTAGAGAAAGCTGACTTGGAGAATGATGTAAGACATGCTGATTGTATAGCAATGTCCAAAGACGCCATGAAGGCCTTGGTCAAGGCTCCAATGTTGATAGATCTGAACTTGTGGTCTCATTGGGGCATGGTCTTTGCTCCTTCTCTTGGTTCTCTTGTGGGCTGGCTGTTGAATGAGGTAAATAGCGAAGAGCTGTTGTGTTTGGTAACTTCGTGTGGGAAGGTTTTGCGTGTTGATCATTCAGCCACTATTGATTCTTTTGTAAATGTACTTCTGCAAGGCAATCCTTTTGATACGGCTGTCAGACTGTTATCATTGCTGGTTTTATATGGTGGTGAAAAAAGTGTTCCTAATTCGCTCTTAAAATGCCATGCGCGTCATGCATTTGAAGTTTTATTTAAAAATTATGAGAAAATGAAATCACATGACATCCAAGGCTCCCTCAATCATGCCACATTTCTGTGCAGACAGCTCATACATGATGAAACTACATCAACTATGAACAAGAAGTTGCTGAGGAGGGATAGGGTTGCTAGAATCGTGCCTTTGGCATCGAGGTTTATTCTAGACTGTCTGGGCTATCTGCCTGTTGAATTTTGCCATTTTGCTGCAGACATCTTGCTTACAGGGGTGAAGCCGTTTGTCAAAGATGCTCCTTCAGCTATCTTAGATGAATGTGAACAGATAGACCAGCGTCTTATGCTTCATCGAGTTGGAATGTCTCTGGGCATAGTGGAATGGGTTGAAGATAAACACAAATTGAGTGCCTGTTCTGACATGAACTTGTTTATGTCTTCTGGATCATCATGCTTGAAAGTCACAGACCTTGATTTCAGTAAAGACTCAACCTTAACGGAAAAAGTATCGAGCAAATGTCCCTTGTCTGCAAATGAGATTAGCCTCTCCCAAGATCCAACTCGGCAAAACGAAAATCGAGATGCCAGTTTCTCTGCAGGTGTTATATCTTATTATCCTTTTGATAATTTGGCTGACAGTGCTAAACAGCACTCATGTGAGCTTGAGAGTTCCGCTGCCAGAGTTATTGAATCTATTCAGCGAGAAGAGTTCGGTCTGCAGCCTGATCTTTCGCAAGTTGATAGTGCAATGTTGAATAAGCAACATGCTCGCTTGGGAAGAGCACTGCATTGTCTTTCGCAGGAGTTGTATTCTCAGGATTCACATTTTATCCTAGAGCTGGTATGCATACTCACTTTTAGTAATATCTGTTTAGTGTTTAGAAGTTCCTCAAAATCTCGTAGAGTGGCACTGGAAGAGGATTGGCGAAAGTTTGCACGGAGAAAGGTGGCAGAGGGTGGAGTATATAGGGAAATTCTGATACGGCTCCTATCATGGCCATATCCCAGTAGAGGAGAGTTAAACATTACCTATTAAATAATAAGAAATAGTCCCCATAGGTGGTAAGAACATAAAAGATCCCATCCAACTCCCAAAGTGATCCCAGAAGAGGAGAGTTAAATATACCTATTAAATAATAAGACATAGTCCCCATAGGTGGTACGAACATAAAAGATCCTATCCAACTCCCAAAGTGATATTGTAGGTAATCAGGAAATCAAGGATATTCTATTTGTCTAGCATGTAATCTACGATGTATTGATGCTGATAACAGGGCTTCTAGTAAATGGAGGAATTGCGTACTGCCTGCTTGTATATATTGCTTACTGATATCAACTAAGAAAATCTAGGTTCAATTCTATGCCTTTAGCTTGTGCCGCTTTTGGGTAGGTACAATTGTGAGTATGAACTTACTGTTATGTGTTCTGTTATCACTGTAATATCTTTTGATATATAAAGATGGAATGATTTGTGCATTTTTTTCTGTCAAAAAGGATACAACTAATTGCTCTCTTAACAATGGCACATTGATTCAGGTTCAGAATGCCGATGATAATATCTACCTTGAGAATGTTGAACCCACTTTGACTTTCATTCTTCAGAACAAAGGCATTGTAGTTCTGAACAATGAACGTGGCTTTTCTGCTGATAACATCAGAGCACTCTGTGATGTTGGGAATTCTACTAAGAAAGGACGTAATGCTGGATATATTGGGAAGAAAGGCATCGGTTTCAAATCAGTGTTTCGGGTAATATGCACAAACATATGTGTGTGTGTATGTATATGTATAAGCAATGGTGTCTAAAACCCCATTTTGTTTGCAGTTAATGAAAATCTTGATCTTTATGGGTCGGACCTCAAACTATTAAGGGGTCGTTAAGTTGTTGATTAGAGTTATGCAGTTATTAGTAATGCAGAGTTTAGTTATTCATGTATTCGTTATTCCATCTTCTACCCCCATAAAATTATACATAAATTGACTCATGACTTTTTTTGATGTAGGATTGTAAAATGATAATCGAACACCGTACTTGGTGTGTTGAATTTTATATAAAGCAACTAAAAAACTACTACCAAACATGGTATTAGCTATGGTAGTTAAACATTTTGCTAGCTATGCTAGTTTTAATACATGAATAACTCTCTTCCTAACCAGCAACCAAACGACCCCTGAGTGCATTTGTTTTTTTAAGATGTAACCACTTGTGTCTAAATAGATTTGAATCATTCAGATTTTGAGAAGTCTTGATATTATTAAGAGGCTATTCAGTTACAGATTTTTCTGAATATGACCTTGCGCCCACCACCATTCTGTAGTATTTCATCAGCTCTTGATTGATTTCAATGCGTAGAATAGTTTTAAATTATTTTTAAAAAAAATAGTTTTAAACTCTATTCTCTCTATCAGTTTTTTTGTGAAGTGTCTGAACTGAACCTTCTCCGTGCTTCGCCCTTAATAATATCCAGTATCCGTCTTTAGCTAAACTCTTTTTTACAGGTCACTGATGCTCCAGAAATTCATTCCAATGGCTTCCATAATAAGTTTGATATAAGCAATGGCCAGATAGGTTTTGTTTTGCCAACTGTTGTACCTCCTTGTGACATTGACTCCTATACCAGATTGGCCTCTTTAGATTCTGATTGCAATCATTGTAATACCTGCATAGTCCTTCCCTTTAGATCACGTCTCCTGGAAACGTCTGCCGTAGAGGACTTTGTGGCTATGTTTTCTGATCTTCATCCATCCTTGCTACTTTTTCTTCACCATCTTCAGTGTATAAAATTTAGAAATATGCTAAGCGATTCTACTATTGTTATGAGGAAAGAAGTCGTGGGAAATGGTATCGTTAAGGTTTCCCTTGGAGAGGAGAAATTGACCTGGTTTGTGGCATCCAAGGAATTGCAGGCTGACATTATTCGTCCTGATATCTCAAAAACAGAAATTTCCATGGCGTTTACGTTGCAGGAAACACTTGATGGAAGCTACAACGCACATCTGAACCAACAACCTGTTTTTGCTTTCCTTCCTCTGAGAAAGTACGGACTCAAGTTTATACTTCAGGGTGATTTCGTGCTGCCTTCATCTAGAGAAGAAGTTGATGGTGATAGTCCTTGGAACCAGTGGTTGTTGTCAGAGTTCCCTGGCTTTTTTGTTAGTGCAGAACGATCATTTTGCGATCTGCTATGTTTTAAGGATAATCCAGCGAAGGGTGTTACAGCTTATATGAGCTTTGTTCCGCTTGTAGGGGAGGTTCATGGTTTCTTTTCTAGTCTGCCTAGGATGATTCTTTCTAGATTACGCATGTCAAACTGCTTGATAGTAGAAAGTACGGAAACTGAGTGGGTTCCTCCATGCAAAGTTTTGAGAAATTGGACCCAGGAGGCCCGTAACCTTTTGCCTGATAGCTTGCTTCGCAAGCATCTGGGTGTTGGTTTCTTGCATAAAGATATAGTTCTACCAGATTTATTAGCCAGGGCTCTTGGAATTGAGGAGTATGGACTCAAAGTTCTATTGCAGGTTATTACTTCTTTATGCTCTTCAGTAGATGGTCTGACGTCCATGAGTTTGGGACGGTTATGTGTGTGGCTAAACTCTGTATAAAAAGTATCGTCACATGGGAAAAACTCAGCAGGTTTTGAGACAGAAACGGATCTTATGAGGGACCTGAAAAAGATTCCGTTTATTCCCCTTTCAGATGGAAAATATGGATCATTGGATGAAGGTGCAATTTGGTTGTATGCTGATCAAATGGGTGCTACAACTAATGAGTATGCATCAGAAACTTTCCCAAGATTATACTTAATGATCAGAACCGTGAGTCCCACACTTCTTTCTGCTGCTGCTGCTCTTGGTACATCATGCTCTGATTCATCAATTGTAGATAATGTTACTAGGATGCTGTACAGAGTTGGTGTAAAACGGTTATCGGCACATCAAATAGTAAAGATGCATATTCTACCATTTATCTGCAGAGATCAAGTTGGACAAGGAACTAGAGAACTATTGACAGAGTATTATGCCTTCTTGATGTTCCACTTGCAATTGAGTTGCCCTGACTGTCAATCAGAAAAGGACCAAATTATCAGAGAAGTTCGTGATAATGCTTATATGTTGACAAATTTTGGTTGTAAACGTCCAATAGAGTTTCCTATCCATTTTAGCAAACAATTTGAAAATCCTGTTGATATGAGTAGATTAATCCAGGGATTAGATTTTGAATGGCATGAGATTGAGGATATCTTCTTAAAGCATCCAATCAACAAATTGTTATCTGGGGGTGTGTTAAAGTGGAGAAAGTTTTTCCAGGAAATTGGAATAACTGATTTTGTACGAGTTCTTCAGGTTGAGAAAAGTATTTCTGATGTATGCTCTGTTCCCATAGCAACATCTGATGAAGCTTTGAATTCCAAAGGATCAGTTGCGAGAGATTGGGTGTCTGATGAGTTTGCTGATTTGTTGTCACGATTATCTTCAACGGGTGACAAGGAAAAATGCAAGTACCTCTTGGAGGTACTTGATAGTTTGTGGGATGATAATTTCGCTGATAAGGTTACTGGCTTTTATTTCAGTTCCACTGGAGAACGACAATTATTTGACTCTTCATTCACCAGAACCCTCCGTGATGTTCAATGGCTAGCATCAAGTATGGATAATGAGCTCCATTGTCCAAGGGAGTTATTCCATGATTGTGACGATGTGCGCTTAATTTTTGGTGACAACGCTCCTTATGTCATTCCAAAGGTATATTTAATCTTAATAAAGTTAACATTTCTGTGAAGAGTTTACACCTGTTAATATGGCTCGTCAATGATTTTTTCTACAAGAATCTATGGATCACATTTTATATTGTAGTAAAATAATGACGTGGTTGCTTTTTTCACACTTCATTTTGGTAAAGCAAACTAACACCCCTTTAACTGTGAAGTAGTTCTACTGTGGTTGGGAAGAGACTAAATGGTCCGCTCAAATCCAATCTGGTTTTCCTATGTACTTATTTTAAGTTAGGTTGACTGGGGAGTTTCACTTCACTATTTCATAGTTTGACTGGAGAGTTCTCACTATTTCAACCTTCGTTATGGTTTTAATTTTCCTGAGAACTGTATATCTGAGAACCCAGTGTGGGTTGGTTCGACTTTCAGGACATGCTAGAATTACTCTGCTTATAGCTTTTTTGTTTAAGATCAGTCTTGTTCTTGTACTTGTTAGAGCCAGCATGTGCTTTCTTGAAAAGACCGTTTCTTCTTTGTTGGCTTCGATATTTTTCTATCAATTAGCATTTGTAGCTTCTTTTTTTTTATGTACATGAATTTGTGTAGTAGCTTCATGATATTATTTTAGCTTCTTGTGTCATCAAAAAAAAGAATATATTATTTTGGCTTCTTCCCTCTATAGGGAAGTACCAGAACTTATTTTTGGTTAGCTCTTTTTTATTGTGAACTTTATTGAAGTTTCTTTATGACTTCCCTTAAAGAGCTAATGCTTCCGTTGTGAAACAGGTGAGAAGCAAAAAGTTGTTAACAGCTCTTGGTTTGAAAACCCAAGTTATAGTTGATGATACTTTAGCGATTCTTAAAGTTTGGAGAGCTAAACTACCTGTGAGCGCTAGGTAATTGATCTTCCTTCTGCAGACATGTGCAAAAATAGCTAGATGGTTAATTTCTTCATTTATAAATTGGTTAATTTTTTCATTTATCTGAAGAAAAAGATGTTTATGGTTTCGGCAGTTCCTTTTCTGTGGTTAAAATTAAGAATTAATTAATGCTCAAGTTAACCACGGTGCATCAATTACTCACATAATTTATTTATTTTTGAGAAGGTAACAACTTCATATATAATAGAAAGCCCTTAGCACAAAGACTGTCGAAAGAGCGATAACTAATTTTTTGATGTTTTTGTTGTATAATATTTTTGTTTTGGACGTTAATGACTAGTAAAAGTTGTTAAGATAGTTGCTTTGCTAGAGCCATGTTTATGCCTTTTCCCCATCATGACTGGTTATAATTTAGAAATAGATTAAGAACTGTTTTCAAATAAACTTGACGAAATCAACTCAATAATTGTCAGGTACTGCCTAGCCATTTACATGTCCCCTTGTGGCATCTTTAACATCCTAAGAAGTAGAAACTTTTTGAAGTGTCAGCATTTCCTTCATTATGAGCTCCAATGTCTTATCATTATTCTAATGCTTCATACTCATCCATTGCCTACTTTTTCAGTTTATCACAAATGTCAAAATTCTACACTTTCATCTGGAGTAGGATGAACACTTCAGAGAAGAGGGTTATTGAAGAATTACGTAATGAACCTTTTGTGTTTGTCCCTTGTAAGTTGGTTGCTTCACATGAAGATGTAGCACCTGGTGTTCTTTTGTCATTGAAAGAAGTCTTCTGGCGTGATTTAACTGGTTCCACAGACCAAGTGAAGATTGTCTGCCCAGAATATGATCCACATTCAGTTCAGCACCCTTTCACTAAAAATGCTATGTAGTGTTTATCCATCCCTTCATGATTTTTTTGTGAAAGAATGTGGAGTGGATGAGTTTCCTCATTTCCATGGATACCTTCAAATATTGCTGCAGTTGTCATCTACTGCTTTACCTTCACAAGCAGCTAAGAATGTAAGCTATCTTTCTGCTAAAACTTTCACTGTAATAGTTGATGAAGGATTCTGATGCTAATGAAACCATGTTCTGATTAATATCTTAGCTTTAGAATGGATTTGATATATGTTTTCAGGTCTTCCAAATATTTCTTAAGTGGGTTGACGAGCTAAATTCAGGATCTTTGAGATCTGAAGATATTGATTTCTTGAAGCAATGTCTTTTGACAAAGGAATATCTAGTGCTTCCAACTGCAGAAGATAAATGGGTATCTCTGAACCCATCCTTTGGGCTCATCTGTTGGTGTGATGATGATAAGTTGAGGAAGGAATTTAAGTATTTTGATGATATTAAGTTTCTCTACTTTGGGCAACTCAATGACAAGGAAAAGGAGATTCTCAAAACAAAAGTTTCAATATTCTTGTGCAAATTGAATATTCCTTCTCTATCAGAGGTAAGCTAATTTCTGGTAGAAGTCCAGGATATGCTCTTTTATCTCCTTGTTTGCAGAGACTCAGCCATTCACTTCATTTGTCAATAAAATTTTATCTTTTGTTTGCATTTGCATTTATGGAGAAGTCTTGTATTTTTGTCCACTTGCTAAATCGACAAAGCCTTGATTTTTCCTCCACGGTATTTCCTCAGCTTTAACTATCACTTCTAACTCCCTTGTCAGCAATTTTTATAGTCTGATTAATGAATCTGCTCCATTTCTTCAAGCTCCTTTAAAATCTGTTTTTTTTTTCAGCAGGTTTTATCTTTTGTCTAGTTCAACCATAGATTATGGCCCATAACTTTAGATATCTAATAATTTACTTTTTCACAGGTTGTAACACGTGAAGCTATATATTATGGTCCAACTGACTCTAGTTTTGTAGCTTCCGTGGTTAATTGGACTCTTCCGTTTGCTCAACGCTATATATATACCAGTCATCCAGACAAGTATTTGCTACTTAGCCAGTCTGGATTTGAGAACCTGAAATATCTGCAGATTGTTGTTGTAGAAAAGCTGTTCTACAAGAATGTTATTAGAAGTTCCCATATTGCGTCCAAAAAGCGGTTTGAATGCAGTTCTCTGCTAGAGGTATTCTAATCACAACAGCATCTATTGGTTCTTGTATCTGTATAACGTTACATGCTTTAGGTGCTTCTGGAAAACCTTTTATTCTATTTAAATTTACTTTGAACTGTTTATAAAAAAGGCTTACCTCATCTAAGGGTCAAATGTAAGACCGTTTTCTGTGTAGTACAAGGCCCTAAAACTTATGGCTATATTGTGAAGACTTTTAATTCTTGACTTACGTATCCGCTGTCTTTTTCTTGTTGTTCTTCCTTTTTGATATTTCGAAAACTTACAGGACATGCTGTAGTAGGTATTTTTCTTGTATAGTCTACTTGTAACTCTAGCCGACATAGTGATATTTTGTTCCTTATTGAAACAGAAAAATGTGTACATAATTTGCTTTTTACCCTATGACAGGGAAAAATCTTGTATGCGACTCGAGAATCAGATTCTCACTCTATATTCATGGAACTTTCTCGTTTATTCTCTTTTGGAACTCCCGAGTTGCACTTGGCAAACTTTCTTCACATGATCACCACTATGGCAGAATCAGGTTCCACTGATGAGCAAACTGAGTTTTTCATTATGAATAGCCAAAAAATGGCTAAGCTTCCTGCTGGTGAATCTGTTTGGTCACTTGCAAATGTTCCATTGTCCAAAGATGGTGAGATAGGGCTGATGAGTTCTTCTAGAACAGTTGATGAGAAAACCCCTATGAATTTCCAGAAGAGATCAGGAATCAGCTCAAACTGGCCCCCTTCAGACTGGAAAACTGCTCCTGGTAATGCAGCAAAGTCACCGGCTGCCAGTGGTATCAAAATATTTGCACAGGCTCCAACTGAGATCACTAATGTGGAGAATGTGGACAATGATCGAGCATCAGCTGCAGCTACTGTGAAAATGACATTTGATCCTCCTCATTCCATGACTATACCACATGACTTGAATTATACTTCAGCAGATGTGGCACAAAGAGATCATCTGTATGTAGGCACAACTGACCCTCAACAGGCATTGTTAACTGGCAGACTCGGAGAATTTGTTGCTTTCAAGTACTTTGTGGAGAACCATGGTGAGCCTTTTGTGAAATGGGTCAATGAAACTAATGAAACAGGACTTCCCTATGACCTTGTTGTGGGAGATGATGAATACATAGAAGTAAAGGCCACTAGAGCAGCAGGAAAGGATTGGTTTCATATTACCTCGAGAGAATGGCAGTTTGCAGTTGAGAAAGGTGAATCTTTTAGCCTTGCCCATGTTGTGTTATCACCTGATAATACAGCAATGGTGACAGTATACAAAAACCCAGTCAGCCTCTGTCAGCTTGGTAAACTTCAGTTAGCTCTCACGATACACAAGTCGTGAAACTTTTTAAGATGTACATTTGGGTGATAAACTAATTCATCATATTTTAAAATTGGCTTCGTAAGACTATCTTCAATTCTTTGAGGTGTCTTTTGGACATTTCAAGCTCAAGCATATTAGATTATCAAATAATTAAATTTAAAAAGACACTGTATTAACTTTAAAGACCTTCTAAACGGTAACAAAGACTATGGTTTAAAAGAAAGAAAAATGACATTAATATTTTTTTAAGGTATAGGTGGTCGTCGAGGTAGGGATTGGTGGCATAAGGAAAAATAATTATTTTTTTAAAAACAATTTTTTTGGGAAAGGGCTGAGGGGAGGGGGCTGAGGCTGATAGGGGTGGGGTAATGGGGGGGGGGTATCGAAGTAGTTTTATAAAAAAGAAAAATAAATAAAATAAATAAATTTAATTTTGGAGGTGTTGGGGGGATTGGGGGAGGGGTCAGAGTAGTAAAAGAAAAATTAATTTTTGAGGGAGTTGGGGTTGGGGGTAGGGGGAAGGGGGCATCGGTAGTAAAGAAAAATTAATTTTGGAGTGTTGGAAAGAAAAATTAATTTTGGAGTGTTGGAGTTGGGGGTGGACAAGTTAAATTTAAAGTTTTAAGTATTTTTATTTGAGAAAAGGGTCAAATGCCCCTCAACCTTTAGCCATATTTCCAACTACACACTTAACCTTTTCGGGGGTCCTATTACCCCCCTGAACCTTTTTATTTTTATATTATTTCACCCTCAGACGCTGATGTGTCCACATACGTGAACTCACCTTCGTGAGGCGCGTAACAACGTAATAAAATGTCCATGTAGAGTCCAAATAATCCTCCCAACGGTAACTTTACTCTTTATATAACCCATACATTTATTTTTTATTCTTTTCTCAATTCATTTATCTCCATCTCTTTTGTTCTTGAATAAAAGCTCTCTCTCTTCTTTGTTTTTCATCCACCATTTTCAAAGCTTGAATTTAGTTGTTGTATCTTCTCCAACGAAGATTGAATGTAGGGTTTGCAATTTTCTCGAATTTCCCAATTTGACAGCTTGATTTTTTTTTTCACTTTGTGTTATTAGGGTTAGTAATGTCAAATGCAAAATTGAATAAGCTATGCATGGAAGAATCAGACCCAATGCTCAAAACCATAATACGATGCAAACATGGAAATTTGTTGCACATGCAAACTTCTTGGTCGAAGTCGAATCTCGGAAGACGATTTTGGTCTTGCCCCTACTATGGTGTATGTGAATTTTCTTCAGTTGTTTGATTTTGTTGGGTTTAATTGATGTGAATGTTAATAACATTAATATATATTTTTTATTTTTTCAGGAGAACAATTGTAATTCTTTTCGATGGAGAGACAGAGAAGAAATCGATCCAAGATCCCAATTTATCCTCCCAAAATTGGTGAACAAAATCAAAGAGTTGGAAGATGAAGTTTGGAGGAGACAGATTCAAATCAATGAGCAACAAGTTCTGATTGATAATTTGACAGTAGAAAAGAGGTTCAAACGAAGAAAGTTGAAATGGTGTACGTTTGATTGGAAGGTCATTTTCTCGTATTTTGATTTGTGTTGTTGCCTTGTTCATCAACAACCTATTTCAAAGTAGGGTTCATTCAAGTATTGAACTAATTGAATTGCCATAACGTATGTGAGTAGTGAGTAGTGAAAGGAGTTGAAACTCTCTTTTTGGTTGTCATATGTAATATGAGAAATTTTGTATATCAATATATGAATCTTTTCGGATAAAGTAGTTGATATAGTAGTGTCTATATTACAACAAATACGGGAGAAATTGAATAAACATAACACCATTTGTAAAATAGAAGGCCTTTAATTGACATAATCGATTGTAAAACAGGCCTCACATAAGGTCAAACTACAATCAAAAACCAAAAACCAAAAACAAAAACATAATTTGATGTTCAATACTAATACATCATCATTCAAAATGGGAAATATTTTCATGCCTACTTAAAACAGTACTACAATATTACTTCCTAGATTGGATTGTTTAAACTACTTCCTTTTGATTTTTTTCTTTGTTCCTCTCTCATTTCTTGAAATTTTCTTGTTGAGATTGCTGCTTTTCCATTCCATTTCAACTTGGGTGCAGTACTTGGTTTGTAACCAATATCACCAAGAATATCAATGAGATTTTGTCACCTTTGTTGTACCAGTAGAGAAGATCTTACAACTTGACATCCCAGGCTGTATTCAAATTATGAAATAATTAGTGAGTGAGTTGAGTTTGTAGTTAAACATAAAAAAAAAGTATAATTGAATCAATAGAAAACACTTACATTGAGAGCTTTAAATCCATTTTCATCTTGAAACACACCCATTCCAATGCCTGTTTGCCTTTTGTATGAGGTTGTGCTTCCCCTACCCCTTCCTCTTCCTTTGTTACTATTAGTTAACTGGTAATCAGCAGGTGTAGAAGATCCAACATGGTAATTAGCAGGTGATGGACATGTAGGAGGTGCACTAGCTGCTGCAGTTGGTCTTCCTCTTGCACTCTTTGCAGGTGTTGCAGATGCATTAGGTGTTGCAGGTGCAATAGGTGGTCTTCCTCTTGCACCTTTTGTAAGTGCTGCAGATGCACTAGGTACTGCCAGTGGTCTTCCTCTTGACCTCTTTGCAGGTCCTGGAGATGCACTAGGTGCTGCAGGTGGTCTTCCTCTTGACCTCTTTGCAGGTCCTGGAGATGCACTAGGTGTTGCAGATGGTCTTCCTCTTGACCTCTTTGCAGGTCCTGGAGATGCACTAGGTGCTGCAGGTGGTCTTCCTCTTGACCTCTTTGTAGAATGCTCACCTTCTGTTTGTGCTTTCTATAAATATAGTTAAAAATAATTGTAGTTATTACATATGAGATCTCTATCACATACAAAATTAAAGGTAAAGATGTTACCTTTGGTCTGCCTAAACGTGAAGTTTTGCCATTTCCCTTGTCTACATTTGATGGTTCTTCCCTTGTTGATGACTCAACCCTTTGTGGACATCCTCTCTTGTTGTGGCCTCTAACATTACAGTTACTACATGTCATGGCAAGTCCAGTTCTAGGTAGCTTTCCAGATTTTTTACTCTCACCAGCTTCCTTCTTTCTAAGTTTTCCTGGCCTACCAGACATGCTTTTTATTTCTGGTGGTGCAACTGTAGGGTTAGTAGATACAGGCCACATCTCCATGTTTGTGACAGGTTGAAGGACATTGGCATAAGTCCTCAAGTAAGTTGCCTTACTATAGCAGTTGTCAATGTAGTCAAGAGGTTCACATTTCTTAAAGTAAATGGCAGCCACAACATGTGCGCATGGTATGCCTTTTAACTGCCATACCCTACAACTACAAGTCCACCTACCAAGATCCACACTGTGTTGAAATGGCCCTTCTTTCACTTCAAATCCATCAACTCCATTAAATTCAATATTACAATTCATTGACCTATCAATATTCTCCTTTAGTACCTTCAAAGACATTGGAGAGAAATCACACATCCAAGTATTTGTGAACTCTCTTAACTTGGCTATTCTTGTCATCATCTTTACTCTTATCTCATCAAGCATAGTAATAATTGTCTTGTGCCTAGCTGCCAAGATCCATGAATTAAAGCACTCAGACATATTGTTGTCTACAGAATCACATTTTACTTGACTATTAAAGTAAACCTTACACCAGTACTCTATGTTGTAGTACATAAGATCATTCATCATTTTTTCTGGACCAAACAACTTCATCTTTGCAACATTTTTCCTCAATTGAGATTCAAAGGTACTCTTTGCAATAGACCAAAACTGTTGTCTTCTTTGGAGACCTCTCCAGTCCTTAGCCCAGTTAGCTAAGATGTGTCTAGCACACATTCTATGTTCAGCAAGAGGTAAAATATTTAAAATTGCTCCTATTAATCCCTGTAATAGTTCTAGATATGTTATAATAACAAATATATGAAAATTGATAAAGATAAATACAAAATAAAATAGTACACATACCTTTTGCATATCTGTAATCAGGGTGAGATCTTCACCATCTCCTAGTCCTAGATCTTCCTTCAACAGTTTGATAAACCATGTCCATGTCTCTTTCTTTTCATACTCAACTATCGCTCAAGCAAGTGGCAGCATCTGGTTATTACCATCTTTGGCCACAGCAACTAACAATTGTCCTCTACAAACTCCTTTAAGAAAACAACCATCTAAACCTATGCACTTTCTACAATTTTGAAATGCCTTCTTCAATGGATCAAAACATATGTAAAAGCTCTGAAATATTGGCCTACCAAGAGCATCAGGTTCACCAAGTTTAACAACACAAGTGCTCCCTGGATTGGTCCTCAACAATTCATCTTTATAGTCAAGAATTTTGCCAAATTCCACAATATGATCACCCATGATATATTTCAACACTTTAGCTCTTGCCCTCCTAACAGTAGTCTTGCCAACATGAATTTTAAATTTTTTCCTTATCAACTCTTGCAACTTGAAAACTCTTATATTTGGCTGCTCATTAATCCTTTTTCTAAAGTGTGTAGATATGAACTTTGCATTACACAAATAATTTTTAGTTGTGCTGTTACAACTATGCTTTGGATTGTAAGTCTTTATCATGAAATCATTTGTTGTTTTGTCAAGACATGCAAACAAAAGCCATGGGCAACCTTCCTTGCACCTACATCTAACTCTTTTTGGCTCATTCACACACTTCTCTATTTGAACTCTTTTACGGACAAAGATATTTACTAACTGCTCTTCTAAATTCATTCACATCTCGCAAAGACCATACCCAACTCCATACAACTTTCTTGGCAAAGAGGATCATGTATAATTTTTCTCGATTATTTGGTCTCCTCCTTCTTTTTACAGTTCTTGGTAAATGTACTCTTTCAGATTCAACACATTCATCACTAAATTCATCTTCATCTATTTCAAAACTTCCATCATCAGAACTTGCAAAATAAGGCTCATCACCTCCTAATCTTCCTTCAACACTTATTTTACCTATTTGAGTTTCATCAAAACCTAAATCTGCTCCAGCTTCACCTACTGGTACCTCTTCGCATCGCTGGTACTCTCTTTTTCTTTTCTTCTTTGAAAAGATCTTTTTCAGCCCTCAACTCCCTAACCTCTTCATGTACATCACTACCATAGTCCTCATCATCATCTCCCACCAATCCACATTCGGACTCAACACTATCTTCAACAGTAATCGGAACCCTCTTTTCTAAGAAATCGATTCAACAGGGCTGAAACTAAATCATCAAAGATCTTCAATACTAGGATTTGCAGCAAGGACGAAGTTGTAGTGGAAGGAAATCTAGGAGCAGCAGTTATAGTGGGTGGAGTTTTAGTGGAAGGAGATTTAGGAGCAGCAGTTGTAGTGGAATGAGTTGTGGTAGTGAAAAGAGATCTAGGAGAAGAAGTTGTGGTGGGAGGAGTTGGGGTAGGAGCAGATCTAGTATCAAAGGTAGTAAAAGGGTCTTCACCTACCCCACTTTGTTCATTTACTTTATTAAAAGTTGAACCAGATTCCTCCATATCCCCATGAGGAACATTTTCTAATAAAATAAGGGTGGGGTCCACAACTGCATTATCAATCAAGTGTTTTACATATACCTCCACAATATCTCCATCTTCCAAAGAACAACTTAAGTCTAAAATATCCATATCATTATGAATATCTTCCAAAATACCACTGTTAGGAGGTTTAATACTAAATGTGCAAGTTGTTGTGTATCCTAATTCTTTAATGTAGCCTCTTAATTCAAAATAGGACAAGTCTATCCACATCAACATCCAAAAACTCTGTAACTTGCCCACCACTGTAAACTAGTTGTCCACTACTCAAATCTAATACTCCACCATGATACCATTTTAAAGTAACCAAAGTAAATCCACTCATCTCCTACCTGAACAGAGGTAACACTAGTAAGGAATGAGAAACTCTACTTTTTGAGGTTATACTTTACCAGTAAACTACAAGACTATATAAATTCACGAAAACAAGTAAATAACTATTAAAATCCCTAATAAACTACATACAATGACACACATATCAAAATAGCATTTGAATGCCTGTGCAACAAATGCCCTAAAAATCAACACTACCATCAAAACTAAAATCAAATATCAACATAACATTCAGTTGGTAAAGAATAACATTCAATTAGAACTAACCCTAATAAACATTAAAAGGCCCTAAAACCTCCACACTACAACACACCGTCAAAATAGCATTTGAATACGCAGTAAAAAAAAAACCCTAATCAAACACTAAATCAAAATAATATTTAGCTAGTAAAGATCTAACCTTTTCTCAGAAGAAATAGTAACTAAGCTTCCGAGCAACGTCAATAATGGAAGATCGGTGAGAAAAGGAAGAAGAACTAGAGATTTAGGAAGAAGATCGTAGAATTAATCTAAGGAAGAAGAATGAGGGTTAATTTGGTTCAAAGGTAAAGGTAGAAGAATGAGGGCTAATTTGGTTCAAAGGTAAAGGTAAAGTTTTATGACACGTGTCAATATGTGAGTCGTGTAAAGTCATGGGGTCCACTAATATATACGTGGACAGCGCGTGTATACAAACATTTTTTATAAATCTGGTTTAGGTGGACACATCAGCGTCTGAGGGTGAAATAATATAAAATAAAAAGGTTCAGGGGGGTAATAGGACCCCCGAAAAGGTTAAGTGTGTAGTTGGAAATATGGCTAAAGGTTGAGGGGGCATTTGACCCTTTTCTCATTTTTATTTTGTGTTTTGTGTTTTGGGTCCGGGGGGGGGGGGGTCGGGAAAGTGAAGAGTGGGGTAAGAGATTTTGTTTTTGAAGCTTTAAACATGATACCTATAATAATATGGATACCCTCTTTATTTATTATGTAACTCGTTTTTATTCATTTAAAATATGAGTCGAGTCGAGTGTTTACTCCATTTTTATTTAACTCATTTTTTATCGGCTCGCTCGTTTGCCACTTCTAGTAATATCTACCACATTTATCTAACCTACATTATACCCCTCATTCTATCCATTGATGTGGAGACTTCGTCACCCATAAATAGTGATGTTTCTTTCTTTGTGAAGCATTCCAAGAAAAATGTCAAGTGTGAAAAATATTGTAGTGGATAGTAATGAAAAAAAAAAGGTTGAGACAAAGGAAATATTTCAAGTTTTCAACTAATATTCGCTATATAAAAAGAGAGTAATTATAGGTTGAAGGAAGGTGTTTTTGTTGTGGAGTTTTGGACTTTTCAACTAATTCGAAGTTGCTTGAATTGTACGATGTTGTTGGACTGTTGTATCTTCGAGGGGACAAGTCAAGAGATATATTGCTGGATCAAGAATATGTCGTCGTGGATTTGAATCTCCTTAAAGAGAGCGAAATATTCGTGTCTCATCCTAAAGTTTTATTTATACATTTTTATTATTTTATTTTCAACTATAATTTATTATATTTATAATATATTACACCAATAATAATAAAGTATATCTTGTAGGTATTTTTTTTAATGAACGCGAAATGAGTTAAAACGCATTTATTCCGGACAGAACAGACATTGCTACATAGGCAAAGCCCGTTTGTCAGTAAAAAGGTCCACTCTCATTTACTTATGTCTACTGTTAAATTAGTCAACACAATCATTAGTTCTCAATTTTGTATGTCAGAGATATTCTTAAACCCTTTTCTATAATGTACGGACGGCCACCGTACAACGGCGGCGGCTGGCACGGAGCACAACCACCGTTCAACGGTTGGCCTCGAGCAGAACCACCGTACAATGGCGGAGGCAGCAGCTGGCGTGGTGCAGAACCACCGTTGTACGGCAGAGGCAGCGGCTGGAACGGGGCGGCGCCACCACCACCACTAGGGTACCAAAGGCCTCATGTTAATCATCATCCTCAATCTCCAAATTTGTTCCATCCATCAAATAACCCTAATTTCCCGGTTCAAAATCCTAACTTTCGGGGTTTTCCGGTTCAAACGAAACCCAGGTTCCAATTCCAGCAGCCTCCTCCTCCTCCGCCACCACCTCAGGCTAAGAGTTCCTCCAATTCTGGTGAGATTGTTCTCAAAGTTGATAGAGCTGTAAAGAAGGCGTGGCGAGACCTTGTAGAGGCTGGTGAAAATGTATCTACTTGGAAAGTTTCTCAAGCTGCATTGGCTATAGTTAAAGCTGATTCCTGGGAGTCTTTAGGTGTCAAAATGCAGAATGTACCCTCTCTCCATAGCCTCATACTTATCGAAGGGAAGGTACATCTCCGTGCTCTAATCGCAAAATAAGTCACTTTAGCTCATTTCACGCCCATTAAAAAAAAGGTATAATTCACTGAGCAACCTATATAATTGAGCACTAAAGAGGTAGTTTCTTAATATAGAAGTATAATTGGAAAAAGATACTAATTTTTGTCTTGAATTCTTAAGGTTGACACTTATTTTAGAACAATTTCTTTTTGCTTAAGTGACTTATTTAGGGACTGAGGGAGTACATCTTTGTGAGGTTTATCTACCTTTTGATATACTTCTTGTATATCAGTATTTGTGCCCATCATTAATGATATTTTATTACTTTTTCAAAAGAAAAATGTTTTAGACTACAATGAACGTTAATCTATCATATGGTTATTTCTTTGACATTTGGCAGCAAATGTATCAACTTAGTATATACAACAATATCTCAATCTCAAGCTTGTTAGTGTTGAATGGTTTGAATTCCTACTAGCCATTTGCTAATTTGAATGATGTTAAATTCAAAAAGTAAATTTTGTAATGTGAGAATTCATCATCAATGAGTTTTACATTTGTGGGTTTGAGATAGGCAATATGAGTAAGCTCACACAAGCAGAGTTTATCAGCTTAACATATAACAAAAAAATGAATTTGCTAACCTCGTTGAGCTACTTCTATGTTATTTCCTCAAGATTTAATAAGCAATATAAAATGTTCTCACATGATTTAGCATTCAGTTTCAACTTTCATGTACTCTTATTTGAGTAAGCATTGTAACGCTTTCTGTATCTGTTTTTCTTCTTTCATTTGAAACATTAATGCCAAATGAGTTTACCATGTGGTTCTTTGATTTTTCAGACCAGCAGGATTGTTATGAATATCATTCAAATGCAGTTATTTTACCCTGTGCTTCCTTTTGATTTGATCCCCCACCTTCTTCTTCCCTTTTTCAGTTTGTGTTTTGGAGGCTAGCCTCAGTTCATTTGCTTTTGGATGTTGTACAACTATTTTTTTTTTTTGAGAATGGTAAAGTTGTATTCATCAGCAATGAGGGTATGCTGGCAACCAAACAAAAAAATTCCAAGGCGAAGTAGTCATGATTACAAATAGCCTAGGAAATCTACTAACTGATTTACATCATCTATACCCCCTTCTTTACACCAAAAATATAGAGTATTAATGCGCTTTTCTTTAACTTTCGCATTGGGTTAGTAATATTCTTAAAGCACCTATTGTTTCTTTCCTTCCAAATTGACCACCATATGCAAGATGGAACTAGATTCCACCATTTTTTCGTGTTTTACTCCCCCTCTTCTCATCCAACAGTTTAGTAGGTCGGCGGTATGCTCGGGCACCACCCAAGGATCTTGAATAATGCTTTGAAACATATACCATATCTGGGCGGTCACTCTACAGTGAAGGAACAAATGATTGTTTGTTTCCTCCTTCTCATGGCAAAAGAAGCACCTAGAAACAATCTGAAATCCTCTTTTTTCGTCTCTCCCGAGTCGACATGCTCTTCTCGCACACCGACCATGTGAAACACTTTATCTTGGTTGGGGTGTTGGATTTCCGCATTTGTTTCCAAGGTCCAGAATCTCCCCCTGGATGTGTTGCCGTGTCTCTTTTGTACACTCTTCCAACAGAGAATTCCCCATCCCTATCATGTTTCCATCTCGATTGCATCGGGATTAGTGTTGAGTCCCGAAAAATCTTCCAACCTTTGCAGTAAATTGGCTACTCTATCCACCTCCCGAGTCATTTAAGAGCCTCCTAAGGGTTATATTCCACCCTTGTTGAGACCACATCTCAAAGAATAGATGCTCCAGGGTTGTCACAAAAAGAGTACAAATCCGCAAAGTCCACCATGAGGGAGTTCTCATCCTATCCACTTGTCTTTCCAAAAAGGATCCTAGTCCCCTCACCCACCTTGTAGCATATGTTCCTCGCTAGTTTTGGCCACAAATTTCGATAGACCTCCAAACTGAGACCCCATAGGTGCTGGTCACAGTGTTGGATGTCCATGAATCAGTTTGTCCATACTTGCTAACAATGACATCCTTCCACAGAGCTTGCCCTTCTTTACCAAACCTCCACAGCCATTTTGACAGTAAACACCTATTTTGCAGACCTAGATTCTTAATGCCTAGACTTCCTGATTTCTTGCTTAGTTGGGCAGTTTGCCATTTGACCAAGTGAAAGGGCATTCACTTGGTCAAATGGCAAACTGCCCAACTAAGCAAGAAATCAAGAGGTCTTGGATGTTGTACAACTATTATGGCCTTGTTTTGGCCTTACTTACCCCTTTCTCTTAAAAAGAAAACTATATGCACTATTTTTTGATAAAAGTTAAAGTTGTATTCTTCAGCATTAAGGGTATGCTGGCTACCTCCAAAAAGTTACAAGCTGAAACCATAATTACATAGATCTTAGGAAATCTACCAACTGTTCTACTTCTTCTATACCATCTTCTTTACACCAAAAAAACATGTTAATGCAATTTTCTTTAACTTTCTGAATAGAGTTAGTAATATTCTCATGACACCTAAGGTTTCTCTCTCTCCAAATAGCCCACCAGGCACAAGTAGGTACTATAGACCACCATCTTTTTTGGGTCTTGCTCCCCCCCTCCTCATCCAGGATGACCAACCAGGTGAAGCATTTCACCTTGGTTGGGGTGTTGCCCTTCCATATTTGTTTCCATGGGCCAAGAATTCCCCCAGAGTGAGTCATGACCTCTCTCTTATACAGTCTACGCATAGAGAGCTTACCATCAGAGTTATGTTTCCATCTTATACCATCTGCTTCTGTAGTAGGGCCTGTGAATTCACCCAATTTGAGTAGCAGTTCAGCAATTCTATCCACTTCCCAATCATTTAGATTTCTCCTGAAAGTGAGGTTCCATCCCTGAGGGGACCAAATCTCAGCAATTTTAGCCTTAGGATTGGTACAAAAAGAAAAAAGATCGGGGAAGACCGAGTTTAAACACTCTTGTCCAATCCACTTGTCCTTCCAAAAAAATATTTTGTTACCCTCTCCCACCTTGACCACCAAATTCTCCTTTAGACTATCCCATAAATTTCTGATTGATCTCCAAACTGATACCCCATACGTGCTATCTACTACATTAGACATCCACTCCTCGGTCTACCCATACTTGTTGAGAATTGTTTTTCTCCATAATGCCTGATCTTCAACCACAAATCTCCAAAGCCATTTAGAAAGTAAACTTTTGTTCTGGACCCTCAGATTTTTTATGCCAAGACCTCCTGTCTTCTTGCTTAGTAAGGTTGTCTGCCATTTAACTAAGTGTATTTTTTTCCCTTCCTTGTTCCCCGACCATAGAAAATCACGCCTTAATTTATCCAGCCTCTTTTCTACCTTTGCTGGTAAAGGGAAAAGTGACAACATATGTAGGCAACACATCCAGGAAGATGTTGCTTTTCCCCCAGTTCACAGCCAGTTCGGAGATGACCTCAAAAATCACCAAAACAACTCTAATGTAACTAACTTGTTCTACCTTTGTATCGCAAAATATTAGTGTGTCATTTGCATATAAAAGGTGACATATTTTCAAATTGACCCCTGACTGATTACCAATGTTGAAGCCCTTTATCTAGTTGTTCTGATTGGCCACTCTAATCATACTGTTAAGACCTTCCATAGCTAAAATAAATAGGAAAGGGGAGAGAGGATCTCCTTGTCGTAGTCCTCTCTCAGAAGGAAAAAAAACCATCGGGTTCTCCATTAACAAGTATGGAGAACCCGACAGCTTTGATGCAAAAACCTATCCATTTAAGCCATTTGTCTCCAAACCCCATCTCGCCTCGAATATTAAGTAGAAACTCCCAATTGACATGATCATATGCCTTTTCTATATCAAGCTTGCACATAATTCCTGGGATCTCTCCTTTAATCCTTGAATCTACACACTCACTTGCTATTAATGCGGCATCCATAATTTGTCTTCCTTGAATGAAGGCCATTTGATGATTATTCACTAATTTGCTTATCACTTTCTTTAATCTCTCTGCCAACAACTTACCAAAGACTTTGTACACACCACTAATGAGACTGGTGGGTCTAAAATCCCTAAGTTCCATAGCTCCTATCTTCTTTGGAATTAGAGCCACATAGGTGGCGTTGAGGCTCTTCTCTATCTCATGTCTTTCATGAAATTGTCTCACTGCATTCATGAAGTCTGTCTTCAGTATCTCCCGAAGGTTTGGAAAAACTCATCGGAAAGCCATCTCGGTCCGGGGCCTTATCACTAGCACATGATTTTATGCAATTAAAAACTTCATCTTCCTCGAATTGCCTCTCGCAACCATACATTTTCCTCTTGCGTAATGCTTTCCGCTCCCCGTACATTAAATTCTGGCCTCCATTGTTCGGTTTCTCTGTAAAGATTTTGATAGAAATTAATTATTAACCCCTTCCACCATTAACTTGTCAATGGTGTTGAATCTTTTATGTGTTGTAGCCATCCTGTGAAAAAACTTGGTATTTTTGTCTCCGTGTTTAAGCCAATGTACTCTAGACCTCTGCCTCCAAGCTATTTCCTCGTTTTTTGCAACATCTTCAAACTCCATTGAAAGATGTACTTTCTGAAGTAACTCATCCTCTGATAGCAATCTCAACTCCTGAGTCTTTTCTAAAATTGACTGCTGCTTTAAAATTTCCTCTTTTCTCTGATTCCTATTTTCCCGTTTCAATTCTTTTAGCTTCCCCTTTAGCATCCTCAACTTGGAGGCTAGGACATAAGAGCCCGTACCAGTGATATTGAAAGATTCCCACCAATCTTTAACTTTGTCTGAGAAACCCTCCACCCTTAACCACCATTGTTCAAACTTGAAGTAAGATTTCTTCAAATTTAAGTCTCCACATTCAAGCAAAATTGGATTGTGGTCAGAACCTATTCTTGGAAGTAAGCTCTGTTTTATCCCTGTAAAGGTCCCATCCCACTGAGAAGAGAATAAAAACCTATCAATTCGGGGAAGCGACATGTGATTGTCCCCCTTTCTCCATGTGAAAGACCCCCCAAATAAAGGAGGGTCGATGAACTCCATCTCATTTATCCATTCAGAGAATTCAGTCATTGGCGTAGTAATTCTGTGCCCTTCTGATCTTTCGTTTGGATATCTTGTAGCATTAAAATCTCCACAAGCTACCCAAGGCTCATTACACAGTTCTTTGATGTTGATGAATTCTTGCCAAAGTTCTCTTCTAGTTATTGGATCACATGAGGCATATACAGCTGAAAGGAACCATATGAGTGCCTGATTAATGCCTTCAAACTTGTAGGTCACCATTTGGTTTGCTGCTATTACCAGCCTCCTCTCCACACCCTTTTATCCCACATCACTACGATGCCACCACTTCTGCCTATAGCATCCAAATGAAATTCCCCCATCCATCTATTTTGCCATAATTGTTTGAATACATTCACCTCTGATCCTCGTAATTTTGTCTCAACCAGAACATAAATATCAGCCCCCCAATGTTGAAATAATCTCCTAACTAACCCCTTTTTTTCTTCTCCATTTACCCCCTTTACATTCCAAGAAAGGATTTTGACTTTCATCGGAAATTTGTGTTTGAAATTCTCCCCTTGTTTCTTGATTCCCCTTCTTTAAACTTAACATGAAATTCCAAATTTCTTATCTCCTTTGGGATTGTGTTCTTTGCTTTGATTGGTGTTGTCTCCACCTTCTTCTGCCTCAAATCCCTCTCTCTTTTGATCAATTCTTAGAAATAGATCAAAAGCCGCCTTATCACATCCTTCAAAAGCAACCACAAAAAGTTGACTGAGTTTAAGTACATTTGAATGTACCCAAAGTGAAGCTTTGTCTTCAATTTCTTGTTCTGAGAGACTGTCATTAATTTGAAGAGGAAGAGGATCTGCAAATAATGTAATTTGCTCAATAGAGCAAATGCCCTGCTGAAGATCTATCTTATCAGTTTCTGCTGAATTAATTCCTGCCCCTTCGGTATCATAAATAACCATGGTCATGTTGTTATTTTCACCCCCCAAAACTTCCGACCCAAAGTAAATTGCCACATCATCCTTAGCAAAAGATATTTCAGTTCTCACTCCAGTCCCCATCTCCATCTTTGTTATGTTCGAGCTCAGAAAGAAACTGTTCTCTATCGAAAAGAGGTCGTCAACAAAAGGTTCTTTTTCTAACTGAATAGGGCCTTTCTTAGGCAATTCGGCTTCATGTGACCCACTGCCTTTTATCCCGATTTGGTCCAACACTTCTAATACAATTCCTGGGCCTAAATTTTTAATTATTTCCCTCACATGTCTTTCATTCAGACCCGCGTATTCCTCTTCCCCTTTTTTTTTGCAAATTAACTGCGTATCATTACCCAAAAAGGTATGTTCCACCTCCTTTGGAATAGAGGTCAGCAAAGAGTTTTGCTGTGAGAGCTCCCTTCCAGATACAAATTGTGTTGCGCCTTCTAATTGCTCGACGTGCATTAGATCTGAATTTCGTCTGAATCTCGCTGGAGCTTCACACCATACCGGCAATGAAAAATTGAATTCTCCATCACTCACTTCTACATATGCCGGAATTTCCTTCAGAAGTCCTTTGACTCGAATACGGGCCCATCTCAAGTGATTCTTGAGTTGGGTTTCTTCTTCCGCTTCAATCCATCCGCCACACTGATCCCCCATCTCCTTCATCACTTTATCGGACCATAGATGTAACGGTAGTCCCAAAATTCGAACCCAAAACCAATCAAATTGTTGTTGGGCTTGAATAGCTCTCGTTGTCGGGGACCACCACTCCAGCTCCAATAGATGGTTGCTCCTACTCCATCTCCCTACAAGCACATTCTCAGCATCCCTTCTCGACTGAAATTCAAAAAGGAATTGGATCCCGTTCAAATCAGATACTTGTATATTATGGATGCTTCTCCATGTGTTTTGCGCCCATTTCCTAACATTGTTACGGGAAGGTATCTCATCGCAATCTGGGAAGCTGCCAACCAGACTTCTCCTCAAAGGATCCTTATCTCCATTGGTGTTGCTCTCTGGTGCTGATTGAAGTTCATTAGGGAGCCATCTGCTTTTTTGAAGAGCTTCCTTATAACTTCCCTTTCCTTTTTGTCCATTCCTGGTTATTTCCCTTGCATTTAGAGTTTCTCTCTGTGCAATTTCAGCCTTAATAATAAAGGCCTCAATTTTCTTAGAGAGATCAGACCATCCAGCATTGAATGAGATTTTAGGGAGAATAATAATAGATCTCAGCTCTCCTTTAACCGTAATGACAGACACGAATCTACCATATTTATTGTACTTTAAAGAGCAATAAATAAGAGTAGTTAAATCTCTGCATCTCCAAGTTTTGAAGGATTTTCCTTTGATTTCTGAAGCTTCATTAAATCTTCCGCATACCCATTGTAGAGCTGCTCTACTCAACTTCATTCTTCTCACATACCGTCCAACACTCTCCACCCATTCAAACCTAGAATTTGAGGCTAGATTGGTATCAGTTAAGTCCTAAGACGTCCCCCCTAATTTGAAAAAGATTCTATTATCCATCTCTCTCCTAAAAACTGATGAAAAGAAGAAAAAAAATGCTTTAAACGAAGACGGAATGGGGTTTGAAGACCCTTGTGGCCTGGATCGGACCGCGAAAAGGTTGAAATTCTGAGATTTGTCGACTCACGCGCCGACGCGTGCCGCGTGTGAGGTCGAAGTCTTAGAAGAAGAGGTGGCGCGTGCGAGCGCGTGGGAGACTTTCTGTGGATGGGTCTTTTTGGGGTTGAGTCCCGGGTGGCTGGTAGTTGCTTTGGTGGAAAGAGATTGTGAGAAAAGGAAGAGGGAGGGAGGATTCCGGTGATTAGAAGGACCGCCAGTGGGGTTAAAGGTTGGGAGATGATTTAAAGATTACATTTGGCATTTCTTTCAAAATTGTTCTGGAAAACAGTTTTCTTACATAGCTATGTGCACTGTTTTTGGTCTTTTACATCTGTTGATGTGCCATTTGACCCCTTGAGCAACATTCTATTTCCACCTACAACCCTTCAAATGAGGGGTGGGGTGCATTATTTTCAAGTTGAAGGGAAGAGGTTAATGAATCAATCTTCTCAAAGCAATTTGAAATTGGAGTGAAGCGGTGGGAGTCATCAATCATTAGTGCCATTTTGTATTTGTTGCATTGCTGTTAATTAAATTTATAGTTGGATGATTTATTTGCCTTTTTTTTTTGTCTCCATTTGAGATATTCACTGGAATACTAAAATTCATCTCCCGATCTCTTCTTCCCTAGATTGTTGCTTTCATCCACTGCTTTGTCGCTGTTCTAAGAGTTACCACATTGTATGATTTGGAAGTTGCCATATGCAAGAATGAGGGTATTGAGCAGTTTGAAAAGCTGGAATTAGGTCCTCTGCTGAAACATCCACTTATAATTCATTACTTTTCTGTAAATCCTGGTGTGTCAGAAGTTTTCAAAATAACACATGAGGAGATAATGTCCTTCCTATCTGAGTTTATGGATGGTAATGGAAGTACAGTTATGAAAGTAGATGAACTTTTGAACTTCATTGCTGAGAAGAAGTCTTCTGGATCCAGAGAGAAGCTTGGTGTGCGAATTCAGAGCTTGGGGTATGTGGTATATTTTCACCCATACAAAATCTTATTTACGTGCAATTTGTCAATTTGATATTTGTTGAATTTTTATTTTTTTTGAGAAAGGTAACTTGTATTATAAACAAAAGATACATAAGGAGTATTCTAGTAATACTTACATCCAAAAGTTGCAACAAGAACTCCTGTGGAGGTCATAAGAACTCTAAAATACTAGGAATATCCTCTGCATCTTGAGGATATTCATTTTTACACCAAAAAAAGAAAAAGAACCACGCAATTCAGCTTGTTGCAACTATTAGTGCTTAAACCTTTGAAGATCGTAAATTGGGGTGTGAGAAATAAGTAAAAAATTCAAAAGAATTAATTCTCCTTTCTTGATTTTTTCATCATTTTGGAAATTTGTCAAAAGTGTTCCTCAAAAATTACCTTTATTAATTTTCGCTCCTGCTTTAATTATTCAATTAAGTATTAACAATATTTTTATGAAGTAATATGTTGTATTGCTGGCATGAAGAAGATGCTAAGATTACAAAAGTGACGTTTTTTTTTTGAGATAAAGGTAACTGTGTATTCATAAAAGACTCATCATCAAATAAATGATGAGCATAGGTCACTTACAATCTCATCAGAGCATATCAAACTACCCTATGGGAGATTACAAATTACCTATAAAGTCAGCGAAAAGTTCTATATCCCCATCATATCTTGTTTACACCAAAAATACAAAAGACTAAGGCAATTCATTTTAATTTTCTGGATGTTGTTTCTCTTATCCACAAAGCATCTTCCGTTCCTTTCTTTCCATAGGGACCACCAGATGCAGGCTGGGATTAACTCCCACCAATCTTCATTTGACTCCCTTCTTCCTATCTCCTTCCAGCTGTAGAGCAAGTCCTTAGTGGACTTTGGAATTGCCCAGCATACACCAAGAAGACCAAGAAACATGTTCCACAAGCTTGTAGCTACTTTGCAATGAAGGAATAAGTGACTATTAACTTCTACATCTTGATCACACATAAAGCATCTTGAGCATAATTGTCTGCCTTTCTTTTGAAGCACTTCATGTGTTAAGCAGGCCCTTTTGCACACTAACCAAACAAAACATGAGATCTTCAATGGTATTTTTATCTTCCATATTAACTTCCATGGCCAGTTTCTGATCTGTGTTAGGCCAATATTGTATCTGCAGTAACATCACTTTACTGTAAGCACACCATTGCTATGCCATCTCCAAGTAGGCTTATCAGGTTCATTGGAGGTGCCTGGGAAGGCATTGAGGATCTGAAACAGATCAATGACCCTCTCGATTTCCCAATCATTGAAAGCTCTCCTGAATATGAGATTCCAACCCTGAGGGCTCCATAGCTGTGAGATTGTGGCCTTGTTTTGAGTGGTGAGCATAAACAGGTCTGGGAAGAGTGATTGCTGGCTTTCATCCCCAATCCAATGTTCATTCCAAAAATCAATTTTCCTACCATTTCCCACCTTTAGTGAGATGTTGCCTTTGAATTGGGGCCATAATCTTCTAATAGTCTTCCTCACACTGCATCCAAAAGTTCCAAGAGCCTCCTCAGTAATCCAATGGCTTTGTAGTCCATACTTCATTGTGATGACTCTTTTCCAGAGTGACTGATCTTCAATGCAGAATCTCCACAACCATTTTTGAAGGAGACAGTTAACTTGATTACATGGAACGTAAGGGGGCTGAACAATCAGAATAAGAGAACTATGGTGAAAAGTCTAATGAAAAAGTGGAAGGCAGATGTTTATTGTTTACAGGAAACAAAGATTAGCAAGGACTTAGAAGCAAAGGCCAAACAATTATGGTCATGTAGGTGGATGAAATGTGGTTACTTGGAAGCTGAAGGCAGTTGTGGGGGGATCTTGTTGCTGTGGGATAGTAGAATCTGGAGTGGGACCCTTGTTGAAATTGGTCAATACTCCATTACTTATGAGTTTGTATCAACTCAAAAAATTTTCACCTGGTACCTCACTGGAGTGTATGCTCCTTATACCAGAGATGAGAAGTTGATATGCTGGAAAGAATTGGCTGCAGTCAGGACTTTAAGTGAAGGTCCATGGATTACATGTGGAGATTTTAATACCAATAGAACTATGGGAGAAAGAAGAGGATGTACAGAATCTCATATGTTATGTCTGACTTCTCAAGGTGGATAGAGGAGATGGAGCTACATGATCCTCATTTAAATGGTGGAAAGTTCTCCTGGTTTAGAGGCATCAATCATCCTAGTGCAGCTAGACTAGACAGATTCTTGTACTCGATGAAATGGGAAGAAAAATTCAAAAACATCAGGCAAAAGTTACTACCTAGAGTGCTATCTAACCACTGTCCTATCTTGTTAGAAAGTGGTAACTGGGAGCAGAAAAGGTCAAACTTTAAGTTTGAGAATTGGTGGCTAAAGGTGGAGGGTTTCACCAACTTGATTCAGAGTTGGTGGAATGAATTTCTAGTGGAAGGTTGTCCTGATTACAGATTGAATATTAAACTAAGAATGCTAAAGCAGAAACTCAAGGAGTGGAGCAAGTCAAATTTTGGGGAGCTTACTAGTAAGAAAAATAGCTTACTGGAGGAACTCGCAGGAATTGATTTGATACAAGAAACCAGGGAATTGACTGAAGATGAAGTGATAATAAGAGCCGCCATAGTAGTGGAGCTAGAAGAGTTGGCAAAAAATGAAGAATCGAAATGGAGACAAAAATCAAGGGTTTTATGGCTGAAACAAGGAGATAATAACACAAGGTTTTTTCAGAGAATGGCAACAGCCCACAGAAGAATCAACACTATTGATAGGTTGATAGACAGAGGAGAGGTTGTAGAAGACCCTGTAGAGATCAGGAACACCATGATCAACTTCTACAAAGAACTTTATACTGAATCTGAGGAGTGGAGACCCAGTTTTGACCGTATGGAATGTCCAACTATTTCTCAGGAAGAAAAGGATTGGATGCAAAGACCATTTACTGAATCAGAGGTCTTGCAATGCCTACAACTTTGTGATGGAGATAAAGCTCCAGGTCCAGATGGCTACACAATGAGTTTCTTTAAATCTTGTTGGGGAATTGTAAAAGAGGATCTGATGCTGACAATTTGCAATTTCCATCAAAATGGAATTTTTGAAAAGTCTTTCAATGCCACCTTCCTAGCATTGATTCCTAAAAAACCTGGAGCAGAAGAATTGAAAGATTTCAGGCCTATTAGCTTGAGAGGAGGAGTCTACAAAATCATTTCCAAACTGATTACTGAGAGGTTGAAGACAGTAATGGGGAGGCTGGTTGATGTACACCAAATGGCCTTTCTGAAAGGAAGGCAAATCATGGATGCTGCACTAATTGCTAATGAGTTGGTAGACTCCAAAGTTAAGCAAAAAATTCCTGGAATTTTATGTAAGTTGGACATAGAGAAGGCCTATGATCACGTCAATTGGGCTTTTGTGCTGAAGGTTTTAAAAGACATGGGATTTGGGAGGAAATGGCTCAATTGGATAAAGTTCTGCATATCCACTGTTAAATTCTCCCTGATCATAAATGGAAACTCTGAAGGTTTTTTCCAATCCCAAAGAGGTCTGAGACGAGGTGATCCTCTCTCACCTTTTCTTTTCTTGCTAGCCATGGAATGCCTCAATCACATGATTAGAAAAGCAAATGTTAATGGATGGATTAAAGGCTTAAGACTCAGACTCAGGGGAATAAGGACAATGAGGTGGGGATTACTCATCTACTATATGCAGATGATACTTTAGTTTTCTGTGAGGCTGAGGTGATACAAATTAGACACATCAGAGCAATCCTTACCATCTTTGAAGGTATATCTGGTCTGCATGTAAATTGGCAAAAAAGTTTTCTTTATCCTGTGAATCAAGTGGATAATATAGAGTTGCTAGGTAGAAATCTTGGCTGCCAAATAGCAACCTACCTACAAGGTATCTGGGCTTGCCTTTAGGAGCACAAAATAAGGAGACAGCAGTGTGGAGTGAAGTTTTGGAGAGATGTAACAAGAAGCTTGCTAGGTGGAAGAGTCAATACCTCTCCCTGGGAGGTAGGTTGACTCTGGTTAAATCAATCCTTGATGCCCTTCCTTCATATATGATGAGCCTATTTCCAATTCCAAAGAACACTGTGAAAAAGATCAATCAACTCAGAAGGTCTTTCCTATGGAATGGAAATAAAGAGTACAAAAGTTACCATCTAGTTAAGTGGGATACTCTTACTCTTAGCAGAAAGCAAGGGGGGCTGGGAATAAAAAAAAAAAAATTACAAAAGTGATGTTAGCTCTAAAGACAAAAAGTTCTATACGCATTGGGAGCTAACCAAAAGCAAAAGGAGGCTGTTAAGTCAGTTCAGAGAGCTAATGAAATCTACAAAAGAAACTACATCATTTACAGGCATATAATACTCCAACTAAAAAGCTGTAGAAGGCATCTAGCAAATACTGATTAGGAGATTCTAGCAATGATATTTGTTGTATAAATGTGAAAATGTAAATAGGAGAGAGGAATACAACCTTCTGCATGGTATAGAACCTTTTACAAGAAAGGGGGGTTGTGTGTGTGGTGATTCAATCAAGTAGACACAAAATTACCCATGTGATATTACTGGCAATACTGCACTCAGAGACAGAGAGAGAGAGATGCTACTAACCTCTCACAACAATTTTTTTTTTAATGCTAACTCTTGAAAATTCATGTTCCTGTCATCATTGATGTTGCACTCCTGAGTTCAAACTTAATAAGTCATGTTCTTTGCTTCTTGTTTCCCCCCTCTCTCTCTCTCTCAATAATTTACTTTTCAATACTGTAGGAATGCTTATACCTTCTTCTTTTCTTCAAAGTGTTTTTGTTTGGCTTGCTGAATTAAAGTGCCCAATTTGATTGAGGATTATCTCAATGATGAGGGTAGGACATAAACGAAATGGTTATCTTCCAATTTTCTCCAGGAATTGCAGATAATGATGCTTTTTTTGTTTCTTCAATTGTTCTTTGTTTTATGGTTACTTCTCTTTGCATGTTCTTCCACGTGTCTGCTATCCGCATGGATCACTTTTTAGATTATTAGCACATCTTGTTGCAGTAATGAAAAGATCATCAGGTCCTTGTCAACATAAAGAGAGGAAGAAGGTTTGGCGTGCAGCCATATGGTTGTCCCTTTAATTTTGATATTATGGAAGGACTGATCTTCTATCTTCGTGATTTAGTATTAACCTTTTAACCAACATAAATTTCCTTTCAGAATTAGATTCACCTTTTAGCCAAAATAAATTTCCTTAGTGTCTTTGCGGAGTTGAAGTTCTGAGGTTTCTTTTTCTTCTATAAATTTTCTTGAACCATGATGAATCAAATGTTCCAGTTAAACTATTGGACTTTTTGAGGTTGTAATGTGATATACTGTTGCGTTGTGGATTAATTGAGAAATGTATGACTGAAATTTCTCCTTTTAGCCAATGTAAATTTCCTTAATGTATATGCATCGTTGTTAAGTTCTGAGTTTCCTTCTTTTTCTTCTATGATTTTTTTCCAAACCATGATGAATCATATGTCCCAGTTTGTTATTGGACTTTATGAAGTTTTGATGTGATATCCTATTGTGGTGATGGCTAATTGAGATGTGATATAACTAAAGTGTAAAGATGCAACTTCCTCCTTTGAGACCTTTATCCCATCTTTTAAAAGTTAAATAGTTATCTTTGCCACCTATTTGTATTATATCTGATCTTTCAGTGTGAATATATGAAGCTTGATAAAATTTAGTAAATCCTGGTGGAGAATGGCTTTATCCTTTTTCTTGTCTTCGTCAAAACTTTGTTAACTTGTTCTATGTACTTTAAACACATGTTACTCATGCTTCTTCTGCTATCTCAGAATCTTATCATTAGTATTTCCTCATCTCTACTCCTTCCTTGTCCCTTTCAGGATGCATATTACATTTATCCAGCAAGCAAGGCTGTTTGAAACTAGTGCCAAGAACAAATATATGCATACGGTGAAAAAAGAGCCCAGTAAAATTATTAGGAAACGTCCTATTCTATCTGCACAGAAGAAGCAGTTAGATAAGAATTTTATTTCCATATCATCAGATTCAGAAGATACAGGCAGTGACAGTGATCAAGATGAAACTGAAAACACTAAAAGTTCAGAGGAACCACACATCTCTCCTTACCCATCAGCATCTGTTGAAATGAAGCCATATGGTTTGAAAGCTGAAGTTGAGGAGTTGGATGAGAATTTCACTTCCATCTCTGAACACATCACATCATTTTCTTCAGCTAATGGGGAATTTTGTGGTAAACACATAAGATTTATATCATCAGATTCAGAGGATGCGAACAGTGATGGTGATCAAGATGAAACTGGAAACATAAAAAATTCAGAGCAACCAAGCATATGTCCTTACCTAAACGCATCTGAAGAAATGATGCCACTGGGTTTGGAAACTGAAGTCAAGGTTAGCTTACACACAACAAGTGGCAGTGATATATATAGTAAGGATATTAGTCAATCTGACAGTACCTTTCGCTCCCTTTTGGATAAGATCGAGCGTGATCTCAGGCAATCCAAGAGAAAACGAAAATTTGATGATATTCAGAGTCTCATGGCTTCTCACACAGAAGTAGTCAAAAGAAAAGTGGTTCAGACAAAGCCTTTTACTCGTAGGAAGGGAATAAAAATTTCTCCGTTGGGGAATCAAGACTCAAATGGTTCAAGCGATTCATCACAAGGCAATGATTCAATTAAGATGTTTGTTAACACTTGGAAAGAGGCATGTCGGACAAACGATGTAGATGAGGTATCAATTATGCAGTTTTTGCTGTTTTTCCGGTCTAGTGGAGAAATGAACTTGTCCTACACCGGTCTCTCTTTTTTTGTACACTTTTGCCTTTAGCATCACCCTGATGCTCTTTAATGAAATCCTTTACTTCATCAAAAAAAAAAGTAAAAAATGAAGTCAATCCAAACACCCCCTAAAAAAGGTTCACCTTCTTCAAAAAATTAATTGATCTATTCTTTAAGATCTACTTTCATTTGGAACACTGTAAAACTTGAACTCATACATTACAATTTTTGATAAACTAGAATGGGACACATAACTTGAGACACAGTGGGAATACATTCATTGCATTGGATATCCTGATGTTGTTTTTGGAAGCCTTTTATCAGAAATATGTGCTATTTTTTGTGGTTCTTTTAATTTGATAATTTGTATCTACCCTACCCAAGGCTACCCTACTACAAGCTTGAAAAAACATTGAAGGAATAAGTTCTCTTTTTAGGAAAGTGGGCATTGGCACAATTTAAAGATAATCCAAACTAGAAACTAGTCCAGTTAACTTGGGAAAGTATTACATCTTACATCTAACGGTGTAGGACAAGTTCATGGAGGACCTCCTCATCAACTTACGGCTTCTTTCTACCCATTCATACCACTCTGCATTCTCCAAATTCCATCTTGTAATATCAAACGACTTGAATCAAGCTTTGAAATAGATCCTGTTTTCTCCCATTGTCAGATGTTGACAGTCCAATACATATGCTGACTTCAGGATCTTTTTCTTTCTATTTTAGGTTTTTGAAAGGATGCTTCAGTTCTATAAAGTGAAGAAGAAAGCTAAAGTGACGACATTGTTTTCATCATTTCCATTTTGTGGGTTGCTTCAAGTTGCTGTAAGTTTACTGATCAGTTGTGTTAGTAATTAATGAACTTTAGACGCCTGAGAGATATCTGCTTGTTCATGGAAGATGTAGAATTCTATGTGTTAAGTAAACCTCTTTCGAATCCATAACCTCTTTAATTCTTTTTCATGCAGGCAGTTTTCCCCTAGTGGCATTCTACTTCCTGTAGTTTTACTAATTAGTTTCTTGCCTGAATATCCCTTGTATATCTTTTTCTTATATAGTATAATGTGACTTTGCAGGTTACATCTATTCAACATGGGATGTGGGATAGTTTGTATGATAAGCTCCAAATGTTTAACCAATTTGAGTTAACCAGCACAGGCGCTGAAAATTGTGTTAATTCCATATGCATTGAGGTTGAATCACCTGAAAGAGGTGCTACCAATCACTCTGATAGGCTCTTGGTGTGTGAAAGTGGTGAGTTATACACCACCGAGATTTTTGTTTTACCTATAAGGAATCATAACTAATCGTCAAGGTTTTATCATCAAAATTCTTGTATGTAATATGCGCACAGGCACTACTTGAAAATGAAAAAGGGGAAAGAAGTCTAAGGTACCTGAAATTATAATTGTCTGGACTCTGGCCTGAATATCACTTTTCTGATTGGTTGAAGATTTACGTAGGATAATGTATGTCTCTGCTAGATTCAAGTAGTGTTTTTGAATAGCTCTGCAAAGTGGCCTTTATGTTTCTCTAGCTAAACAGATGCAAAAAAAGCCTGTTATTACCAACCTTTCTCAGAAAAGAACTTTTTTTCTCTTAATTCTGCTAATACCATGATTAAATTCTCTCTTTTGATAAGTTAACATGACTAAAGTTTCTATGCTCAGATTTTTCATTAAAATTTCTTTTGGAGTTTCCTGTTTACCCTTCCTCCAGTGGATTGCTTATTTTTCCATTAATTTGTCTGATTACATAGGTTTCACCGTTGGGGACATAATTGGTAAAATTTCTACATATTTTGAGGGTGGTGATGATGCCTGGTCCACTGCAAGTTCACACCATGAGAAGTTTTTCTTCCTCTTGAACAAGTTTTGCAAGCTTGAATCTTGGTTGACAGAGCAGTTTTCTGTCAAGCAATTTGAGTCACTTGGTTATGGGGATATCTGGTCTTTCCTGGAGAAAAATATGCACCTGTTTAGTCATACTTTACCAAGTTTCTTAACAGGTGACATGCATGAGAAACCTTCTCTGGTACCTTCAATGCTTGATTATCAGTTTGATCTGTTGTTATCTCAGGCTTCACAATGCTTATGGGAGACTGAAGAAGTAGGCAAGCGAAGAATCTCTGAGTTACTAATGAGACAATTTCCTTTAGTCTGTTTAAAAGTAGCTGGAAGTGACTTAATGATGGGTGTCGAGGGTTTTATGAAGATAAATAAAAGTGATATGACCTTAAAATCTGTTGTATTCTCTGGAACACTGCTCAAGGAAGATGCAGTAGGAAGATTTCACAAAAATATGTTAGAGAAAATGGGTTTAGAGAATGGTGAAGGAAACGGAGCTCGTATAGTTATGTCCAAAGAAGCCAAGAAAGTCTTGCTAAAAAGTCCAATGTTGATAGATCTGAACTTGTGGTCGCATTGGGATGTTGTGTTTGCTCCTTCTCTAGGTTCTCTTGCGGGTTGGCTGTTGAACGAGGTAAGTACCAAAGAGTTGTTATATTTGGTGACTGCATGCGGGAAGGTTGTCCGTGTTGATCATTCAGCCACTGTTGATTCTTTTCTGAATGTACTGCTGCAAGGAAATCCTTTTGATACTGCTGTCAAACTGTTATCTCTTTTGGTCTTATATGGTGGTGAACAAAATGTTCCTTTTTCACTTCTAAAATGCCATGCACGTCATGCATTTGAAGTTTTAATTGAACATTATGAGGAAACAAAATCACAGGATCCCCTCAAGGATACTAAATTTATGTCTAGACAGGTTATAAATGATAGAAGTACATTCACTATAAACAGCAAGGTACCGAGGAGTGATAGGGTGGATAGTGCCATGTCTTTTGTGTCAAGATTTGTACTTGATTGTCTGGGCTATCTGCCAGTTGAGTTTTACTGTTTTGCTGCAGACATATTGCTTGCAGGATTGCAGCCATTTGTCAAAGATGCCCCTTCAGCTATCTTAGGTGAATGTGAATGCGTAGAGCAGCGTCTTATGCTTCATCGAGTTGGAATGTTGCTTGGCATAGTGGATTGGGTTGACGATAAACAGAAGTTGGCTTCCAGTTCTGCCTCTAGCTTGTTAATGTCTTCTGGATCATCATGCTTGGGAGTCACAGAGCTTGATCTCAGCGAAGACTCAACCGTTATGCATGTAGTGTCAAACAAATATCCCTTGTCTAGAAGTGGAATTAGCCTCTCACCCAATCCAATGCGGCAAGATGAAAATCAAGAAGCCTGCTGCTCTGCTGTTGTAACTAATGTCCATCTTGATAATTTGGCTGGTTATGCCAAAATGCACTCATGTGAGCTTGAGTGTTCTGCTGCCAGGGTTATTGAATCTATTCAACAAGAAGAATTCGGTCTGCAGCCTGATCAATCACTAGTTGAAAGTGCATTGTTGAAGAAGCAACATGCTCGCTTGGGGAGAGCACTTCATTGTCTTTCACAGGAGTTGTATTCTGAGGATTCACATTTTATCCTTGAGCTGGTCTGTATACTTCACCTTGATCTTGTCTGTTCAGTGCTTCCTCAATTCATTGTATATCCGACTCATTCTTGTGTTGGGTTATATATTTGTAAACTCACAATTCAATGTGGTTAAAAAGGGAGGTTTGATGTCAATTGTAATACAAAGGTTGTTGTGGTGCTTCATTGGAGGAAGTAAGTTGGAATTGGAGGACAACTACATGAATTAGACCTACACTAACCTGTCGATGGACTGAAAAATAACTAAAATGATAAATTATTTAGCAAAATGGAACCACCTGGAAAGTTTTTAGATGGAACAGGAAGAAGGTAGGCAAAAGTTGGAACACTAGAAAGGTTAGCAAGGTGGTGGAAAAAGGTCAGTTCTGATACGGCACCTACCATTGCTTAAAGGGAGAAGATAGGTACCTATTAAATAACACAATGTTGTCCATATAGGTATAAGAACTTAATCCCACCCAACTCTGATGGAAGGTTTGAATGGTTTTTTTCCCCTGAAAAGTCTTAAGAATTTCATTGTTAGACACCAAGTCGGTGTTGAAGAATGTACAAGTTGTTCATATGACTCAAGTTAAGTCATTCATAGGTATCTAACTAACTTTGTTGACTATCTATACAATTTGGAATAATCTACTCATAGGCATATACTACTGTTCTTAACCCTCATTAAATATTGGAAAAACTTGCTGCTGGAAGATAAATTCTGTTATTTGATTAACAGGGATGTGGATACTTGAAAAATGTTAGTGTGCTGAATATAATTTTTTCAATTTTTGCATAACAGGCAGTTGGTGCAAATTGCAACTATGTCTTAGAGCAATTATGTGGCTTAGTACACATTATAACAGGTCTTTGGGTGCATTTTTTTCTTAAATAATGAATCCACTGTATTGTCCTGATTAACCTTATTAACTCGTTGGCTTTGTACCTTGAGTTTAATAAAATGCTTCTTTATTGCTAATGTTGAACTTACCTTAGTGTAACCACTTCTCAGTGAGGTGACTAGATATTCCTTTGAGATGTCATGGAGTAATCTTGAATGTTGTTACCTTATTACTTGCTATAAACTTTTGTTTGCTCTAGAGTTAGAACTTTTAGTTCTGCAATTTTGTTATCACTAGAATTTCTCTTATTAGGAATACTAATAGCTTCTTTATTATAGAGTTTAATAAGATGGAGTGCACTGTGCATTTTAGCAGTCAAAAGCATGAATAGAACTGATTGCTTCCTTTACAATGGCATGTTAATTCAGGTGCAGAATGCTGATGATAATACCTACCCTGAGACTGTCGAGCCCAGTTTGACTTTCATTCTTCAGGATAAAGGCATTGTAGTTCTAAACAATGAACGTGGTTTTTCTCCTGATGACATCAGAGCACTCTGTGATGTTGGAAACTCTACTAAGAAAGGACGCAATGCTGGATACATTGGCAAGAAAGGCATTGGTTTCAAATCAGTATTCAGGGTAATACACACAAACACCGTTGCTGAATTTTATTTAGTTCCTTGCAGAATTTGTGTGAAATATCAAAAAGTTTTGGCAGTAAGTGATGCATATAAGAAATGCTGAGAGGACTACTTAACACTAGAACTGTGGCCTACTCTTTTTATTCTATTTTGGGTAAGAGTTGCAAACAGTTACTGAGTAGACAAAGTACACAAATCAAACCTTTTCATTTGTGGCTTTCAGGAATAAGTGGTAAAAACATGATGAACAATGTGTCTGTTCTAAGTGTCTGAACTCAAGTTACTGTTTACAATCTGTCTTTCGCTGAACTTTTTGTTTTGTTTTTATAGGTCACTGATGCTCCGGAGATTCACTCCAATGGCTTCCATATTAAGTTTGATATCACTAATGGGCAGATAGGTTTTGTTTTGCCAACTGTTGTTCCTCCGTGTGACATTGACTTCTATACCAGATTGGCATCGACAGATCCTGATTGCAATCATTGGAAGACATGCATAGTGCTTCCCTTGAGATCAAGTCTCTTGGAAAGGTCCAGCGGAAAAAATATTGTATCAATGTTTGCTGATCTTCATCCATCATTACTGCTTTTTCTTCACCGTCTTCACTGTATCAAATTTCGAAATATGTTAAGCGATTCTATTATTGTTATGAGGAAAGAAGTTGTGGGAAATGGTATCGTTAACGTTTCCTATGGAGAGGAGAAAATGACTTGTTATGTTGTATCCCAGAAATTACAGGCTGACACTATTCGTCCTGATACGCCAACAACAGAAATTTCCATAGCATTTACATTGCAGGAAACAGCTGATGGAAGCTACAACCCACATCTGGACCAACAATATGTTTTTTCATTCCTTCCTCTGAGAAAGTATGGCTTGAAGTTTATACTTCAGGGAGACTTTGTACTCCCTTCGTCCAGGGAAGGAGTTGATGGTGATAGTCCTTGGAACCAGTGGTTGTTGTCAGAGTTCCCTAGCTTGTTTGTTAGTGCTGAGAGGTCATTTTGTGATCTACCATGTTTTAGGGATAATCCAGCAAAAGGCGTTACAGCTTATATGAGCTTCGTTCCCCTTGTAGGAGACGTTCATGGTTTCTTTTGTAGTCTTCCTCGGATGATTCTTTCTAGATTACGCACATCGAACTGCTTGTTACTAGAAGGTACAGAAAATGAATGGGTTGCTCCTTGCAGAGTTTTGAGCAATTGGACGGAAGAATCTCGTAAGCTCTTGCCTGATAGCTTGCTTCGTAAGCATCTTGGTTTAGGGTTCTTGCATAAAGATATAATTTTGCCAGATTTGTTAGCCAGGGTCCTAGGGATTGAGAAGTATGGACTGAAGGTTCTATTTCAGGTTATGACTTCTTTATGCTCTTCAGAAGATGGTCTAAAGTCAATGGGTTTGGGATGGTTATGTGTGTGGTTAAATACTGTATATAATTTGTTATCAAATAGTGAAAGCTCAGCAGGTTATCAGACAGCAACAGATCTCATGAATGACCTCAGGAAAATTCCATTTATTCCCCTTTCGGATGGAAAGTATGGATCACTGGATGAAGGAGTAATTTGGTTGCATCTTGATCCACTGGGATCTACAATTGATGATAAGTATGCAGCAGAAACTTTCCCAGGACTGTACGCTAGTCTTAGAACAGTGAGTTCTGCACTTCTTTCTGCTGCCGCTGCTCTTGGCACATCACATTGTGAATCATCAATATTAGATAACGTTACTAGAATTCTGTATAGAGCTGGTGTTGAGCCTTTAACGGCACATCAAATAGCAAAAAAACATATTGTGCCATCTCTCCACAGAGAGCAGAATGGACAAAGCCATAGAGAAATAATGACAGAGGATCTTGCCTTCTTTATGTTGCATTTGCAATCGAATTGCCTTGACTGCCAATCAGAAAAGGAGCAAATTATCAGAGAAGTGCGTGACAGTGCTTTTTGCCAGTGTGACTCTTGCATATGTCAATGTCCAGAACTCCATAGCAACAGCCTGTTTCTTGCATTTCTTCCTCTGAGGAAGTATGGTCTGAAGTATAAACTTCAGGGGGATTTTGTAGTCCCTTCATCTGGAGATGAAGTTGCTGATGATATTGCTTGGAACCAGTGGCTGTTGTCAGAGTTCCCTGGCTTATTTGCTAGTACGGAAAGGTTATTTTGTGATCTTTCATGTTTTAGGAATAATCCAGCAAAGGGTGTTACAACATATATGAGCTTTGTTCCCGTTGTAGGGGAGGACCATGGTTTCTTTTCTAGTCTTCCTCGGATGATTCTCTCTAGATTACGCATGTCAAACTGCTTGATACTAGAAGGTACAGAAAACGAATGGGTTGCTCCATGCAAAGTTCTGCGAAATTGGACAGAAGAGTCCCGTAACCTTTTGCCTGACAGCTTACTTCAGAAGCATCTTGGGGTTGGATTCTTGCACAAAGATATTGTTTTATCAGATTTATTAGCCAGGGCTCTTGGAATTGTGGAGTACGGACTGAAGGCTCTAATTCAGGTTATAACTTCTCTATGCTCTTCAGAAGATGGTCTAAAGTTGATGGGTTTGGGATGGATATCTGCATGGTTAAACATGGTTTATACATTGTTGTCAAATGGAAAAGACTTAGCAGGTTTTGAGACAGAATCAGACCTCATGAAGGACCTTAAGAAAATTCCATTTATTCCCCTTTCAGATGGTAATTATGGATCACTGGATGAAGGTGCAATTTGGTTGCAGTTTGATTCGATGGGCTATATGATTGATGGTGACTATGTGCCAGAAACTTTCCCAAGATTGCATGCTAGTCTCAGAATCGTGAGTCCTGCACTTCTTTCTGCTGCTGCTACTCTTGGCACATCAACACGTGAATCATCAGAAGTAGATAATGTTATTAAGATGCTGTATAGAGCTGGTGTCCAACGGTTATCGACACATCAAATAGTAAAGAAGCATATTCTGCCATCTCTCCACAGTGAGAAAAATGGAGAAAGATATAGAGACTTAATGACAGAGTATGTTGCCTTCTTGATGTTCCACTGGCAATCGACTTGCCCTGACTGTCAATTAGAAAAGGAGCAAATTATCAATGAAGTGCGTGTCAGTGCTTTTTGCCAGTGTGACTCTTGCGTATGTCAATGTCCAGAACTCCACAGCAATAGCCTGTATTTTGCATTTTTTCCTCTCAGAAAGTATGGTCTGAAGTACAAACTTCAGGGTAATTTTATACTGCCTTCATCTAGAGAAGCTGATGGTGATAATGCTTGGAACCAATGGTTGTTGTCAGAGTTTCCTGGCTTGTTTGTTAGTACTGAGGGGTCATTTTGTAATATGCCGTGTTTTAGGGATAATCCAGCAAAGGGTGTTACAGTTTATATGAGCTTTGTTCCCCTTGTAGGAGAAGGTCATGGTTTCTTTTCTAGTCTTCCTCAGATGATTCTATCTAGATTACGCATGTCAAACTGTTTGATAGTAGAAGGTCCAGGAACTGAATGGATTGCTCCATGTAAAGTTTTGCGTAATTGGACGGAAGAGTCTCGTAAGCTCTTGCCTGATAGCCTGCTTCGCAAGCATCTTGGTGTTGGATTCATGCATAAGGATATAATTTTACCAGATTTATTAGCTCGGGCTCTTGGGGTTGAGGAGTATGGATTGAAGGTTCTATTTCAGGTTATAACTTCTCTATGCTCTTCAAAAGATGGTCTAAGGTCAATGGGTTTGGGTTGGTTGTCTGCATTCTTAAACACAGTTTATACATTGTTGTCAGATGGGAAAGACTTAGCAGGTTTTGGGACGGAATCAGATCTCATGAGGGACCTTAAGAAAATTCCATTTATTCCCCTTTCAGACGGTAAATATGGATCTTTGGATGAAGGTGCAATTTGGTTGCATTTTCATTCACTGGGTGCCACAATTAATGATGTGTATGCACCAGAAACTTTCCCAAGATTGTATGCTAGTGTTAGAACTGTGAGTTCTGCACTTCTTTCTGCTGCTGCTGCTCTTGGCACATCATGCTGTGGTTCATCAGTAGTAGATAATGTTTCTATGATGCTGTACAGAATTGGTGTCCAGCGGTTATCGGCGCATCAAATAGTAAAGATACATATTCTACCTTATCTTTACAGAGAACAAAATGAACAAGGACATAAAGAAATTATGACAGAGTATCTTGCTTTCTTGATGATCCACTTACAGTCAATTTGCTGTGACTGCCAATCAGAAAAAGAGCAGATTATCAGGGAACTGCGTGACAATGTCTTTATTTTGACTAATCATGGCTGCAGGCGTCCTGGAGAGGTTCCCATCCATTTCAGCAAAGAATATGGAAATCCCATAGACATGAGTCGATTAATTCAAGGATTAGATCTTACATGGCATGAAATTGAGGATACATACTTAAAGCATCCAGTCAACAGAATGTTATCTGGAAGTGTATTAAAGTGGTGAAAGTTTTTCCAGGAAATGGGAATCAGTGATTTTGTACAGGTTCTTCAAGTTGAGAAAAGTATGTCTGATGTATGCCCTCTTCCCATGAATGTGACATGGGATAAAGATTTGATTCCCGTAGGGTCAATTGCAAAAGATTGGATGTCTGAAGAATTTGTCAATATGCTATTACTACTGTCTTCTACTCTTGACACGGGAAAATGCAACTATCTCTTGGAGGTACTTGATAGATTGTGGGATGATTATTTCAGTGATAAGGTTACCGGCTTCTATTTCACTTCCAATGGAGAAAGGAAAATTTTTGATTCATCATTCAGCAGAATCCTTTGTGAGGTTCGATGGATAGCATCAAGTCTCGATAATGAGCTCCACTGGCCAAGGGAGTTATTCCATGATTGTGAGGCTGTGCGCTCAATTTTTGGCGGTAATGCTCCTTATACTGTTCCCAAGGTTAGTGATATTGACTGAATTTGCGGTAGAGATCTTGAGTCCTAAATAGAATGTCTTAAATCAGTCTCGTTTAATTGTATTTTTAGTACTCATCACACTTTTGAGGTTTTTGTTGGTCTAGCACTCTACCAAAAGAAAATAACCAAGAAAAAAAAGTAAAAAAGTTTATCCTCAGGCTTATTTTTGGATGATTGACAAGATAGTCTATAGTTTTATCTGAAGAAGTTGCTTAACCTGGTAATTGTCTTGTCAGTGAAACATTCTTACGAGGAGCTTTGACCTGCTAATTTTCATGTCAATGATTGTTTATATGCATATCTACTAACAACAGCTTAGCCCATACCAAAATATGATGTGGTTGATTTTTCACATATACTGGTATAATGAACTAACTCTTCTAATTTGTGCAATATTATTGCTATTGTAGAGAATTAACTTAGTGGACAGCCTAAACATGATTTATTTTATGCCATCCAAGGCTTGGTTCAATGGTAGAACAGTGTGGGATGTGTGGTAGCTTAGGCACATGTTACGATCTTGAATCTTGCTGGTGAACCATTCTGGTATTTAAGTGGAGAAGGTTTGGTTAGGTCCATTATCCACTGGGTTCCGAAGCTAGAAAACAGTTGATTTCAAGGTTATCTCAAAAGAAAAGAAAAATGGTCTAGCTTTATTTTAATGATTTTTTCTAGTTTAGTTTCACCGTATTGTCTTCACTAGCACTACCTTTTCCCTGGTTTTGGTTAGAGAACTGTATGACTTAGAAGCCAGCTTGAGTTAATTTGACTTCCAGGACAAGCTAGATTTCGTTTCTGATTTTTCTATTATGCTCAATGATTGTTCTGTTTTTAGCCAATATTTGCTTGTTGAGAAGATCCCTTATTTTGTGTTAGTTCACATTTGTGAAATGCTTGTTTTTATTTATGTTCCCTTGATATGTGGTAGTACCTTAATGATATTACTTTAACTTCTTCCTGGTACAGGGTAGCACCAAAAACATATTTTTGCTTGTGTTTTTAGCTTGAATTTGGTTTGACTTTCCCTGTCATCGCTCTTAGTTAGAGCTAATGCTTCTTTTTGTGGGACAGGTGAGAAGTGAAAGATTGTTAACAGCTCTTGGTTTGAAAACCCAAGTAACAGCTGATGACACACTATCAATTCTTAAAGTTTGGAGAGCCAAAGCTCCCTTGAGAGCTAGGTATTTGATCTTCCTTCAGCAGAAAGAGATGTGAATACAGCAAGATGGTTTATGCTTTCATTTACTGAAAAAAAACATTGTTTTATCGTTTCAGCTATTTCTTTTCCTATGGATTTAAATAAGAATTAGTCAACTAAAATACAAATAGTGTATGCTGCATGAATTGGTCACATATATCACATACTAAGGTTGGTGGTAATGGTCTGCTATATCTGATTAATTGATAGTCATTTCTTTTTCTTTTTCTTTTCTTTTTAAGTGAAGATCATTAGTGTATAATAACTATCTATTATTTATTGGGTAGTTAATAACTACCTAGTTTCAAAAGAGTGTATAATAACTACCTTCATTTAGTACATTGAAGCCTAGTCAAACTCGTTAAGATGGCCTTTTGACTCCTGTTTATATTGTTTTCCCCAAAATGGTCAGATATTTGTTAGTCCTACTGAAACCCTAAAAAAAATGGACTCCATTTTTCTAAATAAACCGAAGCATGGCTACAGAATTTTTAGTGAGAAAGCATTATTGATATTGTTGCTTTGATCGTACCTGTCTGCATGGGAGGCTGACATTGAGCTCAGAATGATATTCTTTCTGTGTGTTCCTGTTTCCCTTAAATGTATGCCTGTCTCGTAGAGGTGTCTCGTAAAGGTAACTATTCTCTTTCTACAAGAAAAGAAGGAAAGCTAGAACAAATGAATTGTCTAGTGATTGCCTCTTTCAATGTTTAATCAGCAATAGTCAAGCCATAACATGTTTCCTTTCAACAATTTTAGGGTCCTGAATGACTAAACGAAATAGAAAATTCTAAAATTTTAAGCATGCCCTTCATCATGAGATCTTCTTCGCATAATTATTTTGAACTTGAACACTCATCCATTGAATTCTATTTTTTTTTAAAAACACTCATCCATTGAATACTTTTTTCAGTGTGTCACAAATGTCCAGATTTTACACATTCATGTGGAATACGATAAATACTTCTGAGAGAAAAGTGGTTGAAGAATTACGTGATGCGCCTTGTGTGTTTATTCCTTTGAAGTTTGGTGCTTCACTTGAAGATGCTGTACCTGGTGTTCTGATGTCACTTAAAGAAGTCTTTTGGTGCGATTCAACTGGTTCTGTGGACCAAGTGAAGATGGTCAATACAAAATTTGTCCAACAACATCCTGTTACCAGAATATTATGTAGCTTGTACCCAGGCCTTCATGACTTTTTTGTTAATAGATGTGGAGTGGATGAGTTCCCTCATTTCCATGGTTACCTTCAAATATTGCTGCATTTGTCTGCGGTTGCTTTACCTTTACAAGAAGCTAAGAAGGTAAGCCATCTTTTTTTTTTCTTATAAACTTAATTTGTCATAGTTGGTAAAATGAATTTTCTGCTAACAATGCCAGGTTTTGGTTAGCTCTGAGGTTAAAAATGATTGCACATTTGTTTTTCAGGTTTTCCATATATTTCTCAAGTGGGCTGATGAGCTAAAATCTGGCTCTTTGAGATTTGAAGATGTTGATTTCTTGGAAAAGAGTCTTAAGGAAAAGCAGTACCTGATTCTTCCCACTGCAAAAAATAAATGGGTATCTCTCAACCAATCCTTTGGGCTCATCTGTTGGTGTGATGATGATATGTTAAGAACGGAATTTGAGCATTTTGATAATATTAACTTTCTCTACTTTGGGGAACTCAATGATGAGAATAAGGAAATTCTCCGAACAAAAGTTTCGATCTTCATGCGTAGAGTTAATATTCCTTCTCTTTCAGAGGTAAGCAAACTTACACCCTTCCTCGCTTTTCATACTTGTCCACATGCATATCGGATTAAGACTAGATATTTCTGAGAGAGATGACATATGTTCCCAGTGGACTCTCCTACATAAATGGGCCAGTCTGCTCCATTTTTCATTGCACTTGGTTTACAATTTCCTGTCTTTCTTCCAGATTAACTTGAACTTTACTATCTATTTGGTCAATAGAAGTTTTTTCACTATGACCATCCCAAATAAATTGAAGAACTTTTTTATTATTGGTGTCATCGATTTTGTATTTTATGTAATTGTTTTTAATATGACCTTTTAATTGCTTCAAATAATTACTCACAAATAATCCTAACTAAAAGCAGTCAGCTCTTTCAATCTCAACTTTGAGAAATTGGATTAATGCAACATTATTGTATATTGGATGTTGAGATTAGTTGCTTTAAGCATAAATTGATTTTTATAGTTTTTAACTTCATACCTTTTTATTTATTGTTTTTTAAATTTTACTATACTTGTGGACTTTACTTCAAAGAAGTGCACACTCACTTTTTGGTTTTCTCTTCAAGCCCCAGGGACCTTGTTGTTTCTCTGTGCTTTTCACTTCCAAAAACATTGTTCAAAAGTTAGCTGATCGATGCCCAAAATAAAGCCGAAGACTGGTTAATTTAATTCTTGTAGATGGAATTATGTAATGCTTTGGGTGGACAAAGTAGTTACGAATTGTAACTTCTTGGAAATTCCTGATATGTAATGCTTAAGCTGATAATGGTAATTATAATGATTTGAAGTTGGTTCATGGTTGGATGTCAGGGAAATAAGCCTCCAAGTGGCTCTTTTATCCTTGAAGTTGTCAGGTCTAATACAACTCAAATATTTGAGCAAATAAGATTAACCACTCTACTATTACAACTTATCTGATCTAATGACTGGCAAATTGGCAATGGGTGCCAAAAGAGTAATACTAGTTCATCTGCTTAATTGATTTCCATTTTTTCCCTTTTTCAACCTAATTATCTTTTGTTGGAGGTATGAATGAATTCTTAAAAATTCTGGTATGATGATTTCTTTCATTTGAAATCACAACTGACAATTTGATCAAGAAAATGAATAGGCAGAAGTCAGAACATGATGATGTATGAAGGAAAAGAAAGTCCTTCAACACAATTTAGATCTTGATATTTATCAACTTCTCAAATCTGACAATAATTTTTTTCTAGTTCAAATGTGTATCAAGTATTCTAATCAATATGGTTTCCTTTCCACTTTGGAACATTTATATAGGAACTCATTTACTTCCTTTATTTCATATTGATTGTCTTATTTACTATTTTGGGTTGTTCCAATTGTGTCCACTTCCATAGAACGGATATTTTCCCATACTATTCAATACTTTCATACCATCCTACTATCAAAAAGGTACCATTAGGCCCAATCTTTCTCACGTTAACCTCTCTTTTGCAGGTTGTAACACGTGAAATCATATATGATGATCCAACAGACACTTGTTTTATAGCCTCAATGGTTAACTGGGCCCTCCCATATGCTCAACAATATATGTATAACAATTACACAGACAAGTATTTGCAGCTCAGCCAGTCTGTATTTGAGAACTTGAGATGCCTACAGATCGTTGTCGTTGAAAAGCTGTTCTACAGGAATGTTATTAGAAGTGTCCACATAGAATCAGAGAAGCAGTTTGAGTGCAATTGTCTGCTAGAGGTATTTTAATCATGCCAGCATCTATGGATACTTTTATCAATGGAATGTTTCATACTTGAGATTTCTCTTCTTTGAAAAGCTTGTATTGTATTTGAATATTCATTAAAATATGTCCTCGTTGGGATGACTGAGTGGCTAAAGCTTAGGGGAGTATCAGCTTGGTGATCCTAGGTTCAGATCTTCGCTATTACACTCATTGTGCACCCATCTTCTCTAGCCTGATTACACAACTTCTTGACTTGTGAGTTCTAGCAAGTTGCTCTATGAATTAGCTGAGCTGTTTGCAAGCTGTTCTCGACACCTCCGTCCAAAAAAGAATTAGTTGGACCTTTTAAGATAAAAGGATTACTATGATGATTTTTATTTTTATTTGAAACTGGTAACTTACTATGATGATTTTTTTTTAATCATCACTACTTATGTTTTTTGGGGACTAAGGGTCAGTTTTGAAATATATGAAATTGAAGACTGCTTTCTGCATATTCCATGACTGTAACACATACTTCTAATGTACTCTTGTTTATTTCTTCTTGAGCTCACTCTAATAGTGGGCAGGTTCTGGTGTGAAAGATTGCCTTGACACATCGTCAAAAGGAAAAATAGTTGACTTTCAAGTAAAATGATTACTACTTCTTGTTCCTCATTAAAAGAGGAAAAAAATACTTCTTTGTTCCAATTTGTGCGTCGTACTTTACTTTTTAGTCCATTTCAAAAAGGTTGTATCTTTCCTTTTTTGGCAACTCTGTAACTCCAACTTTCCATGTGGTATGTTTAAGAACAAAATTAAGGACATTTTGGTACATCCTACATATCTTTTGTTTAAGATCACAAAATTCAAAATTCTTTTTTAATTTCTTAAACTCCGTGCCAAGTCAAAATCAGCCAAACAAATTGAAATGGAGGGAGTAATAGATAACTCTTTTTTCAGTTCGTGGGAACTGTCCTATTTGCCATTTTTCTTTTTCCCAGCTCGTGGAGATCTAACATGATTACGAGTGCATATATAACACTTATTTTGGTATATGCTTTTTGTATCTGGTTTCTGTCTATTTAGTTGTCAGTAAAATCTTATCCCTTGTTAAATGGTAAAACAAATATATAGATAACTTGTTCATTTTCACTCTTTCACAGGGAAACATCTTGTATGCCACTCGAGGATCAGATTCTCATTCAATATTCATGGAGATTTCTCGTTTGTTCTATTCTAGAGCTCCTGACTTGCACTTAGCGAACTTTCTTCATATGATCACGACAATGGCAAAGTCAGGTTCCACTGAGGAGCAAATTGAGTTTTTCATTTTGAATAGCCAGAAAATGCCCAAGCTTCCTGTAAGTGAATCTGCTTGGTCACTTACTAACATTCCATTGTCAACTGATAGTGTGACATGGCTGATGACTAGTTGTGCTTCTAAAACAATTAGTGAGACAGACACTGTGAATTCCAAGAACAAACCTGGAGGCAACTCATATTGCTCAACTAGGAAAACTGATCATGGTGGCCATGATTCTCGTGCAAGTGTTATGAAGACACGGGCAGCCAGTAGCATCCAACCAAGGAAGGAAGAGACTAGCAAAGAAGTTATAGAAGAAACATCTACTCAGGTTCCGACTCAGATCACTTGCGTTAGCAACGATCCAGCAGCCTGTGCAGACTGGAAAACTGAACATAGTTTCCATGGATCTTGTGCAAGTGTTATGAGGACACATGCAGACAGTTATATCCAACCAAGGAGGGAGGAAACTATTGAAGAAGTTATAGAAGAAACATCTGCACTGGTTCCAACTCAGATCACTTGTGTTCACAATGATGCAGTACCCGCTGATGGGAAAACTGGTCATGGTTTCTATGGTTCTCATGCTAGTTTTATGAAAACAGAGGCATCCAGTGATATCCAACCAAGAAAGGAGGAGACTGTTGAAGGAGTTATGGCAGAAACATCTGCTCTGGCTCCAACTGAGATCACTTGTGGTCGGAAGGATCCAGCGCCCACTGTTGACAGGAAAACTGATCATGGTTTTCGAGGTAGTGTTATGAAAACACAGGCAGCTAGTGGCATCCAACCAAGAAAGCCGGCTTCAACTGAGATCACTCGTGATTGCAATAATCCAGCATCTGGTGCAACTTTACTAGGTTCACGAGATACTGATCATGTATGTAATAGTCTCGTATCTTCTACTATCAACGCTGCAAGTAGTTCTGCTTATAATGTGACTATACCACAAGATCTGAATTATAGTTCATTTGATATGAGAGAAAGAGGTCAGCCTTCGGTAGGCATGGGTTATCCTCAACAGGCATCGTTAACTGGCAGATTCTCCAGTCATGTACATAATGTGTTGGTGCCGTCTACTGTGAATGCAGCAATTAATAACGTGACGGCACCACAAGACCTGAACTATAGTTCATTTGATGTGAGAGAAAGAGTTCAGTTGTCTTCTGGCATGGTTTATCCTCAACAGTCATTGTCAACTGGCAGATTCTCTGATCATGTACATAATGTGCTGGTGCCGTCTACTGTGAATGCAGCATTTACTAATGTGTCAGCACCACAAGACCTGACCTATAATTCATTTGATGCGAGAGAAAGAGTTCAGTTGTCTTTTGGCACGGTTGATCCTCAACAGGCATTGTTTACTGGTAGACTCGGAGAATCTGCTGCATTCAATTACTTTGTGGGGAAATTTGGCAAGCCTTTTGTGAAATGGGTTAATGAAACTAATGAGACGGGGCTTCCTTACGACCTTCTTGTGGCAGGTAATGAGTATGTAGAAGTAAAGGCAACTAGATCAGTGACAAAGGATTGGTTCCATATTACTTTGAGGGAATGGCAGTTTGCACTTGAAAAAGGTGAACTTTTTAGCATTGCACATGTTGTATTATCACCTCATAATGCAGCAACAGTGACTGTTTACAAGAACCCAGCCAGACTCTGTTGTCTTGGTAAACTACAGTTAGCTCTTATAATACCCAAGTGATAAACTTTTTAGATTGTATACAAGTCTAATTCATCTTTCAGAATTAGATGATGATAGAATATGATGAGAAATGCTTGCATCATTCATGAAATCAAGTCAATTACTTTATCTTGGATCAACCCAAATTTATGAATGGAAGTTATCTCTAAAGCTAAATCTTCTTGATATAACTGGCTTTCTCAATATGTAGTTTCATTAGCATTGACTCAGGACCAAGCCAATCTCGATTAAGAAAAAGTTGTATTAAATAAGGATGGATATAGGTTGACTGACATCTTCTTAACCTTAAGACTGTTATTTAGTAACTAATGTAGCAGGAGTTGAGATGCCATGTACATACAACTAAAGCCAGAGTTCTTGGTCCTGTACGTTCATAGTGTCCTCTTGTAACAATTATGGACTGAAGAAGCAGAAGATATTAAATTTCACTCTTTAATTTCGACTTCTACATCATTTATAGTGTCAACGATTACTTCCCAGATGAATTTGCAAGTGATTCAAATCAACTGATTGGTGACAATAGTGTAAAAGAAGTTTTAATGACCATAGGTACACGGGTGAGAAAAAGGGGAAGACGCAGTCATAAGCTGTATCAATGAGCTACATAAATCATACAAACTACCATGTAGCGTGTTCATGTAGCAGCAAAACATATTTGCAAATTTTCAAGAGTAGAGAAAAACTTATCAGAAAAAGAATCAACTAGTTAATCCATGTCATCTTCTGTGGGAGTGTAAAATATGGTACACTGGAAAACCACTAATTGTACAGTCAAAAATTAACCACTATTCGGTCGAGTCAAAACTATTCCAGACTTTCATTTACAATACATTCTGCAAAATGGGAAAAGAGAAAAAATTGCAAGTGCTTGCTTTGTGCTCACCAGAGCCATATCCTGCACATGTTTGGTATTACAGGCTCAGCTCAAAAGAGAAGTGATTTCTGCTACTGGGTTTTTGGTTTCTCGATCTTCACATATGGGAAAAATCCAAACAAGTACTTGATTTTGGGATTCCATTCACGTTGCTGAGCACGGCAATACATCAAGAATGTATTTGCGAAGTACGAGTTGAAGCCCATTAAGACATGCCAAACTGCATGGCCCTGTGGATTAACGTACCAGCCCTGGATTTGCTTGCAGAATAATCGATCACATAGCCAGCAAGCAGCTCCGATCAATAAAGTTGCCACGTATAACTTTGCGAGGCGCTTTGCCAATGTGTCTTCTGTATGAATGTAATACTTATATGCACGAGGAGCGCAAAGAAGGCACAATAGTGCATAGTGTACTTTGAAACCAATGCCAAAGCGAAGCTGTGAATGCACAATGGCAAAGAGTGCACCATAAAGGAACAGAAAGGTGGGCATCGTACTCCGATAATGCCAATCTGGTGAATATAGGATATAGATATACAGAAGCATCTCCCATACCATTGGTGTCTCATCACCTTGCTGTTGCCTGCCAATTTACTACATGAATCATAGTACAAAACAATAACGGGACACATAAAAGCAGACAGTACTTTCGAGGACGATTAGTTTCAACATGTTGTCTCCTATCATGCATATAGAAACCCTTATTTGAAAGTATGAAGGACTGTGTCTAGCAAAAAAGCATGAGGCACACTGAAGGTGGCACTTGGTATATGATTCACAGTAAGCTTTATGTTGTAATGCAGCCCCATTACAAATATTTTCCATCTGGGAACACAACATAAATAACAAGAAACTTTCACAGAACCAATACTGTCGATATCTTTACAAGTGAAACCTTCCCCTCCCAACTAATTACATCGAAGTCAAAAGTTGGGAGGGGATTTGTATATATATGTGGCTGACTGAGATTTTGCTTTATTAGAATTATATAGGAAATACTAAGCTATATATTGACATAGACTTTCCTAAAACGACACAAATCAGTTGGTATCACTATTTCTATCATGGAGATTATTACTTAATGTGCTAGAAACTTCTTGACAAGATCAAACCATGCAACCTTGTGCTCCTCTTTCCCACTCTCTTTTTAGAAAACAAGAATTAGCTTTGGCACTTCTATAGTTTTCAAGAATCAGTAACTAGGAGATTTGGAATATTGAGTTGTGTGGCTTGTACAATAGATAGGATCATCCTACCAATAAAGTGAAAAAATATGCAATTAGTGCTCATCTACAAGAAATACGCCAATCAATTTTTCAAAAGAAAGGTAGTGGCGAAACAGATTAGATGACGTTGTGACTACAACTCACTCAAACTTTACAAGCTAATACTTTAGATACCAATATACAAGAAAATAAGAAAAAAACCAAATCTTCTACCTGTGTATTCTCCAACAGGTTCAGTCTATAAAAAAAAAACATGACCATAGAAAAATCATACAAGAAGGGGGGTGGCGCACAGAAGGCGGTGACCTCATTCCAGCAGGAGATTATTGGCTGCTAAGTTGCCCAGACTCTTCAAAATATCAAAAGGTGTGTCTCGGGTCCTTCAGAAGTAGTGCATTTTTGGAGGATCGGACACAATACGGCAACATTTGTGAAGAGTCTGAGCAACATAGATTGGCTGATAGGTCAAGATACAAGTGCTCATTTGCATAAGGTAGGGGAAAGTTGTAATCACATTAGCACGCATGATATAATATCTTCAGTTTAGCGTCTTCCTGTTCATATATAGCTCTACAGAGATTTACACTCTATTTCCTACATGTATATTATACACCTAACAAATTTTACAGAGAATCCAACAGAAAAAATGGAGAGAATGCTTACATCTGGCGCAAAGTGGCATGATATGTCATACTCCCCAAGGCAAGTATTATGTTTGACATATGAAGGACACTGAACCTTTTCTCAAACCGTTGTCTAAGGGCGTTCACAAGACCAATAAGAGCCAAGAGAATGCATGGGATATTTGAAATGGTGTTGAAGAATTCTGCAATATAGGATGACTGCACATAATTTGGCTCACACCACTCTTTAGATGTTACAGGTCCCCAAAAGAATATGCCATCTTCCATTCTGCAATCTATCTTGAAAAAGTCAGCTCGTAGGCACTTGCAGTCTAAGTTGCTCGGACTCTTAAAAATGTCATCCGGTGTGTGTCAAACCCTTCAAAAGTAGTGCATTTTTAAAGGATCCAACACGGGTGCCGCAACATTTTTGGAGAGTCTGTGCAACTTAGCTTGCAGTATTTGATGCAAGTAAATTACTCAAGCATTTTAGCATGTCTCAATAGTTAAAATTTAATTAAAGAGATTCAAATTTTCTAAATATATCCTTGGAAGGATTATAATCAGCAATATTACATGTGAATGACCAAAAAAAATTGCAACACTAACGATTATAATCTTCGATACAAATACTACGCACACAAACAATGATCTTTGATGAACCACAGAATGGACACAACATGAAACTAGAGAAGGAGAGAGAACAGGGACCGAAGAACTCGAGACAAAAATGAGACATGTTATCCACATGACACTGGAACACAGGATCTCTGTATAGAGGTTATACTAGTGCTCATGGCAGTTTAAGTGACACTTTTTTAATGTTAACTTCAGAAAATTATCCACAATCCTTAAAATTTGCCTCAGGTCTAAAAAAGCCGTGAACGCTTGAGTTTGATCTCGAATAACTTCTTGTTCTTTATGTCTAGCTCTTTTATACTCTCTATCTCATATTAACTTTATATGACTTTGGCAATCAGAATTCTGAGATTAAATATCACACACAAAATTGGCTAAATTGACCATCAAAGACAACTTATATCCCTAAAGTGGGTCCCAAATGGAGTAAATATGAAGAATGCATCCTTTATTTCTCCTTATCAAAAGATTAATGGACAAATCTCTTTCTTTTTTTTGATGACAGATCTCTTTCTTTTTTTTGATAAGATAAGTGGTATGAATAACAGCATCAAGAAGATGCAAGATTTACAAGATATGGCATTTGAGCTTACAAAAAAAATCTCTTTCTTTTCCAATGCACATTTCTTAAAACAAATATATCCACTAAAAACTGAAACATAAATTTGCTCCCATAGAAGACCGGATGAGATCAATTCTAGTGGAAGATCAAATATATTGCTGAACTATTATACCTACTTAGAGGTTGATATTGCTTGAATTTTTCTCCCAAGAAACACTACCACCAACTTTTAAGTAAAAGTTGCTCAATTTTCAGTTTTAGTACAAACAAAAAGAAAGTCTCTCCATTTTTCCAGATGCACCAGAAGTGGGTACAAATAGATAAGGACACTTCTTTAATGTCAACTTCAGAAAACAAAAAGAAAGTCTCTGTATAGAGGTTATACTAGTGCTCATGGTAGTTTAAGTGACACTTCTTTAATGTTAACTTCAGAAAATTATCCACAATCCTTAAAATTTTGCCTCAGGTCTAAAAAGCCGTGAACGCTTGAGTTTGATCTTGAATAACTTCTTGTTCTTTATGTCTAGCTCTTTTATACTCTCTCTATCTCATATTAACTTTACGTGACTTTGGCAATAAAAATTCTGAGATGAAATATCACACACAAAATTGGCTAAATTAACCAGCAAAGACAACTTATATCCCTAAAGTGGGTCAGAAATGGAGTAAATATGAAGTATGCATACTTTATTTCTCCTTATCAAAAGATTAATGGACAAATCTATTTCTTTTCCAATGCACATTTCTTAAAACAAATATGTCCACTAAGAACTGAAACATATTTGCTCCCATAGAAGACCGGATGAGATCAATTCTAGTGGGAAGATCAAATATATTGCTGAACTATTATACCTACATAGAGGTTGATATTGCATGAATTTTTCTCCCAAGAAACACTACCACCAACTTTTAAGTAAAAATTGCTCAATTCTCAGTTTTAGTACAAACAAAAAGAAAGTCTTTTTCCATATGCACCAGAAGTGGGTACAAACCATTAAGCATAGTGTACAATATAGCACTGATTCAATTAGAAAATTACATACTGATCTAGCACCCACTGTACCAACAACGGTAGTTGCAAAAGATAGAAAAATGAACCTTCCAACAATTTGTTGAAAAACAAAGGGCTTATTCTTTCAATTCTTCTCTAATTGAGTGCATAGATGAAAAGATCAGTAGGTGCTTATAGGTTAATTGACTGAATGTACAACAGACACCTAAAAACTAATTTAATTAATTATGATACAAAAAAAGAAAGTCAAACCAAAAGCATGACACAAATACTTCCTCTTCGAGAAACTACTTCAATACAAAACTTCCTAGACTAACCGTTCCTCAAAAAAAAATCTAAGAAGAAAGCTTTGCCACAAATCATTAACTCAAGAAGTTAGATTCATGAGAATTTATTCGGCTCTTTCATGAATTAATTATGTGTGAAACCTGAAAGTTCCATAAAATCAAACTCACTTGAATTAATGTGTGAAACCCATCATCAACATTACCATGAGCTATCAAGCATTCCCCCACACACAATATACCAAGCAGTCCTATCTGAAAACCCTACAATTTCGAACCTTTCTGTTTTTTTATTTGTTTTTCAATGAAGACTGTGGTGGTGATTATCCCAACTTGCACCCACCTCGACTATCTATTACAGCACACAACCACAGGTGCAGCAGATAACAACTATACTCTCCTACTGCTTAATCAACCTACAATACCACCATCTGACGTTCTAAAACCCCATCTTTCAGCTACAATTTCAACCTTAATTGTTTTTTATTTTCATTTATACTGCAGTGGTAATCACCCCACCTCAACTAATCCAAACTGGACATGTACACCAGATATCATCTATCCTCTCCAACATACACCCCTAAATACAAAATCAATCAAATTTCCACCAAACCCACAAATAATTCAACAATCAACAAAACCCAACTCCAAAGATCCGTTTTTTACCCCATTAAACCAACTCCAAATCCCTATACTGCTTAATCAAATTATAATATCACCCTTAACACTATTCCCACATTAAAAACACCCTCAAAATGTAAACCAATCTATCAACATTAGATCCCACAAATAAACAAAAATTCTCCACAAAACACAAATAGCAACATATCAAAAGCAAAATATGCATACGCAATCTTCTATTTATACTAAGAAAAATACAAAAACAAACCTTTCAACGTCAGATCCAATTTCCAAATTCCACCCCAAAAAATATTCCCACAGATTTGCTTCTTCGAATATATATATGTGTGTGCATATACATATATAAACACACACAAGATCTCTCTCTCTCTCTCTCTCTCTCTCTCTCTCGCTTTCTCTCTCCTCTCTCTCTCGCTTTCTTCTTTGCTAGGGTTTGAATAATGAGAAGTTAAATTTATTTATTTTGTTACTTTTAAAAAAAGAAGAAAAAAAAAAGGAGATTCGTTAATCTAGGAATTTTGGAGGGAATCTTTTTATTTTGACACGAGTGAGTTAGTTTGCACGTGTGAATGATATCAACCGTTGGATTATATTTGGAATGATGAACGGTTCATGTGACTTTTAGCTGGTTGGATGACACGTGTAATGTAGCACCAGGTGGCATTATTTTTAGTTTATTTATCTCATAGTAATTCTCTACGAAAATATTACGAGGAAAATGAATAAATTTATGAGCTTAGATTAATTAGTATGGCATTTGGTTGAATAATTTATATTCTCGTGTTCACTCTAAATCGTTAAATTAATTATTGTGTTTGTGTTTGATATGTTGAATTGATGGATAAGAGAATAGAATTGATTTTGAGAAGCGTTTTGAAGAAAAATATTAGGTCTCATGTGAAGAGGACAAGAAGAATTTATTTGAATCTATAGTAAATCATAGCAAATTAAAATTAATCTTAGACGTAGTAATTCAGTTATTATATAAATAATTGAACTTTGGATTTCATAGTCATATTCAAAATTTGAAGTTTAGAAATTTTATAGCTTAATATATGCTATTTGGCGAATTCCTCAACAATTAACAATTCTATAGCTTACTATATGCACATATTTTGTGAATTCCTTAACAAATATATTAGATTTAAACCAAAGTTACTATATTATGTTAAACGTGCACTTCTCATACTAGCTCTGCCTCCGCAACACTCAAATTATAACTAAATTGACTTACACATTTGCAAGTTACGTTGCATAATCATGTCAAGGAGCACGAGTATGATTTCAATTGAATCCAATATTTTTGACACTAAACATAGAGATATATATAAACGGAAAGCCTCTCGAACAAAATATTAAGTTCTGAATCCACAATCTCCAAGTTGAATGAGTTCAAGACGAAGAACTTTAAGGGTTGAATACATCAAATTTAAATTATGAATTCGTCTCTATTCATACAAACATAAAGAGAGAATGGGATTGGTAATCAAGAAATGCTTGAGATACACATTATTGCATTCCTTACATTTGCCAAAAGCAAAAGCTCAAAAAAATGAAAGAGAAAAGGAAAAAAAAGGTTTGTTGTTGTATTTAGTAAGTTATAATTCCTTCTGTAAGGAATGAGTATAAGTATACCAAATTTGTGTGCCTCATCTAGACACTTGCCTCAATGCATTGGCAAACTCTTCAACTGTTTCATTTCCACTGGTGTAGGTGATCAGAGGGCTCTCTGGTGGAACGACGTCTTCTCTTAGGTAGCTCCCTGATGTTCTTAGCAGATTTTCTGAACCTTCCTCGACAGCACCTTTCAAGATCAGTGTTTTGTGAGTTCCGGATATAAGTTCTTCATAATCTGTGTCTCCAGTTTCACCGAGGATGACACACATGTTTGCAACGTTCAATCTCCAGCGTACAAAAAGATACCTACATAATGACAGAGCACTGATAGTATCAAAAGCATGCTAGCTATGAGCAAGGAAAGTACTCGAAAATCCTGATACTCCAACAAAATGTTCCTATATGTAAATTCTTTAGCTAAAGAACATTTCATCCAATCAAATAGTGAGTGACCAGTTTTCCGTGTAGCATGGATCTTTTGTTGTATAATCCTTACCTGTTTAAAGCTGTATTGTTAATTAATATTTGTATAACGGACGTTTTCAAGATGAGATAAGGTTTGGACTCACCAACAACAGTTTACATGCCTTAAATACCAGAGTTTCTTGTTGGTATAACTGGAATAAAAAGGATACTTTTTACTCTTTTGGTCATCTATGGACTTTAGTGCTTCGATTCGTGGATTAATGTCCTATTGAAGCTACCATCTTCTTAACCTATCTCCCTTTGTTAGTGATGAACATGAACACTAGGATCCAGAAAAATTTGCATGTTTTTGCTAAAAAACTAAATCAAACTAGCTGCTTCTCAAAAACTGATTCTTTTTTTGCGGAAAGTGAAAACAAACGCCTAAATGAATAAGCAACTAAAGCCCCACCATCGTTTTTTTCTCTTACAATGCTTTCACATCCTCACTTTTGCAATATGTGCATGTTAAACTGAAAAGATCTGGCGTACATGCTAAAAATATGCAGTTAACACCTTTAGTATGAGATCAACCTGCAATGATATCAAATGAGATGGGCAGGCTACAGATTGGCAGCCAGAGATTAAACTCTGGTGAGTAAGAAACAAGGTACCCCAACATATTAACATGCTTTTACTACTGACTTAGGCCTTTAATATCAAGCTGGCTGCCATCAATAAAAGATGGAAGCTTCTTGTGAACAACTTAGGATTGGCATTGGCATAAATGAGAATATTACCAAGCAAATCGATGAGGTTATTAATCCAGACCAAGGACATGAAAACAACATGTGAAATAATTTCCAGGTTGGCTATTAGCTCATCAATCTGGAACAGTACCTGAGTGCCTGTGACCGAGACGCAAGCAGAGGAACAACTTGCATTCTTGTTGAATTCCTGCAATACATCAAATGGCAGCGAAGACCCCTCATCCTAAGCTTCTGTCTCATATCATCTACCTTCTTTGCCTGATGAAAGATTAAACATATACATGTTACTTGAAATACATTAAACTATTTGATATACTGGTTGAATTTCTCGATTCAGAGAAAAAAATATCCACCTTACTGCGATCCTTGATCAAGTAGGAAATGCAATGGGAATTGCTTGATTTCACATCTTCCTCAATAGCACAAGTTACAGATTTCTCCTCTTTACCTTCTTGTGTATTCATTAATTTCCAAATTGTTTTCCTTAAACCATCGCCACCCCATCGATATTCAATATGTGATGAATAGTCAGGGTCAGGATAAAGCTTTCCATGTTCTTCAGAACTAGTTCCCGGATAAAACACTTCGCTCCCACTGCTACAGATTAAAGCATCAAATTCGGTTACTTTGATGTTCCCGGATTTTAGAAATGCTGCCAATTCGGACATTGACATTGCTGTTGAGATGGCAAATCCTGATACTCTCGCGACCTGTGGATCCGACTTAATGGTCTTAAGAATCTCCTGGATAATCTGAATCATTTTCTTTTGAGGATCTCCATTTGTGTCATAGCAATCTAGAGCAATTACAATTAATTTACGTCGCCTCCGTAACATGGGATATTTGCTAGGAACGTTGTCCTTTTTATCACCCTCAGACTCCTGTTTACTTGTCTCCGGTCTCTTCATTTTGCTTAAAACCCGATTAACTTGGTCTTGTACGGCATCAGCAGTTGCAGATGCATCAAATGATTCATTTAATGATGTCTTTTCTCCGTCAACAGATAGTCGCAAGGACATATCTTGGACGTCTTTGAGTGAATCATTCAGGGACGACTCTTCTGCAGCCAGTTCATCGGATGGATTGTCGGTTTTCCATTGCGGGTGTCTCATTCGACATGCAGCAATTCTAGTTAAGTATGTTCGACAATGTTCGGGCCACGAGAAGAGGTGTATGTTCTTCCAACCATTCTTCCTACACTCGTGCCACAGGTTCTTTTCTGATACTAATTTAAGTAGTGCATCAGCAATTGCTTGCTGATCATGTGGGTCCACAAGCAATCCATTGTTGAGTGCCTGATAAAAAAAGAAGAAGAAGAATTAACCTACATAGCTGTTCACCCAACTGATTAAACTAAAAATAGCCAGCACAGATGTGTAATATGTGTATGATCGTGTATAATGAGTGTACAATCTATGTATACCGGCTAGAAAAAGTGAACAGTAAATCTGTCCAGCTATTCATGTAAAGATCCCTAATGAATTGTTTACTTCATTCTTGTATAGGTATTAAAAAAAAATGTATAAAACGAAAATGATGTTGATCCTTCGAATATATCTAGAAGTTCCTTTCCATCAGTACCTTATTGACAACTTTGGACCAGAAATCATGCTTAAATTGTTGATAATACAATGATAAACCATAGTAGAAATTGGATTAGTGATGAACGGGAGGAGTGAGGGTAATTAAAGCATGGAATGCAGGTCATTTTACCCGATGAATATCGACTGGACCACCATTCTTAGTAGCCACCATAGGAAGTCCATGTGCAGAAGCCTAAAGAATTGTACAGATACACATGATCAAATTTTAGGACATAACAATAACAGAAACTTGAAGGACAACGTCGGAAATGGATTAAGTTCAGAACAAACCTCAATTAGAGTCAGTCCAAAGGGTTCAACTAAAGCTGGATTTATGAAGACTCCCTGTGAAGTTTATATACCATGAGAACCATTGTCGTAAAGGAAAATATTACACAAATTGCAAGGATCAAAGGACTTAAAGAACCTTCGTTTTGCCAGCGAGACGGTATATCTCTGGAACGTCACTTTGTTTGTGATGTTTTGGGAAAGCAACTTGGCCATAAAGGTCATACCTATCAACTAACTTCAGCACAGTTGTGAGAACACTAGCATTTCCTGCGGACATCTCATCTATGTCATCTCTATTTCCCATTATAAGTGTCTGCATACAATATTTTACGATTGTATTAGTATTTAACAATATGATTTATTCTCAGCAAGTTTAGCAACTGTATCAAACCAATTTACCAGATTAGCGAGCTCCCTCAGCGGGCGACATTCTCCAAAAGCCTTCACGAGAGTGGTTATATTCTTCTTTGGGTCTGGTCTGGACAATGCCAGAATCATTGGCTTATGCGGGTTTGTTAGAAAACGCATGACCTGCAAAAAGGTATGTACTTGAGCAGACAATCATTATTCGCACGTGAGCACAGTGACATTTGTTAAATATTGCTACACACCTCAGACCATATGGTGGGCACTGCTTTAGGAGATTGTCCATCAACATTAGTGAGTGCTGCAAGATCCCCATCAGCATCTGCTGTGTCCTCCTGATCCACAACATTACTAAAGTCCATTCCAGGAGGAATAACCTACAAATTTGTGTCACCAAAAGACTCTCAGAAGCCTCAACTACAAACTCAAATATAGTACTCCCTTCTTTTCAATTCGTTTGACTGGGTTTGACTTGGCACGGTGTTTAAGAAAGTAAAAAGATTTTTGAATCTTGTGGTTTTAAACTAAAGATATGCAGAATGTACCAAAATGTCTTTTAATCTTGTGGTCTAAACATGTCATGTGAAAAGTTGAAGCTAAAGAGTTTCCAAAAAGGTAAAGAGACATTCTTTTTGAAACGGACCAACAAGGAAAGTTAGACAAACAAATTGAAACAAAGGGAGTAATAGTTTCTAAATAACAGCAGACAAATAATTTTCCTCGAATGTCTCAGACTTCATGCAGCTGTGTTAGTCAATGTCCTTGTTATATAGTAACCTATAATAGCCCCAATCAGAGCCAGAGAGAAAGAACTATTAACTGTAGAAGGCAGTTGTATGAAAATTTGTTGATGGATGCATTTGTGACTATCTTAGGAACATATGAAATTAACTTAGTTTCAAAGTCACCAGGCACCAGCCTATTAGATGCTTCTTGTCAGAGAGAGAATAACGAAAACCACCGACATCTATCAGCCAAAAGGGATGCTTATTTGAATTTTGAAGTGTTTTCTACAAGCATTTGGACTGCATTGATGGGAAAAATTGGAATATGAATTTCTTGAGAACAACAGTTTAAGAACTTAATGCCATGAAGTTATACCGCAAGGTCTCAAATGTCACATTACTTTCCTCACATGCCCACTAATACATATCAATAATCAATTTATGACGACCATGATTACTGGCATCCTTGGCATAAGGAAGTCTGGAAATTAGATTTCTCATTCTACCAATTAAGGAAAAACTGTGAAGAAGACATTATATATATGCATGCATGAGTATATGTCTACATATATATTTCATGAAATGGCATTCTTACCGCCATCCTTGGCATGAAGCGACCATGGCAATTGACCCCTCGTCTTGCACGAGCTCTTAAAACTTTCTCAAGTTTTACATCAAATCCATCATATAGTCCCCATTGTTCATCAATCTCCTGTTTGGTGCTCGTGATAACGAGTTCTGCAGCATCCAGTGAGAGCTCCTCACCTTCAATTCTCCTCATGATCCTGTATGTGGAATTAATATCCTCTTTTGATTGCCTCGCTTGCTTTATAAGCTGTTCTAGCTTGTTTCTACCAAGTGAATGTCCTGTTAGGACCATCGGAACATTTAAAGCGCCTGAAAGGAGAGCAGCACTATCCCCTGCATCTGCATAATGACCATGGATTACATATGGCCAAACAGGTTGGCCTCCACCTATTTGTTCACCCAAAGCCTTTGACATATTAATGATGTGTGCAAGAGCTCCATCTACAAACTCCTGAATATAAGGCCATAGCAATTCTTTCCGGAGGTACTTATCACGAGGACCAAAGGGTATCCTTATGATATAAGCTCCACTGCTTTCTCCGAGATCAGTGTCATCACCATCTTCAGGACCAGTGTTTAACATCTCTGTGGGTTCACCATAGCTCCAATCCACTTCAGTTGACGTGATTTGGCGAGTGAACAGATCAACTCTATATACACCAGGCATCTTAGCAAGTGCTTTAGCAAGCTCCACAACATACTTAATCTGAAAATTGGATACACTCCGGTAAGGATCTTAGTTCAAAGAAGGCAATTTGGAAAGAAGTTATTACCATATCATGAAGGTCATGTTGTTTACCTGACCACCTGTATCAGAATCACGACCAAGCTCCATATTTTCACCTCGGACCAATCCATGCAAACTGGTCAAGAAGATAGGTAATTTAAAATTTATACCCCCTTTAGTTACTAGCTTAGGCAAACATTTATAGCCTTAAAGGAAGTTCAAATTGAAAGTGTCATCACTTAAAAAAAAAAATATATAACCTGAACTAGGACTAGTCAGTACAAATTTAAAAAGAACAACGTTCCGTTACGATATGACAATTCAAATCTGGAAACAAACATTTGAAATCTACTCAAGTTTGCATTACCTAACTAGGATGATATAAAGCTTCTTTTCCTTGTTACTGTCTGACCACACTTCCAAATTGGAAAAGTTCCTCTGAAACCTTTTCCTCGGGCTGTCAAGTGTTGGTGTCTCCCCTAAAACATCACCCTTTTCCCCTTCAGATAAGTCTTCTGACATGTCCTCTGTAACATCTTTGCGTCCTTGTTCTCGTTCCAATCTTCTGTTTGCAGACCTCTGGAGGTCTTCCCATTCCAACTATGAAAAGAGTGGAATGTATCAGAAAAATAATTTCAACATAATGACATATAGTTACTTAAATTGCAAGAGAATAAGAGACAGCATTTAATCCAAGTATCCAACAATGACTAACTTTCAGCAACTAGCAATCGAGGGCTTAGATTTAAAACAACCTAAAACTAGAAATGATCAAATCCTCTTCCTGAAATAGTAAATAACCACAGAATCTTTACGCATGCATGTATCTCCCATGATGGAAGCAGGATTTTCACCAAGAGTATATAAACTGTCCTTGTATATACAGTGTGCTTTCCGGGCGAAGGTGGTTTGGATGTATCTCTACAAGTCAAAAAGATCTGGCTCACTTCCTTTTTCCTTATATTTGAAAAATTGATCAAATTTCGTGTATTTTAATTACACTACTAATTGAATGCTGATTCCTATATCTGCAAATGTACTGACATAACAATCTAAGCTACATTTTGCAGATACATACACAAACATGTAGGTAAAGATTTCATGAACCCCAGAAGATCACAATTTCCTTCCATAAGAACACAAAAAGTACAGTTACAAATCCCGGCTGAGACCCAAAAGAAAAACAATGAGTATTCCTTCTCATCTGCCTAAAAAGCTTTGCTGAATCAGTAGAGTTACTCGGTACTTGTGCTTTGTGCTAGTGGGAGGAGGCGAGGAGCTACCTAGTGGATTAGTCAAAGTGCATGAGAGCTGGCCCGAACACCACCATTAAAAAAACATATGAAAAAACAAATGGACAAAGGAACTATGTTGCTCAGACTCTCCAAAAATGATGCCACATTCATGTTGGATCCTTCGAAAATGCATTACTTTTGAAGGATCCGACACGCACTCGCCAACGTTTTTGAAGAGATCGGGCAACATAACAAAGGAATATACAAATATCATGCTTGAGAAATCCAGAAAACACAAGGCACAACACACAGAGACAAAAACTTTACCAATGCCCCTTTATTTCACAACCCCAAACAAGTCACAAACACACACAAAAAAGCATGGAGCATAGTCAAAAGTCAAAACCATTTTGACATTCACCCAATTCAAGAAATGAGCAGTGCTATAAAACACAAATAAAAACAACAAAGAAACCCCAGAGTAAACTTCTCCACATTCCAAAATCTCAAAACTATATAAACACACTACTCCCTCTGTCCCAACTTATGTGAAAGTTCAATATACAAGGGTCAAAACACTTAATTCTGACTATGAATTCTTGTATAGCTTCTTCAAAATATTCTAAAATAAAATTTACATATTTAACAACGAGACGAATTCAAAATATTTTGAAAAAACTATCCGACTCCCCGAAAAGCAACACCACCACATAAATTGGGAGGGAGAGAGTATTTCACTACATCTTTTGCATGGAAAAAGTATCACTAAAACATAGAGCACTCAAGGTTCAATTTCCTGCAAAGGCAAAAACACTAAATGATTTCCTTCTATCTATCCAAGCCTTGGACGACAGAGTTATCTGAACCAATGGGAGCTTACAAGTGCGCGTGAAATTAATCGAGATGTGCATAAACTAACCAACACACCATGATTATAAAAAATAAAACCACTGAAACATAAAGCACTAAGGTTCAATTCCCAACACAAACAAAAAAACACCATATAATCATTTCTTCCTATCTATCCCAGCATCGATAAACACAATCACCAATACCAATGACACAGAACTAATAAAATTAATCGAGATACGCGCAAACCTGTTTCTTCTTGCGAGCAAGATGCCAAATGCGCCAACACATATTCTCCAATCTTGAACTTCTCTCCCTTGTATTCCTTGTTGCTACAACTTTTATCCATGTTCTATGAAGATCAGTTTCATCAACCCCTGTAACAACTTCTTCAACAAAATATTTTGTTGGATTAAAATTAGCCCTTTCTGCCACATTCAAATGTGATGATGTTGTTGATGATGATGGTGTTTTATCTTCAATAGCTGAAGCTCCACTGCTCAATATAGCTTCTAAATAACCATTTATCCATTCATTACCAGCCATTTTTTCGCTATTTCTCAATTACCCACCTCAAAAAAATGAAAAATAAAACAATGGGGTTCACTAAAAGATTGAAAAGATTCAATCTTTACATCAAAGATTGGATTTTTTCTTTTGAATTTTTTTTTTTTGTGGGTGTTCTTGAAAATGGTGAGAAATGAAAGAGAGATTTTGTATGAAGAGGGAAAAAAAGAGGAGATGATTACATGGCAGTTGAAGATGGCCCCATGGAGTGACACGTGGAATATAAAAATTTTAATGAGGGGAAATGACACAAATTTTAAGGTTTGCGCGATTCCCAATGCGAAGTAGGCGCCTGCTTTGGATCGGATGAAGAGAGGATTAAGGAGAATTTTATGGCTTTTTTTAGGTTTTTTTAAAAATTAAAAAAAATATATATATATATCTTGGTGAAAAAAAAAATGAAAATTTTGATTTAGAAATAATGGTTGAAAACATACCGTATTATTTTGGCGAGTTTCTTTATATGAATTATTAGATTTTTTTTTTTTATCTAAATCGTCATTAACTATACGCAATTCGATTAATATTCTAGTTTGTAGTGTTGTTACACTCTTTTGTTTTGGTGCAAGTTCTATAAATTTCATGTTTTTGGTATTTTACTCACTTTTTATCATCTCTTTGATCTTTGTTGTATAGTTTACATATAGGCTATAGCAAGTGCCCAACTTTAGGTTTGAAATTCAATGACCACATACAATTGTTTGGTATTTTTCTTATCATATGGTATATAATTATGTTTATAAGTATGAAATCATAGAAATTAAATGAAGATGTTAAAAGGAATGGGGCATACTTTAAATTACATGTTTTAATGTGTTATATATAATTATTTTTTGACTCGCTTATGAGCTTCGTTAAATTTTATCGATTTACAACACGACTTATATCTTTTTGAAGTAAAACAATTAGTACATAATTGAAAATATATTTTAGTCACATTAGTACACTTATGTTCCTATGCTTTCTAGGAGTCTTTTTAACTCGATCAGCTATTTATATATCAGTATAAAATATAAAGAATTTTTAGTATTTTCTATTTGATATATAATTAGTGTTAGCCTAAGATGAAAAGATGCAAGTGAGAAGGACAACCATGTGAAGAAGAATAAATCAATCAATTATAGAAGTACTACTCAAGAATGAATTAAAGCCAAAAAGGGTGACACATATGCCAAGTTAGCTATGCCAAAACTTTATCGATTTGCAACACGACTTATATCTTTTTAAAGTAAAACAATTAGTACATAATTGAAAATATATTTTAGTCACATTAGTACACTTATGTTCCTATGCTTTCTAGGAGTCTTTTTAACTCGATCAGCTATTTATATATCAATATAAAATATAAAGAATTTCTAGTATTTTCTATTTGATATATAAATAGTGTTAGCCTAAGATGAAAAGATGCAAGTGAGAAGGACAACCATGTGAAGAAGAATAAATCAATCAATTATAGGAGAAGTACTACTCAAGAATGAATTAAAGCCAAAAAGGGTGGCACATATGCCAAGTTAGCTATGCCAAAATTTGCCTTCACTGTTTTTTGTTTTTGTTTGCATGTATATTTTCAAGATATGGCAAAAAATACCCAAAAAAAATAATAACATTGGAACTTATTTTTTAAAATGTTGGAAAGCAACTTGTGTGTAAAAGGTTAAAGAGGCTACAGATGACAATGAGATAGAGTTTGGTTGATGGTGGCTACTATTTGTTGGGATGATGATATGGTTGCCACAAACTTTTGAATCACTAGAATATATAGATATGTATTATGTCCATCATGTGTCAAGAATAACGTAGAAGATAACTCAATCCCGTGCATTTAATCAACTTGTATCGTTCAATGATTAAATTCAAAAAGTTATTTAATCAATATATAAGTATGATTAAAGTGGGGTAGTGTTGTGCCTATTGTGTTGGGGCCTTCCCCATATAGACCCTATCATCGGGGCATAAGCATCCTCTTGTTATACATATGAGAAACGTATGTTTTTAACGTATTATGAACTAACCAAATTATTATCTTTAACCAACATATTAGGAAATAAATTAGACTTGTTTTACGATATTTATGCAAAGTTGAGCAAGTTTTTTATTACAAACAGAATGAGTAGCTTGTGACTTTATGTGATACTTAAACAAAATTGAACGACTTTCTTGTTACAAAACTAAACTAGTTTAATCACTTTAGAATGGTAGAATAAAAGATGAGATATTATCCATGAAATTATTTTTGGATAAATTAAATAGGGAATTGATACCACTTTCAACATATTTTAGATTAAAAGAAAGAGAAAAAAAACTGATGAATTGATAATTAATTTTTTGTTTCTAAATTATAAGATTTAGTGCAGTAATCATAATAAGATATATCACATATACTATAACATCTACGCCATTTTGGCTAATTAAAAGTGCAATAATAAGATGAATATCACACGTATACTATAATTATCTTTACAATTTTATGTGGTCTTCAAAAGTATCACCCACTATAATGTTTTATTAAGAAAATAAAAAGTTTATAATAAAATAAAAATAAAAGAAAAACATCACTTTTAGCGAAAAAGGTCCTATATATTACTCTTTGACAAGTTTACATATGAATATGCAGCTAATAAAACTTACTTTATGAAAGTTTCTTGGATATATATTATACCCTTTGATTCTTTTTTAGTCGAATTCATCGAAGACAATTTTTTTATTTATAAAGACAGAGATAAAATTTGTATTGTCCTATATTTTTAAAATTTTATTTGTAAAATTACACTAAATATGTTACGTTGTTAATACTGATGACGAGAGGTGCTTGAATTACTGTCCACCAAAACTTAGCACAATTTCGTGCAAGCATCGATATTCCAATTAACACCGCATGCATACTACACACAAAAACAAGAATTAATTATGAACTTCGTTGCTAATTTATTTTTGATTAAATTAGATAACATGGTTCAATATAGTTTTTTCTTGTGATTTATGGTATATTGGTATGTATATAAAGGCAACACGAGTGAATGATGAACTACCAAATGTTTTATCAAAGTTAGTTTCTCAAGATTCATGTGAGAATTTGCTGCACTAATTTTATAGGATTTTACTTTATATGTATTCAATTATTTAAATTCCAACGGAGGAAAAATTACGAGAAGATTTCTTTTAGTAGAATATAATTACTCGATACTTGTGTTGGTGAACAATATATTTAGATAACTTATGAAATCAAAATTTCATAAATAATTATAGTTTAGAGTGTAGTTTCGAAACATAGGTACATTTATTGTATCACTATATCCACAAAACTGTTATATTATGCGGATATCAACTGTGTCAAAACATATTACTATTAGATAAAATCATTTGATAACTACGTTTCGTAAATACAATAGCTATATTTCATAATTCATCTCAGCCCATGAACCTACTTAAACCCAACCCAGGTCCAGTCCATAACCCAATTATCCAATTAAATATTTTAATAAAAAAATATTTATTAATTACAAGGTATAAAAAGAGTAAAAAAGTCATTTTTATAGATATTGCTCGAATAATTAGTGGTTGACTAACATAATACAAAATTAAAATATAACTTATCATAATATGTAAGGATTTATTCATTTAGTATCCCAATAGTTTCATATATGTATATATATAGATCCAATATTATTAATTTATACGAAGTAAAAAATTGTTCTTTTTTCTCTAAAAACATGAGTCATCTTCTGTTCAAAACAATTTTCATTTTCCTTCTCTTATCTTTTCATCTGTCTTTTCATCAGACAGAAGCAAGTATTTTTCACCATTTTTTAGTGGCGATATTTAATAATCTACCAAATAACGATGTCCCATTAACAGTTCATTGTCAATCTCGTGATGACGATCTTGGATATCATAATCTTACAGTTGGTCAAAGTTTTAATTTCACATTTCGTGAAAATATCTTTTGGAGAACTGTTTTTTATTGTCATTTTTGGTGGCATCCAAAAGAAACTTCATTTGATGTGTTCAATAAAGGTCAAAGATGTATTAAACATGGACCATATTATTCTCATAATTGCATATGGGTTGCATTTTCTGATGTTTTTACTTTGAATGGAGTAAAAACAAATTACTGGTAATATATAGTTTAAAATAATATATGTATTTTCATTTTTATTTATAATGATAAAATTCAATTACTTTAATTTACATAATACCAGTTTTCAAATTCAATTTTGTATATTAGGTTTGATTTGCATATTTACTTGTTCGGTTACACTATTAAGTCAACAAACGGATCATAACTCAATTTATTTAAACTTTATTTGGACAGATAAGATTAATTTTATTACCTTTAATTACTTCTAACATGAAAATATTTTTTGTGAAACTATATTGTATCAATCTCCTAGAAGGATCAAGTCCTTGTTAGGCCTTTAGTTAGTTTTCAAATTTGTGCATCAACTCTTTCATCGTATATAATTCAGTCATGTTGATATCGCGAAATGATTGAAAACTATAATGGAAATATGATTTTTGGATAAGTCATGAATAATTATTCTTTCATCTTGTTTCAATTTTAAAAGTGCATATTTTAGATTTTAAAAATTAGATATTTTTTTCTTTCTAAATTACAAGATTTAAGTGCATAATTATGATAAAGATATCAGATATACTATAATATATACACCATTTTGGCAAATTATAAGTGCAATGGGATGTATATCACACGTATACTATAATTATCTTTAAAATTTTATATGTGATCTTCAAAAGTGTCACCCAATATAATACTGTTTTATTAAGAAAATAAAAAGTTAATTAAAAAAATATATAAAAGAAAAGCATCAATTTTTAGCCAAAAAGGTCCCATATATTACTCTTTGACAAGTTTACATATAAATATGCAGCTAATAAAACTTACTTTATGAAAGGTCCTTGGATATATATTATACCCTTTGATTCTTTCGTGGCGGATTTATCGAAGGCGGTTTTTCTATTTATCGATAAAATTTATGTTGTTTTATAAAAATTTATTTGTGAAATTATATTAAATATGTTATATTGTTGATGTTGATGATGGCAGGTGTCTGAAACTCTGTCTACCGAAACTTAGCAAATTGATATTTCAATTAATACCGCATGCATACTACAAACACACAAAAAAATAAGAATTAATTATGAAATTCGTTGCTAATCTATTTTTGATTAAATTAGATAACTTTTCAATATTGTTTTTTCTATAAAGGCAACACGAGTGAATGGTGAACTACCAAATGTTTTATCAAGGTTTGTTTCTCAAGATTTAAATTCCAACGGAGGCAAAATTACGAAAAGATTTCTTTTAGGGAAATATAATCACTCGATATTTGTTTTGGTGAAAAATATATTACAGATAGTTTATGGATTTACTTAAAGTGTGCACGAGCTGATTTGAATACTAACTCGTTATGTTAACATATCTTGCTTTTCTTTTAAGATAAAAATAAAAAGAAATTAAAAAAAAGACAGAAATTAATAGGGAAAAAGAACAAGAAAAAAAAGAGAGAAAAAGTTGGGCTTAGGATTATTTGTCCCCTTTTTATTTTGTTTTTGATGAGAAAATTTCAGAAATAATTATAGTTTAGAGTGTAGTTTGAAACATATATATCCACAAAATAGTTATATTATGCGGATGTCAACTATATCAAGGTATATTATATTAGCTGACATCACGAAAAAAAGAGTATATTATCGTATACATATCAACGATGATAACTACGTTTCGTAAATACAGTAATTATATTTCACAATTTCATAATTCATCAGCCCATAAACCTACTTAAACCCAACTCAGGTCCAGTCCATAACCCAATTATCCAATTAACTATTTTAATAAGAAAATAATGTTTAATTACAAGGTATAAAAAGAGTAAAAGTCATTCTTATAGATATTGTTCGAATAATTAGTGGTTGACTAACATAATACAAAATTACAAATATACATTATTATAATATCTAAGAATTTATTCAATTAATATCCCAATAGTTCCATATATGTATATATATATAGATCCAATTTTATTAATTTCTACGAGGTAAAAGTTGTTCTTTCTTTCTTTAAAAAAAATGAGTCATATTTTGTTCAAAACACTCTTCATTTGCTTTCTCTTATCTTTTCATCTGTCTTTTCAACAGACAGAAGCAAGTATTTTTCATCGTTTTTTAGTAGCGATATTTAATAATCTACCAAATAACGATATTCCATTAACACTTCACTGTCAATCTGATGATAAAGATCTTGGATATCATAATCTTACCGTTGGCCAAAGTTTCAATTTCACGTTTCATGAGGATATCATTTGGAAAACTGTTTTCTATTGTCGTTTTTGGTGGCATCCAAAAGAAATTGAGTTTGATGTGTTCAATAATGGTCAAAGATGTATTAAACATGGACCAATTTATTCTCATGATTGCATATGGGGTGTATTTTCTGATGTTTTTACTATAAATGGAGTTAAAAAAAATTATTGGTAATATATAGTTTAAAATAATATATGTATTTTCATTTTTATTTATAATGATTAAGTTCAATTACTTTAATTTACATAATACTGATTTTCAAATTCAATTTTATATATTGGGTTTGACTTGCATATTTACTCGTTCGGTTACACTATTAAGTCAACAAACGGATCATAACTCAAGTTATTTAAATTTTGTTTAGACATATATTTACTAAAACAAAAAAAAAAAAGATTAATTTTATTATCTTTATTTCTAGCATGAAATTAAATTCTTGAAATTATATTGTAACTATCTCCTGATTAAAGAGATCAAAGCCTTGTTAAAAACGCGTTTATATATTATGTCAAAAAATAATTATAACTTTAAAAATTGATATGATAAATTAAGATTGATTAACCACTAACGAACTAAGTACTAACAAATAAAATAGTATCTACATGATTGTTTACTGTTTTACCTATTTGAATTACCAATATAAACTTTATAAAAATGGGAAAAAGAAAAAAAAAAATTATCCCTAAATTTTGTAAAAAAAATAAAATAAATTGATCATTATTACTTTGTATTACAATTTGTCCTTGATGTTACTTAAAAAAAAACTCTGAATAACTGGTAGTTGCTATGTTAAAAAATTCAATTTTTAATTGAAGAGTGAATTAACCAAAAATAAATAAAAATATTCTCAAATCATCAATGTAATGATCTTTATCTTTTATTTGAGTTTATTACGTAATTGTAAGAAAGTTCCTATGCTAAAAATATTTTAAAATTGAGAAAGCTAACCCCTTGGATTCTTCAGTGAAAATTGTTAATTTAAAAAGGCAAACATTATCAAAATTTAATTTCGATTAGTGTTCTAAAATTCTTCATCAAGGAGAATCTGTTGATGGTCATGGTTGAAAAATTATGTATGTTGACTAAAATTGACTATTTGAGTCAAACCTTTGACCATAAATTTAATCTATGTTACAAATTAGGAAAACACATTAATACTAAAAAGGATTTTTAACCAATTTAAACCTATTTAATTTCCCAATAGTTTCAGTTATGCATATAAATAGATCCAATTTTCTTTATTTCTACACTAGAAAATAATTTTTTTCTTCTCTAGAAAATGAGTCATTCTCCATTTAAGATCATTTTCACTTTCTTTATCTTATCTTTTCATTTAACAGAAGCAGGTATTCGTCCAAAATTTTTAGTATCGATTTTTAGTTCTCTACCAAATAATAATGTTCCATTAACAGTTCATTGTCAATCCAGGGACGACGATCTTGGATTTCATAATATTACTGTTGGCCAAAGTTATAATTTCACATTTTACGAGAATTTCTTTTGGAGAACTGTTTTCTTTTGTCATTTTTGGTGGCATCCAAAAGAAATTAGTTTCGATGTGTTTAATAAAGGGCAAAAATGTATCAAAAAGGGACCAGTTTATAGTCATGATTGCATATGGATCGCAGAGCTTGATGGTTTTACTCTGAATGGAGTTAAAGAACATGATTGGTAATATATAGTTTAAAATAATATATGTATTTTCATTTTTATTTTTAATAAATAAAAGATTTAGTACTTTAATTTACATAATACTAGCTTTCAAATTCAATTTTGTACGTTGAATGACATATATATATATATATATATATATATATATATATATATATTTGTTGGATAACATTATCATTTAATGAACGAATCATAACTCAAGTCGTCCAAGTTGATATCACGAAATGATCAAAAACTACGATATGAATATAACATTCGATTATCCATGCATGAATAATTATTTCTTTCGTGTTCTCTTAATTTTGGAAGTACAAAGCAAACACATTAAATAAAAATGACTAGACCAATCATGTATTTTAACTCTATTTAAATAAAATTCATATAAATTTGCCAACCAAATACATGCGTGTTTCTACCCCATCTTATTTAACCCTTCACTCCTAATTTATTTACTTCCTTTGTCTCAATCAATGTGACACTTTCCATTTTTCGAGAGTCAAACTGTTTAAGTTTGAACAGAAATTTGTGCGTGGAATCTTTATTTTTTTTAAATGAAATTTATATATTTGTAGACTACGTAAAATGTACTATAAGTCACAATAATTGACAATTCAAAATAATTAAAAGATATATGAAAGATTTACGGTAAAAAATAGAGTTATTTGAATCTCGTATTCCAAAAATGTCACATAAATTAGAACGGAGGGAAGCATTAAATGAAAGGGGAAAAAAAAGGAAAGGCGGGCATGAAAGGGAAACTAAATCACAATTCACTATAACATAGTTACTTATATTAATTCATAATATTGTGATTTTAAATTAGAATAAGATAATAAACATATAGTTTATAACATTTCTGACCAATTATGTATTTTTACTCCATTTAAAGAAAGTTCATCTGAATTTGCCAACCAAATGCATGTGTGTGTATGAAAAGGTCCATCCTTTATACATCTGTTTCTATTATTAAACACATCAAAAATACTCTGCTTTGGAGGCCACCAAAAATGACAAAAGAAAAGAGTTCGAAAGAATATTTGTTCTTCAAATTCAAAGTTGAAACTCTGATCATACGATCGATCATGATATCCAAGATCATCGTCTTTGGATTTGTTGGGTATATAGCAAGAGTTAATGAGAAATGGAGGAACTTGGAAAGTTGGGAACTTGAAAAGTCCCCTTTTGCTTTAGTGAAAAGGCTCTTCTCCCTCATTGGTGGTGGAAAGAAAAATATAAGAGTTTAAATATAGAAACACTCCTATTAATTGTTAAAAGGGTTGGAAAGAGGGAGCCCCCTCGCGCCGTCGTTGTCGTCGCTCGGCTCGGCTTTGGCTTTTGAAAATGATCAAGAGATTATTTTTTGGACAAAGTTTATTTTAATTGTTTAGTTAATTATTTATTTAATTAATTAAATTAAATTAAATGGCCAAAACATTTCAATTAATTAGTTAATTAACCGAAACGTTTCAATTATTCAATTAATTGACCGACCCGACTCGGATCCGCGCGCGACCAATTTTATTTAAATTCTTTCCCGTTTTATTTAAATTTCCCGCCGTTGGAAGTGACTATTCTGAAAGGTTGCAACTTTTAGAAACAGCCATGACCGTATGAAAGGTTGCAAACTTTCATGAATGGTCGTGTGGATTCTGAAAGGGTTGCAACCTTTCGGAACCAGTTCCTCTTGCCTATAAATACATTGATTCTTCAGATATTTTCCTTACGAATTTTTTTGATTTCTTCTTCTTCTTCTTCTTCTTCTGCACAAAGTTTTTTCGTGTACTTTACTGCTGTTGAGTGGTTCGTTAACACCATAGTTTTGGGTATCAATACACTGGTGATTGAGATCATTCTATTCTGGTGGACATATTCCAAATCAAACCTCGGATACTAGAGGGGAATAATTTCCTTAAGGGGACACTGTGCATTCAGTGGGCTTGATCTTTTCCGTTCTGTCTTTTTCTAGATTCTGGTATGTTATACAGATTTTAGTTGTTCTGAATTAATTTCTGTTCTTTTGTTCTTACTGGTTCATTAAAACTTTGGTCACTTCGTGTTTCTGCAAAGTTTATTGGAATCAGTAATTCTGTTTTAAACACAGATTGGCCACATGATTGACAATGAATCTTTAATGGAACAGAACTATTTTGTAGATTATTAATAATCGAGACTAAATATGACTTCTCACGGAGTTCTGCTTGTACCAGATGAAAAGAAGATAAGAAGAGTAGAAGGAAGATTATAACATTGATCAATTGATAGTTTGTTTTCTGAGAATACATTTTTATTTTTTACTATCTGTAGAAAATATGAGAAGTTGGATCTATATATATATATATATATATATATATATAATAAATGTATATAAGTTCTAGAAATTATAATAAACCAAGATCAGATTATAACATTAAATAATTAACCACTAACCAATATAGGTATGTATGGAAAATTATTACTGGATTTCTTACCTTTTTGAATAACTAGTACAGATATTTTCATCAAATTGGGAAAAACATTTACATTTATCCCTAAATTTGTAAAAAATAGTCTTTTTAAAAATATATTTAAAAGTTTGATTCAAAATGAACTTTCTCGATATTTCATTATATCATGTTATGTTCTTACTATAATTGCCCCCACCCCCTCTTTTTTTTTTAAAAAAAAATAAAATCAAAATGATGTTTGGTTATTTATTGGATTGATTTTTCGAAGAAAAAATAAATTAAAGATGAGTTTCAAATTTAAAAATAGAAATTTTGACCAATTTTTCTACTGAAAAATCTTCTGCACCCACAAATTCAAATTTTCTTTTTTTAGAAAAAATAAATTAAATTGTGTTCAAACACAATTTTAATTTTTAAATTAAATTCATTTTTAAAACTTAACTTAAATTTTTTTTTTCTTCCAAACATCACATTCTTTTAATATCCAAACGCCTACTTAATCATGGCTAACCTGTTGTTCAAGTTACATGGCAAAAGAAAGACCACAACCCCCCCCCCCCCTCCTTTCTCAGGGGTGGCTCAAAGTAATTAGAGGCCTAAAATCTAAATAAACTTCATATACATTTATTTAAAAATTATTTTTCTAATTTTAGATTTCAATTAGAGACCTAAAATCTAAATAAACTTCATATGTATTTATTTAAAAATTATTTTTCTAACTTTTTAGATGTAAAGTTTTGCTTAAAATTTCTTTATAGATGATTTCTTCAAATATCTTTTTTATTATTATTAGTTTTTGGTAAGATTTTATCAATTCAACGTTAGAAAACACTTTTTTACTGGGGCCATTACTATATGAATTGTTAACATAATTCTAAACAATTCTTAGTAATAAGTTGACAAACTTTAAATTAAAACAAGAGTTAAAATCATAGAATTTGATTCAAGAAGTTGATAATTGGTATATCCTACTTTAATATGTTTGTTGTATTGCTTGAAAATTTTAGAAGAAATAAAAAAAAATCGTAATTTACTTTGTTCAACACTTTTCGACTATTGATTCATATTTTTGACAGATTATTACTCTACCTTATTAAAGATTTGAAAAAAAAAAAGAGTTCAAATAGATAAATAATATGAGTGTTAGTGAAAAATAATTGATTTTTCCTATTTGAATGGGGTTAAGGAGAACAAAATAATATAATTTTATGTTAAAAAATTAACAAAAAATTTATTCTTGGTAAGAATTTGAGTCCCCCAATTTGCATATGCCTCAAATTCTTTTGTAGGAAAAATTACGCGGTTAAGCAAACTTATATTACTTAATTACTCATCATATCTATAGTTTGTTATAATTATCACTCACGACTAACATTATACATTAATTACGCGGGCTGACTTCGAGTTTGTATAATTAGCCACATTTGTATATGTATAATTCGCCAGAATATACAAATACATATGTATAATATATAATTATCTAACCTATATACATATACAATTCACCTCTCTCCCACTCTCTGCCCTCTCTCGCTTACCTCTCTCCTCCCTCTCCCAATATCGCTTGCCTCTCTCCTCCCTCTCCCAATATCGCTCGCCTCTCTCCTCCCTCTCCCAATCTCGCTTGCCATATATACAAATGCATATGTATAATATACAATTATCTAACCTATATACATATACAATTCACCTCTCTCCCACTCTCTGCCCTCTCTCGCTCGCCTCTCTCCTCCCTCTCCCAATCTCGCTTGCCATATGTACAAATACATATGTATAATATACAATTATCTAACCTATATACATATACAATTCACTTTTCTCCCACTCTTTGCCCCCTTTCTCTCGCCTCTCTCCTCTCTCTCCCAGTCTCACTCGTCTCTCTCCTCCATATAACATGTAGCTACGAATTGTAATTATCAAATTATAGCAATGGAGAGTAATTAGACTATTTTTGAGTGACTATCTGTGAAAGTTCCCCTTATAAATGCAAGAGCCGCCCCTGCTCTTTCTCTTTTAATCGTGATATCATGTAGGTGCGTATAAAAAGATAAAAATACTCTTGATTGAAGCAGACATGTCAATGAAGACTCGTTTACTTCTAGCCACATATACTAAGTAGTATAGGTGCGTATGAAAAAATAAAACTACTCTTGATTGAAGCAGACATGTCAATGAAGACGCATATACTAACTAGTAATTCTTATAATAACATTAGGGGAGGGGTGAGGCAGGAAATAGGAAATATTACTCACTATAACATAGTTACTTATATTAATTCATAATATTGTGATTTTCATTAGAATAAGATAATAAACATATAGATTATAACATTTCTGACCAATCGTGTATTTTAACTCCATTTAAAGAAAGTCCATCTAAATTAGCCAACCAAATACATGTGTGTGTATGAAAAGGTCCATGCTTTATACATCTCTTTCTATGATTGAACACATCAAAAATATTCTGCTTTGGAGGCCACCAAAAATGACAAAAGAAAAGAGTTCTAAAGAATATTTGTTCTTCAAATTCAAAGTCGAAACTCTGATTATACGATAGATTATGATATCCAAGATCATCGTCTTTGGATTGACAATGAATCCTTAATGGAACAGAACTATTTTTCAGATTATTAATAATCGATACCAAATACGACTTCTCACGAAGTTTCGCTCCTACGGAATGAAAAGGTAAGAAGAGCATAAGGAAGATCATAACATTGATCAATTGATAGTTTGTTTTTTGATAACACATTTTACTATGTGTCTAGGAAATAAGAAGTTGGACTATATATATATATATATATATATGTATATGCATTCTTGAAACTATACAAGTAATAAATATATATAAGTTACAGAAATTATAATAAATCAAGTCAGATTATAAAAGTCAATTAGACTAATTCCATTACTAATCATTAATCTCTTTTTTCTAATTCCACTCACAAGTTAGCTAAGGAAAGGATAAGAGTTATGATCTGGTGAAATACTTGATTGTTGGTTACTCGGTGTAATCAAATCTTAATTTATCTTGATTTTTAAAGTTATAGTTATTTTTTTGATATATATATATATATATATATATATATATATATATATATATATAAGCGTATCATTTAATTTAGCCTAAGTTGATATCTATGCCATTCAACTTTGAGTATCCAAATAAGCATTTAAACTTGTATAAAAATAAAGAGTAATCTAGTGAATAACTCCATACCGCCATTAAATGGCTTTTTTTAACAATCTCTCTATAACAATCTTTGACATTTCACCATAACAATTAAGTTTGCATCTGAGTCAATTTTCATGTTTTGTTTTATTATACGTTCTCTTTATAATAACATTTCACTGTTCCAATAAAAGAAAATCAGAACTAATTATGTTGAGATGTTTGAATGTATAGTTCTTTTTGCTTATTAAATTCTAAATATATTAAATATGTATGTTATTAATTTTTTTGAAATAAATATAAAAATTGAATCGAATTTAGTGAATTCTATGGAACCGATACCTATACACCATTAAAACGCGTCATTTAGCAAATGGAATATTTGAGTCAATGTGAACATGCAAACCATCAATAATTCAAACTAAACTTTCACACGTTTTCATCTTTGACCAAATTCTCTTTTTTATATATTAAAAAATAATAATTTCAATAGCCATCAATTTATCACAATTTTTTTTAAAAAAATCTTCATTCTCTTCATCTCCATGAATATTAATCCAGGCAAAAAACTTCCTTCTTTTCTTCAAAAAAATGAAAACAAAAAAGAAGAAAAAGAAAAATATCAAAATTACCTCACAAATGGAAGTTCATTACTAGAAGAACAACTTTCATTTTGCAAAAATGGCCACCATAAAGTCCCCCTAAGAAGTTTCACTGCAGAAGAAATCATCAATTCAACAAATGGATTTCAAGAAAATGTTGGCCCCTACTTATACAAAGGTAATTTCAATGAAAAAAAAGTTCTAGTAAAAAAATACGATAGAAAAAAGAACATGAAACGTCAGCACGATCATGTCATACGTGACATAGTAATATCTAGTGAAATGAGTTACCATAAAAATGTCCTTAAAATTATAGGATATTGTTTAGAGTTTGAAAGGGTAGCTTTAATTTATGAATATTCACAATTTGATTATCTTTTCAATTGTATTCAATTTTTGACATGGGAAAAAAGAATGAAAATTGCTATAGATATTGCAAGTGTGATTCTATATCTTCATATTGAATTTCCAAGACCAATTATTCATAGGAATTTAACTTCACATAATGTGATTTTGGACCAAAATGGGGTTGTAAAATTGTATAATTTTGAATGTTGTATACCACTTCCAATTGGTAAAGTACAAGTTCAAGATGATTTAATAGGGACAATTGGTTATTTAGATCCTGAGTATGTGTGGTCGAGTAAAGTTACATTAAAATCAGATGTTTTTAGTTTTGGCTTATTTTTACTTGTGTTGTTGACTGGGAGAGAAATTAAGGTAAATCATGAGGGAAAATATTATAGTGAAGATTATGGTTTGATTTCTTTGGAGAATTATGCAAAAATATGTGTTAAAAATAATAAATTGAAGGATAATTTTATTGATTCCAAGATTTTGCAAGATGAACAAAAGAAGTTGAAGGGATTTTTGAATTTGGCTTTGAGATGTGCTCAAAAAATTGGAGAAAATAGGCCAAATATGATTGATGTTGCTAAAGAGCTTCAAAGAATCAAGAAGGGTGAGATGCAAGAATTGTTACCTACAATGGAATGTCTAATTGATTGGAATTGAAATATTTGAAACATAAATTTTGTTTTAATTTCTATGTGAAGTTAATATTAATTCATAACATATGTGATAAACATTGTGAATTTTTTTATATATCATAAATGTAATATCTTATATGTACCCCTTGTAACTTGTTCTCTTATTCTCATGAAATAAAAGCAATAATTAGTACTCTGTTTGGTCAAACTAGCGAAATTAGTTTATTTTGAGAAGTATTTCTTATTAAAAATATTATTATTTTTTTAGAAAATTAATAGTTTGTGTTTGGTTAAATCATTTCAGAAATACTTTTATTAGTAATTTGTGTTTGGCCAATGTTTTTAGAAATATATTTTAAGTGTCATATTGCGAAAAAGGGAAGTTATAACTAATTATAATTTGACAAATACTCCGTTCACTTTTACGTGTTACTTAATCCTAAAATAATTTTTTTATTTTTACTTTTCACTTTTGACATATTAAGAAAAACAATTATTTTTTTCAAGTTTTATCTTCAACATTAAATACTTATTCTTTAAATCATTTATCAAGAACTAATACTAAACACCATTTAATAGGGAATAGTTTGGTAAAATCTTATACCAATAATTGTTTTTTTAATAAATATACCACGCCAAACAGTGAAAAGTAAAAATGAACTGAGGGAGTATTTTTAGACATGAAATAATAGAAGCATTAATTTTGGGGAGAAATCGTTTTTCAAGCTTCTGGTTAAAAGTTAACTTCTATTAGTCAAAAATATTTTTTTCTACACCAAAAGTCTGGTTAAATATCTTCATTCTCTATAATATTTTAAGAAAAAAACATAAATGCTTTTAACATTTAAAAACTTGATTAGACGAATTATAGATAAAGATTTTTTTTTTTAATTTTGTCAATACAATCGCTTCTGACCTTTTTATATAACAATAATCTTTTATAATAGTTACTTTTTTAGAACAATTTTTTATATTATGTTATAGCGATACATATTCTTTATAACAATATATTTTTATGACAACTAAAAGGCATTCAAATAAACGATATTGTTATAAAAACATTTGATTATATTACCGAACAAAGATAATCAAAGATTACAAATATTATCACCAATCATAGTATTTGGTCAAAGCCCATGATGGTGGATTAACCTTATAGGCTAAGTAGAACCCATCTGATTTTACCAACCAATAACATGTATCAGTTTGATCACCTTTTGCTTGTTTAATACATGTAATTGAATCATCAAATACATTAAAAGTTTTTTGTTTTCCATCCCACTCAAAATCACAATAAAAAAGAGTAGATCTAATAAAATTCTCATGAAATTTGAAATTCCAATTTTGTCCCGGAAAAAGTTCGTGATTTCCAAGATCATCATCCTTAGATTGACAGTGAAAATTCAATTTTGCACTTGAATTCTCCGGGAGAGCACTAGCAATATACACATGATATGTTCTTTGTGAGAGACTTGTAACTTTATGAAGAGTGAACGAAAACAAAAACACGAAAAGTAAAATTTTCTTCATAGAGAAACTTATTTTAAAATGTATGAAGTTTTATTTTATTTCAATTAGAGAAGTTGAAGTTTTATACTTATATATATACTTGGAAGTTGGGAAGTTGGAAGTAATTACATCTTGACCAGATTTGCAAATCCAAAAGAGGAAATACATAATTACCCCATCAAATTTGGACCTTTTTTTGAAATAGTTTCAAAAAGTTTGTGCAAGTCCTATTACCCCATGAAACCATTTTCAATCATTATAAATATATCATTTTAACTTATTTTTACATCAGCTGTGATATCACGCTTAAGAAGTGCGTGAATGAGAAAAATTTAGCTTTAACCAGTGGAAAATGACACGTATCATGTCAATTTGATCTCCCAATTACTGCATCTACTTCACTTAACGAATAGGGCAACAAAATTGAAGAAAACCCGAGTTTTGAGCGAAAAACTTTAGCGGAGTAAAATAACTGTTGAATGCTCCACCCCACCCCCACCGACGAAGAAGGGAGAGAAGAAAACAGAGAATGAAGCAACAAAATCTGTCTCCGTCGCCAGGGAAATCAGCTAGCCGTGGATGAAATTCTTCGCCGGCAACGACCTTAAAAGGTGTTTTGTTTGATGGACTGAGACTGTGTTATTCAGTTACAACTCAATCCTTTCATGAAAATTCCATTTGAAACAATAAAAAAAATACCCATAATTTAAAATTGAAATTATTAGAGAGTGGTCAATTAGTTGCAGTATCTGATAAAGATACAAAATGTGCAGAGTTAGTTTTTTGGAACACACATTCCATGACAAATTGATAATCTAAACATTAGATTTATTGCTTGATTCGCTTAACTTGTCTAGTTCATGGTTGCATTTGAAAAAAAAAAAAAAAAGCAATAGTTTAAGCGGAAAGAAGGAGAAAGGAGAGAGTGAAATGATATATCCAGTTGGGTTTAGAGGTTGAAATGTGAACGGATCTTCTAGGTTTTACCCAATCTTTTATTAAATAGGTGGTAGAAAATAAATTATATATTATTTTTTTTGGAGTGAACACACGCGCATGCGTTGAGATTACCATTGTTGTCCAAATGGTGTATTTATAATGGTTGAAAATTGTTTCATGGTGTAATAGGACTTCCGCAAACTTTAAGTGTCTACTTCAAAAAATGGTTTAAGTTTAATGGGGTAACTATGTATTTCGTCAATCCAAAATAAATTTGATGTTTTATCCCTTTAGATGAAAGAGCAAAATTTTTTTTATTCGTAACGAAGTTTATATTCAACAAATTTGTAGGCATTATTTAGGGAAATTATGAAGAATTAAATTAGAATTTATCAAAATCAATGTTATGAGCTTTCAAAATAACATGAAATTTTCACAAAAGTTCAAGTTTCAATTCGTCTTTACTATATGAGTCGAACACTCTAATTTACAGAATAATTATCTAAATACTTATAAATATATGTATCATATCAACATTGGATATCCACACAATATAATATAGACGAGTTAAAATCTTTAGTTGCTAGTTATGATTAAATTATCGTCTATCAAACAATATATTATTTCCTTACATCGTCAAATCCCAAAGTGAAAAGTGATGTTTTATAATCACTTACAAATTAAATTAAACGAAGTAAAATGCTTTTTTTTTCTATATCTCTCATATGTAAAAAAATAAAGACATAATACATAAATATGTTGTTTAACTTGATTTTTAGCAGACATCTATGCCGTTCAATTTTCAGCATATATAAGTAGACATGTAATTTATATAAGGTTTAACAAGTAAATACATGTCTCATATATAATATAACGTAAAAACCTATACGTAGAAGCCCCGGAAGATGTCGATAGGATACATATGTCTAAAATACACGTAGACCGCCAACTAGGATACATATGTCTAAAATACCCTCATATTTCTTTCTTCTTCTTCCCCAAAACACCTTAAACCCTAAAAAAAAAAAACCTCAAAATCTAGCATTTTTTCTAACACATTTCTCAGCAAAATGGGGAAAAAGCAGCAAAAAAAGGTCCAAAACCAAGAAGAATTGTTGAAAACATTAGGAGATTTCACAAGCAAAGAGAATTGGGACAGTTTCTTCACTATCAGAGGTTCAGATGATGCTTTTGAATGGTACGCAGAGTGGTCTCAGCTCAAAGAACCACTTCTCTCTAATCTCACAATTCCATCATCAAACGACGCCGTTTCTGCAAAAGAACTGCAAATTCTTGTTCCGGGTTGTGGCAATTCGAAGCTCTCTGAGTATCTTTATGATGAGGGATTTTGTAATATTACTAATGTTGATTTCTCTAAAGTTGTTATTTCGGATATGTTGAGAAGAAATATTCGGGCTAGACCTGTTATGAAATGGCGTGTCATGGACATGACGAATATGCAGGTAGATAGTTATGTTACATTGGAAATAGTTAAGAGCAGCTCAATAGAATAGGTGGTCTAAATCGAAAATATCTTGTTATAATTGTTGTTGTAGAACATGGTCGGTGAGGATTCATACAGTTTTATTGCAACTGAGGCATAATTGTTATGAGTTTATATTGAGTAACATGTTCAGTGAGGATTCAAATAGCCGATCCTAACTTGTTTGAGACTGAGGCGTTATTGTTATTGTTTGTTATTTTGGTACATTCTAAGATGTTTGATACCTTTTGGTAATGTTATTTGATAGCTTTCACAAATTAAAACATTGAATTTTTGATTTTGAATTTGGATGGTAAGTTTTCTCTATAGAACTAGATAGGCTGCTTTGAAGTTTTGGAACTTTTGAGTTTGCAAATGCAGTTTTTGAGCTTTGTTAGAAGGTTTATTTGAGTTAAATATTGAAAAAGGTTACCTTTTTAAAAAAATATTGGAACTCAGGTTTTCAATTTACAAAAACTGAAAAAGCTCCAAAACTAGTTTGAATTAACAGTCAAATGGTGCCACATAAATGGGATATAGAAAGTATAGTTTTTAATACAATAGAATGTATATCATGCATTTTCTGCTGTCAAGAGGTCAAAAATTTGTCATTTTTTTTAAAAACAGGTAATAGTAAATTAGTAATGTATTATAACATGAAGTGTAAATCTATCACTAAGATGGTACCAGGAGAAAAGATGTTATCTTTAAGCAGTAGATGAAAGAAAAAGGTACCATTTAGTGACAAATTTTGGCTTTCCCATAAATGTTAGTGGGGCAGATATTTAAGCATTTGATGGGACAAAAATTGTGATGATAAAATGGTGTAACTACCAAGTTTAGGATGACGATACATTTTCAAGAGAGGATGAAAATTCCCACTTATCAAAAGAAACCAATAAAAAAGAATGAAAAAAAGGAACAGTAGTACTCTGTTTTGCTTTGGGGATATAAATAACCTGTCATGTCCTGTTTCTGGTGCAATGTTGCTCACTTGTTGGCTGTTTGTCAAGGATGCTTCTTAATTTGCAAGATGTTTCTCATGTTTAATAGTTTTTTTTTTTGGACTATATTCTCCTCTAAACTATTTTTGTTATGATTTAGTTTGCCAAGGAGAGCTTTGGTGCCATTCTCGACAAGGGAGGATTGGATGCTTTAATGGAGCCTGAGCTTGGATCAAAGTTAGGAACTCAGTATTTGTCTGAGGTGTTCTAAAAATAAAACTTGATTCTCATTTTTAATCATTACACTCATTTGATGTATGCTCTCAAAATATTATCGTTTTCTATTAGGCAAATGATCAAGTCCGCTGTGTTCTGACTCATGCCTAAATGTCCTGAAACTGACCAGGTTAAAAGATTGCTAAAAGTCGGGGGGAGATTTATTTGCCTCACTTTGGCAGAATCTCATGTATTAGGTAATCAAAATCTCTCCTGGCATTTTTATGCATTTTGGCACCTTATGATTCAACCTATACCCGTTACTGTTATACATTTTTAAGAATGATCATTCTATTGCTTAATCCTTCTCTTGTAAGGTTTACTCTTCCCAAAGTTTCGGTATGGGTGGAAGATGGGTATTCATCCCATTGCTCTGAAACCATCTGACAGGTCGAGCCTACAGACTTTTATGGTGGTAGCCGAGAAAGAAAATTCTCCTGCATTGTGCCAAATATCGTCAACTGTTGATCAGGCGTCCTTTGGTGGTCCAAAGAACCAGGTAAAGGCTTTCATCCACGTCTGATATTTTCAATTGCTGGCTCACTAAGAATGCTTATAATACACGTGAACCATGATGAGATATTGGAATGCTATTCTTTCTACTTTACAGGTTCATGGACTCTTTCAATCACTTGAAGATGAGAATAAAGTACGTGCAAATTTTTCCAGTGGTTCTGATATAACATATGCACTAGAAGACTTGAAAATCGGAGTTGAGGGAAATCTGGCAGAGCTTTGTCCAAGTCGTAGAGTTCAGCTTAGTTTAGGTGAACCTGGGATTTCCCTTTTCTGTTACAGAGCTGTGCTTCTTGATGCCCAAAAGGACTTTGAACCTTTTGCATATCAATGTGCTGTGTTTCTTGTACCAAAGGTTTGTTTCCTTCACTTTCATCAAGTTGCTTGTTAAATCATTATATTTTCCCAGTGTTTAAGCTGACCCCTCTTTTGGAGTTCCCTTTTTCTTCTGGTAGCTGGTGTTTTATCTATAAGGAAAAGATTAAGACTCCCTTTAGTTTCAATATCAGTAACCTTATTTGACGTGGTTCACTTTTTAATGAGTTAGAAATTGGTACTATGAACACTGTTGGAGAAAGGGATGGAACAGATATTACTTTTTCGATTTTTGTCTATTTAATTTTCTGACAAGTACAACATTGAGAATCGCTCTGTAGATGGATGATGATATTTCCAGTATGGGAAGATGACATAATTTTGTGTTGTATTATAATATTCCCAGTTTGGCCTATGAATTTGTATGCTATAATTTGTATTTCAGTAAGTAAATTGTTGCCCTCTTTTTGTCTGTTTATGAACGAACAGTTTCATGTTGGAGGTAATTTTCATTTCTTGCTAATCATGTCCTTGTTGTTTGCGCCGCCAATAGTGTGGGGAAGTCGTGTTAAATGGAAATTCAAAAAAAAAGTCATGTTAATTGGAAATGATTTTTTTTTGGATTGTCGACCTAATTTGATGTTATGTTTTGTGACTCTATGTCCTTAGATCATAGTTCATTAATCTTTTTTGAGACGTATAAGAATTTAACTGATATTTAGATTTCAGACTCGAGCTCATGAGTGGCTGTTCTCTTCAGAAGAAGGACAATGGGCAGTTGTAGAAAGCTCTAAGGCTGCTCGATTAATAATGGTACTCATTCATTAAAATGCGCCTGTTTTACTGCTTTATTGTCTTTCTGAAACTCTGATGGAGTGGACTGTGTTGTTAGATTTTGTTGGATTCTAGCCATTCAGACGCCAGTATGGATGACATTCAGGTGACTTTTGCTAGATTTCGTTGATATATTGTGTTGTGTCATCAGTTGATGAAAATAGCGGTTTCCTATCACCTTAGTTGCATATTCCTTTTTAAATTCCAGAAAGATCTCTCTCCTCTGATAATGCAATTGGCGCCGGGAGATTTTGACGATGAAGCTCAGATACCGTAAGTTTACTTCTCATAATTTACCTTTAGCTTCTACCTTAATTGATATTGCATAGGTTATCAATTTTAAGGGAAGTTCTTGAATTTAACTTGTAGATAGTTCCTTTATTATCCATTACCGAAATATGGCTACCTAAATATAAAGAGCAGAATGGGCAGAAATTGATCTAACGTCTGATCGATCAATTCAACTAGTTCCTACTGTAGTTTGCACTCCCAAAACTCTTAATATATAGTCAGTTCTTTCAAGCTGTAAATGTACATCTTTAGTGTCTCCATTGTAATGTCCAACACTGTTTTGGATCCTTTTATTTTTATTTTTTTATAAATGGTGGTCAATGGGCCAGCTGGAGCGCTCCCCTCGATTATTTCACTGAGTACCAGTTACCCCCCACCACTACCAGCACAGTTATCAAGTAATATCCAACGCTGTTTTAGTGCTTCTCAAACGGTTCAAATAATAACTTTGCCTGCATAGCAATAAGTTCAATACTCATATAGCAACAAATATGTGTTTCTAATAGTGGGAAGTTTAGTTACAGTAAGTTTTTGTACTTTTCTCAGTTTTATGGCCGCAAGTGATGGAATCAAGCAGCGAAAGATTGTTCAAGAGGTCAGTGAGAATTCTTTAAATCAATTATCATTACGCAATAGCATTCGTATGATTGTTCTTATTGCCCACCCATTTCTTTTATCTGTCATTTTACTCTTTTTTTCTTGGGAATAAGTTGAATAGCTATGATTTTGAATTTATCTTACTAGGTGCATAACATGTTATATTTGTTTAAATGGTTTTTCCTTTATAAAAAGTTTTTCACCTTAATTTCTAACCTATTTTACCTATAACATTGTCTGTTGTAGATCACATCTCCCTTGACTGGTCCTATAATTGTAGATGATGTGATCTATGAGAAAGTTGATGACAATATTAGCCGTCTCTTTGCATCTGAGGATGTGATATTTCGTCGCCTTACTTTCCAAAGAACGGAGAGTTTAGTTCAATCTGAGGCTGTGCTATCAAAAGAAGGATCACCGAAGTCTCTAGCTGATATTAATCAGAAGATAGGCCAGTCATCTTCAAAATCCAAGAAAAAAGGAAATCAGAAAAAATCTGGGTCTAATGTCTCATCGTCTGATGGTAGTTTTACAATCCTTCATACTCTTAAGCCCTCTTTGTTTCATTAAACCTTGCCCTAATTCTAATTTATATGATATGTTTCGAATAGTGGAAAGGAGAACTGAAGCCATTTGAATGTACTTATGGCATTTATTTGAAGGCATCAATTTTAACTTTGAGTCAGTACGATGTGCAATTAAATTAATTCTTTTGCAGGATTGAGCAACGATTTGAAAGTTGACCACAGTTATTTGGCCAGTTCATATCATACTGGAATCATCTCTGGTTTTACATTGATATCTTCTCATTTGGATGGTTTGGCATCTACGGGAGGAATGGTAAGAAGTCAACTTATATCTTTTTTTCTAAAAAGAAGACTTGCATATACGAATTTTGTCATTTATATTAACCAAAACATCTCTAACACATTGTGTAGAAACAACTCAACAGAACATTAGGTTAAGCAACACTCTATCATACTAAAGTACAGAATACTAATTAATTGGTTGCTGATGAAACATAACATAAACAACATATGAAATCAGAACCACGCTAACCTAAATGGCCACTGAGCAAATTTATTGTGCTAAGACTGCACATCCTGCTGTTTTCATTGTCATTACTGCAAAGCAAAGCTAGAAAAAAGAACCATAAGAAGTATCGTAATAGAGTTCAAAAATCTGTCCATACTGAACGCACAAAATGCATAGTCATCCACCCACGTATATATCCATATTGAGAAGAAACAACATCTATGAACTAGACTATCGCTTCAGTAATTTTATACTAACTTATGTGAATCTTCTAGTCCATCTTGGGAAGTACAGGTGATGGTTTAGCTAAAGTTGCAATTGTTGCTTTTTTTCAGGTGAGATCAGTAGTAATTGGTCTTGGAGCAGGATTGCTTCCCATGTTTCTACATAAGCACCTGAGTTTTGCAGAGATTGAGGTAAATTATGGTTACCTAAATGTGCCACCTCTAAATTATTATTTTTTACCTTGCCAAACTGGCTCATAATGATATTCACAGGTTTTGGAGTTGGATCCTGTGGTTGTAGATCTTGCTAGAGACTATTTTGATTTTGGAGATGATGAACGGTTAAAGGTAATTTACATTCTTCACTCCACCTTTTTTACTTCCGGTCCTTCTCCTCCCCCTCTTTTTTGCTTATTCTTCATTAATAAGTTAATAACTAAATGCAAGTGTAGAGTGTGACAACAACAACATACCCAGTGTGATCCTACAAGTGTGATCCCACCTTACCCCTACACAGGTGGGATCTGGGTAGACATGCTATTTCTGATAAACCCTCGACTCAAAGTGTAGACCTTATCCAAAAAAAAAAAAAGAACTAAATGTGATGCAAGATGCAGCATTCATTCAAGATCACCAAAGTAATTCAATTGATGTTTGACTTTTCTTGGTGGCTACTTCTTATAAATAAAAAATACAAGGTGAATAAAATAGCTTATTTAGAGGTTTAATAATGAAAACTGTGATTTCAAGAAAGCAATATGTTACATTGGTTCACCTTTTTCTCTTATAATAAATAACAGAAGATGTGTAACTCAGAAATCAGATGCTTGTAAAACCTTATAACTGTCATCTTTTAATGTCTTTGGTGTTTCAGGTACATGTGACTGATGGTTTAAAGTATGTCAAGGATGCAGTTCATGCAGTTACCAATGGTTATGAAAATGATGTTTCTGAGGCAAAGGCCCCTTCTTCCAATGGTAATTCCATCCCGTCTGGTGCACCACTTAAAAGCACAGAAAAAATCGACATGCTCATTGTTGATGTGGATTCATCAGACTCGAGGTAAATGGGTCTATTCACCATGTGTTTCTTCTTTACATATATCTTTATTCAGTAGCTAATTGTTGCAACTTTTTCTCTGGTTCCCAGTTCTGGTTTAAGTTGTCCTGCTGCGGACTTTGTTGAAGAGTCTTTCCTTATGGCAGCAAAAGATTCTCTTTCTGATCAAGGACTATTTGTCATAAATTTGGTATCGAGGTCGCAAGCCATCAAGGATTCTATCTACTCCAAATTGAAGTCGGTGAGTATTAAATTCTTCCTGACACGAGTTAGTGAATTACATAGTAGCTCTTTGTCCTCCAAGGAATGTGCTTACCTATCAGGTAATTATGTTTCTCTAACACCAAAAATGCTGCCACACCTTGTCAGATCCTCCAAAAATATTAGTATTACTTTTGGAGGATATCCGGCATATGCGTCAGTTCGACATTTTTGAAGAGTCCAAGCAACATAAGCCTGATAATCTGCTACCCAACTTCCATAAATTGGTGCTTTCTATTTGATAACAGATCATCCATAATGCACTAGTCACACCATTTGATGAAATTAGCTGAATCTCACATGGCTTTAGATATGCTTAATCTGAATCACATTCTGTGTTTTTCTCCAGGTATTTCCTCACCTCTTCCACCTTCAGCTGGACGAAGATGTCAATGACGTTATTTTCGCTCTTAAGACGGAGACATGTATCACGGAAGATAAATTTCATGAGGCTTCTCAACAACTCACAAGATTATTAAACCTAGAAAACTCCCCATGGGGCCAAAATATAACAGAAGCCACTAGCAAGATCAAAAGGTTGAGATGATTTACACACTGATGAATGCCATCAAATACTGCAGTCTAGGGGCGAAGTTAGAAGCCAATGTACGAGTTCAGCCGGAACTAGAACCCATAAAGTTCAAATCCTGGCTTCACCTCTATCCATGCCCTGCTGAGGCTGCCAATAGAACGATGCACTTCTTCTTTTTAAGTACCTCTACGTTGAACCACGGATTATCCCCGTGCGAGTTTGATATTTACATGCCTTATATAGTATTGAAATTGCTATGTACATTGGATAAATTTGATATGTTTGTCAAAGTTACGTAATGTGTTTATATGTATCTTGTTATCTAATTTTCTTGTACTCAAGCTTTAAAACATTGAAGGATCATTAAATGAAAAGAGAGTGAAATGTTTTTTTCACAATACAAGAATTGAAGTTATTTTAAACGTAGCAAATCCACTTTCTAAGTAATCTTAGTATGTGTAATATCACTAGTTATATGATGTAGGTTGTAAACTTGGTATTAACTGATATTCATCTCCTCTAATTTGGAATGTGTATAAAGAGGCACTTAAATATGTATAGAGTTGAATAAATAAATATATTATATATTTGTTCTACGTGACAAAAATATATTCAGGTGTGCATTATCAATCAAATATACATTCAGATTTAGATGTCTTAATATATAGTAACGAAAACAATAAATGAGGCCTTAGTTTAATTCCTTTTTAGTCTCTACAAAAGAACGGAAATAAAAAATACAACAGTAGATAAAGTGTTCCATATTCTTCATATTAATTAATTTGTAATAATGACATGATTTAAATCTGATTTTCATCAAGAGTTTTCCTATTATAGATAATTATATCTCTATTACTTCAATCGCCTTAAATTCAATTATTATAAGAAGATAAGTGAAGTGACTATTTTTTTATTCACTAAACAAAAAATAAATTCTCCATCAATGGAAAATTTAAGTTTATCTTTTCATTGTTCCATTGCTTACATTTTTGGTATGTATACATACAATTGCTATTTTCTCTTCTAATAATTGAGTGTATTCCGTTTCGATAGAATTTAGTAATTTTGATCTCGATCTTATACATGCCTAATTGTGTTATAATGTGTAATTTATTATATACTATGTTAAATAATACTTATCATATTTCATTTTATAGCTATTTTTGTAACGCTGAGGTTCTCTCAACAAATGCTCAAACTGTATGTCCTTATGAAGTTATTAATTTTCCTTGTACTGAAATAGAATTACCAGGTTGTCAATCACGTTGCCAGATGGAATTTGGAGAAAATTATATTACTACATATTGTGTGTTAAAAAAATTAGGAATTGCAGCTACTTGTGTTTGCTTCTACAAGAGTGACAAACCATGTCTACCACCAAATATTTATTAGAAATTAATTAATTACATACTTTGTTATGGAAATTTATGGAATAAGATTATATTATATGGATGAGAAATTGGTTTTGTTAGGTTTATTATTTGTATGCTCTTTGATATGCGTTATTTGAGTCAGGAGTCTTTCAGAAACAGATTTGTATATATTTTATCTTTTTCAAAGTATATTAGTGTAGTAGATTATATGGATGAGAAACCGGTTTTGTTATGTGTATTATTTGTACGTTCTTTGATTTGTGTTATCTGAGTTGGAAGTCTTTCAAAAACAAATTTGTGTATATTTTACTTTTTTCAGGGTATGTTAGTGTAGTAGATTATATGAATGAGAAATTGGTTTTGTTATGTCTATAGATTGTATAGTTTTTGACATGCGTTATCTGAGTTGGTGTCTTTCAGAAACAATCGTTTTACTTTCAAGAATTAAGGGTAAAATCTATGTACACTTTACTTTTTTTCAGATCTTATATGAGAAAATTACATTGAGTATATATATGTTGTTATTGTAGATTATATGGATGTGTTGTGATCGTAGATTATATGGATGAGAAATTGGTTTTGTTATGTCTATTATTTGTATGTTCTTAAATATGTGTTATTTGAGTTGGGGTTTTTCGAAAGCAATTTCTAAAATAATGTGATTCACATATAACTATGTGCTGATTCATCTGAGTTCATCAAGCAATAACATGTGTTATCAATGTTAATATTAAAAGTGAAAAATGCTTAATTTTTTTTTCTTTTTCCCTATGTATTAATTTCTATTTAGGCATATATAATTAAAATTTAAAGTATAAAAAGTCTAACTTCTCTTTAAGTCAATTTTCCAAAAACAAAAGGGGCAAGAAAAAGAAGACTAACACATAATTATGGATAAGTCAATCTCATCCTTATTCAAATTGTAAAAATACTTAAAACATTTATTATTATTAGACTCCCTCTTAAATTAGGAAAAAAAATTTCTCCCTTTCAAATTAGTTGTCATGTTTTCTAAAAATAAATTTAACTCATTTTTAAAGCTAAATTGGATTAGATCAACTCAATATTTACTATTTAAAATTTAAATATTAAAAACTATATAATAAGTATTGCAAGTAACAACTTTTCTCATTTTAATTTGATTAATAAAATATAATTTTAAAACGCTAGTTCAAGTTGACATATTTTATCTATCAAAAAAGTGAAACATGATAACTAATATAGAACGGAGGGAGCAAAATATTTTAACTTATTGCTTTCCATAGCCTACATATTAATTAATAATTAAAGGTAATTAATAAACTAATCTAACATTGATTTTTCATCAATAATTTTCCTATTATAAATTATTATCTCTATTAGTGCATTCTCCTATATATTCTAGCATATATAAAAAGATTAGTGAAGTTGATACCTTTTATATTCACTAAAATTTCTGCAATGGAAAAAATTAGTGCACATTTTCATTGTTCCATTTCTCTCATTGCTTATATTTTTGGTACGTATAAACCTATAATTGCTATTTACTTTTGTGAATTTTTTTTATATATGTGTGTGTTTTCCTACAATTTCAATCGAAATTTGATTTTTTTTAGAATTTTCCAATGATGGATTGGGGCTGGATTGAACTTATATTTTTTTTTGGATTTTAGGACTTCCGTGAATCTAAAATTTGAATTTTGTATACCTTATATTTATTTTTATCGATTCGACATAAACTCATATACGTATATTAACAATGTTTAAATTGCATAGAGTTTATAAGGATTGAGAAGTTGTTTAACTTAAGTAAGAATTATATATTAGTAGTATGATTTATCTAGACTTGATTTTACTTTGTTTTGGTTGAAAGTTTCTTGGAGCTTGAATGAATATTTTAATTGAAGATTGTGTTGTTGGCAAAATATATTTGATATCTCAAAAGAATGAAAATCCTTTTTCTTCTTGTAACTCCTACAGTTAATTTTGGTCAAAAATGAGTATTGCCAAAACGTTTCAAGTAAATTCAATTTGGTATACTTAATTGTACAAATGACTTTTAAGACATTTATTAGCCATAAATTAATCATTAGTCCTTTTATCTTGAGAATATAATTAATTAATAAAAGTGTGCTTTCTATATTAGCTTAAAGTTTTAGATGAGAGAGTCACGCTTTACTATGTGTCATAGCAACTCTCAGATCGAATCTCATCGCCACCCATATCAAAAAGAATTTCTACGTGCTTGATCCATGAAAATAAATCAAGCATGTAGGGGGGAGGGGTGTTGAGAATATGTTCTCTCTAACAACTTAAGCTTTTAGATGAAATAATCATACTTCAACACTTAATTGTCTCATTTCCAAGATAAATTCTTCTTTCTAATATTCTATTGTGTTGAGTTTTATTTTTATGAATCTTTGTTAGTTTCTGGTTTCTAGTTTTACACTAGAAAAACTTGTTGAATTTTGATGTATGTGACACCTACACCAGTTAAGAACAATATCTTTGACATGCCTCAAGCTATAAGAATTCTCGTAATCAAGTATTTTCCACAAGATTTTCAATATGTGTCAAAAACGAATTGAAAATAAAAAATTCAAATAGAAGTTTCCACACACATATTTTATATCAAAAATATTGAGTTAAAAATAACATATTGTATATATCATTTTGCAGGTATTTTCATAATGACTCAAGTTCTCTCAACAAATGCTCAAACTGTATGCCCATATGAAGTTATTGATTTTGCTTGTTCAGATGCAGAATTACCACATTGTCAATCACTTTGCCATATTGTATTTGGAGATAATTTTGTTACTTCACAGTGTGTAGAGAAACAGAAAGGACAAGTTTTTTGTACTTGCTTCTACAACTATGACAAGCCAACATGTCCACCACCAAATGTAGAATAGAAAATTTATATATTTTTCTATGAATATTTTCATAATTAGATTATATGAATATGAGAAATTTGCCTCTTTTACTTTTATTTAAAAAGATATATGGATCGCGTTTGTGTTAGTTGATTACAAATAAGTTATTGTAGAACAATTTTTACAGTTGAAACTGGTGTTATAAATAAACGGTTATGTGTTTTAATAGAAGTGTTAAAATTGATAATAATGAGTTGATGTATATAGTTCAATGAAGCTATATGTAATAATATAAATTTAAACTGTGTATATTCGGACCGTCTTCCATATCATTCGATAATATAGATTCACTAGTTACTTTAAGATTGCAGTACTTTTAAATCTTTAGGAAATTCTTTTTCTTAATACCTTTGTTCTCCTTTCATCCGGAGATATAGTAACATGATGATCTTGTTAATTCTATATACAACTATCTAACTTTTCTTATACTATATAGAAAGGCCGATTTCTCTTTTTTTTTGACACTCTCATACTATCATCGACTTTCTAGATCATGAAGCTAGCTAGGACCGAAACAACTATCAAAGTTTAAGTTAACCTTTTAAATTTGTTTATCTCCATTCTTTGTCTAACCAGATTTGTTGACGTCTACGCGTTGTTATCTTGTTGAGTATGAGTATATTTGTAGGGATTAGTTATAAATAAACCTATATATTATTTCATGCAAATATTAATAATACAAGAATTAGTTATTCATATATTTGTTATATATGTTTATTATTTGATTTCTAAATTACAAATTACATACCAAATTAATTTTATATATCAATAATTTATCTCCTAAGCAATTATCAAACATATTATAAGCTATGTAAAATTTAATATTCGCATAACTCAACTAGTATGCTTTAGTGTTCTTACTCTTGAGCCACACACAAACAGGTAGAGAAATCATGAACATGAAATTTGGATTTTTAACAGTCAATGGATTGGAAGATATGTTTATACCTGTGTTGAAAAACTGCAAGAGCACAGATTTTTTGAAGAAAATTCATGCCCAAATTGTCAAATTTTCTCTTTCACAGAGTAGTTACTTGATAACCAAAATGGTTGAGATTTGTGACAAAAATGGAGAAATAGAATATGCAAAATTGCTATTCAAACAAGTTGAAGATCCAAATAACTATTTATACAACTCAATAATCAGAGCTTATACACATAAACATAGATATATTTCATGTATCAATGTGTATAAGCAAATGATGATATGCACAATTTCTCCCGATGAATATACGTATCCATTTGTTATTAGATCATGTAGTGCAATTTTGCGTGTTGATGTAGGTGAACAATTTCATGTTCATGTATGGAAATTTGGGTTGTATTATAGTAATGTGATTGCGAATTCATTATTGGATATGTATGTTAAATGTGATCGAATGAGAGATGCACATATGGTGTTTGATGAAATGTCTGATAGAGATGTGATTTCATGGAATAGTTTAATTTGTGGACATGTAAGGTTGCGTCAAGTGAGGAAGGCGAGAGCATTATTTGATGTAATGCCGGATAAGAGTATTGTTTCTTGGACTGCTATGATTTCAGGGTACACGAAAACGGGGTGTTATGGAGATGCTTTGGATGTTTTTAGGAGGATGCAAATGGTTGGTGTGAAACCGGATTGGATTAGTTTGGTTTCAGTTTTACCTGCTTGTGCGCAACTTGGAGCGCTTGAGTTAGGGAAGTGGATTCATTTTTACGCGGAGAAGTATGGGTATTTGAGGAAGACTTCTGTTTGTAATGCGTTGATGGAAATGTACGCGAAATGTGGAAGTGTAAACGAGGCTTGGCAGTTGTTTAATCAGATGTCTGAAAGAGACGTGATCTCCTGGAGTACGATGATTGGTGGCCTAGCGAATCATGGTAGAGCTCAAGAAGCGTTGAAGTTGTTTCATGAAATGCAGAGGTCTGCTGTTGAACCGAATGAGATCACTTTCGTTGGTCTTCTATGTGCTTGTGCCCATGCTGGTCTTTGTGATGACGGTTTGAGGTACTTTGATTCCATGAAAAATGATTACAACATAGAGCCCGGGATAGAGCATTATGGTTGTCTGGTTGATCTTCTTGGGCGTACAGGACGTCTTGAACGAGCTCTTGCAATCATCAAGACCATGCCAGTTAAGCCTGACTCTGCAATATGGGGTTCTCTGTTGAGTTCTTGCAGAACTCATCGCAATCTTGAAATTGCAGTTATTGCAATGGAACATCTGTTAGAGCTCGAACCGGAAGATTCAGGGAACTACATTCTACTTGCTAACATTTATGCAGATCTTGGAAAATGGGATGGTGTATCAAGGATGCGGAAGTTCATTAGAAGTAAAAGCATGAAGAAAACACCGGGCTGCAGTCTGATTGAGATAAACAGTTTGGTCCAAGAATTTCTATCAGGTGATAATTCGAAACCATTCTCAAAAGATATCCATGAGGTGTTAGAGCTATTGGCCTTACATCAAAGCACAGAAAATGATCTAGTTGATACAACGCTCGAGTACTTAAGTCCATGAATATATCGAGGAGAAGTTGTCATTCTGAGTGCATACGCTCTTTTCTTGTTCAAGTTTTTAGCACATTCGTTATGTGTGGAAGTTCCAGGAGGAGTAATTCAGATTTTTGGGATAAGCAAAGACGGGACGATGAACTAGAAAGCACATATGTGAGCCTGGAAGTCTAGGCCAGACACGCAACAGAGTTTGAGGTGTTCCATTTTACATAAGAAAACATGCCTGAAATGCGATTCTACGAATACAAATTTCACTGATTTCCCTGGCATTGGTGACAAAGGTACATACTGCATCTTTTTGGGTAAACATAGGATTGAACCACTAGCAATCCACATACAATCTACTAGTAAACAACGAGCAGGTCATTGTCGACATGTCTACTTGCCCCTGTGAGTGCATCATCAATCATCTCACCAATTGACCTGCCAATGACAATGTGTTGATCTTCTGGTTCTTACTTGTCTTTGTTCTATCACTGTGCATGATTTCCGAGCCTCTGATCGATGTTATTCGTATAAGAAAAAGGCGATGAGGGCATTTTTTGGAAGTGAAATCGAAGCTCTTGCCAGAGAAAGAGAAATCACCATAAGAGGAGTCTATATATGTTGCTGAAGCCCCAACCACAGAAGCTCACTCCTAACTGACTTAGATGCACCCAGCATAAGTTCTGTTTTATTGTAAAACAAATTATTACTGTTGTTCATGTGTATGTGATACTACTTCCGTTTTAGTCTGCTTTAAAAAGAATGATTTATTTATATTTAGAATCAATTTAATTTTAAACTTTTCATGTAGTTGGACTATGACTCACCTAATTAGCCTCTCAAATAAACTTCCTCTCTTTTCTTGGACAATGAGAATCGAACTCACACCAGTACTTTAACGTGAATAATTTGTTGTTCAAAATCAATAACTTTATCTTCGAATTTCAACAATAAATAAAACACACAATTTAACACCTAAGTATACCTCAAATAAGATCAAATTTGAAACATAACACGATAAATAATTACTTGCATTCGATATTTGCTCCACATCAAGCAATTTAATCCTGTCGATTTAATTTTTTTAAATTAAAGTCGTCTTGTGATGACGTGGAGTTTGACAAGTCGTCTTGTGATGACGTGGAGTTTGACAAGTCGTCTTGTGAATAGTGTCTCATTGAAAAAATATATTTTACTTGTAAATAATGTAATTACGTATTTTCTATTATTGCATATAACTTAAACTCTTATTTCTATATTTCTATATATGGAATCCTAATACAAATCAATCCCAAATCATTAACTAAAAGGAAAAAAGAAATCCTTTTCCTTCACTAAAACAATTTCTTCAAAAATCCTATTTTTCTTAAAAGAATTATTTTCCTTTTATAAATTAATTAACTTATACGAAAATAAACCCTAATAGAAAGCCCTTTCAATATTTATATTTCTACGCCACACTTCTCCAACAGCAGCAAATATTAGACATAATGTCAAAAAAGAAATCCACTAATAGTGTTCCATGTGATATCCCAGTTTGCATTCTTACTAGACTTCCCGTTAAATCTTTGTTACGTTTTCAATCTGTTTCTACGTCATGGAATGCTATAATCTCTACATATGAATTCAAGAAAACGATTCTTGATCAATCCAACGCATTAGGACGTGTAAAGTGCTTGTCATCACAAGGATGTAGTTGGGATGAATTCAAGTTTATAAACTTAGAATATCCCAACGTTACAATAGAGGGGCAAGAATTTCCACTAAAAGGATTCGAAAATGCTAATGTCTTATGCTCATATAATGGATTGGTACTATTAAAGAACCCTAGAGCTTATAAGAGGTTTGTTTTGTGGAATCCATCGACTAGACAATGCCAAGAGCTAGCATCATGTTCACATGTGAAGAAATATGTATTTCCTCGTGGTTGTGGGTTGTGTTATGATTCTACTACAGATGATTGCAAGGTTATATTGATTTATAACTCGTTTTATGTTGTTTGCTCGAACGGGAATTATTGGAGGAAGCAAACAAATCTCCCTATTTTAAATCAAGTTCTTCCTACTATAGAACAAGAAACTAAATTTTGTTCATATGAATGGGCTGAAGGTGTTAATGTTGAGGGTTGTGTATATTGGTCTTTGCATCGAAAACTTCGTAAATTTGACTTGAACGTAAGTAAAAATTCTACAATTATATATTTTGATGTGAAATCAGACGAACTGAAGATACTTCCAAAACCAAATTTCATACGTAGTAATGATGAGTGGTTTCGTTTGACTAATGTGAAAGATTGTCTTAGTTTATACGGTGGCATGACAAGTAGTGACAATTTTGACCTAGACATTTGGACCATGGACGTAGATGGTTGGAAATGGTTAATGAAACTTTGCAACGTACCAACGATATGTTGCAAACATTATTTTATTACACATACTAAGTTTTTGTGTTGCAAGGAGAATGGTGAATTGGTATTTGTTGGACCAGGGCATCAAAATGTTTCCATTTATAATCCTAAACAACAACAATTTGTTAAAAAAGAGTATTTATATTGTGATGCAACATGTTTGGATAGCTTATGTTTTCCTAAAATCAATGTCACGATGAACAAGAGGAACAAGAGGAAGAGGAAGTAGCTCACTCACTTCTAGATTCAAGAAGAAGACAAATTTATCGAAAGGGATGGCGATAGAGCGGGACAGGGTGAGGTAGGTTAACTCTTTTCTTGTTAGGGTTTGTTTCGTCATGTCTTATTTCGTTTAAGTTATTGTCTTAGTAAGTGCTGTCATGTCCTGTTTAGTCACTTAACCCTTTGTTTACGTATTTTTTGGTTTTGTTATTATAGTTAAATACTTCTTTATCTTTTTTATGTCATTATCAACTTTTTTTTCTTATTTTTTGCAGTTTTTAAATTTATTAGTTCTACAAATGTTGATCCATTTTGATTTTGAGGTTACTTATTTTAACTACCATGATTAATCATAGTGTAATATCAATGTGTGTGTGTGTGTATTTATATATATATATATATATATATATATATATATATATATATATATATATAGTACTCATATGTAAAATATAAATTGATCACTTGGCATCTTAGTTTTCCAATTAGTATTGATTTAGTGATGAAATTAATTTAATAAAACTCACTTAGTTTTCCAATTAGTATTGATTTAGTGGTGAAAATTAATTTAACAAAGGTCATTTGATTTGATTCAATATTTAGAATTCATTTGGAACAAGTGCCAAAAGTTGTAGCACTAAAGGTTAAAGGAGATAGAGTTGCATTTTAGGAATCGTAAACCAATCTATGGTTGGTCATATCAACTGGTAGATTGACACATTTCTATATTTAGTAACAATTTAATTTTAAAATCTCTATTTTATTTTTATGGAATAATTTATAGCCACACAAATATTAAAAATATGTCCTTCTTTCTTAAATTTCGAATTAAATCAAACTACATTAAATAAATTAAAATGAAAGAATGGAGATTTTTGTGTCGTACTAAATAATAAATATATTGCATAGAGGCCAATACACAATAAATAATGTCTCTCAGCATATGACGAATTAGGTGTCCCATGACGGTCTATGTGTCTTTTTTCCATGCCACCAAATTTGCATCATTTGAAATTCAGAGTAAAACGTTATGACCATTTTACCAGAAACTATCCTAACGTCTTCTAGAACTAAAATTCAAACTACATAACTCTTATTATTTGTTATGATAAAATTTCACGTCTTCTAGAACTAAAATTCAAACTATATAACTCTTATTATTTGATATAATAAAATTTCTCATATTTGCATAAATATAAGCACTCACATAAGATGCCAAATAATTTTGTGTAATCAAACGTTTTTTCCATAACTCTAAACTGTACACTTTCTAAGCAATTTTCAAATATTGAATTTCTAACTCGAATCATGAATTCTATTCAAGAAATAATTTTTCATAATAAGTTTAATAATATTATAGCATATATACAAATTTAAAAACAGACAAAAATAATTAATATTGATTTAAGTAAAAATTAAAAAATGTTTGTCAAGTAAATTCTCCTCTATTTATATATTGGTCAACATAATGATATTGTTTTAATTACTTGTCATTAAGAAAATCTCTAGTATTAAATATTTCTGTTACTACAATTAAGTACAATCTCCTAAATTGTAGTATAAAAGAATGATTGAACTGACTATTTTATTCACTAAAAAATATTCATCAATGGAAAATTTTGGTGTCTATTCTATTTTTCTCATTACTTACATTTATGGTATGTATACAATTATTATAATTTTTATTTGCTTTTCAATTTGAACCATAATTATTTTCTCATTTGTGTCAAGTTTCTTTTTCATTGCACTAAAATAAAAATAAAACCTTTTTCTTCATTGATTTTTTCCTTCTTGTGATTTTTGTATTCTTATACTAATTAAAGAGAAAGCGATTGATCGTATTATAAATAAAATTATATAGAAGATCAAGATTTAAATTCTCGATCCATTGATTTTCTATTTCAATGCTATGGACAAATTTTCTTAATATTTATTATTTTTATTTTTGCAGCTATGATGATAATTACACAAATACCCTCAACAAATGGGATTGTATGTGAAGCAGAACTTCAAATTGCTTGCAAGGATGGAAATGTATTATATTGTGGCTCCCTATGTTACGATAAATATGGAGAAAATTATATGTCAACAGAGTGTGTGGAGAAAATTGTAGGTTACCCTATGTGTGTGTGTGTTTACAAGAGTGAGTATGGTTGTCCACCAAACCAAAAATAATATTAGAAATTGTATAATTTTTTTTCCAAAAAAGAATATCATGATAATATTTATCTTTATCAAATTATATAATTTATAAAGAGATGTTGAGAAAACCACTTTATAGTTTTAGTTTGATTGTTATTTTTTCATGTCTTAAGTTGAATTTGTTAATTATATGTTTATTTTTTACTTGTTTAATATTGACTTGACACTTAATTTGTTTAATATTGACTTGCACATGACTTTATGGAGTAATAAATAGAATGACAATTTTAGTACATCACTTTTCGAATACAATAAATTCAATTATTTGAAAAATACATTCAGAAGTGAATATTGTTAAACTAGATAATTATATTTTGAAATTTTAAATTAAATAAATACATTTTAAGTATAGTGGATATGTAAAGGTGGCAGAGGGAGTCTAATTTTTTTTACGTAGTTTTCAAATATATAAATTTTATTTTAAAAATATAAAGATTATATATTCAAATCCATGGTTTAAATAGAAAAAATTGACTCTCGAAATACGAACTACACTACATAAATTGAGACTTACTCCCTCCGTCCCATTTTATGTTATGTAGTTTGACTCGGCACGGAGTTTAAGAAAGAAAGGAAGACTTTTAAAACTTGTGGTCCAAAATGAATGATAGAAATTTGTATGGCTGTAAATCATTTCATTAAGGGTAAAATAGACATTTTATAGTTAAATTGTTACTAAATATAGAAATGTGTCATTCTTTTTGGGACTGACTAAAAAGGAAAGTGAGTCATATAAATTGGGACAGAGGGAGTAGTATATATGATTTTAAAAATCTTTTCAAAGCAAAAGATAAATAAGAATACTACACATATCATGTTGTAATTTTTCAAAATATTTTGATTAGACAAATTAAAAGGTTAGATCACAAATAATTTTCACAATTATGAGACTGAAGACAGAAAATGTTTAGACTTTGACTTTTTCCTTATTTTGTTTTTACTCAATAGAGTTCTGAATCTTTTTCATTATGTTTTGTCTTCCACTTTTATTATATAGTTTTTAATAAGATTATTAAATAATAGTTTTCAATAGTACTTTATCTTATGCAATTTTCTATCATGATTTATGAACGATTGGTTTGAAGCGATCCTATATTTTGTAATGATGCATATTCGATAATATAAATATTGATTCTCTGTTCAAGAAAAATGTGACGAATTTTGAATATTTGTTAAGGGGGCTTGAAACATAAAAGTATTTAGTTCTTAGGATTTAAACTTGCAATCTTAAGGTGAATTTTGAACTCACTAAACCATTGAGTCGACGACCCTCTAGTTTTGTAACGAGGAGATTCAAAATCTATATATACACATTTAAAAACATATATCTTATATATACAATATAATTTTTTGCCGAGTGAATACCCTGACGCCCTCCTAGATTCGAATCATTCTTACATTTTCAATCCGTTTCAAAACCATGGAGAGCTATAACATCCAATGGAGTTTCAACCCGTTTCAAAGCCATGGAGAGCTATGATATTCAACGGAGAAATAATAGATAGTAACAACATCAAATCAGTCGTTATATCTAATAAATTTAACCATCAAAACAAACAATACGATTCGATATAATAGGTCACAATCATCCAAACAAGCTGTAACTATATATAATATATAACTTATATTATAACAAGGAAACCATAACATAAAATTAAAATAGGAAGATTACAAGTCCAAGTGTCTTAAAATTCTTAAACTTGGTGATGAGAATACACTTTCTGCAAAACAAAAAACATTGTAAATACAACCCTTTCCTGGTAACTGCTGAATTTTCAAATATTTCCAACTATTTTTCCTAATATCATAAATATATAATGCCGAAAAATACGATTCTGACACGATAAATACAATCTCTCCATCACAAGAATTGCAAATTTCTTTACTAGTATAATAACCCAACTCAACTTCTTGAGTAAAGCGAATGATATGTCTCCTCCATCGAGAATTTCTTAAAATCCACAAATTCTCTTCACCGAACAACTTTGAATTGTTCACGACTCCTAATTTTCCCTTCACATCTATCAGATTGTAATCCCCGAAATTATTAGAACCAAAATTCTTCCATAATTTGATAATTCTAAACTTTTCACCTTTAACATCGAATGCAACAATAGCCTTATTAATCTTGTAATCCAACATATAGATAACTCCGTTGACACAAACTCTTCGATTAAAAGAGGGGATAAAATCAACCGTACTTTCAATCTCTCTCCATTCTTCGTCTATACTTAATGTGAATACCCAATTTTTTGTGGGCCTACTTCCTCTCTTAAATTCTTGTGTCATCAATACTTTATATTTTTTTTCTTTGGGTTCATAACCTAATGAATAATTATACATTAAAGGATCAATTGTGCTTCCACATCTTCTTAGATTGGGAAGACGTATTACTTCTCTTGTACTTGGATTCCAAATTCTAGGGGTTTCCACATTATCTTTCCACATGCAAAATAAACCATTAGCATACATTACATAATCATAACGATTATTAGGGTTCCATTTATAGGTTTTTCCATCTCCGTTTCGCTCAATTGTGTAAAAACCTTCAATTTTTCGTAATATGAATTTTGTTCCACCATCACGAGTCATAGAACGACGGTGATGAATATCTACGAATTTTGATTCCAACATAAGAGAATAAATTTTTTTCGAAACGCACCTGAATTGCACCAACGACTTGACAGGAAGCCATGAGAATATTTCGAAAATTATTTCTTCAGGAAAAATAGGATTTCTTGTATTAGGTTTCATCTCGTATGAGTAGGAGGAGGCTGAATTAGCAATAAATAAACCTGTGTCAATTAAAATACCCTTAACCAATTTGAAAAATATTTCTGTGTAGCAATTAATGTTTAACTAATTTTTTTTTAAAAAAATGTTTCTGACTTTAATAAATTAAAGGGATATTAATTTGCATAAACAAATCCTTTTTATTTGATAATTTAGGTAATTAAGTTTATTATTTGGCATCGTTTGACTACTCCTAGTGTAAACCATATATTAAAGGAAATTAAAGAATCCTTTTTATTTTCCATCTCTTATACTCCCTCTCTCCGTCCCTTTTTACTTGTCCATGTCTGACTTGACACATGCTTTTAAAAATAATAATAGAGGGTTGATTTTACTATATCATTTCTATAATTATAAGTCATCTAAATATTAAAAAAATAAATAGTAGTAGTAGAGTCGATGACTACAAGGTTATAATATTGATGTATGGCTCGTTTTATGGTGTATACTCTTTGAATAACAATTCTCCAATAATCATATATCATATTATTTCCACGTGTAGATCGAACTTCTACAATCATATATTTTGACATTAAGTCAGATGAAGTGAAAAATCTCCCAACGCGTAAAGAATTGGACATATGGATCATAGATCATCTATTTGTTGCCGTAAGTGATCATGAGAATGTGTCTATTAAAATCTAATTATTATCACTTGAAGTAGTGATTCTAAAATCCATAACGCATAGGGATATTAGAAAGTCATTGAACCAAAAACAAAATATAAAAATATGAATGAGAAGAATAATACTAAAAACTATATACATTAACAAACTTAAATATGTCGACGTCATTCATACATTAATTTAATTTAGTCTAGGGAAACATAAACTATCCAAACATGTTACATCTTGAGAAAACAACATAAACTCATGATAATTCAATTTATAAGATTTCGTAACAAATCTTTGTTCTTCGATATTATAAATTGAAATATCATGATGAATACCATCCATTAATCTACAAAAGATAATTTCACCATTTCCCGTGCAACACAAAGGATGAGTTCGCATTACCAAATGATATTCCTCCATAGATAATATTCCTCGAACGTCGCAAAAAGGCTTCGTTACCAATCTCCATCCATCTTGTTCCATGATCCAGATGTTCGATTTCATATTAAACTTCTTAACGTTGTGTAAACCAAGACAATCTTTCAAAGCACATGGAAGGAGCCATTGATCATTATATATATAAATCCGGTGGTGGAAGTGGAACCTCCTTCAACTCGTTTGACTTTACATCAAAATATATGATTGTACATGATTTACCAACATTAATCTCATCAAGTTTCCACAATAGAGACCAATATACACAACCTTCAATTCTAATACCTCGACTAATACCTCGATTCCAATAACAAGATCTTAGTAATTCAATATTAGGGAGGCATATGGGATTTGTTTTTTATCATCCAAGAACGTGTACTAAACAATCTATGTATCAATATAACCTTGTAATCATCAGTACTGATAGAATCATCGTAACACAAACCACAAGCATGAGGAAGCATGCAGTCGTTCACATATAGAAATGATTCGAGATTTCAGTGTTGTCTAGTTGATGGATTCCACAAAACAAAAGTCATATAATTTTCTTCCTTTAATAGTAACAAACCATCAAGAGAGCATAAGACTACACAATTCTTCAAAAGAAACTTTTCTTGAGTTTCACTAGTAAATTTGGGATTTTCAATGTCAATCAATTTGAATTCTCCACTAGTTCTGTTCTTTAACAAGAGCTTTCTACGGCCCAAAGCTTTGGATTGATCGCGTTGAGCTTTAACGAATGTATCTTCAGATATTATAGCTCTCCAATAGGTAGAAACAGATTTAAAACATAATAAAAATTTAATTGAAAGCCCCATAAAGACGGAAAATAGAATATCATATGAAAGAAGAGGTAAACCATCTTCCATAATTGTTGAGAAAGAATTTTTACCAAGGAGATTCAACTATAATCAATTACTATAGAAAACGTTGAGGAATAGGACAACAAAAATAGGTTTACTTTTCTTTTTATGGAAGACAAACTTTGCCAAATATTTTATTAGTTTTCCTCGATTGAATTTGGAATTATTTGGCCCAGATTCAGCTTTTGCAAATTGTAGGCCTTTTAAACCATGAAATAATATACAAGAATTTATGCGAATACGTCAGATTATGCTTTGATTTTTTTATAAGCTATAACGAACTTTAAACGACAGTTTAATATTTATTGGTAAGGTTGAGCACTATACAAACACCAAACCGAGTTTCTTTTTATATATTTATTTATTTATTATGTCTCGTTGGTGTTGATTGATGCACACAATTTAAGGAATATTGAACCTTAATAAAGTTAAACAAGTTGGTGGAGATACTTTTAGAAAACTACTAGGAAATATAATCATGTTAACTAACTTTTAATAAATGGTGTTAATATAATTCTCCGACAGACAACGGAGTTTAATAACGAAAAAAGATGTTGAAGCTCAGGGTCTAAAACAAGCTATAGATATCTATTTTCAATTGTTACTCTGTCATATAATTTGTAGCTCATATTCATTAGCATCATATATTCATTTCATTTTATATACAGCAAGTCAGTAACCAAACATTTACAAGTAAAATCGTCCATGTATGTTTTCTCCGCGTGATTGTAACGATGCAATCTAAGAAATGTAGCAGGGGCTCGGGGTAGGGCAACACACGAGGACTTTAAGGGAACGTTTCGTTCTAACGGATTAACGTGTTACCAGATTCTGATCACGAGGAAGCTGAAGTGCTGAGATCTGGTGGTGGTGAGCATTTTGCTTGAACAGCCAAACTCTTCACAACGTGTCGACATGGATCTCCAAATACACCATTGGAAATGCCAATGCTGCAACTAGTTCTTCCTATACAAGCCTGTAATATAGTGAAAGTTTGATTAAGATACACACAGGTGAATCCAGAATTTGAAGCTTAAGAGGTTCCTATGCTGACCTCAGATGAAAAGCTATAATAATAATTGGGTTCATCGTCAAACAATATGGATATTTGATGGATTTCTTAATACGCAAACATGGTCAGGGTAAAAACTACAGAGTTCACTTGATCCGCCCCTGAAGACAATCTGCGTATTTGACAGATTAACATGATCACCTTCTGCACCAAACTCAAACAAGCTCCCATCCCACTTGATATCAAGGTTCATTTCTTTTTATTATTTTTTCTCTGCCGTACAAATATAACAGTGAATTCAAAGTCGATCAGTAAATATATTGCTCTAACAGAAAGGAACATTGAGATTTAACTCCCAATCAAAACAGTTAAGTTTTCATACATCGTTTAACCTGACACATCTTTTTTGTAGTTAAAACATACCAATAGATCCTTTACCCTGTACATGCACTTGGCCTATAGCTATCACTAATTAAGAAAAATCAATGTGTGATGATCAAAGCTTTTCGAAGGAAACCCTATGCTCTTTGCAGTTCTTAATTGTAAAGGTTGACCGACTTGTCCAACTAATTATAAATCAATCATGAAATAATTTAGTATCTGCAAGGCATACGTTTATCTACTCTTGCAGTCAACATATTGTAACGAAGAGAGGTGAACATAGAACTCGATTTTAAGAAATGAAAAAAGGAAACAAATGAACAAACCTGAGATACAACAGACAAGGAATTTGCAGCATGGCATTTGCCTTGTGAGAACTTTTGACAGCTGCCATTCGGACTTCCATAGCTTGCAAATTCGATAGAAGAGATTGTATGTCCTTCGTCACACTGCAAGTGCATTTCTGGTGTTTTATCCATCAGAGACAACTTTCTGTCGGACTCTGAATGAGACCACTTATGTAGAGGTGGATAGTGCTTTTCCGATACTTGAGCACATATGGTTTCAGTAGAACGCGTAGAAATGGAAATGTCAAACGGAGTTCTATCTGTTTCTTCAAAGATAACTAGTACATTATTAGATGTATTTAGCCATGATCTAGGTATATGGTACCTGGTCCAAAAAAAAAAGAAGAATCTTTATAAGCAAAAGAATGTACCAGCTTAGATCCATTTCACAGCACCTACACAGGTGTCGCCTCTTACAATTATGAGCGCCAAATTTCCGAGAATGTAAATTATAATTTCAGCAATAAAAAGAAGTTCATACCAAGCCTGAGTAATCTCTCCACAGTTTGTCCTACATTTATCAGAGTGGTAAGCACCACGATAATCACAAGTACTTCCACATCCATTATTTGGTGCAACCAAAGTCCAATATCTTCCTATATGGTGACCATTAACCCATGCCTGACCTTTTCCCATGCTACTAAAATCAAGAGCAGCTGGATCTGTCCCGCCTGGGGCATCAAACTTTGTCTGCTCAACCAACGAGACAAACCACTTAATATCACTCTTACACCAACGAACAAAAACCAAAAATAAATGTAACATAGAAAAGCACCTGTTCCAAGAAATTTTGCAGTAGCATAGGAACAAAGAAATGAAAGGATTGTAGAGAATTCCTAATCTACGAGCTATTAGGAACCTATTCTCGAGAAGGAATTTTTCCTTTTACCTAATAACATCTTATTCTACGATCTATGAATAAGAAATAGGAGTATCTAGCTATGGAGCAATCAATAGGCAGAGAAAAAGTCAAACAGCGAATATTTCTTTGCTCCCCTCTTCAATCAATGATTTCGCCTCTGTCATAGAGGAAGTAAAGGATCCATATCTGTGATACCAAATATCTGGATTAAAGCTTAGTACTCACTAGATACATCTTGACTTATCCCAAAAAATGCTTAGTGGTAGTTGTTATACTTACATTTGAACCGATGTTTATTTCAAAGTCCTTTTATTCTGGTTATACATTTGTATCCATGTAAAGATTGGAAGGTTTTGAGAATCTTCAACGAACTACTAATTTTCTTTACAAGACAAAGTATCACATATTGCAATGAAATGGACCCCAACAGAACATAGTGGATTCAAAGAAATTCATCTAGCTGGCTCCAGTTAATTTGAAGCTGAGGCATACTCAATTGATTGATTAAAGTGAGAATGAAAGGTCCTTGACCCATTGAAAATTTTCCATTTTGTACTCCAAGTTTCTCGTAACAATGAAAGAGACAGGTCAAAAAAGTTCTCATCACTCTTACTTGGTATAGAGAAAATGAAAAATGAAAGGATATCTTAGAGAATAAAAAGTTAAATCATAAGAGATTCTTAATATAGAATGTAGCTGAAAACTTAAAATACTATCACAGAACTTGACCAAACAATACTGAACATCTCTTCTAGGAGTCTTTCTAGTAGTATTGAATGTGGTGACTTGCTTCACCCACAAATAAATGATAGCTTAAGAAGGCAATAAAGGACATAAGCACATACAAAAGTCAAAGAATCAATGTCATAGATATATAACCTGAGTGACACTAATATTAGGAAATGATATTGCCAATAATTAGCACGTTCTCCCCTATGTTAGTGACTACTGAATCTGGTATTTGATCTTTGTCGACTTACCTTGTACCACGAAAAGACTGACGGAGTTGCACCACTGGGAAACTCAGTCCATCCTGCACTTTCAGTACTATTGACATCATATACTTTCAGGAATTCGCCTTTAAGCCCCACCTGTTGAACATATAACTAGAAGTCAGGTTTCCTGTTTTTCCATTGTATATGAAAAAGCATTAAACAAGTTTAGTCATCTTCAAGTTCACATTAAGATCAATTTTATTTATTCCATGTGGAAGAAATGGTACTTTTTTTGCAAGTTGATTCTGTGTGCATAGCCTGGCTTATATCAAATTTTGTAAATCCACAAGCAGAGAACAGATGGATATAGAAGCCTTGTTTTTAGAAGGTTATATTTTCTATACATATAGGAAGTATTTTAGCTAAACTGAAGGAACACCATGCGTCTACAAATGAGAAGTAATTGCAGATTCACAATCTATTTGAACATGAAAGAAACCTGATATTCACTGAGAAAAGATGCATATCCAAAAGCGTTTGGGCAGAAACTAATTGGGACTTTTTCCACATATTATCCACGATTCTATCATCAATTTGCTCAGCACCATGAACACTGTTCATATACCACTAATGAGTGAAAAGTAAACCAGCTTGTCTTTCCAGTCTAGTCTGTCTAGAGTTGTTTCTCAGGTTTTTTGTTTTCTTTTTGACAAGGTAACTAACAGTCTATAAATCATCAACACAAAGTGTTGGAAGCCAAAATGGAGTGTTTACATCAGTGGATTCAAACCCAAAAAAAAAAAAAAAAACTAGAGAGGAACCGCCTAAGCCCTATATCATCTTCAAAGGACCCTAGGATGTCTATAACAGAAATTGGATCATCTATATACTCTGATTTGCAACAATAAATCTACCTTTGAACTCATTACAAACTGCAAGTTACCTGAGTAATTAACTATCAACACCAAAGAAAATGAGAAGTTTGATCCTTTTATCACATGTGACCATCAAGGTTCATTTAAGGTGAAGAAAATGAGGTACCTGGTAGGTCCATAAAGATGTTGTGAGATTGATATCCCCGCTTTTGCATCCTGTAAGCTTTATCTGACCTTTAAAACCTGCCCCATCCTTCTCTAAGAAGGCACCATAATTCTGAAAATGTGGCAAAAAAGTCCTTTTCAGCTTTTGAAGTCAGCAAGGGATGAAGTTTGAGAGCCTTTTATGAGTCATATTAAACATTTGAAAAACCATAAAGTGAAATGGAAATTAGCCTGTAAACATGCATCATCACCGCTTATTCAAGTAAGGAAATAAATAAGAAAGAGAAATTAAGGTTAGGGATTCAAATATGAAGTTTGAACTATGGGAGATTTATGTCGTCTTTCCCCAATTCTGATGAGAGTAAGATATGATAGAACTTCAGGTTTCACCAAAAAATTAATATCACTTCTTTCAAGTTTAAAATAAGATAATACTTCAGGTTTCACCAAAAAATTAATATCACTTCTTTCAAGTTTAAGATAAGATAATACTTCAGATATAACATGATTCAAATCTGTCATCAGAGTAATTCTACTTCTAAACTATCTTTACCTGCAATCCCACCGTCTCAGATAATAGCAGTATGTCGTTGTATCCCTGAACCAGCCTAACAGGTTGAACCACCTTGATCCATTTGCCTTTCACACTACCTTCATTTACAACGGACACATCATAGGGTAAAAAGGGTGACGAATCAGAGACACAAGGAGAAAAAGGGAAATAAAAGACTACGCTAGCATGACCAAATGTTGGGACAGATCCTCTCAAAGCTAGCTTGACTAATGTTTCAGCCCCATGCACTATAAACACAAGAAAAATAGTGATATTTTATATTTGTATTTGACAGACATTCTACGGGAATCCATCAGACCATTATGCTCAGAGATGGAAACCAACATTTATTGAAACATATTTCTACAACAGTCCGTCAGACTGTCCCCATGCTCAGCGATGGAAATTAACATAAATTTGAAAATCATATTCATGCACTGTTACCTTTATCAAAAAAAAAAATCATTTTCATGCAGACCAAGAAAAGTTCAATGTCTGAAGTACACTTTGATAGTAGCAGGAGAATTGGATAATGCTATAACACAAAGAAAAGAGATGCATAATAATATAGCACAAAAGAAACCTAACCAAATACCTGCAAGCTGCCCATTAACAAAAATGCGAACAAAATCACGCATGCTATCAATATCAATTGTTGGACTAACATCATTTTCCTCCCAAAATGAGATGTCATCATCAGATATATATATCCTGCATTCACCAGAGATAGCAGAGTAACTCATTACTATTTCAGTTTGCAACCAATGATAAATGTCATGAATCTATTTGTAACCAAATCTTCCAGTGTTTTTGTATAGGTGTTGTGTGGCTATTCACTTGTTAAAGGATAAGAAAACATGAGTCAAAGAGAAAGGGAAACAACAGAACATTGAGAGAATGACGTTATTGCATGGACAATCATCAATATTGTCGCCAACCAAACAATTAATCTCAAAAGCCAAAAAGTACCAAAAGATCTGCAGATGCTCATCCAAGGAGGCTTGATATTGTTAATGCCTAACTACTTACAAACACACTCAGAACCAAATGCAAGGATAACAACACTTGGGCATTAGAAATATTATGCTTCGTCTATCCTAAAATCTCAAAGAAGTTCATATTGCCTTAATTGAAATTCCAATATTCCTTTTATTCCTACAATTTGAAATCCTCTCTCTCCAGTGATTCAGAAGCCAAAGTACATTAGTACAGGGGTTAAAAAGGGAAAAAACACAGACAAACATACAAAGACAGGCACACACAGTGGCAATACAGGGAAAGAGAACAGTTTGGTTAAACCAGAAGTATCCTGCCTGTAGCTTTTTAAGTTAGTCTTACGTCTAATGTTAAGTTAGCAAAGAGCAGACAGAGTGGCCATGTAAGTATACCCATTTTCATCAAAAATGTTGTCGCGTACAATACTCTGTAGTATGTGAACATCAAACTCATTAATTTATGAAGAGAGCGACCCACTAGCCATCTTATGTCAAAACATTTAACACTGCTCACAATCACTTTTTACAAGATTTTGGCTTCTGAGGATATCTTCTCATGTTCAAAGTCTCTTTAAATTCCAGTACAGATGCCATCTAAGAATGTGGTATAAACGGTGCAGTTCTAAAGCTTTATATGGAATTGGACAAATCCCATTATCAATTAGCTCCAAATTAAGGTAATAATCACTGTTTAGTCTGACCTAACCTCAGTTATAAGTTTGAAATACCTGGTCAGATACCACAGGTAATCAGACTGGTCTTTTGTCACATTCAGATGCTCCAGTATTCCTTTAGAAGTGAAATTCTTGTCACCCCACACACCAAGTGGCTCCTTCAATGTCATCCAAGATTGTGAAATACTTTCGAGCTTGCTTTTAGTGATTACTTGTGGAATCAAAGAATTATTCCCAACTGAAACAGAATCAGAACCCACTGTTTTGATTGAAGTTTGTGCCCCCACCTATTTAAGGAATGCAAAGAGAAAAGAAATTAAACACATTATTAAAATTAATCACAAAGTACTACTTAGTTTTAGAAGCATTCTGGCGATGAGGTCACTATGTTATACTTGAAAGAGAATCTAACTAAAGTTTAACTACAGTAACCAGGATATGTTTCTCTTTCAAACAACATGTGCAAGTAAGTGAACACATAAACTGTAGTTAAATTTACAATGCATTGCCAGGTCTTATGGTGACAAATCATAATTTCGGATGAACTATTTGCCAAAAGGGTCATAAACATTTGATTCAACCAATTTTTTTCAGAAACTATAGGAGACAACTTGAGTTGCTATGAAAAATCAATCTTTGTAATCTACCGACTACCATCATCAACAGAAATGGCAATAACTGCAGCCTCAGTTTGTGGAAACCACACATATGAGAGCATTATCAATATAATATAACAAGCTTGGAACAAAAGAAAATAATGACACAAGTACACATGCAAGCATTGACAGCAATCTTTTGAACTTTAAACTTGTACTCTTTCAACTGTGGGAACATCAACAAACCTTAGCTGTGTTGAAAGCTACGTTTCTGCAATCTGGCAGAATACTCACTGACCATGGAGGTAAAGTATACTCTTGACCATAAAATTTCACTGTTGCTGATTCATGTTCATCAATATTTGCAATAAATGCTGCGCATATGCCTTCATTCAAGGACATATATTGGCCAATGTTGTGGGATGTTCCACGATAGACATGTGCCTGAAGTAACATGACAAGCATCAAATACCAAGTGATGAAATGGTAAAGCAGAGAAGGGATCACAAATATGATGATTTACAAGAACAATTTAAGGTAAGCAGGAGAGAGTAATATTATCCTAAAAGCGCAGTGATTCATGCTTGCATAAAATAACGAAGTCCATCCTTTATTCCTTTCTGCCTTCCCTTTATTTTTCAGATAAAGTCCTTTCAGCCTTCCTTAACTTTCACAATCATATTAAGTACCGAGTAGGATTGCCAAGTGTTGCCAATGTCCACTTTAACAACATCACAAGTAGCAAAAGATGAAAAGTCTCATTCGTAATTCACAAACTTCCCCGAGCAGAAGGCTTAGTCATTTGGAAGAAAAGAAAAAGAATAACTCTATAAATTAGATTTGGTAGGCAATTAGTCCACGGTAATTAATTTCCTGATCTGAAAGAAAAGACTTTTTTCCTCAACTAACAGATCAAATCAACTCAACTAGATTGATCCATTGGCCAGATAAATTTCCTTGATTTGAATGCGAGATTTTCCTCCTATTTTCCAGCTATATATGGGGTTGTAAATAGCTCGCAAAATTCTTTTTTTTAAGGGAAAGGTAACTTTATATTCACAAAACAGGCTCATCATCCCAAAAATGATGAGACTGACCAGCTACAAACCCCTTCTGGGAAATGCAAAAAGCATAAACACTAAGTCATGGTTCTTTAAGTTCTCCTATAAAATCCACAAAAAAATTTATATCCCCCACCATTTCCTGTTTACACCAAAAATAGCTCACAATATTCTTATCTGCTCTTCTTCACAAGAATGATAAATGTAGGTGCCAATTTTTTTATGCAGCAAGTAATCTGTAAACGTAGGTGATATATAGTTCATCCTGTTAGCATCAAATGACTGCAACCTCCTCAAAAAGCAAGAATAACAATAACTATGTTCTATCAAAGACATTATTAAGTGAAGCATCATAATAATAACTGATGGAATTTTGGAATTATGAGATATCTCAAGGCATTTTGTAGCTGTTCCAGAACAAAGTAAAAACATGATGCGCCTTCAATAATTCACAAAAAGTAATAAGTACCTCTGCAAAGGTAGTCTGGCTAAAACACATTCATCACAATATATTCAACAACTGACATTTTATTTTACATTTAATAACATGTGGACTTACAGCAATACCAGGGTTAACTCAAGCCTATAACTGACCTCCTGGTTTGGTCCCAGTTTAATATACTGAGGTGAATCAGCAGCAACAAGAGCAGGTTCACAAAGCTTTATAGCAGTATGCAGATCCTTCAAATGGCCCCATTTAGGTTGACGTAGTAGTCCTATACATTATAGTAACCGTGAGAACAAGAGAGAAAACATTGATTGTTTGATGATTACAAGACACTTATTTATAGACATAAGTGAGGCAATATCTTTTTAAAGGACTTGACACTAGTAATATTGTAACCGTACTGATGATCCTAAAACTAACACTTCAATATTCCATCAGTGACTGCTTAACATAGACCTTTTTCATAAGGTAAAATAATTATCGAAGTAGTTATTGCGGTCTATTTAATGAATACTTATGAAAAAAAGAGGTTAATATCAATGTACACCTGGCTATGAAATTTTATCTTGACAGTAATGTTTTTATAGAAGAGTACATAAAATTGAAAAGTTACCATATTCATCAAGTGGAGCATCATAATCATAGCTAGTGATTTGAGTTGGGCCACCAGCAGTCCGGCCAAAATTTGTCCCACCAAAATACTGGTATTACAAGATGAAACAGCCGGTCAGCAAGGAAACTATTTTCTGCCTGGAAAGGAAGAGGAAAGTGCCAGAAATCCAAGTTTCCAGCCTCTCTTTTTTGCATCGAATTACTCTGGTAGTGGTAACACAGTTTCCGGCAAGAAACTATGAGTCTTGCAAAAGTGTGGGGAAGTTGAAAGGAAATGGTTTCTTCTTATTTGAACTATCATAAGACTAGAAAGGTTGGTCTCTTCTTATTTAAACTATCATTTTACCATCAAACAAACGCGTGGAAGAAAAATGATCATTTCTCCTTTTACCCAGTAGTAATGAGTAACTTCAAGCCTCTCTAGTTTGCATAAACTGGTAAAATGTTTGTTTAAACTCTTCAACAAACAAATACTGGATATAGAACGAGTCTATTAATCAAGAAAAGAGATGATCATGTGGAACTGGGTAATCTTGACTATCGGTTGACAAGAAAACTTTTAAAATAATTACAAGTAAGGTCAGCTGGAATAGCAGAGAGTTAAATATATAAGGTACAAGCCTTATCTGTACCGGACTGCAAAATAAAATTTAAAGAGCATCAGGGGTATCTAATACCATATAATAGTTCTGTAAGCTGCCCCCACGCTGAAAGAAACGAGCAATTGCAAATGCAATATCCTCGGAAGGTCTATACGGGAGTCTTTCACCCCAATCTGCAAACCTGCAGTAAAGAAAAGAAATAAGATTGTCTCTGTTTCCTTTATATGTTAGTGACTCCTCAACTTAATTCAAAATGTAGCTAAGAGTTCCTGCATTCCTTTTTGAGTTGTATACATCAGAGGGAGGCATAAAAAAATAAAGAAGAGCATAGTGAAGGGATATGAGCTCAAGTATACCATGTTTTCCTGGTTCATAGTTCTTGAGTTAGATTTCAGTATGCAATGTCCATCAACCTTTACACCCTCACTGAAGAACTAATAATACTAACTTAACTAAATAATCAACTGACCTAACTTTTCCCCAAGGAATGGATTTCAACACATAGCTAGAAACATAACAAATCGAGTGTTGATACTTCATACAGTTTATTGTTCTAAACTTGTTCATTTCATATGAAGTTCTAAATCCCATTCTAGCTTTCCTAACATTTTTTCCTTGATATTATTCTCCTTCGGTTAAGAAGTGATGTTCATATATTTACACTAGCTTCAGGACTTAAAATATTATATATGAGAGAGATAAAATGAATCCCTAACATATGAGAGGGAACACTCACAGGGACAGAATTGCCTCTCATGTAGATTTTCCATTATTCTAAGCTTTCCTAACAGAGGATATGTGGAAGAATAGAAAGTCAAGTACAAAGGTCAGATTCTGCCAAGAATCTGACCTTTGTACAATTTAGTAGAAACCTTGTGAGAAAAAACAAGATTTTCTTTATTTCTAGAGGTGGCTGTCCTTCTCTGTAGATATGGTTTAAATGTTGATGAATACAGTGTTACCATTTTCAAAAAATAAACAAAAAAGGGTCAGATTCTGCCAAGAAAAACTTTTTCTAAATAGGTACTTTATGTAAGCAAAGATATGTTGCTCTTTAGTTCATGAGTTATAGAGAAGTCAACTCACATGTTAGAGATCGTACAATCATAACACTACAAGAACCTAAGGTTTCCTGGAATCATGCATATACTGGTTCAGAATTCAAAGACATGACCAAGAAAGGTCTAACAAACAAGAAACAATTACCATACCATCCATCCCAATTCTCGGTCCAAATTTTCGGTTTCTTGTCGGAATTCGGCGTGAACCCATCACAATAGTATGCATTGCAAGTATCTATCTGTTAAAAATAAAAATTCTTTAACATAACAAGATAAAGAAAAGATAGAATACCCTGGCCCTAAAAAGGAGGAACTAATAATAACACAAGTGAGAGAAATAATTAAGAGAGAACTCACTGCTGCTTTCAAATTATAAATTTAATCCGAAAAAAGTTTAAGAAACCAGGGCTTGTTCATCTCAGATCGTTTGCCAGAATTCATGTGTTTGGTTAACTTGAAAAATCAATTGACTGCAGTAGTTCTATATGATAAAGAGTTGAATTTGTTTAAATTTTTAAGTAAGGTTCAAATTGATCAGTTTCTGCACCGGCTTATCCTTTACAAAAGAATCTCAAGAAATATGTGCATATTCTCATAAAACTACTAAAAAACACTAGTTTTTATGCAACTCATTCAATGAAATAAATTTCTTAAAATATATCATCTAATGAATATTTTTTATCAAAACTATTAGAGATTAAATAGCCGAGGGTCTATCGCAAACGATCTCTCTGCCCCACAAAGGTAGGGGTAAGGCCTGGGTACATCCTTCCTTCCCCAAATTCCACTTGTGGGATAAGTTGCTCGGACTCTCCAAAAATGTTGCTGCACCGTGTCAGATCCTTCAAAAATACACTATTTTTGGAAGATCCGACACGCACACGTCAACATTTTTAAGTCCGAGCAACATAGCTTGTGGGAATATAGTGGGGTAGTTGTTGTTGTAATATTAGACTAAATAGACCAACTAGCTACAACTAGAGAAATTCAGGGAATCAAGTGCATTACGATGTATTCTGGAGCATCAGTTTGCCTGCACATGACCCATGGAACACCAGCACCAAGACCAACAGCCATTTCAGCAGCCCATTTCATATATATCTTCCCATTGGGACCGAATGAGCTTTCAATATTTCCATATTCATTTTCAATCTGACAAAAGTTTAGCATCAGACAAAGACACAACTCGAGTTTAAACCTAGATGCAGAAGCATGCAAGGACATATGCAAAGGGAAAGGGAAGGAAATAGATGAAAGTGCCAAATTTATCAGCGTCTGCAGATAATGTCTCTAAAACTGGACATCCATTAATCATTTCAAGAGGAAATTACTCAGATTCAGTTGTAAGGTGCATTATTCATGTCAATTATTTCAAGTAGTCTTGACAGAAAAAATTCCTAGTTGTCTAACTAATAAAGTGCAGTTATCAGACTTACAGTAACACTGAAAGTCCAATTAGTGATTCAGGATAAGAAATTTCATAACCTGCAGCAAAATGATAGGACCACCTTGCCACGAAAAGAGCGACTTAGATATCATAAGATCAACTATCTTTTTAACATAGCGCTCCATCTCCTCCTGGGAAAAGTGTTTCAGTTTGTCAAATTTCAATCTTCCAGCAGCCAAGTAATGCTCTTAAACTACCACAAGTGCAATTTAACCAACAACGTATTGGAAAGCCAACTTATTTTTTGCTGATTCAATCAGTCAACCAACTACACCACAATTCCAAATGAATATTAGCTAAACAGAAACAAAATTACTATAAACAAGGAATGCCTGCCATAAAATGCATGGTATAGATGCTTTATTTGAGAACCAAAGAACAACTAAAAGAATCTAATGTTCCAATAGAGAAACAGGTTGACAAAATTTGCCAAGCTATTTGCTCCAGCGAAAAAATCTTGAGGGGGTGAGGAACAGAAGGACAGAACTAATCTTGAAATGCATGTGTGAATACAATAAACGAAAGGCAAAGGCTTATTGTTGGACAATAACATAGTGCTGACAAATCACTTAATAGAAACATGTTGTCATTTGGTTTTCCTCCCACTTTATTGACCACTGGGACATACCCTAAGTGTTATGCCTAACAATGTATCAAATATCTCTATAAGGTTAATTGAATTTGGAATTGACAATATGACAAGTAATTAGTTTAGTCTCATTGAATCAATATGGAACCTATAATATGTGCAGCAGCCATGGAGGCCACAAATCAGGTCCAACAAAAAATAGACATCGCCAAACAAACAAGTTATCTTCAAAATTTAGAAGGTCACACTCCAAGGACACCTCAAAAAGGCCTCATACAATTCCACAGAAAGATTACTGTTCCCCTGCTATAATATAATACCTTGAATGGTGCATTATCTGTGCGAAATTCTATTCCAGGTATATCACGAAGCCATATGGGGAAGCCCCTGCAATACAGGCAGTAAATCACCAAGTGAGATCAATAGAGAAGCTCTCAGTGGTGACATAAATGTGGTAACGCCCTTCTGCTATATTCTGTTATTGATATCTCTATTTTTACTATTTTTTTCAATATTTCTCAGTGCTAACTTGTCAGCTACTGAATTACTACAGATTCTCATTCTAGATACCACCCTTCTCTGTTGTTGCTTATCACCTTGTGAGAGTGAAAGTAATGCATTTCCAAAAGTAGTTAACCTTTTGCTTTATTGAAAAAATAGACTAGATCTTGAAGCATGACAACACATCTTACATGAACTACTGATAAAGTTAAAATTGAGCAGGGAAATATTGGAAACAGAACGTAACCCGAAGTTCCATTCTGCACATGCATAAGGACCTATTCGAATAAAGAGAAACAATCCATGTGATCCAACTAGCTTTGCGAACTTGACAATATCATATCTTCCTTTAAAATTGTACTGAAAAGAGAAGCATAAAAAGAGAGAAGCAGTTCAGTAAAGGTAAAGGTTAAAGAAATTAAATAGTAGGAAATATAAAAAAAGTCAATTGAAGAACAAAACCGACTCATTTAAATATTATAACTCTACAAGAATATAGATCGCATTACCTACAGTGCAACAAACACCAAAATGCAGGTTTTTAAGAAATGAATACCTGTCCCCTGGTTGGCTCATGACCATTCCAAAATGTATAAGTCTCAATGACATCTGCACCACCTTCTTTGCTCCTAGCTATCAATTTAGGCCACATCTGGCACATGTGATATGTACAAGGCTTATAAAAACTAAGAATAATTTGTAACATGAGGGTGTAGTGGAAGTTCATACACTATGTTCATCCAGAGAACATGAGCAAAACCAGATAGATAAGTTACGTTAGCATAACATCGCTATTTGATTTTGAATTTCAGAGATTTATGGCACATCAAACTAGCAGTTAGATTCTTTAAATTGCATGAAAGAACTGTTCCAAGAAATGCAATAACACTAACAAGATGACATCTTTGTTTAATATCCATTGAGATATTAAAATGATTTTCTTTTCAGCGAAGGATGTGAAGTTCAGATATAATTCACTGATTGAAAACTGAAAAACAACAATTTTCAGAATTGTTGCCTTTCACAAATTCACAAATCAATGTTTCCCTTGAAACTGCTCCACAGCCAAACATTGTAACAAAACCATGTTCTTTATCTTCTTTTATTTTTGCTACTTAATTCACCGTTAATCCAGAACAATCCACAAATCAGTAACCTTTTACTTGATCCTTTATCCCAATTCCGTGGAATTCTAATTCATCGCTCTTATACAATATAATCCCTCCAAAAAAAAAGAAATCTTTATAGACTGTTCCAAAAATCATTGCCATCATTCTCCATTTGGAAATCATTTACAATTTAACATAAATAAACACTCTTATAGGAATTACTACATACTTCTCCATCCACTTTTACTTTGTCATGGAGCTCAACTAAATTAGATTAATTCAACATTTTAAATTTTAAATTTAGATGTTCGTATACTATAAGTTGCAATCATTCTCGTATTAATATATGATGAAAAAATAGATTTTAAATTATTGATCAAAGTTCATACTCTCGAAACTGACTACGGAGGGAGTATTTAGCTTATGCATCATAAGAGCAGTAAATTAACAGGAAAAAAATAACTTTTACGAATAACATAGACTGAAATTAGCAAAATTGAAAGTTTCACTAACCTCAGGAGTAGCGCGAGGATAGTGAATGCCGGCGGAGATAAGCATACGGCGTTTACCGCCGATGATAAGAGCACGGTGATCGTAGGTGACATTGAACGGCTTGAAATACTCGCCGGCGACGATCACGAAGTGGATAGTTAACGCCGTTAGTATTAACGGCAAACTCAGAGTTTTTCTTCTGCTCATAGCTACTGCCATTTTGTCTCAGATGAAAATGGATAAAGTAAAAAAAAAAAGTATATATATATATATTGTGTAGGGCCAGGGAAGTGGTTGTGTACGGTGAGGGTGCAACGTTACTGTCATGGTATTTTGTAAGTATGTATTTATCCAAAATTGAGAGGTCACATTTTTTTTCTAAATTGAGAAATGATCAACATATAGGAAACGAATGATTTATCTATCTACACATTATAAATAAAAAATAATTATAATATTCGGACTACCTTACACATATTTTAACTAATTTATGAGATGTTTGTTACTTTCTGTCGTTATATCTAATAGATAATTTTATTTATCAAAATGTAGGCAGATGAAAAAAATATTTGAGAAAGAATGATTTGAAAGCTAGTTGAAAAGGTGTTTGATTTTTAATTAATTAATACATTGGACTTATATTTGGGTTGGTATCATGTCTATATCACTCTTTTTAATTGGACCATTATTATGTAAATCTTCAAAGGAAAGAAAAGGAGGTAGTATAAACACATCAAATTTCCAAAATTTGCATATAGCATAACTTAATTAATTATCTCATAACTAATTAATATTAGAGCCTAGTCAGCAAGTTGTTGATCAGCTAGATCAATCTCTATCATAACATTTGATTCTTTCCACTTTGATAATATGCTTGAAGACTATAATTACTATATTATTTACTTCATTCTAATGACATTTGGGAAAAAGTGGACAAATTTTTTTAATGATCCGAAGCGTAGAAGTATCGTGAGAAAAAAGTGAAAAGAACCCTAACACAAAATTTATTATACTCAAATGATTTCTACTCACACCTTTTATCTTTATTATTTTACTTCCATCATAAGTTAGCTTAAACCACAATTATTACCCATTTTGTCCACCACGCCGATCGGGCATACTATGTGTAATGATTTCCCCATTCACAATAAATAAAAAGATAAAATGAAATGACATTTCGACAAAAGACTCACACCGTTGATGCAAATAACGATTTAGAAATTAAAACTTGAAGAGATAGGGTTGCGGGAGAAGCGAAAATTTAATTTGATGATATATTGGTCATTGTTTGAGTTTCATTTGAAATGATTTGAGTTATGAGAGTAGTAACTATGAACTTTGGGAATTAAAATATTGTCGCTGAAATTGTTGAAGCGTGATCAACACAATATAGAACAACAAAATCAAATCAAACTAGTTTTGAAACATATAAATCTTGATTGCTTCACTTAAATGAGCTAAGATAGATTATTTATTGCCATATAAATACTAAAGTAGAACAAACGAAAAGATCAAAATGTGGTATAATTAATTGTTTCTCCAAGAACATTAATAATCACTCCAACAGATAAACTGAAATACATAACAAGATTATCACCCTTGGAAATTTCATCATCTTGAACATTTTTTGAAGCAAATGCCTCTTCACAATTCATGGCAAAATCATTAGCTGATTTAACATGATCACTAGCTGATTGAAATTTCTTCTCTTGAACATCATCTAAAGCAGTCACAAATGCTCCAACAACACCGCCATACCTATTGTTGAGACATAGTATAATTAATCAGTTAAAGTATGTTATTTCTAAACTTGAGATGGTCAGACAACTCAACATGATAATAGGTAAGCAAGAGGATCTTGAGTTCAAATCTCATAGCCACTTTAAAAGTAAAAATAAATAAATTATGTGTTATAAAATGGTCTCATCTAAAAGTTTAATCTTATGTCTATTCAGATTTCATTTAGAAAAGCTTATGTTGTTAGAAATTAATAATACCACTTTTCGTCTTAAATTATTGATAATTTATTTTTTTGATCCTTCTGATATATGCATCAGCATATTTCACCTTCTATTAACTTGAAATGTGTGTTTTTGGTCCCTTAACATAGAAAATATGTTACATGAGCTGACTATCTATAAAACTGTATTATCGTTAAATATGGAGTAACAATACAAACTTAACATAACATATCACATATGAGCAATTACGTGGTGAGATGATTAATAATTGTGGTAATTTGTGAATATATTAGCAAGCAAAGGGATCAAAAGTGCACAATTCAATTAAATTAATATTTGATGTGCTTCGATGTCAGATCAATTAAATCAAAAGTGCTTTTGGTCCTACTAAAAATGAGATGGCCACATAGTTCAAAATCCTAATATTAGAGCAAGTAATGCTTCACGTTCAAATTTCACCGCCACCAAAATAACAAACATTAATATTTTCACAAGTTTGATGTTTCGCCTATGAAAGAAAAAAAACGTGTAAGGGGGTTCTTGAGATTGTCATACAAATAAACATATTTATGCAAGAAGTTATATGTGGGATGAGATCTCACCATGGGTGAAGCTAGAGTTCCACCAGAACTCAGTAGCTTTGACTAAAACTATGTGTTACTAAAGAAAATAAGTAGCATACGTGTTAGCGGTGTTACTAGCTCCGCCACGGAATCTTATATGAACGAAAAATATCCGAACATGTTTGACATACATATGAAAAAGAATCAAACATACCATTTGCTACACACACTCAATGCTGAAGAAACAATAGGGCTTGTGCCTCCTTCATGACTACGCTTTTTATTTATATAGTCTTGAGTTTTTGATGCATGGGAATTTCCTACTTTAATAATGGCTATGGCTAAATCAAATGGAGTTTGTGTTGATGAGATTTTTGGATCAGAATTTAAGAGTTTTATGCAAAAATTAAAGTCCCAATTTGGTTTATAAGTTGTGCATGCTTTTTCAATAAGATTTGAGTTAAAGTTTGCTTTGGTTTGTGAAGCCAAAAGCAAGAAAAAAGGCAAGAAAATAGAAATGTTTCTTAGAGAAGACATTTTTTGTTTAGATTTTTTGCTATGTGGAAGTGATTTTGAAAGACTATATATAAAGACTCGAATAGAAGTTTTAGTGCACCAAACTGTCTTATTATAGAGAGAGTTCAAGACTTGCTAGAATATAAGAGATTGAGCAGAAGCTTTAGTGCACCAGACTGCCTCATATATAGAGAGAGTTCGAGACTTGCTAGAATTTAAGAGGTTATTCAATTTGCTATGAAGAAGTGATTTTGAATGAATATATAGAGACTTGAGCGGGAGCTTTAATGTACCAAGCTATTTATATATAAAGACTAATTACTAGAATATAAGAGGTTATTCAATAAATATTCAGACATAATACACATATATATAGTGTAAATTTTTGATGTCAGATAACTCCCTTACGAGCAATCAATAATATTAAAATGAATGATCTTGAATTTTTAATCCTCGCTTATCTCATGAGCAAACAACCAATACACTTAGATCGGATGACTCATATGTCCACAAAATTTTATTGATTTCTTCTAGCAAAAGGGAGGTTGTTTTTCTAATCACGAGTTTTATACCCTTGCCAAAATCATCAAGGTCCAATCTGCATGAGTTTTGTTATTCATAAATTAGCCACAAAAGCCTAAAAACTTGATTTCTGTTAATTTTATGACCTCTTTGGCTCTTTGCAATATTGTTTTTTTCTTTTAATTTTTAGAAAATATAAAAGAAAAAGAAAAAGAAGAGAATCTTGCTATGAAATACATTGAGTTCGATAAATGACAGAAATCTTACGTTAGTGCAGATTTTATAAAATAGCTCATATAAATATAACTCAGTTCAATTTATTCAAATTTGAGCGGATTATTGACTCGCTTATTTATTAGCTCACTCCATAAAATATAGACTACTATATAGCTCAAATGACTAGTGAGAAATTTTGCCATTTTTTTTCTCCATTTTAAATAGATATGTTTTATATTGTCATAATAAAATAAACAAAAAATAGACTTATTAGATACTAACAAAACTATAAAAAAAATAATAAAATAAAGCAACTAAAACTTAATATGAACTGGTAAGGTTAGGTTATGATTCATAGTTTAATCCATTTCAATCCAAATAAGTTCTGAGCGGATCAATAATCCGTTATCTGCCTACAACTTATGTTGCATAACTTAATTCACACATAATTTATGCCAAAAAAGACAAAAAAATTAAAATTTATAAGAGAAAAAACTTTAAATTTTGCCCGATTTTAATGGGCTTATATAAATGGGCCAACCTATATGGGCTTGACTTACCCGATCCACCTCCAGCGTCTCTTTCCTCTTTAATCAACACAACCACAAACCCGTATAACAATGGCGGGAGTTTGAATTACAGAAAAAATCTGGATTTTTTTTTACGAAATTCGAGCCAAAAATGGAAAATCCAAGTCATAATGATGCTGATTCTCTTCGCAGGTCCCCTTTTTTTTTTTTTGCACTTTCAAGCTAAATTAAATTGTTTTTTTTTGTAATGTTTGTTTCTTTGGAATATGGTAATAATAGGGATATTCAAGAGCTTAGAGATATTCAAATAAGTGTTGAAGAACCAGAAGCATTTGGTTTAGAATTGAAGAAATCACTGGAAGATTGTACACTTCAATTTGAGGTAAAAAAAACTTGAACTTTGCATTTTTTTTTTATAATTTTAGTTAAAAAGATGAAAACTTTTGAGTAGTTTTGTGTTATTTAGCTCCAGAATTTGGTTAAGTTAAGTTAAATTGAGCACACTCGTTTAGCATTTGGATATGGAAAAATTACAGTACCTGTAGTTTCTTAATATCAAAATTTATTTTTGCACACCCAAGGGTGTGGCCTAGTGACCTAGTCCTAGTGGTCAATGAAGTGGGTCGAGAACTGAGGTTTCAGGTTCAAATTCCAGAGACAAAAACACACTAGGTGGTTTTTTCCATATGTTCTAGCCTTGGTGGACATAGTTACCTTGTTGTGTTAGGAGGTGTAGGTATCTTGTGGAGATAGTCAAGGTGTGCGAAAGCTGGTGCAGACAACATGGATATAAAAAAAAAGGATCAAAATTTATTTTTCCAAAAGGAAAATGACTTATCTATTTTCAGTTGTGTGGTTGGTGTGGAGCAGTGGCGGACCCAGGATTTTCACGAAGTGGGTTCAAGATATAAAAAATAAATAAGCAAAAATGCAAACAAAACAAATTTTGATTAATTAACATATGTCATTACAATTCTATTCTACGAGTTTTCATTTCTTGAAACCTATTCATAATACTCTCATCAGAAATAGTATTAAATATTCTTTTCTCTACATAAGGCACCATACAACTACTTAGAAAATCATCATCCATTCGATTTCGCAATTCACTCTTGATCAACTTCATTGCCGAGAAAGCTCTTTCAACTATAGCAGTAGCAACGCAAATTTTATAAGGCCAAACACAAGAGGATAATTTAAATGCTTCTTTACCTTAACTAGCACTTCGGAAAGATCGCCAAGTCCTTTTAAGTTGGAGAACCTTTTATCAACATCACGGACATCAACTATATAAGTCTCTAGGCGATTCCTAAGAGTAACCATTACATTTTCACCAAAATCATCAGGATATAATTCAGCCATTCTCAATATGTTCTTGATGTCAAAACTAGAAAATGAGTCAACAGGATTTAAGCAAGCAACTCCAATAAGCAAATCTGTTCTAACCTCATTAAAACGATCATTGAGTTCTTGAAGCTGCCAATCAATAATCTTAAAAAATACTTCCACACGATAGTGATGTGAAATAGTATACTCTGCAACTTTACGTCGAGATCTTCCAAAATTAACATAGAACTCATCAAAATTAGGTATCAAAATATCATACTTGACACAAAATGCAGACACATTCTCGATAAGTGAATCCCATCCTTCATTCCTTAAATCTTGCAATCGTTTCTTCACCACTTTAACAAGTAGAATGGCATTTGCAATATCTTGTTCTTTCTTTTGTAAAGACTCATTAAGCTCATTTGTGATCGCTAAAATATCTCTCATTAAATGCAATATGAAAGCAATCTCAAATGTTTGACAAACTTTAAGATATCCTATTTGCCTTAGCTTTTTCTTCAACGATTCGGAATCAACAACAATAGTATCAAGAACATCGGTAATAGAGCCAAACATACTAATGAAATTCTTAAAAATTTGTAATGTGAACCCCACCGAGTATTGGCGGCTCTAGCAAGACCAAGTTCTTGATTCAATCCCTTACCACTTTCAACCTCACCCATATCAAGTGCCACTTGAACTTTTTTGCTTGAGATTCTCGAAGTTCATCCATACGTTTAAAAGAACCTCCCACTACATTTAAGACATTAGAAACCAACAATACAAGTTCTCCAACTTGAAGGCATTTTTAGATACCCCAACAAGAGTTAACCGAAGTTGGTGAGCAAAACAATGAATTGCATGAGCTGATTTACTTTGTTGTTGAATCAAAACTTTAAGGCCACTTAAACGCCCTTGCATGTTGCTAGCTCCATCATAGCATTGCCCCCGTATAAAAGATAAACTCAAAGAATGTTGCGCAAGATAGTTAACAATAGCTTAAAGCACTAGTATCATGAACATGAATAATTCCTATGAACCTTTCCACCACAGAGCCCTTTCTATCAACATAACGCAAAACAATTGCCATTTGCTCCTTACGTGATATATCACAAGATTCATCAACTAACAATGAAAAATAGTCACCATTTAGATCCTCCATAATAGCTTTAATTGTTTCAAGCTTACATGCAGTGACTATATCTTTTTGAATTTTATGAGAAGTCATCTGGTCATTTTTTGGAGCCTTTTTCAACATAAGTTCATCAATTTTATCACACCGCTTCGCATACCATGAAAGAATTTCAAGAAAGTTACCTTTGTTTAGTGATGATTCATCTTCACGATGTCCACGAAATGCCAATCCTTGATTCAAGAGAAGTCTCGCCACTTCAATTGAAGCCTTTAAGCGAATTTTTGTGCTCAAGCTTGGTTTGATTTGATAGCTTAACAAATGCGGCTTGAATTGATTGTTCTTGTCGCATTAGATCTTCACACTTCTTCTTTGCCCGATTGTGAACACTTTTTGACTTACCAATATGCGTATCTAATCTTTTCTTTTTGTGCCAACTCCCGAACCCTATACTTGAAAATGTTTCACCTCCACCTTGATGAATGCTTTCATCTTGAAATAAATAACAACACAAACAATAAGCTGCATCTTCGGTCACACTATACTCCAACCAATCATGATATTTTTTAAACCATTTGCGATTAAAACGGCGTTTTAATCCAAAAAGATCACTTTGAGGAAACTCGCGAGTCGAGGTTGATGAGGACCTCTTTGGATATATGCTCGTCTAATCTCATCACGTTCATCCGGATGATAGTCTCGAATGGGTATTCTTTTCTTTGGATCTGCCGGTAAAGAATCAAAATCTACCCCTTGTTTAAATCTTTTAGCGGAATGATGAGTTTCGTCTAATTGGTTCAAGTTTTCTTCCACCTCGAGGAGCATTTTGAGCGGATGAACTTGATTGTGGCAACTTGGAGGATATAGGAGAGAAAAATCTCTTCATTTGATATTCAACTTGTATAACCAAATTAAAATTCTAATTAGAAAGTAACTAAACAAAGCGTTGTTAAATAAATGGAATTTCAATTAAATGATCTTGCAATTTGCATTGTTTAACTTTAATAAATTGCCATAGCATCTTATTAACTTGACATTACTATGTCGAAAGCATTCTCCTCAAGTTAGATCAATAAAACAAAAGACTACAATTTAGATAATGCCCTTTTATGAGGCTAACATCATACATATCTAACTATACTAAACAATGTTAATATATTTGAAAAAAATTACATTGACTTATGAATATTGAGACGGTAAATAACAAGATGGATGAAAAACTAGGCTTCAATATAAACTAAGAAGATAAAAGAATATTATGAATGATTTCTCTTCATTCAACATTTAACAAATAAAAACAAAATATTAAACAAATAATTATAACCTTAATTTCATAATCGAATACATAGAAATATACCTAATATTATTTGTAATTTTTTGTTGATTTTAGAATGATAAGGGATTTTTTAGTTGAAGAAATAAAAAATAACCACAATAATCATATATGTATAATAAAGACTAGAATCAAGAGCGAAAAACATACTTGTGCGAGATTTGAGAGACGAGGGGAAGATTTCAACAAAGAAGAAGATAAAAGAGTTTTTAGAATTGAGAATAATAGGGATTAGTGCCTTTTTGGTTGAGTTTTTTTAAAAAAAAAAAACTAAAAACAAAAAGGACAAAAGTTGTTGACTATTGGACTTTTAAATGTAAAAGTAAAAAGTTATTCTACTTTTTATAGTTCCTAAGTAACTAAAAGGACAAAAGTTACACCTACTTTGAGGACAAAACGTGTGTGGAAGTTTATATATATAGAAAAATGAATTAAAAATAAAATGTGGCTATAGGGATTCGATCCCGGGTTGGCTGGGAAAATTGAACCCCCTCAACCACTCGGCTAGGCTTCAAACTTGTATTAGTGGGTTCAAAATTTAATATATACATATAAAATTTTAAAAACTGATTAAATATACATATATATACAGTGTTATTTTTCAACCAAGTGGGTTCATATGAACCCACTTGAACCACTGTAGGTCCGCCCCTGGTGTGGAGGAAAATGGTCTGTGTTTCTGGACTGTTTTCCAGTGTTGGTTGGATATAATTTTGAGTAGTTAAGGTTGAAAATAATGTTACAAGTAACATAGAGTCAAAGCTGGGATATTAGGAAAGGAAAATGAGTTCTTTCATTAGCTAAAGAAGCCATACTTGTAGATGGGAATTGTTTTAATTGAAGAGAACATTTTTCACTTTAAGATAACCAAACAATGAAAAATGAGTTCATCATAGAATGCAATGTTACCAATACCAAACACATTAGCTCTGAAAAGGATCAAATTGACTCAATAAGGGACAAGGAATAGAAAAATTGATGAGAACAAGAGAGGTTATTTCTTTGTGAATAGATCATTTCATGTTTTCTTTGACAGCTTGTAATGTTCGCTATATTTTTCTATCAAAGTCCTGTTTGTTCATTGGGTATCATTTTTCAGAGCAAAGTGGAACAGATATTATGTGATGCTTCAGAAGTCAACTTCTCGTCTGATCAGGATTTAGGTAGAAGAAAAGCTGTTTATATCTTCTTTTTCCCTCTATAAGTGTGTGTATGTGTATAACACACACACACACGTATGTTTAAGGGGAGGGAGTTTTATCTGCCATTATAATTCTCGTGTTTGTAACTTCAGATGAATTTTGGAATTATTTGAAGAATGAGCTAAGCACAGAAGAGGCTAAAAATGCAAAAATTGCAGATGAAATTGAGGGGCTTTCAAGGGAATATGTTGAAGGTGCTGAGGATTCCTGGTGGTTCTGGAAAATTCAGATTTATGTGGGATTGCGACACGTGCTCGACTTCTGATTTTGAAATGTTTTTCTTTTTTTCTGTAGGTTATAGCAAATTGGTGAATGAGATTGAAGGCCTTAGTTGTTCTTTGGAGCTCATTGAATCACTGGTTTGTTTCTGTTCATCTGCTGATTCTACTTGAATCTAAACTAAGTTTGTTGATCAGTGTGGGCCAGTGGGGTGGAGGGGGATTGCTTGCAGATTTAGGACACACATTTACTTGTTGGTTCCTTAAGAAATTGGACATGCTATAGTTTTATGGTATCTGGCTGCTCACCCTAAAGTGTTAAGGTGAAATATCAAATAAACTGCATGTGGGTGGAAGAATGTAAACTGTGACAATTTCTAATCCCTGTGTGATCCAATTCTATACTGAAGTTCGTTACTATTTGTGTTAGTGCATATGTTTTTTACAATATTTCAAGCTTGTTTAGCAGTAATGGATGTCAACTCGGTTGCACCTTTACCATATCATCCATGTATTGGGAGCACACAAGTGTAAAGTTTTTTCATTATTTTTCTTCCGTGAGTATACGAAGTGGGATCATCATGTTCTTATTTGGTGACACATCGACAATTTTTGGTAGTTTCATTGATAGGGAAGACGTGTAAAAGATTGGTGATACTTAGAAATGAATAAATTACTTCATCACCTGTCTCCAGTAAATTTTATGAATATGAGGAGAAGTCTGAAAACATAGAGAGGTGTTGTGGAAGATGCCATGTGTCATTTTTTTGGAGCATTTTTCTCAGCATGAATAATTTTGATGAATGGACTGTGGAACAAACATTAAGAAGAAGGAACTTCTAAATTCTTAGCTTTTCTTGCCCCTTGATTTTGTATCTCTTTGTTTTGGCTGGATGTAAGTTAAAACTTTGTGTTTATTTTCTTAAGAAAATGAGGAAAAACGGAAGGTTGTTGTTGCTTTTTGTTTGCCAGTGAATCAACTTTACAATTTCAAGTTCTATGTGAAGAATATTGTGGCAAGAACTCCAAATTTGATCAGCAGCTAATGAGTTGCATAGTTGAAACTTGTGTCTACTCTATGGGGCCTAGAAGGGACAATCCATTAGCTTCATGATTTATCACTTCCTCTCAGTTGCAATCATTGCATAATTCTTCTGTGTGGTCTTTTCATTTGAAAACTAATGGTAAGTTGTCAGTCATTGAATCTTTTCAAGTGGAAATATTAGCAAGGATACTTTTGTTATACTGCTGAACCAGTTAAATTCAATCAAATTACCTTTAAAAAAATTACACTTTGATTAGCAGCTGAATATTTCTTGCTAGGTGAACAGTTCTTGTTCTTTTTCTATTTTTTTCCCTCCTGTGTCCAAGCCTAATGCTTCAATTTTATCATGATTCCTCTAAATCTTAGAACTCCCAACTTTGTTCAAATGCTTGTTATTGTTATACTTATTGTATCTTACCTTATATTTTAGGGACTTGAACAAGGAAGAGCACTAACAAATTTTCCTTGTTCTACACCTGGAGAAGATAAAGGAAACTTGTCAAGTGCACCTGTAGAACATAACTTTAAGGTTCTTACATCTTTTCAATATTGCAAGACTACTTAGAGTAGTTTGATATCATAATCTAAATGCAAATCTTGCTGTCAGTGGTTGATGCAACAACAATTTTTTAGTCTATTTGTAGTCTCAATTATCACATTGCATAACAATCTGTCTACTGGCGAACTGCCAAAGCATACTTGGATGTTGTTCTGTTATTTCTTTAAAAGAAAATTAAGGTTACTTATGTATCATTGTTTTACCCCCTTTGTATGTAGATCTTTGAATTAGTTAATCAGCTTGAAAAGAGCAAATTGAATTTGAAGTCCTTGGAAGAACTTGAGAGTACTTTCAACAGGTATTTTCGAAAGTAAACTTTGCATAGTTCTCCGCACTCTCTCTGGTCTAACTCCGGTGCATTTAATTTTACAATATAATCAGGTTTGAGGCTATAGAAAAAATTGAAGATGCATTTTCTGGTCTTAAGATAGTAGAATTTGAGGGGAACCGCATCAGATTATCTTTGAGAACTTTTATCCCAAACTTAGAAAACTTGCTCCACAACCAAACAATCGATGTTGCTGAACCACCAGAGCAAAATCATGAGTTGTTAATCGAACTGATGGATGGAACCATGGAGCTAAAACATGTTGAGGTATGTTTTTTCAGCAGTTTGTGACATAAAAATTAGGGATAACTGCATTTTTGGTCCCTAAGTTATTGGTCCTTGTGATATATGACGCATAAAGCCCAGTGGTTTGGGCTTGGGACTTCCATGTTGGAGGTCTCAAGTTCGAAACCCCTTGCCAGCGAAAGCAAGGGATTTGCCTTCTGGGTCGAGCTCGTCGCACCGGGCTTGCCTATGGGTTACCTCTTCTATGTGGTTTGCGATCTATTGCATAGGAGCAGGGGTTTTACCCTGTGCGCACCCAAAGGATAGCGGTTGCGGGTTTCCCTTGTCATAAAAAAAAAAAAAGGATATATAACACAGCATACTTAACCTTCAATTGATTAAATTGTGTACCTTTGGTCCCCTCAATTAGAAAATATGTTATATTTGACTATTATAAATTTATATTACCAGCCAATATGAATTAGCAACGCAAACTTATCATAGCTATTAACCCAAAAAAGAAATGAATAACTCATTTTTCTTTCCACTGATGAGAAGATGTTTTGGAAGAGAATGTGGCATAACGTTGTATGAAATACGAGCCTTCTACATAAAACAAATCTAACATGGACTTAACTTTCTCCTGACAGGACATTGACTTAAAGTGGATTTATTATCCTTCTCTATATCTGCCAGAAATTAAAATACTTACCCACTTTTTGATACATTGGCAACAGACATTCGCTGTAGCAAACAGTCAAAGTACCTAAATATGCCTGGTGTTAAATTATCAAAACAACTTAGGCTAAGAAAATTGGTTTTGTGCTTACAAAGAGTGTGTTAGATGAAACACAACAAGTCATATGCAGAAACAAAAAAATCTACTGTTCTGTGTTTCCAGTATATTGGTTGCTTATAAGTTATAACTGACTGAATCATTGGTTTACCTGCAAGCTGTTTGATTTTCTTCCTTTGTTGAATCAACTGCTTGCTTTCCTTAGTTTTTACTGGTCAATAAGATATAATGCTGCCATTTCTGATCTATTATACCTCAATCTACTTTTTGGTGATCCTCTTCAGATTTTCCCAAATGATGTATCTATAAGCGATATAACTGATACTGCAAAATCCTTAAGGTGTGTTTCCTTTTCATTTTTCTTGTACACTCTACTGATCTCACTAAGTTTTGTCTTGTGTAAATCTATTTGTTTGATGCCTGAGCATAAATCATTATCGTTTATTATTTAATAAAGTCAAATTTGATGTGAAGTTTTAGTTGATTTTGCAGCGTAAGTGGTATTTAATTTCCTATTTTGGAAGTAATTTCCAACATGAAAATTCACATAGTGCCACTGATTACAGACAGGTCTATTTCCCTGTGGGAGTTCTTGAAAATAGATCTTCTTTGGAGTGGTTTGTTAAAAGGGTGCAAGATCGAATTGTTCTTAGCACGTTAAGGCGCTTTCTAGTGAAGAGTGCAAATAGTTCAAGGTTAGTTCTTATTTTGTACTTTATGCATGCAATTTGAGTCAAGATCATTTTGTAGAGGTGTTGTTGTACATTTTTTTTCTTATTGTGTCAATAATGGTTTTAGCACTTCATTTATCAATTTCTGATGCTTTATTCATGTTAGTTACATTTAAATTTTAGAAAGAAAAACCAATGGACATTTTATTTGTACCTTAGGATGCATTGCCTGTAAGCTACAAAAGGAGAGCTAATTATTTTTCTCTCCCAGAGGACAAAATTAAGAATTACAAGTATCAAGATGAGCTCCACATGTTGCAACTTGATAATCACACACTAAAGTAACTCCATTTATTTAATCCGACTAAGTCACATACATAAATCTTAATACCTTATAAACGAGTAATATAAATAAATCTCAAGACAAGTTAGAAAATTCTGCTCTACTTAAAAAAAGAGTGATAAAGTTAGTTACGCTGGTATGCGAGGAATCTCTGAAGAAGCAAGGGATGGATTTTTACTGCGAGCATCTTGTTGAGGGGTTTATGGCATTGGAGCAGTGCTGAAATATTGTGTTGAATAGCTGGTTTATTAAGTGGTTTATTGGGATAAATACGAAACAGTATAAGAGTTCAAATTGGAGTTATTAATGTGACTTAACTATGTAATGGAATCTGAAGTAGTAGTTGGAGAAAGGTGATCAAAGTCTATGTTTACATTGATCACAATCTTAATTGACTAATAGATTAGATTACCGAGTAATATAATCCTATTCTACAGTTACTGGAGTTGATATTATGTTGAGGAAGTCATTCCTCCTATCAGTGAGAAATCCTTTGAAATTAATGGGTCGAAGAAGATACGCTAAACTGTTTGAATTCAATGAAAGAAGGAGAAGCTTCGTAAATTGAATAAGAGTGGACTGAGTATGTAAAATCCTAGTCCTGATTATAGAAGGGACCAGAAAATTATGCAGAAGGTGGAGAAAGAGGACCAAATTTATACGTACGAAGTGGCTCAAGTGTTTTTTCTCTTGGCCTCTGATGTTGCATTTATTTGAACTATTTTTGAATTATGTACTTATATCTACTCAAACCAAACAGGCATTCATTTGATTACGTGGATAGAGAAGAGACAATAGTAGCTCATATGGTTGGTGGAATCGATGCTTTCATAAAGCTACCTCAAGGTTGGCCTTTAACCAGTTCTGGTTTAACCCTGATGTCTCTCAAGAGTTCAAGTCAGTACTCACAACAGATATCTTTGACCCTCCTTTGCAAGGTTGCGGTAAGTTGTTTATTCATAGCGTTGTTATAGATTATAGCCGTTTCATACCAGTGCTGGACAGTTTGTGACTTTGTGTTGAAGTCCTATTGGGATTGGATTTATTAACCAAATATAGATGTGATATTTACATTGTGAATGGTAATCTGCCTTGAACTTGCATGATCTATAACGGTCAAAGAGAAATGCAAAACATCACTACAATGGAAGGTCATTTTAGTTAACGTAATTGTACAGTACTAATGATACATTGTGCTGATTGGGACCTAGTAAGCCCACCAAATTTCAAAATTTCTGTTATTAGGATTCAAATCGCCTCCTAAAAGTGTTTCCAATTAGTAGGAAAAAAAGTTCGGTTATTCTTGTGGAAAAAAGGGAAGGTTGGCCTATTGCCTCTCAGAGTCTCAGTCTCGTTGGATCTTTTATTCATTTCATCCTTACAGGAAGTGGCAAACTTGTTGGATACAAATGCACGACAGACTATCTCAGGCTTTACAGATAGAGTTGAAGAAATACTTATGCAACAAATGACTGCAGTAACAACTTCAACCTGAAAATATTCCGAAAGATAACTGCTTCCCTGCTGTATGATGCTCTGTACTTATTCTGGTAAGATATTCAATACTACTGATGCCAGCTGCTAGTCATCGGATTCACTCAAATGTACTCTTTTCAGATGCAAACATTTTCTTGTAGTGAATCAACATTATGTTGATGTAGGTTTCTCAGTAATGTGTTAAAATATCACTTGGATCTAAACCTAAAATGTCTTTTTCTGGGGGCTTTTCGAGTTGTTTAACGTGAAGATGGATTATGCATGTTGGTTGCAGGTAAATGTGTGCTCTTCAAATGGATACTCAGTCATCTGTTCAAGAAAAACTCCCTTCAACTAGACTATTGCAAGTAGTGAACCAATTAGACATATGGAAATAATCCTTGGTGAATCAATGAAATTGTAGCATTTCATGATCATATTATAAGGTTCTGTGAAATTTATAAGAAATTTTAGGGATTATGTATAAAATTATGGTAGTATGGTATTTGTTATTTTGCTTTCCAAGTGAACGCTTCAAATGGACAAGTGTTTTTGTACAATTGTTGAATATATTGATGAAAAATGGACAAGTCTTTGTCACGGCCCAAAATCCTAAAGGCGAGTGGACCCTCCACCCAATTTGTAACACATACTAAGCTAGTGTTTGGTCGCCAAATATTTTTGGCAAATATTATTTGGATGAATTTTTTGGGAAACATATCAAAAATATCAAAACTAACCATAGTTTGTATTACATAGCAAGATAGAAATATCGACGTAACAAGATTCATGACTTCCACAACAAGTCAATTAGATCTTTGTTGCAACAATTAACTAGTGTCCATGACATTGAAGCAATGTGGTAGTTCGGAGTGAGTGCAACAAGCATCATTTCATACATCGTGAATTAGATGAAGCACATGACTTTATTACCCAAAGCCGATTGTTCGACATTTTTTTTCACCAACAACCATATGATGACTTTCATATTCACTGAATATTCCAGTACTGCTTTGGTGTTCACGTAAAAACTTATGTAATACAACGCAAACAACTATTATAGAGGATGTTTTTGTAAAAGATAAAAGTTTAATTTGATGTAAAATTTGAATTTTTAAAAGCTCCCAATAATAAGATTTGACCTAATTACTAGCTTTTTTTTAGTATTTGGGAATTTGGGTTATTTAATACTTGCCAAATAATGACAAATTATATGGACAAACACTATTTGTCAATTTTTTCCCCAAATTTTATTTGGAAAATCTATGGTCAAATGGGTACTAAATTAACTCTAACCAAAAGTTAACATTTTATTAATCTGAATCAAAAGTTCATTGATATACGTATCATGATAGACATGTTCAAAGATTGAAATTCTATAAGTGAAAATTTTCATTTATTATGTCATTTCCATCCTCCATCACACCTTATCATTCACCCTCACACATACAAAAGAATTGTTTTTCTAGAAAATAATGGACTTTTTAAAATTTATTTTCTTATGTTCGATACGTAAGGAAAAAAAATTACCGCTACTTGAGGTTGGATTTTGAACCATGATTATAGTTCATTGCCGCACCAGCTATGAAAAATCCACCAATCCACATGTGATGTGTGAACAATGACAGTTGTGTAGGAACTTCTGTACTAGAAACAATGATATTTGGGCAAATTTTATGCCAATAGAACCTAGTGGTGTTTAGGCACCAGATCAGCTTCATGTGTTTAAAAGGTAATATTTTTTTTCCTGTTTTTATTACTCCTTAAAAGTAAATTTCACATTACATAAAATAGATATTTAATTATTTTTCAAATATTTATGTTTTTGAAATCAATTAAATTTTAATATTTTTTCTTATTTGAACTATGTACAATATCTAATCTTAATATTTTGAATTTTAAACTCAATCAAGATTTTACCTAAAACATTCAATACATCTTAATTATATTGAATGTTTAGATAAGATTTGAATTGATTTTAAAATTCCAATTTTGTACATAGTTCAAATAAAAAAATTAATAACTAAAATCTTAATTGATTTTAAAGTTCTAAGTATTTTTAAAAATAATTAAATAACAATTTTGTATAGTAAAATTTATTTTTTGAAGAATAAAAAAACAAAGGATAAATGGGTCCTTACACACATGAAGCTGAGATGGTTCCTGAACAACGCTAGATTATCCCACAACACCTTCAATAACTTCAATTTATTTATTCCTTTATCTACATGAGCTAATTCGAAACTCTGTCTTTGTCTAATCGAATCTAAAGAGGGGTATATATTAAGAAGATGAATTAACATCACAATTCTAAAATCAATTAATCATTACTTGAGTGTCTAGAAATTGATTTTGGAACCTTGATGTTGGAGTTCATCAATTCTATTGGCAAGTTTTATGCCAATAGAACTTGGGATAATCTAGTTGGGTGTTCAGGAATCAAATCAACTTCATGTATTTAAAGAAAAAATGATATTTTTTTGCCACTTTTACCCTTTAAAATCAGTTTCATATTAGGTAAAATAATTATTTAATTATTATTTTAAATAATTTAGAATTTTGAAATATAATAAAATTTGAGTTATCAATTTATTTCCTTATTTGAACTTATGTACTAAATCCTAATATTTAAGATTTTACCTAATCAATCAATTCAACATGATAACGTATGGAAATATAAACCAACCATCTATTTGACCATAATAATATTTCTTCCATCTTTGCTATTATATATACATCTCAGTTTTGGTCAAAAATCTACAATTTACCAATTATGATGCTTTAGTTAATTTTTTTCTTTTTCTAGTTATTAGTGGTGTGTCTTTTTTCTATTGTTACTAAATGGATCTTTTCCGAATAATATATATATATATATATATATATATATATATATATATTTATTTATTTTTTAATTTATTTTTTTTACTATTTTTTTTTTAATCTTTTTTTTCTTAAACACTTCCTATTTCTAATAAAAATATTAGTACTTTTTAAAGAATACCATTTTATTTTCTTTCTTTTAAAATCACACTTTACCAATTTTGGTCATAAGAAATTAAAAATCACAATTTTTAAAAAAATAAAAAAATCTACAATTTATCAATTATGACGCTCTTCAAAACAGACCATAACGATATTTTGCGAAAATACCACAATTCCATTTGCCACACATGAATATATTACGATGGTTTTTCAAAAAAAGTGTATTATTATATCATCGTTGTAATATTCCTTGGTTAATGCGATATTTATATAGAGTGATCACAATTTTACACCATTGTAATTGTAAAAAAAATATTTTTATATTACGGTCGTTTAAAATAATTGTCTTCTTCCATTCATGATTGAAAAAGTTTGTTGTAATAATTAAATTTTTCAAATTTTTCATTCCACATTTATATCTTATTTATTGCACCCTATACATTCTACACTTTTACAACACAAATAATGTTAACCCAACATAAAAGATCAAATAAACAAACTATTAATCATAGAAAACAAAAATATTCTAAAATTACATCGTCAAAATAGAAATTTTAAAGTATCATTCAACAAGAATATTTAAAAATAATAATAAATCCTAAAAATAATTTTTAATCGGTGTTTGATCTATCATAATTGTTACTTCCATCTAAAGATCTTCTTGATTCGATTGGTGATTAGTGAGCACCAATTTCTACATCTAATGTCTGAAAACAATAAAAATATATTAATAGACAAATCTTCAAACAAAAATTAAAATCCAAAGATAAATTTTATTAAAGACAAAAAGATTAGTAACATGGAAATACCAGAAAGATGATTTTTTAGTGAAAAAATATTTGAAATCGTCAGTACAAGTTAATTAAATATATTAATGATAATAATTCATTGTCTGCATAGTAAGTTTTCAACTTCCACAAATTAATTAAAGTAAATATCAGTTATTAATATCTCCGTTAGTTAAGTAAAAAAAAAATACACCCAACAAATTAATTAAACCTAATTTTTTTTTTCTTACTTCATTTTTTTACTAGGGATCAGTACTATTTTCACTTACCTTATAACGTGATTCGAACTCTTAATCTATCGATCAAAGACGAATATGTTCAAACACTTAAACAAATTTCATTTGTCAAAATTAAACGTACGAATAGGCAAAACACTAAAATGCAATAAGGTTCCATTTTACGGGCCAAAATTGCTTCATATATTCGAGTCAGCAACAGTTAATTTTCAACAAATATATTCATTATATATATATATATATATATATATTAAATATATTGAGAAATGTAAACTACTGCTGACAAGAAGATATGTAACAATCGACCCGCTATTAACCATATGATGAATAAATTTCTCCATGTTTATTTTAACAACATATTATTTTTTTGGTGTGTCAAGAAATGCAAGAACTCCTCTCAATTTATAGGAATCAACTTAGAGCCTAAATACATAAAAAGGAAAAGAGACATAAAATTTTCTCCACACATATTAATTTTTGGCTCCAAAAGAATACAAATAGTCAAGTCTTTAGTAAATAGACTTATATCTATAATAAATAGATATGAGCCTCACATAACAGAAAAAAACTAAGGAAATTAAATTTAGTCAAAATTCATCAGATCAATGCTTAAAGTTAACATGACTTTTAATTTATACATCTTAAATACCTGAAGTAGGCCTTTATTTGACACTTTTCACAACACCTTAAATACAACTTACGTAAAGTATCTAAATAAAAAATCGAACTAATTTTAAATGTCTACTGATGAATTCTGCCTTGAATTTAAATATATGCATGGATGAACCAAAATGAGAAAGAAAATAAGGGATTTATGAGTTGTAAGGGCATGTTCAGGATTCAAATGTCACATTTTATGACCTTTGAATAAATTGATTAAATAGGTAGTTCATCCATGCATATATTTAAATTCAAAAGCAGAATTTATCGGTAGACACTTAAATTAAAATAATTTTTCACTTAGATATCTTACGTAGGTTGTGTTTGTGCTATCTAAGTGAAAAGTGTCAAAACGATACAGTGAACTCCTACTTCAGGTGCTTAACGTTTAACATGTGCAAGACTTGTTTAAGGTGTTTAAATAAAAAGTCATTACAACTTTAATTATCGATCTGATAAATTTTGACTAAATTTAATTTCCTCAATTTTTTATCTGTTATGTGAGGCTCATATCCATTTATTATAGATATGTCTATTGACTAAAGACTTGACTATCAGTATTTTTTTGGAGCCAAAAATTAATATGTGTGGAGAAAAATTTATGTCTCTTTTTCTTTTTATGTATTCAGGCTCTAAGTTGGTTCCTATAAATTGAGAGGAGTTCTTGCATTTCTTGACACACCAAAAAAAAAAAAATATTTTGTTAAAATGAACATGGAGAAATTTATTTATCATATGGTTTAATAGCTGGTTTAATAGCGGGTCGATTGTTACATATCTTCGTGTCAACAACAGTTTTCATTTTTCAATATATTTAATATATATATATATATATATATATATATATATATATATATATATATATATATATAAATCAACTGTTGTTGACTCGAATATATGAAGCAATCTCAATCCGTAAAATGGAACCTTATTGCAAATTAGTTCTTTGCCTATTCGGTAGGTTTAATTTTGACACTTATCCTTTGACTCCAAGAAAATTTATCTCCGGAATTTTAACTTTACTTGAAAATTTGTCAATTAATATATTTTTTTCAGGCATCAGATATATAAAGTGGTACTCATTAGTATCAAATCGGACCAACAAGATCTTCGGATAAAAGTAACCAATATATATATATCCTAAAAATAAGATGTAATTTTAAAAATAAAATTGATATAATAATTTTAGAGTACTTTTATTTTATTTTATTTTATATGATGAATATTTTGCTTATTCAGTCTTTTGTGTTGTGTTTACATTAATTACTAGTATTTTAGGAGTATAAATAGATAAGACGCAATAAATAAGATGTAAATGTGGATTAACAAAATTAAAAAAAAATAATTATTGCAATAAAATTATAGTCATGAATTGAATATTACGACGATTATATAAAAATGAATATGTTTCTATTTTATAATTACGATAGTTTTAAACCGCCAGTTTATGAAAAATGTCCCATTAACCATGGGATATTGCGGAAATATATATAAATATTACGATGGTTGTAGTTTGTAAAAAAATCGTAATACATTTATGACAAAAAAAATTGTGGCATTTTCACATGACACTTAGGGGTCGTTTGATTGGGAACAAATTATCCCAGGATTAGTTATCCTGAGGTTATCTATCATGGGATAACTTATTCCACCATGTATATGGGATAACTTATCTCATCACTATGATATAAATGGTGGGATAAGTTATTCCAAACATGACAACCAAACAAGATACAAAATTTTTATTCCATCACTATTTATTTTTATCCCTCACACCAAACAACCCCTTAATATATTGTGGCGATTTTAAACTGCCACATTATAAAATCGCAATTGTGTAAGACTCTTACAAAGGTTAATTTGAGATTTAGACTCCTAGTTTTTCTCCGCAATTCAATGATCGTTAATATAGTGTGTTTTTCAAACGAAGGATGATGCAGACCTCCATGTGATATATTTGATTGCCAACAATGTTGGACATCACTTTGATAAATATTTTGAGTCGGTCGATCTTGATGAAGATTACATCTTGATTACTTCGACTTTGATAAAAATAGTATTTGATGCCTTGATTTTTTTGTGAATATTATAAGAGTTTATGAGATTTTGAGACCATAGCTTTTACCTTTAGAAAGACAATATTTGATATTTGGATATCTTTGTGAATATTCAAGTGCTTATGAAATATTTGAGATGCTGTGATACACCCATTTATATAGACATGCGCTAGGATCTAGCTAAAATCGATATATTATATATAACTAAAGTAGAAACTTGAATTATACTTATTATTCCACTAGTGATCAGTGTATATATTTCACAAAATTGCCCTCAAGTTCTTCACAAATAACTTATTAAATAATTTTGTTTAACACATAATTTCAAAATTGTATCACAACATCTCAAATATTTTCCCATAAAAATCCAAATTAGATTTGATAATCCTTACTCACATATATTGAACATATATGAAACTTAAGACACACATATATTTGTGAAAAAAATAAATCAATATAATATCTCAAAAAGAAAATAATCTTCTTGGAGTATTTCCACAATCTTTGAAATAAACATTTGTCAAATATTGCTCTTGAATTCCATTATTGCCATTACCATTATATTATACTCTTTTATTAACCTTTTAATTCCCTTTTATTTTATAGAAAATCTTCAAGTTGGTTTGACTTCTTGTGATTAATCAATGAAAGTAGTTGATTGGATAAAATATGACATACATTGATTAATCACAACTATAATACAAGTGTCAAATCACTATTATCTTTAATGAAAGTAGTTGATAGATACATACTCCTATGTTCCTAATTACTTGTCCACTTTTTCTTTTATAGTTGTCCTTAATTACTTGTCCATTTTGACAAATCAAGAAATAACAATATTTTTTTACCTATTATACCCTCAATTAAATGACTAATTACTTTGAAAAATGTAGAACTTTTCACCCACTTCATAATTGATAGGGGTAAAATGGTAAACTCATTATATTATTAATTATTTTCTTAATAGGTGTGTCAATTCAAAAATGAACAAGTAAATAGGGATAGAGGGAGTATAAAACACATTAATCACTATAAATATAAGTGCTAATAACATCAACAAGAAAATCACAAACATAATGTCTTCCTCATCACAATATTATCACTTAGTACTTTGCCTCTTCCTACTTAGTTTTTCATCATTGATCAATTCACAAGAAATGTTTTTAGCCCATGTGAAAAATGAAACTCCAAATTTAGTGAAGGCAAAATGTTCTCTATATGGAGGACCTATGATGGACTATTTGATGGAATCAGGACACCATTATACTCTTGCTGGACTCATTACTCCTGACGTAAATAATACCATTTATTGTGAGATGAAATTACGTGAAAAACACGGGGGTTTCATGTTGTATGACTCGAATGACACGAAAACTTGTCACTTTAGGAGTGGAGATTGTGAGTGGTACATACATGAAGATGGATTGTGCATGTAGGTTGCAAGCAAATGTGTGATGTTCAAATGGGATACTACTATTCATTAGTCATTTAGAAATATTGCAAATGAACCGACTAAATATGTTTCACATAATGCGAGGAGATCTGCATCATTCTTCGTTCAAAAAATACATTATTAACGACCATCAAATTACGGAGAAAAACTAGGACAGAGGAATAAAAAAATACAAATTTGTATTTACAATCTTGATAAAGAAGATTACTTCTTTATTTATTTATTTACTTGTTGCAAATAGTATTAAGAATATACATGGTTAGTGTAAATAAGATAGTCATAGAAAATCTTCAAGTTGGTATGACTTATTGGTAAGACCTTATCAAATAGTATCAATAAAAAATATATATTATCACTATTATCATTAATGAAAGTAGTTGATTCAATAAATATGGCATACATTGACCAATAATATGGGTTGTGGTGCATTGATGGAACTGTTGGGAGTGCCACCTCCGAATAGGCTCCGTCATACGCGATCTGGATTTAGTTGGAGCTCCAATATGGGCTCCAGACACCTAATAGAAAACCAAAAAAAATACATAACATACATCTATATCTCTTTTTTGTATAACAAATTCTTTTGGGTGATATAAAAGGCACTGCCACCATACGGCAGAAAAAATTTAAATAAAAAAAGCCTCTAGTCCAAATTTCTACTTTAAGTAATATATAATCAAGAACAATAAGAAGAGATGGTTGTAGCATCCTAGCTCATGCCTTACAAATGGATGCATAATTCTAACGAGGCATCTCAAATATTCTAAAAGCTCTTGAATATTCACGAAAATATCAAGATAGCAAATACTTTCGTCTCAAAATCTAATAAACTCTTAAAATATTTATAAAGAAATCAAGGCACCAAATATTATTTTTATCAAAGCCGAAGTGATTAATATGCAATCTTCCTCAAGACCAACTCCAAATATTAAAGTGTTGTCAGGTATACCGTGAAATTAATATTAGTTAAGGTGTGCGAAAGTTGATCCTGACACCACAATAATAAAAATAATTGAAGTGATATCTGACATTCTTGACGATCAAATACATCACAAAGAGGTCTACATCATTCTTCGTTTACAAAATACAGTACTAATATATAATGACCCTCAAATTATGACTAAAAATTAGGAGAGAAAAATCAAAAGAATATACTGATATTTACTTATTGCAAATAGTATAATTATATACCTAGACCATAGTTATATAGTGTAAATATAAGATAAGATAGTCATAGAAAATCTTCGAGTTGGTATGACTGGTTGGTAAGACCTTATGAAATAGTATCAATAAAAAGGTATATTATATGACTATTATCATTAATGAAAGTAGTTGATTCTATAAATATGACATACATTGATTAATTACTATAAATATAAAGGCCAAATCACTTTAACCATTAATGATAGTAGTTGAATGATACATATGATACACATTAATCACTATAAATATAAGTACCAAAATCAACAAGAAAACCACAAAGCATAACAAGAAAAATTAAAAAACTCACAATATGTCTTCCTCATCACAATATCACTTAGTACTTTGCCTCTTCCTTCTTAATTTTTCATCACTTATCAATTCAATTGAATTTATTTTTATTGTAGTGAATAATGGCACACCAAATTTAGTAAACACAAACTGCTCTGCAAATGGAGGACCTAATTTTTTCGTTCCAATCGAAACAGGACAGCATTTTAAACTTCTTTATCCCACTAATCCTGGAATAAATTTTACCTATTATTGTGACATGAAATTACGCGAAAAACGTGGGGTTTTCATGTTGAATGATTCGAATGACACGAAAATTTGTCACACTTATAAAGAGTGTTATTGGAGCATATGTGAAGATGGATTGTGCATGTTGGTTGATGACAAATGTGTGATGTTCAAATGGGATACTACTACTACTCAATACTCATTTAGAAATATTGCAAGTGAACCAACTAAATATGTTGCACGTAATACGATGAGATATATATATCAAATAATCCATAGTGAATATCTATGAAATTGTAGCAATTTTATGCATATGATGAGATTCTATAATAATATGGTACTAACTCTTGTTATTTTTTCTTCATCTTTTCCCAGAAAACACTTCATCATAATATCTATAGAGAATTCTTGAAAAGCTTGAAGCAGCGTGTCAACTTCTTAAGGATATTTCATATGATATAAACGTATCATTTAGGATTCAAGAAACTCTTTTACTATAAAATTAGGAGTCAGAATCTACGAAGATTAATAGAAGAAATTAAAAACAGAATATAAGAGAGATAAGTGAACGAGTATCTCTATTCTTCTATCCACAAAAGTGAAATTGTTGGTGGCCAATAAAAGGGAATTAAAGGGTTGATAAAAGAGTATAATATAATGGTAATGACAATAAAGGAATTCAAGAGCAATATTGACAAATGTTTATTTCAAAGATGGTTACAAAGATTGTGGAAATTAATAACTCCAAGAAGATTATTTTCTTTTTGAGATATTATATTGATTTTTTTCACAATATGTGTCTTGAGCTTTATGTTCAATATGTTAGTAAAGATTATCAAATCTAATTTGGATAAAGGTTATATATCAAATCTAATTTGGATTTTAATGGGAAAATATTTGAGATGTTCTGATACAATTTTGAAATTATGTGTTAAACAAATTATTTAATAAGTTAGTTATGAAGAACTTGGGGATAATTTTGTGAAATATACACACTCACTAGCTAGTTGGAATAATAAGTCTAATCCAAATTTCCTCTTAAGTTATATAATAGATCGATCTTAGTTAGGTCTTAGTGCATGCCTATATATTTTTTTTAAAACCATGTTAATAAGATTAGCAAAAATTACAGAGCCAGAGAATATATAGATTTGTACTCATAATCTTATTCTATTTTCAAAAAATACGGTATTAATGACCCTCGAATTAAAAAAAAAAACTAGAAAAACGGAATCAAGAGAATATATACAGATTTGTACTCATAATCTTGATAAATGAAATATGTCACTTATTTATTTCGTAACTACGGTTTATTTTTCATACTCAGAGAAAATTTAGTACAAATAGTAACAAGTATTTAAGATAGTGTATATAAGATAGTCATAGAAAATCTTCAAGTTGATATGACTTGTTGGTAAGACCATATTAAATAGTATGGATAAAAAGATATATTATTACCAAAGTATATCATTAATGAAAGTAGTTGATTAGAAAAATATGGCATACATTGATTAATCACTATATTACAAGTGCTAAATCACTATTATCATCAATGAAAGTAGTTGATTGATACATATAACACACATTTCATCACTATAAATATAAGTATTAACATCAACAAGAAAATCACAAGCATAACAAGAAAGAAAAAAACTCACAATCAATATGTCTTCCTCATCACAATATTATCACTTATTTCTTTGCCTTTTTCTACTTAATTTTTCATCATTGATCAATTCATCACAAGAAGATATTGTTATTATAGTGAGTAATCAAACTCCAAATACAGTGAAGGCAAAGTGTTCTCTAGAGGGATCAGTACCTACAGGGGACATTTTGTTGGAATCAAGACAGGTTTATACCCTCGTAATACCCTTTGAGCCCAAAGGAAATAATACCTTTTCTTGTGAGATGAAATTACTTGAAAAACACGGAGTTTTCAAGTTATTTGACTCAAATGACACGAAAACTTGTCACGATAGAGATGAAGCTTGTGAGTGGAAAATACTTGAAGAGGGATTGTGCATGTTAGCATCAAGTGATTGTGTGATGTTCAAATATGTTGCACGTAATGCAATGAGATATATGTCAAATAATCCTTAGTGAATATATCCATAAAAAATGTAGCATTTTCATGCATATGAGATTAATTCTATAATAATATGGTACTAACTCTTGTAATTTTACTTCATCTATCTAAGTGAATATCTGGTATTGGAAATCGTATAATAAATACTTTATCACGCTACTTGTAGAGAATTCTTGAAAGCTTAATGCATGTCATAAATGACACTGTCCTTAAGGATATTTCACCGTGTATTCTCCAGAATTCAATAAATTCTTCTGGTACAAAACTAAAAGCCAAAATCTAATATAGATTAATAGAGGAAAAACCCAACTTAAGAGAAAGATAATTAAGTGGAAGAGTGTTTCTATTCTTCTATCCACAAAAGTGAAATTGTTGTGTTTTATGGAAATAAAAGGGAATTAAAGGGTTAATAAAAGATTACAATGGTATTGACAGTAAGAATATGTTTCAATGTCAATATAATTAGCCATTAAGACTGTTAAAGAGCAATGACAAATCTTTATTTCAAAAAATGGTTACTGTGGAAATACTCCAAGACGATTATTTTCTTTTTGAGATATTATATTGATTTTTCTCACAAATATGTGTCTTAAGCTCTATGTTCAATACATGAGTAAAGATTATCAAATCTAATTTGGAATTTTATGGGAAAATATTTGAGATGTTTTGATATAATTTTGAAATTATGTGTTAAACAAATTATTTATTAAGTTATTTATGAAGAACTTGGGGAACTTTTGTGAAATATATACACTCCATAGTGGAATAATAAGTCTACTCCAAATTTCTATATTCAGTTACATAATGTGATTGTTAGATTCTTGTTCATGCTTATATAAATGGATGTATAATTTTGACGAGATATCTCAGTTGAAGATAAAGAAAACTGAAGACATGAAACAGGTTGAATAATCTGGTTCAATCAACGTGTATGATGGAGTTAGAATCACTCTAAGTTTAGGTCACTTATATCGACTAGGTTGTTACTCATTGTACTAACTAGAGTCGACTAGGATTAGATTACGACTAGGATTATATTACGACTAGCTAGGATTATATTATTTATAATTGCTTTATTACTATTGTAGTAATATATATTGAAGTCTAAGTATAATTAACTTAGGACTCTACAATTCTCACCTTATATAAGTAGCATGTACTCAACAATTTTAATCATCAATACAATCCTTGATTTAAGTGACCTAAACCTAGAGTGACTGTAACTCTGTTGTACACGTTGATTGGACCAGATTGTTCAACATATTCCATGTCTTCAGTTTTCTTTATCTTCAACAATCTCGAATATCCCATACCTTTTGTTTTTTTCACAAAAATATGAAGATACTAAATACTGTCTTTCTTAAACTAAAAGTTATCATCTCAAAATCTCATAAACTCTTAGAATATTCACAAAGAAATTAAGACATCAAATAATACTTTTATCAAAGCGGATATGAAATATCGAATGATTGTCTGATATTCATGGCAATCAAATACATCACAAGAATTTGTACTCACAAATCACAATCTTGATAAATAAAATATATCACTTTTTTTTTTTTCATATTTAAAAAAAACCTATTGCAAATAGTATTATACACATGGTTAGTGTAAATAAGATAGTCATAAAATATCTTCAAGTTGGTATGACTTGTTGGTAAGACCTTATCAAATAGTATCAATAAAAAGAGATACTCCCTCTGTTTAAAAAAGAATGACCTCCTTTCTTTTTTAGTCTGTTTAAAAAAGAATGACCTCTTTTTTTTTTTTAGTAACATTTTAATTTCAGCTTTCCACGTGACATGTTTAAGGCCACAAGATTAAAGGGAAATTTTGTACATTTGACATAACTTTAATTTATGACCACAAGATTCAAAAGTTTTCTTTATTTTTTTAAACTCCGTGTCAAGTCAAACCTGGCCATTCTTTGTGAAACAGATGGAGTATATATTATCACTATTATCATTAAATAAAGTAGTTGATAGATAAATATGACATACATTGATTAATCACAACTATAATATAAGTGCTAAATCACTATTATCATTAATGAAAGTAGTTGATTGATACATATGATACACATTTTTCACTATAAATATAAGTACCAATATCAACAAGAAAATCACAACCATAACAAGAAAGTAAAAAAAAACTCAACAATGTCTTCCTCATCACATTATTATCACTTATTTCTTTACCTTTTCCTACTTAGCTTTTCATCATTGATCAATTCAAAAGAAATTGATTTTGTTATTGTAGTAGGTAATGAAGCTCCAAATACAGTGGACATACATTTTTCTCTAGAAGGAGTACCTGCGGGGATCCTTTCGATAGAACCAAAACAAGTTTATAAACTCATAGCACCCTATGATCCCAAGGGAAATAATACCCTTTCTGGTGAGATGAAATTAGGCAAAAAACATGGGGTTTTCAAGTTATTTGAATCGAATAACACGAAAATATGTCACGATAACGATGGAGATTGTGAGTGGAGAATACGTGAAGATGGATTGTGCATGTTGGTTGCAGGCAAATGTGTGATGTTCAAATGGGATACTACTCCTTACTCATTTAGAAAAATTACAAGTGAACCGATTAAATATGTTGCACGTAACGTGATGCGATATATGTCAAATAATCCTTAGTGAATATATATATCCATGAAAAATAATGTAGCATTTTCATGCATATGAAATTCTATAATAATATATATGGTACTAACTCTTGTAATTTTACGGGAAATTTTATAAAAAAATACTTTATCACGCTACTTGTAGAGAATTCTTGAAAGCTTAAGGCGTGTCAGATATTGTCCTTGAGAATATTTCACCCGATATGTGTGTATTCTCCAGGATTCAATATACTCTTCTAGTACAAAACTAGGAACCAGAATCTAACAAAAATCTAACTTAAGAGAAAGATAAGTGAAGGAGTATCTCTATTCTTCTATCCACAAAAGTCAAATTGTTATGTTTTGTGGTAATAAAAGGTTAATAAAAGATTAAAATGGTATTGACAGTAAAGAACATGTTTCAATGTCATATAATTAGCCACTTAGTCAATTTGAGAGCAATGAAAAATCTTTATTTCAAAGATTGTGGAAATAATCCAAGAAGATTATTTTCTTTTTGAGATATTATATTGGTTTTCCTCACAAATATGTGTCTTAAGCTTTATGTTCAATACATGAGTAAAGATTATCAAATCTAATTTTGCTTTTTATGGGAAAAATATTTGAGATGTTCTGATATAATTTTGAAATTGTGTGTTAAACAAATTAAACTTGGGGAAATTTTGTGAAATATACACTCCCTAGTGGAATAATAAGTCTAGTTCAAATTTCTATATAAGTTACTTAATGTGATCTTAGATCCTTGCCATGCTTATATAAATGGATGTATAATTTTGATTAGGTATTTCGAATATCCTATAAGCTTTTGGATTTTCACAAAAATATGAAGATTTTAAGTATAAGCTTTTGAATTTTATGAAGATTTTAAGTACTGCCTTTCTTAAAGTAAAAACTATCGTCTCAAAATCTCATAAACTCTTAGGATATTTATAAAAAAATCACGACATTAAATAATGCTTTTATCAAAGCAGAAGTGAAATATCGAAGGGTTGTCTGATGTTTATGGCGATCAAATATATCACAAGAAGGTCAACATCATTTTTTATTTGAAAAAAATATGCTATATATTAACGATCCTCAAATTACAAAATAAATTAGGAGAGAAAAATCAAGAAAATATATAAATCTGTACTCACAAACCACAATCTTGATAAATAAAATATATCACTTCTTTATTTATTTCGCAATTACAATTTATTTTTCATACTTAGAAAAAATTTATTACAAATAGTATTATACACATGGTTAGTGTAAATAAGATACATAAAAAATCTTCATGTTGGTATGGCTTATTGGTATGACTTGTTGGTAAGACTTTATCAAATAATATCAATAAAAAGGTATATTATATCACTATTATCATTAATGAAAGTAGTTGATTAGATACATATAACACACATTAATCACTATAAATATAAGTGCTAACACCAACAAGAAAATCACAACAAAGAAAAATCTCACAATATGTCTTCCTCATCACAATATCACTTATTATTTTGCTTTTTCCTACTTAGTTTTTCATCATTGATCAATTCACAAGAATATTTTGTTGTTATAGTGACTAATGAAACTAAAGATACAGTTAACACAAGTTGTTCTGTAGATGGAAAACCTAAGATAGATACTCCAATGGAATCAGGAGTGTCTTATCAAATGTCACCATCCTTTAATCCCAAAGGAAATAATACCGTTTCTTGTGAGATGACATTACGTGAAAAACATGGAGTTTTCATGTTGTTTGACTCAAATGACAAGAAAACTTGTCACACTCCTGATGAAGATTGTGAGTGGAGCATACGTGAAGATGGATTGTGCTTGTTGGTTGAAGACAAATGTGTGATGTTTAAATGGGATACTACTCATTACTCATTTAGAAAAATTGCAAATAAACCGATTAAATATGTTGCACGTAACACGATGCAATATATGTCAAATAATCCTTAGTGAATAAACACATCCATGAAGGATGTAGCATGTTCATAATCATGCATATGAAATTCTATAATAATATGATACTAAATTACTCTTGTTATTTTGGTTTATCTTTATGTGTCTAATGTCTCTATAACATTACTTTAGCCTTAATAAACTTTAAAATTGAATCGAATCAACCAATATACAACCTGATTCACGAGTTAATCTATATATGTTGTGTATACATATGAATATTCTTTGTGGATTATGAAGGATTGTAAAGGATCATATTTCTATTTTTACATTTTAATAGAAAAAGAATGACGAATAATTTACCTCTTTTTACTTTTAATAAGAAGATTAATGTAAGCATAATAATACCGCATGTTGGAAAATATAGAAATTGAGTTTAAGAATAATTTTGAATTGACATTAATTGTACAATATTTTTTTATCATCAAATTAATTTGTATTTAATTAAAATATTTTAAAAGTATACAAAAAATTATAACAGTAAGTGTATATAATTTAGGTCCATAAAAGTAATACGTTAACCCTAATTATTTTTTTGTTTGACCATTAGCTCATTAGCTGAAGGAAAAACTAATGAGTTATAAAATTAAATCATACGAAATAACAATGTCAATTTTATCATGGCCTTCTCACTACCGATCCAATGCAAGGATAAATATCTCAACAACTAGAATATCAACAAGTAAAAATATTTAAAATACCGCACAAATTAATCCAAACATCATAATTAATTAAAAAAAAAAAATCAAAACACATTAACCAAAACAAAAAAAAATCCTCATAAAATCCAAAAAAAAAAAAAAACCAACAATAACATAAATACCTAAAAATACTATAATATAAAAAAAATTTCAAAATCTACTAAAAAAAAATGCAACTATTCCATCATCCTAGAATTTGGCATCATCATCTTAGCATTACCAAAATTCTTAGCCATATCAGGATTTTGTTCCATAAATTGTTTAAGCATATCTTGATTCTTAATTTCCTCACTTGATGGAAGTCCCATTTGTTTTTGTCTTTGATCAAACATCATTTTTTCAACTGCTGCTCTTGTTTCTGTGTCCAAATCAGACAATTTACTTGGTTCTGGTTCCACTTTTTGTGTGTCAATTTCTTGTCCACCTTTGAATAAACTTTTCCACCAATCAGATTTGTTTTGTTTTGTTAAAAGAATTGAAATCTCTTTTTGATCTTCTAAACTCCAATAACATTCATCAACTTTAACTCCCTTGAAATATTCACCATCTAATATTAGTGGTTGGTTTTTTAGTCCAACTTTGAGAGAATTGGTCTTGAATTCCACAATTATGAATCTTGATTTTGTACCTAAGATAAAAAAAAAAAAAAAAAATCAAAAATTTCATTAAGGATATTCAGATAATTTATGGTATATGACAATAACAAAAAATCAATAATCTATGTTAAAGGATTTAAAAGGTACTAATAGATTGTCACGATTGAAATTTAAACATGTGATCTGAAACATATTTTTAAATAAGCTATCTAAAGCAACCCCTAAACGTTTTTCTTATATTAAAGGGATTCAACGATTTATATATAATCAGAAAAATTATTTTCGCCCTATAAAACACATAATAAATTAAATTATTATATACCTGGAGGAACAGGGACATTGATGGTAACTTCTTGAAGAGATTGTCCCCATGAATAATTCTCCATATCAAGTCCATTGGACTTATTTGGCTTAAGTTTCACTTCTTTTGGGGTTGAAGATGAATTTTCTTCTTCTTTAGGGGCTAAAGTAGAAGAGTTTTCTTCTTCTTTCTCAACAATCTCCATGGTTTGTTCTTGATTTTCTTCTTGATAATCTGAAAGAATTGCCATTCTTGAAAAAAATATTAAACAATTTTTTATCACAAGTAGAAGAGAAAGTTATGTGAATTGATGTGAGAATTTGGGAGAATAATTGGGTGTATATATAGGGAAAATAAAATCCGTTTTTGTTAAGAATTAGAATCCTTGGTGTAAAAAAAAAAGAATCCTTAGTGTAGTTGGAAAGTCCTTAAAGTTATTATTAGCCGACTTAATAACCTTTTTTTCTTACTTTTTATTGATTTATTTTCTAGAATTTCGAATTGTAAAAGGAAAGAAAAAGAAATATTTAGTGTGAATTAAATTTTATATTAGAAAAAAGGCAAGTATTATACTTTTCCTAGTAAACCGACTCTAGACTTCTTTTCCTAATTAATTAATGCTTTAGGTAACTTTATTTTTTATTTTTTATGTTACTAGTTAACCAAAGAGATAGATAAAATTAATTTATTTTTTAAATATAAGACTTTGTTTGAGTCCTACATGAATAAATATTTCTGTTAGATAATGGTATTTTTTAAATATGTCTTAACCAAACGAGGGGTGTAGTGAAATAGATAAAAAAATACTTTATTTTTTTAATTATAAGATGCAGTTCAAATCCTAGATATATAAATATTCCCGTTAGATAATGGCTTCCCTTAAATATGTCTTACGGGAATTGGAATTAATCGATTTTTTAATACGAATATTAAATATTGAGTGGAAAATGAAAAACAACATGGAAATTATGTTTAATTCCCACAATGTTGTAAGAAATAAGGGGCGACACCTTTTATTTCTTTTGCTTGTCGTTTAATGTCCGATATTTATATTAAAGTCTCTATTCATTTGAATTTGAGTCACATGACCCTCTAAAGAAGAAGGGATGTTATTGAAAAAATAATAATCTGTTTTTCCATAGCTCAAGCCCTAACTATGACGTCTAATTAAGAATTAAAAAATTATATTTATCTTACTATAGTTCTCTCTGATGAAGAGTATTCAATCTAACTTTTGTAGGACTAAGATAAAGGGAATAATTAATACTCCTCTTTACTTGAATTATATAAAATAAAGACAATTTATGGGTAACATTGAGTTTATAATCTATTCATGACTAGTGATACAAAATTTCGAATTTTAATTCAAATAGATAATATATCATAGGTTTTTTTTTTTTTTTAATATCTTTCTTCTGAATTGACACAATGTTTTTAGGCTATAATTCAATCAATAACGAGTCTCACGGTATGTTGTTGTTATTAACACTCAGATTTCCTTTTCTTTCTCTAATAATTTACTATAAATACACTCCTTTTTTAATATTAATTAACACATCAATTCACTAATTTTTTTCCTCTTTTAATTTACTTAAAAAATGGCAATTCTTTCAGACTATACTGAAGGTGAAAATCAATCACAAGCCAAAAAGGTTGTTGAGGAAGAAAAACAAGAAGAAATTAAAGAAAATGAAAATCAAGAATCAATTAACACTTCTTCTTCTTCTTTAGATTCAAAAAAAGAAGAAGAAAATAAGAAATTAAAGCCAAATCAATTTAATGGTCTTGATATGGAAAATTATACATGGGGACAAACTCTTCAAGATGTTACTATTAATGTCACAGTGCCACTTGGCACAAAATCAAGATTTTTAGCTGTGGATATCAAGAACAATTCCATCAAAGTTGGACTCAAGAATCAACCACCAATTGTTGAAGGTGTGTAATTAGATAATTTTGTTTATATACATATATACATCGAAGCAGATTCAAAATTTAACATTTATTAAAATCAGTACTAATTTTTAACGTATATATCTAAGTTTCGTGTCAAAATATTGAAATCAGATGAATTCATAACTTTTTAAACTAGATCCGCTACTACATAGCATGAAATGGGATTGTCACACTTTCTAAAATACAATGAGTTCTGAATCACAAATAACCAGTCAGATTCACTATTTTTAAAAATCATATACATAAATTATACAAAGTTATAAGCGCATTATACATATATATTATACATATGCTGTCTATTTTTAGTTTAAGCAGCTAGCTAGGTGACCTATTTAGGTTGATTTTTTTTCTTCATATATAGTATGTTTGTACTTCCTATCGAGTTAAACTGGTTGTTTATATGCTCTAGACAAATTTACTTGCATTATGCAATAACTTTGTATTTCTCGAAATAATATACGAGTAATATCTCTTTAAAGACAGTTTATTTTGTTAACAAGGTGAACTATTGGAGCCTGTGAAAGGTGATGAATGTTTTTGGAGTTTGGAAGATCAAAAACAAGTAACAATTCTAATGACTAAAAGGAATCAATCTGATTGGTGGAAAAGTTTGTTCAAAAATAGCCCTGAAATTGACACACAAAAAGCTGAGCCAGAGCCAAGTAGGCTATCAGAATTGGACTTAGAAACAAGATCAGCAGTTGAAAAAATGATGTTTGATCAAAAGCAAAAGCAAAAAGGGTTACCAACAAGTGATGAGATACAAAACCAAGATCAAATCAAGAAGATTATGGAAGAAAATCCTGAAATTGCTAAACATTTTGCTAATTCACCTGCTAATGCTAATGGTAAAGGTGGAATGTCTAATATTAGGATGATGTCAGGTGGCGGCGGATTGATGCGTTAAGTGGGAACTTGATGATGAGTCAATCTATCTATATGTCTTGTTTTTACTGTTATATCATAAGTTATTTCATGTTTTAGTTTTTTTTTTTCTATTGTTTTTCGAGTTCGTGGATTTGAAATTATGATCCCAAATGTTTGGAAGCTATTTTCCTAGTTTTAATTGTTGAAACATGATATATAATCACAATGTGTGTTGGCAAATGATTTATTTGTTGAAGATGAGTCGATCGACTTATATGTTTTGTTTTTACCATTAAAATCAAGAGTTACTTTACGTTTTAGTTCTTTTTTTTTCTATTGCTTTTTGAGTTTGTGAGATTGGAATTATGTTTTGAAATGTTTGGGAAGCAATTTTCCTAGTTTTAATTGTTGAAACATGATATATAACCACAATGTGTGTGACGACAAGCAAGTTATTTGTTGAAGATGAGTCGATCCATTTACATGTTTTGGTTCTATTTTCATATAAGAAGTTACTTCATATATTGCTTGACATAAAATGAATTATAAATTTATTTGTCTTTAATCAATTCTTTTTCACGTGATAGATGTTTGATAAAACTATACAATTCTCTTTTTTTTTCATGTTTAAGTTCTTTTCTATTGCTTTTCGGGTTGGTGACTTGGTGTAATTGGAATTAAACATTTCCTATTCATTTTTCAATAAACAATACGTAATTAACTCTTGATATAAAATTAAAAATAAAATTTGTCTATAAATTAACTCATCATGTCCCGAAATAAATTCGAGATTATTTTTTAAATCTATACTTATCTTCATAGTGAGACCGACAATATATATATAAAAGGCCCGAAAATGAATTCACTACCATATCACTAGACAACAATCCCTTACAAGACTTTTTTTTTGTCTTAACAAAAATGATAATCTGAAGTTCTAAATTTTTTTTTAAAAAAAGTGAACATCAAATGCAGTTATAAAAAATTCCCAGCTACAAAATCATTTTTTGTCTTAACAAAAATGATTTTATTAATTCATAATCTGAAGTTCTAAATTTTATTTTAAAAAAGTGAACATCAAATGCAGTTATAAAAAATTCCCAGCTACCAAAAAAGTAGTAATTGTTAAAAAAAAATAAAAAATAAAAAAGATCAAAATAAATAAAAATAAAATACTATAAGGGTAATAAAGTCATTCACTATGTGATGTAAACTGATCTCTGCTCATTGAACAGCAAAGAAAGAGATGATTTTGACACAGTTGAACTACTAACTGCAGAAATCAATCCCCACAATCAAAACCTTAAAAACCCAATTTCCATTTTTGTCCCTTTCATATCCCCTCAGATTTCTCCATAAAAAATTTCCCACTGTTTTACTATTCCCAATTCAAGAAACCTATTATAGGCTTAAAGGTCAGTTTTTTGATACATATATGGCAATATTTTTTCTTGATTTGATATGGGTAGCTGCTAAAAAGTTGTGATTTTGGGTATACCCTTTTGCTTTTCTTCGACAAAGTTTGAGTTATTTGTAGTGTTGATTGATTTTATTTGGATTTGTGGTGAAGAGCTGAAATTTGGGGTTTTGGGTATTTGAGTTGTTGTGTATGTGATTCTGGAGCTTCTTAGAATTTGTTGGTTTGAGTGGTGGAGTTGGTTTTATTTGATGAAAATATGTTGGTTGAGAAAAGGAGTGATTTTTAGTATACCCAGTAGCTTTTCTTGGACAAATTTTGAGTTATTTGAAGTGTTGATTGATTTTATTTGAGTTTGTGGTAAAGAGCTGAAAATTTGGGGTTCTGGGTATTTCAGTTGTTGTGTATGTGATTCTTGAGCTGCTTAGAGTTTGTTGATTTGAGTAGTGGAGTTAGCTTTGTTTGATGATGCCACTACCAAGAAGGAAAAAGTTTGTTGGTTGAGAAAAGGAGTGATCTTTGGTATACCCATTAGCTTTTTTTGGACAAATTTTGAGTTATTTGACGTGTTGATTGATTTTTTTTTGGCTTTGTGGTGAAGAGCTGAAATTTGGGGTTTTGGGTATTTGAGTTGTTGTGGATGTGATTCTTGAGCTGCTTAGAGTTTGTTGATTTGAGTAGTGCAGTTAGTTTTATTTGATGATGCCACAACCTAGAAGAAAAAAGTGGACTGAGGCAGAAGAAAGAACTCTAATTGATAAGTATGGTGAGATGTTATGTGATGGGACTTTAGCTAAAATGAAAACTAGGGAAAAGAAGTATAGACCTATAGCTTTACATGTGAATTCTGTGCACCATGTTCATGATCCGATCACGTATCCATGGCAATGGACTTGGAAGGATGTGTCCACTAAAGTGCAGAACATGAGGCATCAGTATACACTGGTGAAGCAGAAGATTAAGAAGCCAAACTCTGGGGAGGAGTCGGGTGCTGGGGAGGAGTTCGATTGGATGGAGGGGCTATCTCATTGGTCGAACTTTTTAAGGTATAAGGAAGTGTTTGGGGATGTCAATACACTTGTCTTCAATTGTAGCGACTCCATGGCGGTTGTAGGAGATGGAAATGAAAATAGTGGAGGATTTGATGGGAGTGGTAATGGTATGGGGATTGATCAATTTGGGCATCTAGGTCATGCTGGGGATGGTGATTTTACGGGAGTTATTAATGGGGCTGATCATGGTGTTACAGGTATGGAGTTTGATTATGATGGAGAAGAAGGAGAGGAGAATTTCAATGGTAGTATCAGGAGGAATAATCATTTGAAGGAAGATGCAGATAGTGGATTTGTTTACGAAGATATCGAGCCAACTGGATCTGATACGAGAAAGAAGAAGAAACTAAAAGGGGTGGAGAAGAGGGCGTGGGGTTTTCTAGCAACACAGTTGGCACAGTTAAAGGAAATGGAAGCTCGGTTTGAGCAGCGTGAGGCTGAGAGGGAGCGGGAGCGGCAGAGGAGAGAACATCTTAGAATAGAACTTGAACAAGAACGTGAGAGAAAATGGGAAGAAAGAGAAAGAGAGAGGGAGGAAAGGGAGAAAGCGAGGGAGAAGTTGCAGAGACAGAGAATTCAAGAATGGGAAGCAATGGAGAAGGAAAGTGAGGAAAGAGAGAGGAGGAGACGAGAGGAACAACTTATATTTGAGAGAGAACGTGAAGAAAGAATGCACAAGAGGAGATCAGATTGGAAGAAGAGGATTGACGAGACGTTAGGTCAGCATCGAGTTGAAATGAGCCAGGTCCAGACTCGGATACTTCACGAACAACAAAATCTTACTAGTCAGCTTCTTGGAATTTTTTCTCAGTGGACTGGTCATCCAACTGGGCTTTCTGATCATACAGGAGCTAGCACCCATTATCTTTCACAAATGATGCAAAACTTGCACCATGTCAACGGGATGGTTCACGGTGATGCAAGGGTTGTAGATGATGCTCAAGAAGACCAATTTATCGTTGATGGATAAATAAAAGCAAGCTCCTTTTAGTATTTACATCGATCACCTGAATAGGGAAGGTGCATGTACCTTGCAAGACATGAACACGTGTAAAGGTCAGTAACTTGTAATTGTATTATTTGATATTAGGTTTCTACTCAGAGCCTATGTATTTGAATAATGTTTCCCATATCCCCTTTTTAATGTAGCCAGTATAGAATGTAGAGTTCTCGGCCTTTAAGTTTTTATGTCGCCATTGTTCAATAAAATATTTTGATATATTTATATAATACCATCATTTTTTTTAGTGAACTTTCTTATTTTGTTGTTGTTGTTGACTGGTTCACAAGTAGAATTTAGTGTGCATTTCTAGCGCTACCCTTGGTTCCAAAAGTGTCTGTACACATCTATGTAGGTGGTAGCTTTATCTGCTTTTTCTGATTAGTGGAACATATGTCATGTTGTACGAGAAGTCCGTATTTATCACATCTTCTATGAAATCTCTGAATGTACTCCTTAGTTATCACCAAATGGCTCTTAGGCCAAAAATGATGTTAAAAGATGAAACTAAACAACTATGTTAGATAATCACTATTTACCAAATGAGCTCCAACAAAATCTCGCGTTGAAATAGGATTAAAATGTTTGGTCTTGGACCAAAAATATATGCTGGTGATCCAAGACTTGAAGAGTTTAACCTTGATTTCTGTCGTCATATTATAAGTTTATACTCTTATTTCCAGGCTACTACAATAAAAAAAACCTATGTTGTTCGCACTCTTCTAGAATACCACCATGTGCGTGCTGGATCCTCCAAAAGTAGTGCATTTTTGGAGAATCCGACACGGATATGGCAGCAATTCTGAAGAATCTGAGCAACAGAACTTACAAGTATCAATTTGATGTCCTCAAGATTCCTCATGACATACACAACTCATAATGCATTAGAATGATCAATGTAAATTATCTTTAAAACATTACTTACCTATCTATTATAAATACAACAATAACTTGAACCAACACAACTCATAATGCATTAGAATGATCAATGTAAATTATCTTTAAAACATTACTTACCTATCTATTATAAATACAACAATAACTTGAACCAAAAAGAAGTGAAAGACATTGAAAACCAACTGTACAAAGTAACAAGAGAATCTTGATACAGGCAATGACCTGTCTACACAAGGAAATGCTAGTCTGGAACAACAAAATTCAGTTCTTTTCTCATATTATCTGTATATATATTTCGAAGAAGCATGTCAATTGGATATTGGTTTCCACACTGTTAAATCTTTCGAAAGCCAAAATAACAAAAAGAATGATATCGAAATGTCCTCCTAGTGTAGCATTGGCTTCAACCTGTCAAAAACCATCACAGCTCATTTTTGCCTTCTGTTTTATCCAATGAGAAACGCTTCTATCTTCCTTCTTTATGAGTGAGTGTCTCCATCTTCCCTGTGCTCTCGTGATGATGCAATTACCGATCAAAACTCTACACCATTTGCTTCAAACCTCAACTGTAACCTTTGCGGTTTCACTTTCTTGCTTATAATCCATATCTATTGTTGGAACGATAACAGGTAATGGTATGGATGGATTGTTTCCCATGTCCTTTGTTTTGTGAAGGAGAAAAGTACCACAGAGGATAGTTATAAAACCACATAACTCTGTAATTATCTGTGTCGTATTCTGATGAACATAGTCCTGAATCCCAAAACGTATCACCAAAATTAGAGAAGTGGGGAGTTACAACTTTCCGATCAAATGAAAACACGAGAACAATACAGTATATACTCATTAGAAAATAGATAAGCTGATAATTCAATTAGAGTTCATCTTCCTAACATTTCGATTACAAATCCTCTAAGTTGCACGGACTCTTCACTTTCAATGCGGCACCCGTGTTGGATTCTTCAAAAATACACTACTTTTGGAGAATCCGACATGCACCCGTTGACATTTTTGAAGTGTCTGAAACATAGCAAATCCTTTGTCATGCTACTTGAAAAGCAAGCAAACTTTCTTTTCTCTCAAACATCATTTCTTTCCCTTTAAAACAGTCAATTTTGATATACCTATTTATCCAGTTATCCGCAGTATTGTTTAATTACTGCAACTACACATGACCAATCCATGTGATCTCAAAGAAGTGGAAACTGATAAAACTAAGAATTCTGAATAGCCATAACCACAAAACTTAATGTTGAATCACCTTAAACATTATCATGCTTGCAAGAATGGTCAGTGTTGTAAACATGACGTAGTATATCGGGGAAACCACAGCGGTGTTAAATGTGTCAAGTGCCTGCAGAACATACAATAGTCATGTGAACATTTATATTTTCAAAAAAAACAAGTATAAAGTAAGATGAGACAACATAAATTTGAGACTGAGACGTAGTTGATCAATTGACATGGTTTAGAGAAATTATGTAAAAATGGCACTAGATGAGAGGTATGACTAACTTACCCAAACCAAATCAACATATCAGAAAACCAATTTTACTTAGATTTCTAAAATATAAGGGAAGGCAATGTGAGTACCTTGTTCAAATAGTTCAGCTGCAATAGGCAAAAGATGAGGACAAGCACTATAAAAACCCATGTCTCAAAATACTTGAATTGATTTTGCCCTCCAATTGTGAGCTTTATAGCAATTCCTATTGCTTTGACACCCATAACCTGAATAACCATAAGAAAACAACCATGAGATATGATGTATAAAATGTACACATGGAACAGTGGACTACAGTACATGAAAGAGAATAACAGACCGTGAGAGAACCCGCAAGTGAACAGATCCCGATGTAGACAACCAAATGAGACTGCCCAAAACAAGGCACATACCGGACAATAAGGATAAGTATCAGCACCAGAACTGTGAAAGTGTAGGCGAGGAACCCTGTCCTTATCAAAAACCTTTTGGTTAGTTAACATAAACAAAGCATGTTGGAAAATAGCATACATCTGGTTTATAATTTGTAAATCCATCACTTCACTATACTTCTTTGCAGAAGATTTGTTTGTTATGTAAGTGTTCAGATAGGTAAATCTACAGTTTAGAAAGTCAATGGGTTCAAAATGGTGTGGTCTTGTTAGATGTATACGTTTTTCCGAAAAGATTTCATATGTATACATAAATTAAAAACGACGACATTTGGCAGAAGGTGCAATTAGCACGAAGGTCCTTGATCTACATCGACCTGTGTATGCATCAAGCTTGTAGGTGTGAAATTATGGTGAGTGAAGGTGTTAAAAGAAGACGAGTTGTCTTGAAAGACCTACAACTTCTTGAGATAGATGCAATGGAAGAAAAAGATCCATATACCTGGTATCTACTAATGGAATAGGATTCAGTTTTGTTAGAGAACTTATATTACTCCCTCCGTTTCACAAAGAATGACCTTCTTTCCTTTTTAGTCAGTTTAAAAAAAAAATGACCTCTTTCCTTTTTTGGTAACATTTTACTTTTAGCTTTTCACGTGGCATGTTTAAGACCACAAGATTAAGGGCAATTTTGTACATTTGACATAACTTTAATTTAGGACCACAAGATTCAAAAGTCTTCTTTAATTTCTTAAACTCCATGCCAAGTCAAACCAGACCATTCTTTTTGAAACGGAGGCAGTATAAATTTTACTACTATTATTCATATATTTAACTCATTTTTGCCTTTATTTTTATTTGGTATTGTGATGACATTATTGAGCTTATATGGAGAAGTGAGGATTCATATAGTCCACCCAACTTGTTTGGGATTGAGGTGTAGTAGTAGTATGTAGTTCGAACTGAAAGTGACCGATTCAATTGAACCGGCAGAACCCGTCCTAGACTCGCCTCTGCGAATAGTGGAAGAATGTAAATGACAATCAACTTGAATATACCTGGCTCTGTTGCTAGGTACCAAACATCCTTGACAGAGTGAATATTCTTCTCTAATGGGGCATGTAAGACAATAGTGACAGATCCAACCACACAGAGGAGACAACCAACTATACCAAACATATGCAACCTCTCCTTCAAAATAAAATGGGCTAACACTGCACTGCACATGAAAGTTATATCAGTATTGAACTATAGAGTTATGTGTTCGGACTCTTCATAAATGCTGCTGGATCCTTCAAAAGTAGTGTATTTTGGAGGATCTGACACAGGTGCGGCAGCACAATGAGCTTCTTTGATTAAGAAATCTACCCAGTGATGCTACATACAACGTACCTGACAATCATACTTAAAGCCCCTAAAGGTGTGACAAGTACTGCTGGGGCATATGCATAAGCTGCAAAGTTAGCTCCCTCTCCAACAATCACTACAAGAAGTCGGAAGAATAGCGTTAAATAAAATCATCAGTATTTCACAGATAAGTTCATGTATCAGACTCTTTAAGACAACTTATCCATGAGTTTTTTCATGATTTTCTGTGTTTTTTCTTCTTAAAGCATGTTCCATAATACATGTAGGTTTTCTCAGACATGCAACAACTACAGTGCAATCCCGAGCAAGTTGGAATTGGCTATATGTTCAATGAATTCATGCTAAAAGTTACAAGAATGAGTCATATGACTCTTACTAGATAACATTCCAGCCCACCAACAAGGTTCCAACAAGTAGGAATGGCCTCCTGAACCTGTTTCAAGATTCAACATAATTGGTAAGTCATAATAAGAGGGCAAATTTGCCTAACCTCAACAGCAAAAAGAAGCCAAATACTTTGATTGTATTAGACTTTTGGTAGTTCCTGCAGTGTTTGCAAATGATGCAGTATTCTAGTAACTACCTTTGAACGTCCTAGTACCGGACTTATAATAGTATTTTGGTAGAATATCTGTGTGTGTATTTGGTTGGGGAATGGATTGGTGGTATGCTTATATAGACTTGGACAATCCTCCCTTTACGAGCTAGCTTTTGGGGTTGAGCATATCATTGTTCAGTTAACCAAACTAAACTATATGTATTTAAACCATATATGAAGTATACCCTATGGGAAATTTAAAGAAATGAAGGTTTTTACAAGTATGTTAAACTTGATCTCAATTCAAAAACTCATGCTAATGTAACTTCGAGCATTAACACATAAAAAGGGCAGCGCGGTGCACTAATATTCTCTGGCTATAACTAGGGGTTGAGAAAAGACTAAATCACATTGAACTTGCATTTTTGCGGGAGACTGTTTACATGGCTAGATACAAAGGTATATTCCCATAATTGACATAAATAAACTACTCCATTCAGAGTTAGCCACATGTCACGAATTCCTTGCATACCAAAGCCTGGTATTTACGGGGAGAAAGAAGCGAGCCTATTATTCATCGAGTTTTGAACCATTTTCGAGAAAAAGAATAAACCTGCTCTTTTTCCATTTGCACCAGCCTTCTTTAGACCTTGTTTTTTTATAACAAAGCTGGAACCAATAAAAATACTGGATGATATTGCTAATATAACACCATGAACATTATCAGATACTCCCTCCATTTAATTAAAAATGGAGAGAAATAATAATAAGATAATAATTCTTGATATTCAAAAGCCAATTCTTTCCAACAAATAAAAACCCCTGCATATCAAAAAACCAAATTATTAATTACACATACAAGAGAAGTAATTACAAAGCAAAAAAATAAAAAAACTCAAACCTTATTCTTGATAAATATCCAAGAAAATATAAAATTTGGTAGATTTATGATAAAGAATGGATTATTTTTTTTAGTTATGTTGCTAAAATATATATCCTTTTCAATATTTTTCAACTTTTCTTTGACAAGTTTATTTGTTTGTAAGAAATTTTGAAAAAGGAAAAATGTTTCTTTTTCGTTTTTCCGCTCTCTTTCTCTCTCCTCTTTCTGCATAAAATTGCAGAAATGAGAAGAGAAAGAGAGGGAAGAAAGAAAAAAAAGAGATGATATCTTTTTTGTGTTTAGAGAGAAATTAATTAATCCTTTACCAAATTTTAGAAGAATTTTCAAAAAAAATGCTTCAAATTACATTAACCACTTATTTTATGGATTTTGCTCCTATAATATTGCATGTGTTTTTTGTCACCTTCAATTTTAGCCTCTAATTTGTATGTTTCTAGATATGTAAAGTTTATTCAAATTTTAATTCTTAGTTAAAATTAAGAAGTTCGACCCTCACTAACATTTTGATTGAATAGTTGTTATGTATTGTTTCGTAATGTATCATATCATATTGCGTTATGTTTATATTGTATAATACAATATTGTTTTGATGAATATAATATTTAAATAAATTGTACCGTTCTCTGTCATTATATAATATCACGTACTCATAATGAATGATAAACCCATTAGAAAACGAGGATATGGGATAAAACTACTATGAAGAATGCGATCACACAAAATTGATATAAGTATTACCACATAAATTGAGATAAAATGAAATGAGTAACAATCAAAACAAACATAATATTTAAACTAACAAAACAAAATAATACAACGATAACAACCATCCAAACAAGGTATAAGTACGTACCACATAAATTGAGATAAAATGAGTTATTTTTTTTAACTATCAAACAAGACTTCATATTAATTAATTAAACTAATTAGCTACTAGACTTAATAGTCCATTAAACCATAACTTTTGTAATTAGTAAAACTAATTAGATTAGATTAGAACTTAAACAGTTAGGGCTTTTTTCTGGTCTAATCAGCCATCAGTCATCACACTCTACCAGCAACACGCCGCGGCGGCGGCGTCTCCAAGTAAACTCGAAGAAAAACCATCACCGTTGAAAGGCCGAACGCTACCAGAGTCGGCCATCCGTAATCGAACTCCTGTAATCCAAGATGAACAGAAATGTAGCAGAGTCCGTGCAAAATCCCCAAATCAGTACTAACGGCCCTCGTCCTCACGATCATCAGAGAACAGAAAAAGCCTACGGCAGTGGCGGAGACAGAGATGAACACCGATACTCGAGGAATGTTGAGATTTTCTTCCTTCAGGAGCTCGAGTATAATCGGAGAGGCAATCGGTCCTATGGCGTTGAAGGTGGAAGTGTGGTGAGGTACAATCATCACTGCCGGAAAAGGATTTACATTGCGGAGGACCGATATGAGTCCGGTCAGAAGTACCGGCACAGCTACGGTGGAAACGAACCACAACGCGTGGATGCGAATAGCAGCCATGGCTAGGAGAAAGAAAATCAACGCGAAAAACGACCAGATCTTTTGCTCCGTTCTCATTTTCGTTTAGTATTTTGAGAAAAATGCAAATGTAAGGGAGTTGAAATGTGATCGGAACCAAGCGAACTCCCAAAATCCCGTCGGCGCAGCTCCGGCTGTTTCCGGTTGCCGATTGCGCCGATTGAAGAATTGCTTTGTATTGGGACCCACAATTCTATCCTTTGGGATTAGTCATAAAAAAATTCATAATTTACCCTTATTTTTTAGGCAAAATGGTCTTGTGAACTCTTATACTTGTATCGATTTGTATTCTAGATCATTCTACTTAATCTTTTGTCAACTAAATTCTTAGACTCAATTAAAACGAGACTTGTAAGTCCCTCCAACTATGTGTGTAGCTCATCACTCTTCATTACATAAATGACATGTCATATTCACATCAGATATATTAATATCATGTCATGATTATTTCATAACTATTTTTTTAAAATTATTTAATAAAAGGAAAAATAATAAAATTTTAATTTATTCTTTAAAGTATTATTTCACCATTTTCTATTCAACTTTTTCGTGAGCTTCATTACTCCGATTTCATGTTTTGCATTTTCATATGTTTTTATGTGTTTTGTTTGATCTATTGATATGTTTTTGTTTAATGAGCGAAAACAATGGTGAAGTTCTTAGTGAGCTATAATGGAAAAAATAAAACTCAGTACATCCAATTCTCCCCATTTCACTGCCAAAATCTACGAAGAAAGTTATCACCGTCGTTGTTGCCACTTTTGCCGGCAAAATCTCATATACTCTCTCCCTCACCTGTCTACATCTCTGTCGCACACCATCACCATTTTCCTTTCCTCCAACCTCCACAAAACCAACAACCTAAGTCATCGCACCACCAAATCTGGTCGAAAAACCTCTTCGTTGCCATGACCTGGCACCCTCACCCACCTCGTTCTCCTCTACATTGACCAGTGCCGCCTCTCTCTCTCTCTCACTCCACTATGAAAAAGTGGTCTCCGGCATGCACCACCAACGTCACTTCTCTCTCTCACTACACTGCGATTCAGTGATCCGGTGAGTACCACCAACGCCACTTTCTCCCTCTGCCCACAAATTACTCTCAGATTAGTATAAGCAAGCCACACTACCTGCAAAAATAGGTCAGGTATAAGAACAATGAAAGAACATTTAACCACCGCCTGAAACTGTTCATTTTTTATCAAAGTAGCAGTAGTTGAGCTGTAGCTTCCACTCTTACGTCCTGATCTTATCTTGGTCTCCAAAAGCCAAGACCTGCACAGCAGAAGCCACCATTCTAAGGGCCCGTTTGACCATAAATTTTCCAAGTAATATTTGGGGAGAAATTTGATAAATAGTGTTTATTCATACAATTTGTCATTATTTGGCAATTTTTTTTGGCAAATATCCCAAATTCCCAAATACTAATTTTTTCTAGTATTTGGACCAAATCTCATTATTTGGGATCTTTTAAAATTTAAAATTTTACACCAAACTTTTATATTTTATAAAAACACCCTCTATAGTAGTTATTTGTGTTGTATTACATAATTTTTTACGTGAATACCAAAGTAGTTATGAAATATTCAGTAAATATGAAAGTGATGATATGATTGTTGATGAAAATGATGAACAATTGACCCAGGTAATAAAGTAATGTGCTTTGTCTGCTTCACGATGTATGGAATGATGTTTGTTGCACTCACTCCAAACTACCACATTGCTCCAATGTCATGGACACTAGTTATTTGTTGCAACGAAGATCCATTGACTTCTAATACAAACTTATTGTTAGTTTTGATAGTTTTTGAAACTTATGGGTATAAATCACATTTTTCTTAAAAAGTCAAATATGTTTCCCAAATACTATGGTCAAACATATGGTGAAATTTCACCCAAATAATATTTGCCAAAATATTTGGAAATCTATGATCAAACGCTAGCTAAGTACTGTGTACAAAGTCCTTGGGAAAAAAAATACCTCCACCTTTATTGCGTTAATAATGTGAATCAATGGACTCAAGTTATGCCCAAGATCTGATAAATTAATGTTAATAGATTGTGAAGAAGGAAAAAAAAAGGTTGGGTTAGGGATGAAAATGGCTTAAAAGGATGGGATAGTGGGCGAAGAAGAATTTTTTTTAATTAATATGTCATTCACTCGCCTTAAGAGCGTGTAGTTACACACTTTTCTAACTCAGACATTCTAATGCTACAAAAGCTTGATCAATGGTCAGAGGAATTTGTTAAATTGTGTTTTATTGAGTTTAAGGGCTCATTTGACAAATGATTAAGTAAGAGGGTCCATAATACAAATTGGTACAAGTAAAAGGGTTCATCAGACCATTTTGCCTATTTTTAATATACGCGGCACAGTTATAATTAGGGGTGCAAAAACCAAATTGATGATTGATCGAATTGAAAAAAGTGGGTTTTTAATGGTTTTATTAAAAAAATTATCAGATTATTGATTTGGTTTTACTTTTTTAATCTTAGATTTTTGGATAAATCGATAACTCGTTAAGACGATAGTAATTTACTATTTTACTCCTATATAAATATTAAATATTAATCTCAGTATCTTACTAGTTATTGTCTTTTCCTTTTAGCTTTCGACTCATATTTTACTGTAACTTTGAATTTACAAAATGTCAATATCAAAAGTAATAATTGTAATCATCTTAATTTCTTTTTGTGTTGCACTTGTATAGTTCATTTTATGTTAGTTATTACTATTTCAACTTTTTACAAAACGTCAATACCGAAAGTAATAACTTTAATCCTCTTAGGGGTTGTTTGATAGATGGATAGAGTTATATATGTATTAGTAATGTGAGTATTTGTTATGAAAGTATTAATAATGTGAGTATTAGTTATACAAGTATTAGTAGTAATGCGGGTATTAGTTATGCGGGCATTAGTAATGTGGGTGTTAGTTATGCGGGTATTAGCAATGTGGATATTATTAATGCAAGTATATAGTTATGCATGTATTAGTTATACAAGTATTAGCTATGCAAGGTTTAGTTATGAATAAATTATTCCTTTGGTATTGTTTTTTATATTAAAAATTAATAAAATTATATATTTTTTACAATTATACCGCTTCCTTATTTAACTTTGCTTTAATTTTCTATTTAAATTAAAATATTTCTTTAATTATGTAGAAGAAGAAAGTAGTAAATGGAAGTGATAAGGGTAATTTTTTAATTTTAATTTTTTATTCATGTATTAACTATACACGTTTAATTATTTCACCTTCTACTCCATATAAATAATACACAAATTTCCTCATAACTTATACATGTAGTAGTCATACAATTTTCAAAATTATCAACCAAATGTCGTATTAATTTTATACATAAATAACTTTTTTTCTTATCCACCTACCAAGCACCGTATTAATTATATAATGACTAACTTTTTTCTTATCCACCTACCAAACATTGTGTTAATTATATACATGAATACATTTTTTTCTTATCCACCTACCAAATGGCGTATAAGTTATATGGACTCTAATATATGGATAAAGCTTGTGTTTATCCGGCTACCAAACGACCCCTTAATTTCTCTTTGTGTGTTGTACTTGTATAGTTCTTTTCATGTTAGTTATTACTGTACCAACTTTATGAGCTTTCTGTAAAATTATTAAATAACATTATTATCGTATCACATAAAATTGTTAGAGAAGTCACATTTATTTAATAAACATTTTTTATTGATTAAATGAAAATTTGATAAAAAATATCTTATTCATTTTGTTATTAGTTTAGCATATCTAAAAATAAAAAATCAATAAATCAATAATATATACATCAAATCGAACCGACCAATACACATATGAAGAATTAGGTTTTGGTTGGTGGACTAGTGCGGTTCCTCTGGTACTCACTACTCAGTGTGTCATCCACTATGGAAAAAAAAAAAAAAGGCACGATTAAAAGTAGTAGAAATAATTGAGCCAAATGTACCAATCCACAAAAAAACCAAAAAAACAAAAATGGAAGCTCCAAATTTCATAAAACTGTTCTATTTCTTCACTTTTTTTCTTACCATTTTATTTATAATTACATCTGTTAATAGCCAATCACAATGCAATGATACAATAGCTAAGTGTAATGAAGATATGGAGTTTTTAATGGAATCTGAAATTAGCAAAAGATTTCTTGCAGAAAGAAAAAAATATATTTCTCCTGGAGCTTTGAAAAGAGATCAACCGGTTTGTAACGGCGGCGGAAGCGGTCAACCGTATTCGCGGAGCTGCCTTCCGCCGCCGTCGAATCCATATAGTAGAGGTTGTTCTAAGTATTATCGTTGTAGAGATGATCCTGAATGAGTATATGAATTTTATGTTTATATTTGTGTCTACTTATACTTATTATGATGTTGCATTGTTGTTGTGATTTATGAATGAATTTTGCTTTTTGGTGGGACCATTTTTCGATTTGTGCGTATTATCTTTGTGTAGAGGTCATATTATTTTTCTCTCTATTATTTCAATTTTATCAGATGTGTGCGAAGGGATGTGGTGCTATTGATATTGTTGATGTGATTCATATTTTTTAGTCACTAACTTAAGTAGTTACTAGAGGCGGATTAGGATTTTGAGTTTATGTGTCTTAGATTCTAATTTGATTCTTTTTTATTACTGAATTCTTGATAGATTGTTTATACATATTAAGTGAATTTGTTATTGAATTTTGTTGAACTCGTAGCTTCTATGATGGATTTGCCCCTATTGGTTATACCTGTGAATTTTTTCATTGGATGAGAACTAGGATAAAGATATCTTCTGAGATCGATGTTTTTGATTGGTAAATGAAAAATATGATTTAGCAAATCAAGTTATAGTAGTTGGATGAAATTTTTTAGTATTACATATTGGTCAATGGTCAGCTTATTAATTTCATGGATCATGTATTAAGTAACTCTAATAAATAGATGTTGGGGTAGCATAAATCTTGCATATGTTAGTCCATGATCAAGTCAAAATTGATCACGAGTTTAAGCTATGAGACTTTCAGATTTGAGGTTCTCATTGTAAACTTTGAAGATGATGCTGAAATTCATCAAAGACATTATCGATGTCTAAGTCATGATTATATGACTCCGACTGCAATTTCGACTCTGACTCCGACTCCGATTCCTTGTGTGTTGAATTGTTAGGTGTATCAATTAAGTGAATTTTGTTATGGTAAGATCAATTTAATAAAAGAAAAAAAATAATTTGAGCTGCATCTCAAATAAGCTACAATAATTCGTAATATACTGAAATAGATATATATGAGCTTATATACATCGATTGATGATGAAAAAGAATATTTATACGATCGATCATTATAATTATAAGTAAATCTCTATAACAAACATTAATCCATACACAAGCTTTGTGCTATTGAAGCTAATATAAGCACTTAAGTTCTTATTGCATTTCTAGTGTATTAGTAGAAATGACAATCAGTTAAACTTAAAATAAAATATAACCCATCCAATCCGTCCAAAATTTCACATAGGGAAGAGTTGTATTTATTAATGGGCTTATAAGATGGGCAATGTTCAACTTGACCCGCAACATCCCAATAGCCCAAATTGACCCGTTACTCAACCCAACCAGGACCCGTTAAAGTCAAGGTCAACTTCACAACTCACAAGAAATAATGAGATAACAAAGCAAATTACTAATTTTTTATTCCGTCGTGTTTGCAAAATATTAATTATTACAAGTTTAACAAAATTAGAAGGATCTTTTTTTTTATTAATTATACATCAAATCAATGAATTATAATATTTGTTATCAATTCATTTATTAGAGTAGTACGTACGGAGTAACAAATTGTGAATTATAATATTTGCTATCAATTCATTTATTAGAGTGGTACGTACTAACAAATTATACATTATCCGTCTCAATTTATGCAGTAATTTTTGAATTTTGAGATTCAAACAAATTTTTTATTAATTGTAATTTTTCATATATCTTTTAAATATATTAAATTATCAATTATTGTGACTTATTATACTTTTTACACAATTTTAAATATGTAAATTAAGGTTTCATACCCAATTTTACGATCAAAATTAAACTATTCAACTCTTAAAATTCGAATTGTGTCACGTAAATTGGGACTGATTATTGAATTCCATGTATTCACAGGGAGATGAGAGTTGGAGAGGTACAATCTGTGGGTCCCATATTTCCATTGTTTTTAAGGTACTAGGTTGGTGTGTACAATATAAATAAGTACAAGGTACTTTTATAAATGAGCAAAATAATATAATACTCCATTCTTATCAGAAATGAAGAAGTTTTCAACTAGTCCCTCCGTTTTAATTTATTTTTGCTGATTATTAACATGATACGAAATTCAAGAAAGTAAGGAACACTTCTAAATCTCGTAGTCTTGATTTAAGATACGTAAAATGTACCAAAGTTATAAAAAATAGTTGCCAAAAGAGGAAAATGACATTCATTTTTGAAACCTATAAAAGAGAAAAGTAAGACAAACAAATTGAAACAGAAAGATTATTTCTATATATCTATGAGCAGTAGTTGACCTTAACAAACTCATCTATCTGTTAAGGCTCTTAAAACTGATAACAATTATATTCAACAAGCATTGTGGAGTTCTAGAGCTGAATTTCGACAATGGATTATGATCTATTGAGTGAGAAAAAGGCGTTTGATGATTCAAAAGCCGGCGTTAAGGGACTAGTTGATGCTGGAATAGTCGATATTCCACGAATTTTCATTAGGCCACCTGATGAACTTGTTGATGAATTGAATAAATGCAAGTTACAGGTTCCAGTTGTGGATTTCAGTGGCATAGAAATTCAAGATCGGCGTAAGAAGATAGTTGATGAAGTGAAGGAAGCATCAGAGAAGTGGGGATTTTTCCAGCTGATAAATCATGGAGTTCCTTCGAGTGTTTTGGAAGGAATGATTGATGGTACCCGTAGATTTCATGAGCAAGATGTTGAAGTAAAGAAAGAGTACTATTCGCGTGATAGAACAACACGAAGAGTTAGATATGAGAGCAATCTTCATTTGTATCAATCACACACCGCAAATTGGAGGGATACGTTGAACATTTCTATGATACTTACTGGTCATATTGAACCTGAAGAAATACCGGTAGTTTGCAGGTAACTAACTATATCTATGCTTATGCGTGCTCTCGAATTGCAATTCTTTGTGTCCTGTTTTTTGCCTACAGGGCATTGAATTTTTATTAAGAACATATGTACTTTTTCAAAAAAATGTTCGTAGTGATTAATCTGGCAGTCCTCGAGGCGTTGTTAAGTCTAGCAGAGTAGAACTGTTGAAAAATATGCATAGCGGGAGCATTTCAGAATCATACTCCTTAATGAATAATAGATAACATAGCAAAGTGAACAAATATCTTCCAGTGGGTTGGACACCAGTTATGTGGTCTTGTGTAGTGATCCCAAATTAATACCCTAACTCTTTCAATACTTGGGTGAGAAAACCTCATTCGTTATAACACTTGGCCTCATGATAATGATCAACAGTACTCTGAAAGGAATCCGTCTCTACGATTATTTGACATGTTAGACAGGGTTATCTAAACTTAGTGATGTCTGATATTTTCTTAATAATGTCCAGGAATGCATCCATTGAGTACATCAATCATGTTAGAAAACTTGGAGACACACTTCTTGGCTTACTATCAGAAGCTCTAGGGCTAAAATCGGACTACTTGAAAGCGATGGAATGTGACAAAGGTAAAACATTGGTATGCCATTACTACCCGGCATGCCCACAGCCAGAGCTAACTCTTGGTACCGATAAGCACACAGATCCTGATTTTCTCACCATTCTGCTACAAGATCAAAGTGGTGGCGCCCTGCAAGTCGTGCATGATAACCAATGGGTCGATGTTGAACCGATTGAAGGAGGCTTGGTTGTTAATATTGGTGACTTTCTTCAGGTTTACAACAAAACACACTCCTAATATTTAGTGATAATGTTAAAAAATAGACCTGAAATATCATATTTTTGCGAGTTCCCTACCTGAACTATCACATGTTTGCGTTTTCTACCTGAACTATCACCAACTATTTATCAAAACACACTTCGACTAGCAATGGTGGAGCTAGAAATTTTAATAAGGGGGTTCAAAATCTGAGAAGTAAACACATGAACTAGTGGAAGGGGGTTCGACATCTATTATACATACCTAAAAAATAATTTTAACCATGTATAAATAGTAATATTTTTCGTCAAGGGGGTTCGGATCATTATATGCTGCCTCCCCCCCATCGACTGGTATTCAATGGTGCGTGGTGTACACTCTCTGTTTTGGTTTAAAATGGTGCCAATGGAACTCCTAGCTGATAACTAAAGAAACTAATTGGAATTTTTTTGTAAGAGACAAATGGTCAAAAACACACTTGAAGTATCCTTTTTTGCGAGTTCCCACCTGAACTGTTAGGTATGCTCGTGTTCTCTACCTGAACTACCACCAACTATTCATGAAAGTCAGCTGCCATGTGGGCGAAATTTCATGGATAAATTAAGTTGTCATGCGCCTTTTAGCGATTGTATTCAAACACTTGGACTAGTGTTTCGAATAAATAGTTGGTGATAGTTTAGATAGGAAATGCAAGCACCTGATCGTTCATATAGGAAACATGCAAAAAAAGTGATACTTCAGGTATGCTTTTGACCATTACCTCTAATATTTATCTTCATATTTCACAAATTTTGACTTATCTCAATCTGTTTTTTCTTTTGACAGATCCTATCAAATGACAAGTTTGTAAGTGTAAATCATAGAGTTGTAGCAAATAAGATAGGACCAAGGATATCAGTGGCATGCTTCTTCCATGGTGCTTTTGAACCTCCAAAGATGTATGGTCCAATTAAAGAGCTCATATCAGAAGAAAATCCCCTCCTGTATAAAGAATTTCTTGTGAAAGATTACATGGCTAAGTTTTTCTCCAGGCCAGTTCGTAAGTCTGGTCTTGATCTTCTAAGAATGTGAAAAAAGTGACCGAGCACCATGTCGCGGAAACCACCATAAACCTTCAGAAAAAATGTACAATAATGTATACCAATTATTGAGTGTGTTTTTCATATACAATTTAAAAAGAAAAAAAAAGAGTGCTTTTGTTATTCTGTTGTTTCTTTATAAATGAAAGGATAAATATAAAGAACATGTCATTGTGTCCTTTTTGTAAAGGCAAGCACATTGTATCCACTTAAAGTTTTTTGCTCTGTTGTAGATTGATATTCTGTTGTCATATTCTGTTACCTTTCATAATCGGTACATTATTTCGTATTGATGCCTTATTGCCTGGGGTCACTGCATTCATACATGTAGATCCTCGCAGATACGTAGACAATCCTCCTTAGTAGTGTTGAGACCTTCTGGTTATAACATCTTAAAGTATATTAAAAGATTCAATATGTCAAGTTGCAACACTAATTTATTCTTCTGATGTACAAGTTGTGTTGTTTAACAGTAAATTCCTTTTACAACCCTTCCGAAAAACGGATATCATTGTCCTACATTTTTTTAATTAAACAATCCAACTTTGACTATGCACATTAATACACCTCAACTCATCTCCACTTTATCAGTTGAACACTCCAACTTACAAAATGATCATCTAGACATCTCCAAAATTTATGTGTCACGTTAGCATCAAGTGTCCACGAGACACAGTGGGACGAGTTCAAGTGTTAAGTTGTCTGTTGAGATCAAGTTGAGGTGTCTAGACGTGTACTCTCAAAGTAGGAGTGTTTACTTGTTAGTTGGGGCCTAGTTTGAATGTGTGTATATGAATTATGCCTTCCGGATACTACTCTACTGAGACGACTCTGTTGTTGAATGAGAATGAGAATGATCAACGATTGCTGGAAAAGATGTAACGTTACTATGTTCATCTAAATATAACAGATGGATCCCTATCTTCTTTACTGTACTTTCTTCACCAAACTCCGCAATTTGCATCTTTTCTCCACCTTCCATAATCTGTCCATAAAATGGTTCTTGTAAGTAAGATCTGTAAAGTACACATGATAGTTCTGCGCGTCTAGCATGTATTTCATAATCATATCGCCAATGGTAACATTTTGAAGGCATTCTTCCAACAACATTAAAGCTCAATCCACGCGGATGCAAACCTCTTGAAGTTGGTACTTTGACAAACTTTCGAACACACCAGACAATCATTCCTAAGAATTTATACTCATTATGTGTGGGCATAGTAAAGCAGATAGACGAAGATGTTACTCGATTGATGCAAAAATCCGGAATCTCATTACTTTGGAGATAAATTTCTAACCCCTGCTTTATCAAACAAAGATGGAAGATTATTAGTATGGAAGAAGAGACGAGTTCATTTCTTAGACGTTCACTCAACTAACAACTTTTATATCAGAGAGTTACTCAACTTTGTTTTATAACAGAAAAGTGATCGTCTGAGTAATTAACTCCACTAAAGATAGATAGAGAGAGAGACTAACCGGATTAGGATTTTTTCTAGATTGAAATGGTAGAGTAGGTGCACTAAAGAAGTCTTCGTTGAACGGATTCTGGAGAGAAGTACAATTAACCATGTTGATCCGCTCTATAAAAGGGAGGTTATCCAACCCCGTAACATCTACCAACTTCTTGCTATTTGCAATCTCAAAAGTCCATAATTTTTCTAAATTTGATACTGATGGGAGTGTTTGAAGATTCTCACAATCATTCAAACATAAATACTCCAACAATTGTAGCTTCGAAAAATCAAAGGGCAGACAGAGGAAACTGTTACCACTCAAATTTAAATACATCAAGGACGACAAACTCCCAATATCTCTAGGAATATCAGCCTCGGAGAAACCACAATATGTAAGGATTAAAGAAGATATAGAACTTGACAAGGATTCAACACGATGGATTCTTTTTCGTGAAATGATACTCCTTTTGGCCTCTAAATTTCGACTTCCTACTTCCAAAGTTACGAGATCTTTTAGCATTTCAACTGATCCAGGCAAATGTACTATACCTGTATCACTTGCAAGAAGAGATGTAAGACCTTGCATTTCTCCAAGCTCAACTGGTAGTGTTTGTAAAGATGAACACCAACGAATGCCTAAGGATCGAAGGGATTTTAGATGGCATATGCTGCTCGGAAGACATGTAAGCTTTTTGCAACCATAAAAATCTAGATCAATTAGTCTGTGCAAATTTCCAATTGATTTATGGATCTCTGTCAAACTTGTGCAACCACGAAGCCACAAAGTCTCGAGACTTTGTGAACCATTGAAGTTTGGAGTTCTTACGAGGCGCTTGCTATCAGAGAGATCCAGCTTCTTCAAACTTTTACAGCACTAAAAGAAAAAAGCAAATACAGTTATGTAAGTTAAGACTTATCTTTCATTCAGCTAATGCAATAAACAGTACTAAAGAAACTGTAAAATAAACAGTTAACAATCAAAAACACACTTAAAGTATCTCATTTTTTCGAGTATGATGAAATATCATCATCGTTCAGGTAGGAAAAGAGAATAGTTGATAGTTGAGATGTGTTTCGATAAATAGTTGGTGATAGTTCAATTATGAAACTCGAAAAACTGAGATACTTTAAGTGTGTTTTTGACTCTTTACTCTAAACTAAAGTAACAAAATTACCTTCAAATCCGCGCCAAATTCTTGGATATTACTCCCTTGCATTTTAAGAACTACAAGTTTTTCCGCAGGAAAATGTGATGGTATACATTTTAAAGGACATTTTTGCCAAGACAACCATCTGAGCTCCTTGGATAACAGCTCGAAATCTCCATTAATATGTAACTCATCGATTTTAAGCACCCTCAAATTTTTCATTTTCTTAAATGTCTTGGTGCTCAGGTTCGCGCCTTTTAATGCCCCTGGATCTACCATCAGTACTTCTACTTTTTCGGAACCCTGTAGTTTATAAGCAAATATTTATCAAATTATTTATAAAAAAAAAAATGACGAAAGATAAAGAATTTACTGACTTTATTTCCTTGTAGAACATCTCGGACTTCTTGAGGTTTGAACAATCTACTCCGTTTTCCAGAGTCTCGAGGTGATTCCATACGAACAATTTCTCTTCCCATATCTCGCACTAGATCATGCATCACCAAATAACGCCAATCCCTTTGGAGCAAGTTCCTTTGGACTAAGGTTGAAATTGCACTTTCAGAATAAAAACCACACGCATTTAATGTTTTGATAACTTCATCCTCAAAAAATCCATGGAAGGCACACGCGATATCAAGGAAAACACTCTGAGTATCACAATCAAGTCCGTCAAAGCTTATCTTAAGGATCTTTTGAATATCACAATGAGGAATTGCTCTTAGTTTTTTGAACTCGTATCTCCATTCTTCTACGGATCTCCCTTGTAAATGTGACCCCAATGTCACTAGAGCTAACGGTAGCCCACCTGAATATTTGATTATGCTTTGTGAAAGCTCAACATATTCTTGTGGCGGAGAAGGACTACTAAAAGCATGACAAGAAAAAAGTTGTTGAGCTTCATCTTGATTTAAAAGTTTTGCCTTGTATCTCTCATTTTCTCTAATCCGAGATAGCAAATGCTTGTCTCGGGTTGTAATAATTATTAAACTGCCAGAACCAAACCAACTTATTTCTCTTGTCAAGGATTCTAATTGGCTCATATGATCCACGTCATCAAGAATAATTAGAACTTTCTTTGACCCAAGTCTTGCTTTGATTAGATTAACGCCTTCAGAAACACTACTAACTTTGACGTCCTTAGTTTTGAGAATTTGATTTAGTAGTTTATCTTGTAACTTGACTAAACCAAATGCTTCAACTTCTGATCTAACATCTGAAAGGAAGCAACTACTATCAAATTGTCGAAATATTTGATTGTAGATAGCTTTAGCCAGGGTTGTTTTCCCTATTCCACCTACGCCATATATACCAACCATACGAACTTCATCTACACATCCTTTTTGGAGTAACAACTCTATATCTTCGACACGAGAATCTACTCCAACAGGGTGCCAAGCAACATCTAGAGGTGTCTGGTTTACCTCTAGTAGAACTTGTTTTACAATACTTTCAATAAATTTTGATTCATGTCTGCATATTAGCAAAAACAAAAGTTAGAAGAAAAAAAAAAAACAACTTTGATATTTGAAAAATAAAATAAAATGATGGCCAACTTATTGATTTTTGACCGATAAGTAACCTGTAACATGAGTAATACTTATAAGTCAGTTTGACCAGTTTATAAATATTACCCGTCAACAACATTTTGCAAATCCCATCCAGATAAATTTGCAGCCTGAGTAAGTGTATCCGTCCATTTTTTCATTCTCTCAACCTCGAATGATAGTTCCATAAGCATAGCCAAAGCTTCACCAAAGCATCCGGTTTGCTTGCGTACATGAGAAGGATGAACATCATAGAAAATAGGCAAAACTATTTGCTTTAACTTGTCTTTGCATTCGAGAATTTTAACAAGTTCATCAAGACACCAACTAGACGAAGCATAATTTTTCGAGAAAACAACAATGGAAACTCTAGACTCTTCAATTGCTTTCTCAAGTTCTGTTGAAATCCCCTTGCCTTTTCTTAATTCCTCGTCGTCTATGAAGGTATTAATTCCGACTTGACATAATCTATAATAAAGATGACCTGTGAAGGTTTTTCGAGTATCTTCACCTCTGAAACTCAGAAACACATCATAAGAGAAGTTGGAAGAAGTAGTTGATGATTCTCCTTGAGTATTCATATTTGATGACTAATATATGGAAGAATGAATAGCTATATATATAATATGCCATGCACATGCTATGGTTTTTTCTTGGTAACTTAACTAATGCTATAAATTCTTTAATTTATTTTGTACAATTATTCTTCATTAAATTTTGTTAATTGGGACATTTTTTAATGATTCTTTACCTTTTGTCTCATCTTTAATTTGTTAAAGACTTGAATGATAAAAAGTAAGATTCTTTCTTCCTTAAAAACTCAAAAAGTTCACCTCTCCACATAATTATATATGCTGATGTTAAGCTTGATGTCATAATCTTTTAATAATGGAATTGAAAACATCGATTTGTTCTCAATTCACAAGTTGGATTAAACTTTTTCTTTTCTTTTTACCTAATCAAGTAGTATCACATAAATTATAACGATAATTTTTTAAAAGAAAAAATACTTTGTATTAATAGTAAAAACTAGGAAACTTTGTCGTAATAAAACTAACTACTAGTCTATTGCAACTATTAAACAACTAATAAAACTAATTGGATCATTCTTATTGCACCATTGGTCCTAATCCTATACCTATCAATATTGATGTAGAGGCGAATTCAGAACTTAAAATTTATGAATTCTTATAAAATAATTTAAAATTTATGAACGATAATAATTGAGTTCATAATCAAATTATAATAATTACTTAATGATTTTCTTAGTACATATAAATAATATGAATAAAATCTATTGAGTTCACACGAACCTCTCTATAGTGTAAAATCAGTAATTTTGATCCAAAATAAACTTTGTATGTATGATAAGAAATTTGTTTGTTATGTGTAAAAAAAATATTCGGAACCCGATCTGACCAGTAAATGCTTTTTATAAAATTCAGAACCTATAAATGTAAAATCGAAATGCCAGTAGTAGTCATAGTATTTGGAACAAAGAAAAGCAAGGGAATAACAAGCCATATCTTCTGCTCCAACTTCATTTTCTTATAGTATTTTGGAGGGAAAAAGGGAATAGAAATTAAATATTATCAGAATGCCAACCAAATATTGATATTGTGCTCTATCTTTACTGTTGAAAAAAACAAAATGTAATTTATTTATGCAGTTTTTTTAATCTTCCAGGGGTCCTATTTTTCTATAGATTGAATTATCTTAATATTTTATGACAAAATACTGTAAAGTGGTGTATGACTGTATGGCATATATACCATTTGTATATTCCTCAAAATCATGATAATACCATTTGTTTCTAACTTTTGAATTGTACTAATTGAATAGATTAATTGTACAATATACTTTTGTTTAGTTCAAAGGTTTCCTCTTTGTACTATAAGCTTTGGTGTCTATTGTTTTCCACATTTTATGAGGTGTTAGGACTAGAAAAAAGGCACAATACATAAATTTAGATTCAAACTCGATCTTAGTTGAAGTGATCATTTAGAGACCTCCAAAATTTATGTGTCACGTCAGTATAGGGTGTCCACGAGACACATTAAGGGTGAGTTGGAGTGTTTAATTAGCTATTAGTTGAGATGTCCAGATGTACACTTTCAATTAGTTACGCTTGCGAAATTTTAATTGGATGACAAAACTAGCTAGGATCGAAATTTCGAGTGTTTGGCATCTGACGGATGAAAAAAAAATCTGAATGAAAAATACTTTTTAGCAAATCAGATTGTAGTTGGATGAGAATTTTGAATAATACAGATTGATAGTAGTGTCTAAATATACAAATACTTTAAGAACAAACTTTTTTCTTACGTAACGAACACAAGAAAATAAGTAAGAAATCTAATTATTCTCCGGAAAAACATTTTCCAAAAAGACATTTTAGAGGCACTGTTATCATTTGGTAGATCCAGGTCCATGACCTATTTCTATGGAACACATTTTCCACGGTACTGAACACACTCTCAGAAATTTGCTCGTTGATATGCTCTGATACGGACCTCACTTGTAAGATTTCACTGGATGTGTTGTTGTTTGAGTTGATATGCCCTGCTGAAAGTCTTTGTGGATAGGTGGGAGTATAAGAATGATCCACAACTGCCGGGAAAGAAGTAACATTACCATTTTGATCTAAATATAATAGATGTACTCCTATCTTCTTTACTACGGCTCCGCCAGTGCGATCCTCTACTCTGATCTGTTCCCCGCCTTTGATGATGTTCAGGCCATTAAAAGGTCTACCATTTGAGAAAGATAAGTAATATACACATGATACTTCTCCCTGACTGTCAGGTACCCAATTAATCATGTCGATCTCATATATTGAAGGGAGGTTGTCCAATCCTGTAATCTTGACCAGTTTTTGGCAATTCCTAAGTGCAAGAGTTGTAAGGTACTCTAAATTTGATATTGACGGGAGTGTTTGAAGATTCTCACAATCATTCAAACACAAGGACATCAACAATGGTAACTTGGAAAAATCAAAGGGTAGATAGAGGAAACTGTTGCCAGTCAAATCTAAACAAAGTAACATGGATAATTTCCCAATATCCCTAGGAACATCAAAACCACAATATGAAAGGTGTAGAATCGAAATATATTTTGACAAGGATACTATGGAGCGTACTCTTGTTTGAGAAAACCTCCTTTTGGCCTCTAAATTCCGACCTCTCACATCCAATCTCGTAAGATTTCTTAATATTTCAACAGATCCAGGCAATTGTTTTATACCTGTATGACGTGCACGAAGAAGTCTTAGGCTTTGCATATCTCCAATGTCAGCTGGCAGTGTTTGTAAAAATGAGCAGTAATTAATGTACAAAACTCTAAGGGATTTTAGCTGGCATATGCTGCTCGGAAGTTCCGTAATCTTTTTGCAACCATTCAGTTGAAGATAAGTTAGTCTGTCCAAATTTCCTATTGATGGATGGATCTCCTTCAGACTTGAGCAATTCTCAAGCCACAAAGTCTCGAGACTTCGTGAACCGTTGAAGTTTGGAGTTTTTCTGAGGTGCTTGCAATCAGAGAGATTCAGCTCCTTCAAACTTCTACAATACTAAGAAGTAAACAAAATATTGTTTCAATTAAGATTTTCTTTCTCTTAAACATTACACCTAAAATTGCAGAATTGAGTAACGAACCTGCAAATTCAAACCAAATTCTTGGATATTGCTCCCTTTCATATTCAGAAATACAAGTTTCTCAGATGGAAAATTTGATGGTATACATTTTAAAGGACATCCTTTCCAAGACAGCCATCTGAGCTCCTTGGACAATAGCTCAAAATCTCCAAAGTTCAAGATTTCTAAGGTACTTTAAATTTGATATTGACGGGAGTGTTTGAAGGTTCTCACAATCATTCAAACACAAGGACATCAACAATGGTAACTTGGAAAAATCAAAGGATAGATAGAGGAAACTGTTGCCGCTCAAATCTAAATAATATAAGTTGGATAAACTCCCAATATCCCTAGGAACATCAGCCTCCGAGAAACCACAATATGGAAGGCATAAAAACGAAATAAATGTTGACAACAACACTATGGGGCGTACTCTTGTTTGAGATAAACTCCTTTTGGCCTCTAAGTTTCGACCTCCCACTTGCAATTCTATAAGATTATTTAGCATTTCAACAGATCCAGGCAATTCTTTTATACCTGTTTCACGTGCATTAAGAAATCTTAGGCTTTGCATATCTCCAATGTCAGCTGGCAGTGTTTGTAAAGATGAGCAGTTATTAATGTCCAAGATTGTAAGGGATTTTAGCTGGTATATGCTGCTCGGAAGATCCGTAATTTTTTTGCAACCATTCAATTGAAGATCAGTTAGTCTGTCCAAATTTCCTATTGATGGTGGATCTCCTTCAGACTTGAGCAATTCTCAAGCCACAAAGTCTAGAGACTTCGTGAACCGTTGAAGTTTGGAGTTTACTCTGAGGCGCTTGCAATCAGAGAGATCCAGCTTCTTCAAATTTCTACAATACTAAAAGTAAACAAAATATTGTTTCAATTAAGATTTTCTTTCTCTTAAACATTACGCATAAAATTGCAGAATTGAGTAACGGACCTGCAAATTCAAACCAAATTCTTGGATATTGCTCCCTTTCATATTCAGAAATATAAGTTTCTCAGATGGAAAATTTGATGGTATACATTTTAAAGGACATCCTTTCCAAGACAGCCATCTGGGCTCCTTGGACAATAGCTCAAAATCTCCACTAATATGTAAGTCGTCGATTTTAAGCACCCTAAGATTTATCATTTTCTGAAATGCTTCGGTGTTCAGCTTCACACCCTTTAATGCATGTCATTCTACCACCAATATTTCTACATTTTCAGAACCCTACAGTTTAGTAAAAAGAAAAGTACTATAAGACCATGTTAAGTATGATAAATTAAGAAAGAGAAATGCTTTATACAAATTGAAGGTCAAACAAAGAGAATAAATTATGTACCAATAAAAATAAATTTACACATTATATCCAACTAAAGGATATTTATTTGATAATTTTGTCTTTGATAGTTTGTTTAGACTTCAGTAAATGTTCATTTCAAGTACAGAATGGTTCAAACATCTAAAGATACTTACTAACCGGAGAAGATTTAAGCACAAATGCATAAATTATAAGCAAATGTATATCAATATGAAAAAAGAAGAAGAAGAAGTATAACCAAGATAAAGATAATGAAATTTACTGACTTTATTTCCTTGTAGGACATCAAGGACTTCTTGAGGGTTGACCAATCTACTCCGTTTTCCACAGTCTCGAGGTGATTCCATGCGAACGATTTCTCTTCCCATATCCCGCACTAGATCATGCATCACCAAACGACGCTGATCCCTTTGGAGCAGGTTTCTTTTGACTAGAGTTGCAATTGCACTTTCACAATAAAAACCACACACATTTAATGTTTTGGTAACTTCATCCTCATGCCAACCATGGAAGGCGCATGCGATATCAAGGAAAACAGTCTGAGTATTGACATCAAGCCCATCAAAGCTTATCTTGAGAATCTTTTGAATATCACCGTGAGGAGTTGCTTTTAGTGCTTTGAACTCGTATCTCCATTCTTTAACAGATCTCCCTTGCAAATGTGACCCCAATGTCACAAGAGCTAACGGTAGCCCACCTGAATATTTTATTATGTCTTGTGCCAGTTCAACATATTCTTGTGGTGGAGAAAAACAGTTAAAAGCATGACAAGAAAAAAGTTGTTGGGCTTCATTGTCATTTAAAAGTTTGGCCCGGTATATCTCACTTGTTGTAAGCCCATATTGCAAATGTTCATCTCGGGTTGTAATAATTATTACACTACTAGAGCCAAACCAACTTCTTTCTCTTGTTAAGGATTCTAATTGGCTTCTATGATCCACATCATCAAGAACAATTAGAACATTCTTTGACCCAAGTCTTGCTTTGATTAGATTGACACCTTTAGCAACACTATCAACTTCGAATTCCTTAGTTTTGAGGATTTGATTAAGTAGTTTCTCTTGAAGCTTGACTAGACCCGATTCTTCAGTTTTTGATCTAATGTCAGAAAGGAAGCAACTACCATCAAACTGTTGAAATATTCGATTATAGATAGCTTTTGCCAAAGTTGTTTTTCCAATTCCACCAACACCACATATACCAACCATGCGAACTTCATGCTCACATCCACTTTGCAGTAACACCTCTATATGTTTGATAGGAGAATCTAATCCAATTGGGTAATGAGCAACATCTAGAGGTGTCTGGTTAACCTCTTGCAGAACTTGTTTTATAATACTTTCAATAAACTTTGCTTCATGCCTACAGTTTTTGCAACAATAAATACTTAAGTATTTTAAAATAAAAATCAATAGCCAAACGATAACAGAGTTTATAGAATGGAGAATATATTCCTTGTCCCAATCTATATGACTCGGTTTGATTTGACACAAAATTTAAGAAATATAGAAGACTTTGCAATGTTCCAAAATTAACCAGCTTATAAGCTTAGGCAAACGCTTAAATTCAAAATTCTATAGTTGAATTAAGAAGTCTTACCCATCAGCCATGTTTTGCAGATCCCATCCAGATAAACTCGCAGCTTCAGTGAGTGCTGCTTTCCACTTTTCCATTCTTTCAGCTCCAATTGATCGTTCCTTGTCTGCCAAAGCTTTGCCAAAGGGCCCAGTTTGCTTTCGCACTTGAGAAGGATCAACATCAAAAAAAAAATAGGCAAAACTACCTGATTTAACCTCTCTCTGCAATCGAGAATTTTAACAAGTTCATCAAGACACCAACTAGAGGAAGCATAATTTTCTGAGAAAACAACAATGGCAACCCTAGATTGTTCAATTGCTTTGTCAAGTTTGTTTGAAATGACGTCTCCCTTTCTCAATTCCTCATCATCTATGAAGGTATGAACTCCGACTTGACACAATTAGGTGTAAAGATGACCAATGAAGGTTTTGCGAGTATCTTCACCTCTGAAACTGAGAAATACATCATAAGACAAGAAGGAAGAAGAAGATGATTCTCCTACAACAAATTGAGTATTCATATTTGATGACAATAAATTAAAGGGATTTTTAGTCAATTTTTTTGTTTAATTAATTAAATAGAGATGTGAAGCAGCTATTTATATACCCACAAGAAATTGTTTGTTCCTGGAAATTTAATTTTGGGTCAAGTCATTTACAAGCCCAAAAGAAGGTTAACAGAAATGCAAGGGAAGTTTCCAAGATATTACATAAACATGTCTATTCACTTTTATTTGTCCATGATATTAAAAGTACATATACAATTTACTTTCACTTCCTTCGTAGATTTTTACTTGTTCACATTATTAAAAATAATGATAATTTTTATAATGTATTTTTTCGTCATATTAATATGCAAAAAATTATAATTTATAGTTTTTTCATATAGTTTTTAATATCTAAAATTTTTTGTTTAAAATATCAAATTAATGTAATCTAATTTAACTTTAAAAATTAATCAAATTGATTTTCGAAAAACACAACATGATAAAAATGGACGGAGAGAATACCAAAAGAGCTGGCAAATTTTCACCACAACTGCGCAAGTGGAAATTATTATTATCTTAAAGTTATGAATTCACATCTACAATTATTATTTATTTTATTATATTTAAATAAAAAAGAGGAAAAGTCGGAAGTTGTAAAATTTTAAATTACTAGTAGAATGTTTCAACATGAATTTATGATACTTTAATAAGCAATATTCGTTCTGTAATAAATTAATCGCAAAGAATTGATTAGGAATTTAGTTGAAAATAGAAATGGTCCAATTCAAGTTGAAACTATTAGAATTGACCTTTGGTGAGGAAGTAAATTAAACTCATCTATTTTTATTTGTCTAGCTAGTATTAACTCGTGCAATAAATAAAACAAAAACATAGTCATATTTGTTATTGTATTCTCACAAAAAAGTTATATTTGTCACTTCAGAGTCATATTTATCCTTACGGCATTAAATTTCCATGACCCGCCATAATTTAATGCAGAATAGGACGAGCACTCTTCTCCAAGCTAAGACTGTTTCCATTACTAAAAATCAATAAATTACACAGTTCAATCACTTATAATGTTCTCTGGCATTGTAGGTTAATCAAAGAGACACTATATTCACTATACAATGAAAAAGTTGATTCAATTTTTTTAACTAAGCTTTAGTGCAACTCAACATACTACCACTATACAATGGAAAATTTGGTTACATAAATTAAACAAAATTTTCTATAGAAGCTACTGCCATCGAAGATCGATGCTCAATTGTTCATACCTAATAATGGCTTTGTAGCCCTATAATAGTACACATTCTACTACATCCATCTTCCCATCTTCATTGACATCATTTTCCTCTTCTTGTGTGCTTTATGCTTTTCTGCAATCCTCAGCTTCCTCTTGGCGTTTCTCATTGGATTGACCACAGCAATGACCTTCTCTTCTTGTTTCCTCTTATCCCTCTTCGATTTGATATTCTTCCTTATATGACTGTAGATTTGGACAAAAATATGTGTTCCTATAACATTGCTTAAGCTCCCCCGCACTCCTTCAGCCAGTTGTTTCACATCGTCTGTGGAGATGATGTAAACATAATCATCAAATATATTAAGGACTATAAAGTTTAATCACTCGGAAGCCAAAGAGGAAGTGAAGAACATTTGTAAATGCAGCTAGCACTTTGCATATAATATAGTATGGACAGACACTTGAAACAATAAGTTTGCAAGAGATTGAATGAGAGACCATACCTGATATAACTTTTCCGGCAAATCCTTCACAAACTTTGTACAGGGGCAACAGCATATGATATGCAAAACTTTGGCAATCAACCTCACCTTCAGGGGACAACAATCTACTCTGATCTATAAGCTTTGGTGAAACTGATTTGAAACAATTGAAGATAATTCTCATCTGCAAAAAATTGTGCACATTCCACAGCATGAGAACAGGCACTCCTAGCACTAAATATGGGAGAGTAAGGCCCAAAATATATTTTTTTTGGAAAAACAACGAGAAGGTAAATTACATAGCAATGACTAGGCTAAGAAATTTTTTGTGAGTCGAGCAAACAGAGATATCCTTAATTAATCACCCACCTGCATATCCTCCACATGAAGGGAAATCTTTCCCATTGTCTTAAGCAAATAAGAAATGACCAAGTAGCCCTGGCCTTCATCTTCTTGATCACTAAGGTCAGACACAAGAGACAGATAGATGTTTTTCCCTTTCCTTGAATCAAGCTGTTGAAAAGCCTTAAGTAGAAGACCCTGCTCGTCATGTTCAATGGTGGACCAGAACTTATTTTTACATTCATTTTTTCCTAAGAATGAATGAAGAGAGCAAATTGAAAAGACAAGATTTTGAGTAATGAGATCACTGGCAGCATCATCAGTCTGCCGCACCTTCAGCTGACAACAAAGAGAAGTAGCTACGAAGAAAAGTCTACTTGGCCTCATCAAAAAGTAAACTTCTTGTGGCAATTCAAGGTTTTCTTTACAAGCCTCAGTCACAGTGGCAAAGTAGCAAGCCACAAGACGGTTTGATATGTTGCGCAACCACAGATGCGGATGCAAAAGCAACTCACAGATTGCTTCCCACAGATCCTATGAGATGTCAGTAAAAATAATAGTCAGAAAACAAATATGAATTTATCCAAAGAACAGGACAAGTTATTGGCAATCTGGAAATGGGAGTGTGGTAGCTGTGGAGTGTACTTTCCCCAGTACAACAAATAACATACCTAGTGAACCCCACTAAGTGGGGTCAGGGTAGAGTGTACGTAGTCCTTACCACTACCTCGTGGAGGTAGAGAGGTTGTTTCCGAAAAACCCTCGTCTCAAGTGCATCAAACCAAAGTAAAAGTATCCTCTTCAAACTTTAAGCCCAGTATACTATTCAAACTCTAAGCACTTGATTTTCAAATACTTCTTAACTTTACACCTAGTTTGTAGTTGCAAACTATATTTTGGCATGCTGCCTAAGTTTGAGGACCAAAGCAATTTCACCGAAGTGGTTTTAGCCACATCAAAAAGTAATTCATTTCATAAATCTATCACAAAGCAAAATGAGGTCCAGTGGTTTTCACATAAGTCCCCTCGTACATATGCCAAGTTGGACATATTATGGATGACTTGGTTTTAGCTCTCCTATATTTTAAGACCATAACTAAAATAATGAAATACAGCAGCTAGCACTAATGAAATAAAGGATAGAGAGAAAATATAGTAATTTTTTTCATCCTACAGAGACTAATATCCATTCTATAGGATAGATATAGAAGATATTTTATCTTTTTACATTCTACAGAAACAAACATCCAATATGTGCTATAGAGTATCAAAACAATGTCTCAAAAGGCATTCAACTAGTTATGAATATCCATTAGCTCTCATTTTATTCCAATAGAATAAGTCTGGATGGCAGGCAAATCTTATAAATGTTCATATGTTGTTGTTGTCTTATTTACAGAAGTAATCAGTTAGTACCTAGTAGCAGTCACTTTAATTTCTAACATAGGATTAAAAGAAAGGGATAAATACCTCAAGATCCTTTCTGAAGCACAACTTAGGAAATTGATTTAATATCTTCTCAAACAGAACCAGTGAATAATATGCTTCTTTCCAAGATGAAATTGTTGCATCATTCGATAGATCCACTTGCTTATTTGTAAGAACATTAACAGCAGATTGCAAGATGTTTCTCATAACAGGTAGGAGGCTATCAATATACTTTTGGAAACCATCTTTAAGTACTTCAATGAGTAACCCCAAAACCTGTAAAAGAAATGATGAAGTCTTGAAACATGTTTTTCTATTTTTTGATGAGGAAGGAGTTATATCTCAGATTCGTGACAAAATAATGAGGTCAGTTTTTGTCCATTCTTCTGGCTATTTAATTCATAGTTCACATACATAAACGAATATGAAAAAAAGTGAACGACATATGGAACTCGTAATCCTTCGGTATTTCCAAACTTGCTCCACGATGGCATAATGTAGTTGAATAAAAGAACAGTTTGGGATTTTCACTCGTTTACCTGTGCTGCAGCACTCCATAAATGTGGTTTATCTCCCAGATACCAGGACCGACTAAACTCAAGAATTGACTGGAGTGAACGGGGGCTGACTCGTCCAACAAGTAACTTTATGACTGTACCAGTCATTGAACGGACTCTGTTGTCACGATCATTCGCCAGACAAACCACCAAATGCAGAAAAAACGTCTGAGATTGTTCATCTATGATGCTAACTGGGAATTTCATTATAACAGCATGAAGCATTTCAAGGATAGCTTCTCTTCCAGTTGAATGCTCATATCTGAAAAATTCAAAAACATCATTACAGAGATGTCATTATCTATAAATTTTACCAAATAAAATTATTGATTGTGCCCTTATGTCCTTGCCTTAAGTTTGAAAGTAAGAAATCAAGATGTTGTTGAAGACGTTTCTCGGATATATGGTAGTCCAGTAAAAACTGCAGCAAAATTTGGCTGCTTTTCTTACGAATTGATTCAACTTGACTAGTCACCATCAACTCTGCAACACGGTTAACTATATCATAGATTTCTGCAACTACCAACTTCCTACTCACTATTGCTTTCAACAGTGAGAGAGCCACAAAAGAGGGATTTCTTTCAAGATCAACAAAAAGAGGAAACTGGATTAGCATATGCAGTTGATCAGTAGAAAGTGTGATCTTAGTGCTACGCAAAAGCACAGTTAGCAACTTAACGCAAGACTCCAATAATGGATTACTGGAAGTTACTGAACCTTGAGCAATATTCAGTAATGAATTCTTTATCTTCTCTGCCTGAGATTCAAGAGATGGCAAAGGGAGCCTCACCAAAGGAGATAAGCACCTAAGTGAGGCAGACATGACATTCTCATATTTTGAGTTTAAGCATTCACCCAATAATCTTACAAATGGATCTAGCATTGACAACAACTGCTCATCTTTCTTGTCAAATTTCATGTTCTTCATGTAATTCTGAAGCACTCCAAGAGCAAATTCGGTAATAAGATGGGAATATCGTGGATCAACGCTGACCAACTTATCTGATTTAGAAATCTGGCTGCTTACTCCATCTTTCTTTTGCTTACCTTCCATTAAAGTCAATGTCTCTCCACGCCCTGGAGATTCATCTTTTATGCCATCTTTAATCAGACCATATCCAAAGATAAAGAGTTCCGTCTGGTTAACGGAAGGATTACACTGTATTCCAGCAGCTATATGAGAGAACATATTCTCAAATTTTGATTTTACTTTGGGAGTCAGCTGCTTCTGTAGTTGCTTAAGAATTGGCGCAAGCAGCTTCAGAGCATGTGTTTTGAATGTGATGCTTTGGGCAATCAATTTAAGGGTATCATATGACTTCTGCTTCCTAGTCTCTTTCATCTTTGAAGCAATCTTCTCAACCTCTTTCTCCTCTGAAACATCACTAAGTATATCATTTACTGCAATCAAGAGAAGATCCTCTAAACAATAATCCAACTTCCCACTACTGGGATTTAGAAGAAATTTTGATAGTAGAAAATTGAGAGTGAATCCCAAAACATGCAATTCAAATCCTCTCTTCAGAGTGCCTCTCAAGACTTTGACAACAAATTGCAAGTACTCCAGCCCTAGTTCTTTTAAACAAGCAGCCAAAGCAGCTCTGGCTTCATCACGAACACTTTCCAAACGATTCTTAAGGAAATTCGCTATGCGATGCATTATAGATGGAAGGTGCGATTCCATGATGTCTCCAGGAAGTAGCTTGAGCAACTTAAGCAGAATTAGACTGATGTTTACATTGAGATTATCAGTATCAGCAGTCAACATTTTGTGTACCCTGGGAAGCATATCCTTTTGGACGCACTTTTGTATTTCCGCAAGTTCAGAAAAGCCAATGACATTGCCGGACTCTATCAAACTAGTATTTTGAATATCTTGCTTGGTGACATGATCAGAAGGAGTCTCTGAGAAATGGAACTGGTCCAAAATAGAGCTTATTAACCGCAATAACACCTTTTGTTTATCTGGCTTCAGTGTCATCTCCCGAAAGCATCTATTGAGTAATGCATAATACAATCTCCAGTCCATGAATTTAGAAATTGATCCAACAGCTTCCAAACATGCACTTCTAATATTTTCACCCTTTCCAACTTGTCCATCAAGCAACATTTTAAAGAGAAGAGGGATAAACACTTTATTTATGAGAACCTGCACCAGAATTATTCCCAACTATTAGTACAGCTTAGCAACACAGAGCACAAAATGATGCTTAAAAGAAAAAGGCAAGTAACCACCTTAGACAGATTCCCGGAACTGATGACATTCTTAAAGCGTAACAAAGCCCTCGCTCGCCTGTGTCTCTGAATAAACATCATGTAATGGCATAAGGTGAGAAAGCACGGAAAGAACTAGTTTTTGGACCATGTGTCCTTTCAGTAAAGAGAGAATAAATAGCATCATGAGAAGGTGTAAGGTACTGAAGTATCTTCCCGTTAAAGCATAAAACTAATACTTCTAATACTACTAATGGAGAAGCATACATAAAATGGAGCAGTAACTTTACACCAACTTAAGATTAACTTGCAGAGTAGATATAGCATATACCAAAAAATCTATGGCATGGGAATAACTTACTTGCAAATGCACAATATTGTTGAAAAAGTCCTGCTCTGGATCTTCACTGTAAAGAACTGCAAATGATTTGAAGTCTTCCACTGTTGGAAGCTTCAAGACCATATCTCGAAGCAGATCAATCCATACCTAAAATCAGAAAACCAACATTAGCAGAAACTCCAATCCTTGTGAAATACATACCCTGCCCACTACAGCCTAACAATGTCCCTCCCTCCACTACTGGGTCAGTCCTCTACTGACCAGCGGGGGAGAGGAGCCTTGAGACATGTAGATGGAAAAAAACATGTTGCATGAATAACCACTAGCAAAACAAATAACTGATTCAAGTGTTGATGGCTGGAAAACACAAAAGGAAATCAAAGGCAAGAAAGGAAAATAGAGAAAAGTAACCAGATAACTAAAGATTTTTTCAGCTCTTGTATTCCATACCTTCTGGATTGTATCTTCTTTGTTCATTGCAGTACCCATGTGCTTCAAAAAGAAGTTGCTTAGAATATGCCTAACCCAGGCTCCAGAAGATTCTTGATCAGATTTCAACTCTCTATCGAGTATTTGACTAGAAAACTCAACAAACGAAAGCAACAATCTATATGCACTCTGTCTCAAAATAAGATCCCCGGATGACATATCATGTATAGCATGTGACAGAATAATCAATGCATGCTCTTCCGGGACAGTGTGGAAAAAATCTGCAGTTATCTTTTCATAAGCAGCAATCACGGTATCATAATCAAGATCTCCCAACTCTACAGTAGAGGTGGCATTCAATTCACGAAGAAGATTTGCCTGTATGAAATTAAGAGGTGTTACACGTCAACAAATATCTAAAGCAACAAGTTCAAAAGAAAACTAGATGGTCTAGTAATACCGTAGGATGTACAGAAGAATCATTCCCTGCGACAGCATCAAGAACATCACAAATAGAAGTACGGACATCCAAGCCAGCAGAAATTACGAGGGGAGAAACAGATTTGACGATCTTTTTACTGCTTTCACTACCCAATGGTTCTACAATATCCTTAATAATCTGTAAAGTGCCTACACAAATCTCTGCAACCAGAAAGAAAGGTAATCTTAGAAAAAGAGCAAGACATGAGACCAAACAGGTCCACCTAAACTGTAAGACAAAACTGAGACACTCTAACCAGGGTCTTTGGATCTCTTTGACAGAAGCGGAAGCAAGATGTCAAGAAACTTCCTTGCAGCCAACGGTCCCTTTATGTGCTTCGATAAAAGCTTGAAGACATTGAGCTCTTTTTCCCCAGGATATTTGACAATCTTCCTGGAAAAGTGAATACATCAGTTAAGAGGAGAACTGATGCTAGTGCATCTCATATAACACTTAATTACATAAAGAGCATGCTAAGTCCACTTAGCCATATAGGGTGGATGACACGTACACTCTCTCTTGTAGTTGTGGGGTAGGAGAACTATGGAAGATAAAGCTAGAAAACTACAAAGAAAAAGATCTAGTTGGACAGGAACATACTTATGTTCTTTTCTTTCCTCCTTTTTTTCGGGAAGCATACATGTGTTTTTCTTTCCTTTTATTTTTTTTGAGTGTGCGCGGGGGGCGGGGGGCGGGGGGGGGGGGGGTAAGTCAAGGTATAGGATAAGCAATGAACTAAGGATCCTGGTCTTGTGGACAGAAACGATTCACTAATCCCCATCAATTTAAGAAAAAATGAATTAGAATAAAAGAACAAGCCAATACAAACTCAAAATCGATAGTGAAAAGGAACGGGACGCTGATGAAGCATTAAGAATCAATGTACGAGGTGCAAGTAAGATAAGTTCATACTGAGTACTTCTTGAAAATAGAATTTTCCTTCACTGGCCTAGATAGTTGTTTAAGAGTGCCACTACATTCTTTAAGATGATATTTGAGTCCTATGTGAATACTCATAGTTAGCACTTACAAGTGCAAGTAAAACTGTGGTCAGACAAAACTTGAGCATTATGTACATTATTATCCAACCACATTTGATGTGAAGATAACACATTTTGATAGGCTCTCTAATTGTTAAAATGTCATAAGACATCATTTCCTGAGGTGACTGTTAAGATTTGTAATATCAGCTAAGGAACAATTTCGAGGCAGGTAAGTCACAAGTCAAACGAATATACGATTTACATGGATTAGTTATTTAAAGATTTGTGCAATAAGCTAAAACCAGCAAGGAAATGTTTTCAGCATATGGGTGAATTTTGAGCATGGTACCCATATTGAAGTCCTATAAATTGACACAATCTTCAAAGAGGGAAAAAAATTAAAGCAACAACGTTAACTTCACATTGTCATACCTCTTATGTGCACCATCATGTACAAAAAGATGATGCAAACTGCATACTAGTACATCAACGTGAGGAAGCAGTAATCTCTTAAGTGGGTTGTCTTCATTACCTAGCTCAATATCAAGATATAACAGATTCTCCACAAACTTAAGAACTGAGGAAACGATGGCATCTGATGCTGTTGAGACTGCTAACATCGAAAATACATCAGGTACAAGGTTCTTTTCTCGGGACAACAGAGGCACAAGTTTGGAACTTCTACTCATAGCCAGAAAACAAGAAAATAACGAGCTTGCTTTCTCACTACTAGCACCTTCCTGTTTGAAACTGGCAACTAAGGGTTTTACTGACATAAAGAACAAATCCCAAAATTCAGGACTGAAATCATGATCTTCAAATTTGCTAAGGATAAAAGAGATGATCTTCAGGCATAAAGATCTCAAATCCTTGCACTGCTTTGCAGCCATGTTCGTCTGCAAAAAAACAAAGACATTGGTTAATAAGATTTTTCTATACAGTATTTTCAAACAGTGGTTAATAAGTATTTCTTCATTCAATTCGCAACTTCACCACAAACACAGAGCCGCCTCTTTTTTAATAAGGTAAATAATTGGATTATCAATTGAGGGAAACCCTGTATGCAAACCATATATCAAAAGAAGAGAACCTACACCAAAACATGGTTCTCAACAAAAATGATCCAATCCTCCATACAAATAAGGACCTCGCAAATACACCAAAAAGAAACTAGAGATAAAACACTAATTTGCATTTTCACAAAATCTAGTTCCACGCATTCAAATGCAATCTTACTGCTCTCTTTCCAAATGATCTACATGATTGCTAAAGGGGCAACACCCCATGTCCTCGGGATTCTCTTCCCCCTTCTATGGGTCCAACTTTGCACAACTTCCTTCATAGTACCCAGCATCACCCATTGCATACCAAACAAATTAAGGGCTCTTAAAGGTGTCCCTTAATTTGTTTAGCTTCCTCCCACCCCTTCATGATACTCCTCTACATTCACACCCAAACACAAAGTTTCCTTTAGTTTTCTCAGAGATTATATAGAGGAAAACTACGTTAGCAGCAGCTAAAAGTTCTTGATTCCTCTCGAGATCAAACATAAATACCCATGAAAAGAAACTGGCATACTATACAGAGTGTTCCTGTCGCCTATTAAAACCAAATTGAAGTTTACTCTAACTGGAAAAATGGGAAAATTCGTACCTCCCATCCCTTCCCCATTTTAAGCCATAAATTTTATGAATAGTTGACCAAACCACCCTCAAAAAAGCTACCTCATTTAGGTTATTGCTCAAGGGTGATCTGAAAGGAATACTAATACTGTCAACCACCAAAAACCAAATCAAGGGATATACAAAATCATTTACTATTAATATTAAGTGTCAACCACCTAATACAATATTTTGGGCAACAACATCAGTCTTTTTTTTCTAAAAGTAAGCCTGCTAGACTTACAGCAGATGATGACATTACCACGATTTTATCCTCTACTTGGTGAGCATGATCAGCCAGCATCCCATCATTTCGTGTCCCTTCAAGAGTTGATGTACAGCTGTCCAAGAGACGCACAATGCATCCCATTAACAGGTCAAGAAAAGGGCTAATGTGCACTTCATCAAAAACAGCTACAATATCCTCAATTACATGTAGAAAACCATATCTCTTCTTCCATGAAATGACATTGATACAATCTCTGGAAAAATGCTCCAAGACACTAAATGAGTCAAGCCCATGCTGAAGAACTCCAGGTGTAGTCCAGGGCCATGCACTCTTTGCTGCAGCACCTTGTGAAGCCGATACAAGGGGTTTTATTAGCAAAGCAAAGAAAAGAGGAAGCTCTTCAACATCTAGCTGAGCTAAGAAGCCAAGAATCGCCTTTCGATGATGGACACTTGCATGCTGAGACAAATAAAGCATTGAGTTACCGTACTATACTGGAAATGGTAAATAAAGAAGAAACGTTTTTTTTTTTTTTATAAAGAAATAAAGAAGAAAACGTAAAGAACAGGAAACAAAAAGCTATGATACTAGAGGCCAGACAAAATTGAATAAATTTGATAAATACCTTACGAGAAGCAAGCGCCTTTAACTTTCTGACTTTTGGAGACAGTACTCTGATAACAACAGGCACAAGGAAAGCTCTATGCCTTGTATCAACAAGATCTGATTCCCTAGATAAGCTCCACGTCGTGAGCTCCTCCCTCAGACTTTTCGAATTGATCAGATTTTTTAGATGCTGATCATACGGAAGTAAGAAGTCATCTTTCCAATTTAACAGGCAATCAAGGACCTTACTTTGCATGTCAGCATCATCTTCCTCAAGAAGTCTGAATCCCCCACCCCAAAATAAATAAATAAAAAAGAAGAAGGAAGAATACAATTAATAGGTAACCTCCAAAAAGATTTAATGAAGTACACTAATTTTGACTGTTGAGAATAATCCAAAACGCATACCTGTACAGCAAAACCTCCTTGAAGAATTGATTGAGATAAAAAGACCTAGGGTTTCGCATCAGTCTGAATAAGGACAGCCATTCTTGAAGAACACTTTTCCACTCTTTCCTCTTAGAACCCTCCTGATTGTATAACTCCACACTGCATTTTCCAGAACAAGCAAATAAGCACTGGTCAACTGGAGAAGATAGAAGCGCACACACTTACTGCAAACCTTAAAAACTATAGTTGAAAAATAAAATGCACCTCTTAAGATCTTCAATATTATAGCCTAGGAACTTCAAGAACAGAGGGATGATTTGTCGTGAACGCGATTCAGCAACAGATGGAATTCTCTGTAAGCACTGAATCAACAAGGAAAAAACTGTTGCACATGACGCACCATCAGACACCGGACAGACATAAGACCTAAAGGTTCCATTCAAATCTGCAAATATATATCACAATAATTAATAAGTAAAACCACTGTGGATAAAAAGAATAGCCAGTGGACTGTATGGACTAAAAGAAAAGCTAGCCAGCAGATAAAATTTATCTTTGAGATCTGGGATAAAATAGATTGAACATACTATTATCTGTTTCTAACGATTCCCCCTTGCTTTGAGCAGCTTCATCACGAGAACCCAAAAAAACAGACAGATAATTATCAAGGTACTCAATATATCTGTCCCACAACAGCCCAAAGTATTGACTGAGGAGGACAGCTATGCAGTCCAATGTCGGGTTCCACAAATAGCTAAAACGGTTATGAAAGATTCCAATAATTCCACTGAGAACAACAGGCATATACTCTTCAGCTACCCTCCCAGCAGATAAACTCATCTGTATTTTGGATATCAGTAGGATGACTTTTCTACTGGTCGCAATAGAAAGAGGTGTTTCTTCAATCAAAAGTAGGAGATGAATCACCTGGAAATAACCAGGAAAGGATTAGTAACAGAAGAAATTACATAACAAAGGAAAAGGTATCACATTCATACATTATTGCCATGGTAATCCACAAGAGTGGTCTGAGGATTATCCTTTCTCATTTTCTTCTCAAGGGGCTGTTCATTAGTAGAACTGACATAAGTCAAAGGTTCATAGTGGCACAATATTCTCAAGGTCGAAAGCCGCAAATTCTTGTCGTGGTGGCTCAAATTTGCAGCAAACACGCCTAAGGCATCCACCAACTTACTCACTGCAAGCTCTGGGTGATACTTTTTAGTGCTTGCATCAGCTTGGATTATGGACCTTCAAGCATAATTGTAAAGGGGTTACCAACTGAAAGGAGGAGCAAAAAGAGTAACAAACCTGATTTTCAAACAAATATGAACATACCCACAAACTGAATCCAAAAAATCAGCTACTGGAGACAACACGTGAGAACATGTCTTGTGCTTCCTTGCCAGATCTAAGAAACTGCTTATGACGGAATCATCAAATCTGGAATTTTGATTGGTCAGTGACTTGCAATAAGAACCTAATGCAGCACCAACCAAGCTCTGCCAGGTAGTTCTGGGATGCCCAGCAATGTCAGCTAAGAAAAGCAAAGCACACAAAGGACAGTCAGAAAGAGAGACATGTAATAAGTTTTAATGAAAAAAATATCCCTATACACTGGAGGGGGAGGGGGGAAGGCCACAGACTCACAGCAACAAGGTCATCAAAGATTTGCTTCTTTTAGAAACAGATGACACATTCTAGCATATAGGCACTAAGGTCCATATCATGAACATCCCCCAATTAAAATTTAGCACTTGGTGTGTGAAATATTTGTTCTTTTTTGTCCCATAAATACCAAAGGTGGTATAGAACTTTGTATAGCTAAGTTTCTCCCCAAGGAATCTAACTCATCTCAGATAACATGTCTTACCAGATTCAGTACTCAAAAGCTCATCTAGAGCATTAACCAAGTCCATTAGCAATGACTCATTCGCTGAACCACCTGCTATAGGGTAACAGCCTACGATTCCCCACAGAATGGCTAACTCATTTTCTTCAATTTGGGTAGAATATGGTTCCTTTTGAATCCGCCAAATCCAGCGGCCAATGGTTTCTCGGAGAAAACTATGAATTCTTGAAAGCTTCTCATTTGGAACTTCATCCAAGAAGCTATGCCCTTGTGCTGGCAGCCTCTTAAAAAAGATCTGCAGCAAAAGTATAACCTCCTCTTCTGAAATCTCAATCATATCATTCAATGCACTGAAATGTCATTCAAAGATTAAAGATCAGTTAGCAACCATTAATTATCACATATAAAGAAATACCAAAAAACAAGAAACCACAATTCATCCCATGAAGTGTGCTTTCATGTGCAAAAGTGAAGCCAGGGACAAGGGCAGGACCTTATAATGCTAGCTCTGAAGAAATGGACAATGCAAGGGTCCTTCAATAGAAGATCTTCGACAAAAGACAGCAAACTACAATATTAGGCAATTGTTAGGGAAACAAGCAAGAAATATCACCTGGAAGACAAGCTCACATTTGCAAAAGAAAGGCAATACCTCTTATTCCTCAAATCAAACACAGGAGCCCATTGCATTGAAACAGAAGAGAGAGTAGAAATATTATTAGCTCTATATAGACCATCAAGAATGCAAAGCATTGACTGCATAACTTTGTCAACAATGTTTGATGTTTGATCAATTGCCTTCACAGTAGGATAAGGCAGAATGTAAGTCTGTACGAGTAACTGGATCAATTGTAGCACCCCTTGGTAATCTGGAATAAGCAAAATATATTAGAAAAGTATTTCATAATGTACAAGGCAAAGCACATGAACATCGCTTATAGCCTACCAGAAATTTTCTGAATGTAACTAGCTTGCAGGGTAGAAACAAGAAGGGATAAAAGGCGACCAAGGTGCAATAGGTGGCCTTGAGATGCACACTCCGTTATCTCCTCATATAAGCAAACCCACATCAACTCCAACTCTGTAGCTTCCAATTCCTCACATAATCTCTGCAGTGCTAGAACAAGAACTTCAAGAATAGCCTCAGCACCTACACTTTGCCAAAAAACACGTCAAATGGAAAAGCTAGACCCAACAATATGACGGACTGTAATAACACTTCCATTTCTTATAAGGCTTTAACAATTTCATTGCTCCAACAATATTTAAAACCATTAGATAGAAAGAAAGCATTAATATGATTAAAATCACGGTAAATTTTATGTTGAATGTTTAGACATTTCTCCTCAAGCTCATATGTAAATCACAGTAAATTTTTTATATCCTACCACCTGAAAATATAGAACATGGAAAGATCTAAGCGCAATTTTATACGGAGCTAGCACTTCAAATTTTCTGCAGGCAGCAAAATAGAAAGTACTGCAATGGTAGATGAGCTTACCCCCTGTGAACTGATCACCTATTACAAACAGAGACTTGTCAGTCAGTAGGCGTAACACTTGTTCAGCCCTTGAGTGTAACCTTGAGGAGCTTCCTCTCACAACATACCACAATAGTGAACTGACAGCGGACTTTCTTATTTCCAGTGGCTTCTTCGCAACTTCAAACATAAGCTTCCTCACTCCTGTTGGTTTCAAGAAGTTAATAGCAATGAGGAATGTTCAGCTGAAGATAGCAGTGTGCCTACCTTGCTCACCCATCATAAAAACAAAAAACATGTTTGAACAGAATGATACACGAAAGAGATCAGAACAGGAAGGAACTGCAAAATGATACCTCTCGAGTTGATTTCCAGAAAATCTGAATATCTAATAGCAACAACTGCATTTTTACTCTGTCTAGGCATAGGAAGAGCGACAATACATCCTAAGCCCCTATTTGGAACTACCGAGATGCTTGAGAATATTAGAGCATTCATAACAAATTTGATGGTATTTAACACTTCTTTTTGAAGACTAATGTTTTCTAATTTCAGCCTAGGATTTTTACTGTTATATTCCCATGAAACAGGCATATCAAAGAGAAAATTGCCAGACATTGAGCATCTCTTTACAGGGTTTGTTTACAGAAATCTTTGTACAAGCTTATTTACTAGTCAGTTCTTTAGTACTTCTTGATCTTTTTTTTCTGATGAAGTTAAATACTTCTGATTTAGAAACAAATGATCTATGAGTCATCGTCATACGGTTCTTATCAGGGTTCAATCAGGATTTCTATGATAAATTCTTGATTTGCACAATGGGATGCCGAGCCCAGATGCTAGAAAGGAACTGAGCCATAATAGGTATTTTGCTTCTTTTCCTAGTCTTCTCAACTACCTCACTGATAACCAGTGTTTAGCACCTAAAAGAGAAAACTCTGTTCTACTTGATCAATATTTTTTGTTTAGAAACAACAGTTAACTTATTGCATAACACTTGACCATTTGAAATCATATTTCTGCACTTCTCTGCCACAAGCTTTAAAAAACATAATAACGAATTGACATAATACAGTCCAGCATCATGCTGTATAAAGAACATCATTACAACTTTAAGGTCTAAATAATGAGCAGGATAAGATCTACTAGGGGCAAAACTAAGAGCACCAAAAGCTGGTCATGTTAACTCTTTCCATAAGTGCATTGCCTATGTAATCATTTGAATGTAGAACACAGCACAAGAGGACAAAAGATCATGAAATAAATAGAACAAGGAGTAAGGACAGTAACAATGAAGGACATTAGACCAAATCTCCCTGCTCAGCCAAATAGTTCTAACTATGATGAAAGGCGATAATACATAATAGTAAATCAGTCCCAAAAGCAGCATACAAGAATACAGCCATAACAGATATACTTGAAATGGCACCGAAAAAGTTCATAAACACAAATTATGCCATTTTCCATGCATTTCATTTCTTTAGACTTGGAGATGACAAAATTGTTTAACCCCAAAGCATTAAAAGCTATAAGATAGTCATCAAAAAGGGTCATAAAGGAGTGATATACAAAGTTAAGACATAGAAACAGTTGATTATTACATTTTGAAACTGATAGCTTAAAACAGGTCAGATCAAATATTCTTTTGCAACTACATCTCTACGAATAGAAATTTCTCCAAGAACACATGACAGGCACACAGGTAGAATACCTTTTATAAGTTGTTTAACAGGAGCATTCCTCAATATGAATGATACTGAGTCGGCCATAAATTCGTGGACATACTCCTTGGGATAGTATCTTAATTGTACTGTTCCCCTGTGGAGAGAGAGAGGGATAAGCTACTTACTAACACCCAAAACAAGTGGAACCTCCAATTATTTGCAGAGAACAACTTATAAGTATGATCTGCTGAATTGACAGAGAATCACAGTCATATCTGCAAAGTGAAGCTTTGATAGTTGGGTAAACTTACTTTAGAACATCAACAACATCTTTAACAAGATATTTCTGCAGGTACATCATAATAAAAGACCATGACCTGAAAATCTGCAACAACAAAGAAGAATTCAGATCAGATATGAAGATAATGTTGAGGCAGGCATACTAAAGACTACTTTGCGCAAAACCCAGTACCTGCTCAATTATATCTGGTTCTCTATCAGCACCACTTTTGAGAAGACACGCCAAAGAGTCAGCAATCCTCTGGAGAAAGCTGGCAACAAAAATATGACTAGAATTATTTAAGGAACAACTAAAACCTGTTCTGCATGCATAAACTTACTGAAGTATTAGAACATAGTGGAATAAGCTAGCATAAAGATATGGGTAAAACTGTTGAAATGTTCTTTATGCCAAACTTGTAGAAGTTCTAGGACTGGGTTGATCTGCACACACCCACAAATACTAAACGTCTTCAAGGTCATATGGAATATTTTTTACCATTCACAACACCGTTAAATTAGACAGATGAAGCACAGGGAAACTAAGTTGCACGAACCCTTCTCTTTCAATGCTGAACTCGTGTCAGATTCTTCAAAAATACACTACTTTTGGAGAATCCGACATGCATCCATTGACCTTTTTGAAAAGTCCGAGTAACATAACAGGGAAACAAATAAAACAGACACCAACGAAATGTATCAATTTAAAATATGAAGATAATACCTGCAAAATGAGAAGGATAAAAACAAAAAGACAGCCAAACAAGATAAGAAAGAAAAACTGACAGCAGGGGCCACAATATTAGGGAATTGTTCCCAGAAATGACGATACTATTTCCAAATGTTACTGTTGTGAAACTAAAAGCAAGGTGCTAAACAATCCCCACAATGTTCATCGGCATGAAGCAAGAAGAAAATCAGATAGAAGCAGCACTCACGGTAAGAAGTCCTCCAGGAGATCTCTAGATAAGGCTGCAATCAACCTACAGATAACTATAGCTCATCAATAACGGGACTTGACAATAAAGAGGAAAACGCAATAGTTAAGCACTTTATCTCTGGTGCTCTATTAAGAAAATGATGGAACAATAATGTAATTCTAGGAATAGTTTGAGCACTTTACAGATATAGGAATATTTTTAGGAGATTTGAGAGCCTAATGTAATTCTGAGTAGATAACAAAGTAGCATTTATGCTTCAAAAACAATCAAAGGAGTAATATTTTCTTCTTTCTTTTTCATTTTGTTATAACTGAGAAATCTCTGAGGCCAGTGGCGTGTAGTTCAAAACTTGGTAGATAACGCCCCTTCCTACACCACTTAAATACCCGCTTTTCTGTGGCAGGGTTTGAACCCGTGATTTGAGCCTAACCCATACATCATGCTTCGTGTTCTCACCGGTGTTATCAAAGGCGCACTTTAAGCGCGCTTAAGCCCTGAAACGAGGATCAAAACGTGTTGAGCGCTTCGCCTCGCTTTATGTGCGCTTCAGTGTCGTCATCAAGGTTCTAAGGCAAGCTTTTCCTTGCCAATGAGCCTTTTATGAAGTGAAACTAAATAATTGATATTTCACTTAACCATAAAAAAAAATCAATTTCTTTGGTCATATATTCGTCATTCATGTTTATAATTATTAGTCTTGAACTAAACATATATATTTGTATTCTTTTCTCCCTTTGCGCCTTTTTTCATTAAATCCCGCACTTTATTTGCGCTTTGCGCTTAAAGCCCCCATGGACCTTAGAGCTTTTTTGCGCATTTCGCCTTTGATAACACTGGCTCTCACCACTAGCAAAGGGGTTATATTCAAATGAAAACAAATCAAGAAACCTCAATATGTCTTTCCCTGTACATTTTTATTTATCTTTTTTATCAGAAAGTCTTTTCCTGTTTATGAAAGCTCTTAATTTGGTCAATCAGAATCTATTTTTTTTAGTATTATGAATCTTTTCAGATATAAGAGGTGGTGAACTTCCGAAACTAGAGAGAGAAAACATGTACTGTTCACAAGACGACAAAAGCAAAAACCAAGTGAATCATCAATAAAAGAATCCAGTAAGTTCCCAGAATACCCGAGGATTGGCTCAAGGGATAGTCTCCCTTTCATGTCCAGTCTCGAAAGAAGCTTTGCGACTATCAGTTCCTTCTGCAGTATAATTTGCGGTAGCGTCTGTACCAAGGGAAATATTTCCTCATAAAATGAAATAAAATCCTCTGCAGTGTTTAATTCCTGTTATTTTGTCCCAAAAAAAGAGAAAAGAAATAAGTGGAATCCAAAAAAGAAAAGACAAAACATCCTAAACTTTAAGAAACAAACAATCAAAAGCAGTTGAAAGCAACTTCAAAATCAAATGGCAAAGCAGTCAGAAGCTATATTGCATGAACTCTTCATTTGCTTAGACATAAATGTGGCGGATCTGGTGTAATGCCTAATGGGTACTTCTTGCATGTTCTTCGAACAACATTAATACTTCTCTAAGAGTTGAATGTGCTTGAACTGGTGCTTATAAGCACTGAAACTATGACCAAACGCACGTACCAGATCCCAAACTATTTGGACAATGGAGAAACTAGTAAAACTCTTTACCAACTGTTTCTGTGTTTTGTTTTACAGCCTCATAGGGAAAAGAAATCCTGATTGAACCCTTACGAACTGTTTGGATCTTCTTCAAATACAAAAAATGTAAACATAATCAAATGCAAAAAGATGTAAACATTATCCAAAACTTAATTCTAAGTAAACTTTGTGAAACAACAGCTTCATCCCACTTCTCAAAACATCATCAACAGAATTGATTTGCTGACAATTTTTCGCCAACATCAAGTTCAAGCCCATATAAAAGATCTCTAAACAGAAGACTTGTAACTATCACGCTAACAAAACGAAAAAAGTTCACACTCCGCAGATGAAATATAAAGTTAATGCAATTCAACATGAAAAAAACAGTTGAAACAATGGAATTCTCCCAAAACAAAGAATTAACTAAATATTCAACAATTTTTACATATAAGGTAAAAGAAATCTTCAAACAACAATATGAAAGTACGTACTCTCCATTCTGTAATACAATCCCGGAAGAAGGAGGAACCTTCAGTGGGCTCTGCTTTTAAAGGGTCAAGATTTCTGTACACATCAATGTCAACATCCTCAATCCGCTCTGAAAATGTCTTGAACTGCACCATACATAAAATTCAACAAATTCAATCCCCACAAAGGGAAAGAAACAATTGACAATCATAGGTGCAACAAAAATGAGTACAATGGGCTCATGTACAAATTTTAGACGTAAAAATTGCTTAATGTTATTCATACTTTTTACATCATAGACTAGCAAAAAGGCTATCAGCAATTGCACATTTAGTAGGCTCGACTGTAAGTCAAAGCGTCTGACATAACTACCCTTGATATAGACACTAAATCTTACAATTGAAGAAGAACAAGAAACTGTAAATAAGTTGATATATTCAGGCCGCCTCAAAACATTAATAGTAGAAACAAAGAGCATCCATTCACATAAGATGCACTCCCTATGTTTCAATTTGTTAGTTGGCACTAAATTTAAGAAAGTAAAAAAAGATGTTTAAATTTGTGGTTTTTAAATTAAAGATAGACTAAATGTACCAAAGATACCCTTTAATTTTGTCATCTTAAACATGCTACATGAAAAATTACAACTAAAGAGTTGTCAAAAAAGGAAAAATGCATTCTTTTTCAACCAACTAAAAAGGAAAATAAGAACAAATTGAACCAGAGGCAGTAACATTTATGAAAATACAACAACAACAACCCCACTGTAATCCCCACAAGTGAAAGATGCTGCAGCGGACTATGTGGCTGGTGACATAAAAGATATACCAGCTGTCAGCCAACTCTGTTTTCTAACGAGGTTAAGGTTGGGAGATAGAGAGGTTGTGTTTGATACCTCGAGCTCATAAAAACAATAGCAACAACAAATTATACAGTTACTTCAGCAAAGGAAAAAACAGGTAATACTAAAATTGAAGCAATAGTAAGAGAGTAACAATACTAATAAAATTACACTACTTACAAACTTGTACCTTAATCCTCGACTACCATATCTTCCTATAACATGTAACAACTCTAAAACAGCTCAGAAAAATAAGAAATAACTTACAGTAAAACGGCGGCGACCCGGGGATTTGTTGAGAGATTTAACAGCATACATATCTGAATGTGTTGCCATTATTTGCTGAATCCCCAATTGCTTTGCCCCCACTGTAAGTAGATTTCGGCTGTGGGGAAGAAGGAAAAAAAAAGAAGCTAAAGAAGAAAGAGGTTTAACAAAAAGGGTTTAAGAATTAGAGAAGAGTCGTCGACCGTCGTGTATATAAAAAATGGGTTTTTATGTTCACTTTGTTTCTTTTAGGGACCAAAGGGTTTGGTTGTTTTTTTACTTTTTATTTTTTTAATACTGGTTTTTATCCATAAGGATCGTGGTGGAGTTTTGATCTTTAATTAGAGGTATCAGACTCGTCTAGGTCTAATGTGGGACTTTTCAATATAAATCTAGATTCAATCGAGCTTCAATGTGACCTTTATTAAGAAGTGTTTTATCCCAATGTAACATTTTCCAGTGTGAATGTGAAATTTCACTATATGAATCCAAATTCAATCGAGCTTCAATGCAAATACCGAACTTCAAATGGAAAATAAAAAAATAAGTTTATACTGAATTGGATGTGTGTACATTATACTACCAAATACTATTATTAAAACAAGGATTTTTTAAATACAAATACAAATAGATTATTTTATTTTGGAATTTAAAAAAAAATATAAACCTTTTTAATATTCACAAAATTGACCAAAACTTAAAAATAGAAACAATGATAATAATATATATGTACTGAAATCCTATAAGTGAAGAATAGTTGACGTAATAAGGTGGATGGCTCCTCATGATCCGGAAGGCAATTGGGAGCAATGTTTGAATGCAAATTTTATTATTATCTCATATAGATGGAGAGTCTATTTTCAAAATTTCCTCGTCTCAAATAGAAGAGCAAATTCATATAAAAAAAGGAAGGAAATTTTAAAATAATAAAAAGAATAAAATTAAAAGTTCATTTAAGTACTCGTAATTTCTTTTAATTCTATACAAATCCATAACTTTGAGGTTTCTATAGATTGACACCTCTTTGTTCTTTGGTTTATTTCTCTTCGGTCTTGCCCTTCACCAGATTCCTTGACCAAATTTAGGGTTAGCATATTTTGTAGCTACAGTTACATGGCTGACCGGAACAATTCATCGGCGATTACAGTGACGGCAGCGGTGAAACCGATATGGGCGAAGCAAGCAGAGGAAGCGAAGCTTAAGAGCGAAGCAGAGAAAGATGCGGCTGCGAAAGCTGCTTTCGATGCCACGTTTAAGAACGTCGAAGCTTCAGCCACTGCAGCCGTGGCCGCATCCGACAGTGACTTAGATGATGAGGAATATGAGCAGAAGAGGCTTGCGGAGAAGCCGATCGGTCCGGTTGACCCTATAAAATGTACGGCCGCTGGCACTGGAATCGCCGGTGGAACAGCGTGTGCTCCGTCAACTTTCACCGTTGTGACGAAGGATTCTGATGGTCGTAAGGTTCCACATGGTGGGGCGCAGGTTAAGATTAGAGTTTCACCTGGTGTTGGAGTTGGAGGATCAGATTTGGAAGGGATTGTGAAGGATATGGGTGATGGGACATACACAGTGAGTTATATTGTTCAGAAGAGAGGAAATTATATGGTGAATGTTGAATGTAATGGAAAGCCTATCATGGGTAGTCCTTTCCCTGTTTTCTTCAGCACAGGTTTGCTTTTTTCTTCACTTGGAGTGGTGAATTTCATACTGCTTTGTACTTCCTACGTCAGGTAGATTAGCTTAGTGAAGAATAAAGAACTTTGGGAAGCAAAAGATGCTAAAATTAGCTGGGATATAGGGACAATGGCAACATACATTAGGTGTAGTAGAATACGCCAAATCTTTTAGTTTGTCTAGAAAATTGTTGGTTAGTAATAATTGTAGTGATACTCTAGTATTAAAGAAATGTGAATTGTTTAACATTAGAATTAAATGTGTTCCAATGGAGCAAAATGGATAGAGCTTTTTATTTAGAGGGCCTAAATTTTTCAAAAAGCTGTGTAAAATTGTGTAAAGATTTCTTTTTTTAGGAAAAGATTGGATTTAAGAACTAAAGATATTCTTTTTAGAATGATAACATTTATCTAAACTCTAAAATAGTTTTCACCCGAGTCTGATTTGACTTCTAAAGTTGGATCATAGTGAGTATGTGATTGATTTGTGTTTAAGCGTAATTGTGGTTTGTGGTAATGTGGATAGTTGATTGGATTGTAAATTTTCAAATGAGGCTATGATATTGGTTATATTAAATGGATTGCATCTTTTTAAAGGCTTTCTTGAATTATTTAACCTGAACTAATCAATTTTACTAATCAGAATTAATATTTGACTATCGTACTAAAAAACAGGTGGTTTTTTTAAAGTATCTAGTATCAATGGGATTGCTGAGATGAGGTCCCATTTGATTGTCAATTCTTATTTTTGGTCGTGTGCTATTTAGTTGGATTGTCTTGATGATTTCTGTTGTTATCAGGATGGCTAGTGGAGTTCTTTAGTTGTTGTTTTGGACTTAAAAACATCAGAATCAATAGGAGCCCCATAAAAAAAGCCCCCTCGAAAAATATCAGGGCTCCCATTTAATTGTGATGATTTAAAGTCCATTTCTGTTGTCCCAAGTTTAATGGAGCTGTTTGGTGTTAGATATGAGGTTCTACTTAGTAAGACGTAGCACCTCAATGTAATTACGGAATATATTATTTCACCTTTGGAACAATTTTCACCACCCATCAGTAGTCTAGAATTGTATCTGCTGCACCTCTTCACCAGAATTATTCTGCTCTGCCCCAAATAGAATGTTGTCTTCTTGTGTTCACTTTTGTGCCTTCCGTGAGTATGTATATCTACTTTTTTTGATCTACGCATTTGTCCTTTTTCAACATTTCTAAATTCCTGTTAGAGCTAAAACTTTATTAAAAATTCATTCCACGATAACCTTACCGCTACCAATTATTCAGAATATAAATTACTCAATTAGATGTCCCAAGTTGTTTTGTGTTGGCTATGGGTTATTATATGAAAGGAAGTAGAAAGAGTCTAGGCATATCCATGATAGATAAGATGACAACAAAGGTGTCAGCATGGGTTTGGCTGAATCAGAGATCATAAGTTGATGGTGCATCATAGCAGGAATGTGACTCAGTCTTTGATTTATTGCTTGGTTACCGTATTTTAGTCACATAAAAGCAAAAGGACTTTATATACTTGCTAGAAGCTTTCAAACTACTACCCCACCTTCTGTTCTTTTCTCGAATAACTCTCACCATATTTTTTTCTTTTTTAACATTCCTCTCTGAATCTGTTTCAGAACTTATATATAAAATGTGGTACTGCTGTTCTCTTGTGCTTACTCTTATTTTTCTCTTTTTGTGATGTGCTCATTAATATTGTGATGTAGTTTGAATGAGGAATGATATGGTTGACGTATAACATGGAACCGAAACAATATGTTAGATATTTTCCTTGTCAGTACATTGTTATGATGAAGATGTACTCATGTTTTGGTTTACAAAATTCAACATTATATTCTAGATGTTAAAGAATTTAATGCTGTATTTGTATCACGCAGGCAGTACAACTGGCGGGCTATTGGGTATAGTACCGTCAGCCACATTTCCAAATATGGTCAACCAGAACATGCCTAATATGCCAAACTATTCTGGTTCTGTATCTGGGGCAGTCCCAGGATTGCTTGGGATGATACCAGGTATTGTTCCTGGAGCTTCTGGAGGTGTAGTTTTACCTGGAATTGGAGCATCTATTGGGGAAGTTTGCCGAGAGTACCTTTATGGACGATGTGCAAAAACTGATTGCAAATTCAATCACCCCCCTCACAATCTTCTAATGACTGCTCTAGCTGCGACCACCAGTATGGGAACACTTAGTCAAGTGCCCATGGCACCTTCTGCGGCTGCTATGGCTGCTGCTCAGGCAATTGTTGCTGCACAAGCTCTTCAAGCGCATGCTGCTCAGGCACAAGCACAGTCTGGAAAAGATTCGTCTGGTATTTCTAGCTCTCATTACTGTCTATAAATTCCTCCTATTTGTTGATTATTGTGAGTTATTCTTAAAATTTCCTTACTCCACTAGTCCACTTGTACATTGATTCTTGAATTTTTTTTTTCTTGTACTTCTATCTCCCATCATTGCCTAATAAGTAATTTATATATTTTTTTGTTACTGGGGGATGCTCATAAACTTTTCTTACTTAAGTTTCTTCAAACTATATTGCTTCTATAACTTAAAGAGAGCAGATAGGCTCTTACTACTTTCTCTCTGCTTCTTCCCCCAACCTACTCGTCATAAAATATGATGTGTAGAATTAAAAATGCATATTGACATTTCTGCTATGTATACATGAGAGTGTACCTCATTCTATTTGTTTGTGCTATTTATGTTTCTTATGTATCAGGTGACAAAGATAGAAAGGCCGAATCCCTTAAAAGAACTTTGCAAGTCAGCAATCTCAGTCCACTTCTGACAGTGGATCAGTTAAAACAGCTGTTTGGTTTCTGTGGTGCAATCATTGATTGTAGCATTACTGAATCCAAACATTTTGCTTACATCGAATACTCAAAACCCGAAGAAGCAACTGCTGCTTTAGCATTGAACAATATAGAAGTTGGTGGTCGCCCCTTAAATGTTGAAATGGCAAAACAACTTCCTCCAAAGGCAGCTGTCTTAAATTCATCAATGGGCTCTTCTTCTTTGCCCTTGATGATGCAGCAAGCAGTAGCAATGCAGCAGATGCAGTTCCAGCAAGCCCTATTAATGCAGCAAGCTATGACTGAACAACAAGCTGCTAATCGAGCTGCAACCATGAAAACTGCTACAGATTTGGCTGCCGCAAGAGCTGCAGAAATAAGCAAGATGTTGAAAGCGAATGGCCTTGTTTCTGAAGATACGGAAACTGATGACAAAGCTAAGTATGTCACTTGAGCTATTTTTCTTATATGCTTATAATCTATCTTATGTGTTTGGTAATTCATCTAAACTGGTATCAGGAGTATCTTGTTTAATTATTAATAGTTTAAGCACCTGTAGAACATCACCATGCCTTGTGTTTAGGAAACAGCATGAAGTGAATGTCAGCTATGCATATCCATACCTGTAGATACCAAAAAAGAATTACATATAGCGGGCTATGTTCAATGCTTTGATTATAATTGACAACGTAATAGACTTAATTGTGAGTCTTGCGACCTTTTAAGATTCTCTATGGCTGTCTTTGATCTAGAGTGATAAAGAGGTCACTAAAAAGTTCCAATGAAGAGATAGAGAGAGGGGGGCTGCGGGGTGTACTAGGAACAATCTTAGTATCTGCTTTACAAGTTATATGTGAGCGGTTCTGGGAGGAGTGGAATCTAATTAAAAGGATGGCCTACTGAATCTCCCAGGTATCATATGTTTTACAAGGGTGGGATTTGAGTGGAGTGGGACAAGGACAAGGCTTTCCTCGTGAATCTTCCAAGCATCTTATGGTTTATATAAAATAAATCTTGAATAATTGTTGCATAATCTATTTCAGTTCTGCAGGAGATCCTATAATGTTTGCTGGTATTGGTTGTTCCGTATTATGGAAAAACAAATGTAAGGGATGTTCATCTGGAGCAATTTCTAGGAAGGTGACAATTTTTTTCTAGGATTTGGATGTCCGAGAGTGTATAGAGTTTCTCATCATCTGCTATTTATTTGCTTGTTTAACTGTATTGGTCTTCTACTAATGAGCTGCACTGTTATAGGTCACCTTCTCCCAGTCATGCTAGGTCAAGATCCAGGTCGCCATCCAAATCTCGATCCAGATCAAGATCTCCAATAAGTTATAGGCGAAGGCGGAGATCCCGTTCTTTCTCTCCTCCACGGAGATCAAGAGATTATAGATCCAGGTCACCTGTGAGATCCCGGCGCTATTCAGGCTACGAAGATGAAAGGCGGCCATATAGGGATGTTAGATATGCTAATGAAAGAAGTCGAAGACGGGATTTTGTTAGATTCTATGATCGTCGTTCTCCTGTTTCAAGGAGAAACAGAAGTAGAAGCACAAGTCCCCGAACTAGAAAATCTTACCGTGACGATTCAGGCTCACCAAAACACCGCCGAGAAAGTCCAGCACTTAAGACAAGTAGAACTTCTCGCCATGAGTCACTATCGCCTGAACATAGACGAAAAAGTAGGTCATCCCCAAAAGATGGTGAAAGAAAATCAAAATATAGCAGGCGCTCAAGATCAAAGTCTGCTGAAGTTAGGGACCAGTCTGATGATAAGCTAGAAGGAAGCAGGGGTGAGAAAGCCAGGCAGAAGGATCAAAGAAGGTCAGCATCACCACAGGTTGATGAAGATGCACAGAAGAAAATGTCACCGGAAGTTGTGGAAGAAAGCAAGTCAAAGCAGAGAAGAGCCTCCAGGTCCAGATCTCCAGAAGAGAAGCATCTTTCTAGCAGAAGCAGAGAAGAGAAAAGAAAGCATCATGCTAGAAGGCGCTCCAGGTCAAGGTCCAAATCTCCTGAAGAGAAAGTTCACTCAAGTGATAAAGTAGACAGAAATAAAGGAGACAAACCTAAGCATCGAAGTAGAAGGCACTCAAAGTCAAGGTCCAGATCTCCTGAAGAAAAACATCATTCAAGTGCTAAATTAGAAAGGAGCAGAAAAGAGAAATCAAAGAGTCGAAGTAAAAGGCGCTCCAGGTCAAGATCTGTCGATGATAAGCAGCACGGAACTAAACAGTCAGCAAGCCGTTCTGATAGCCGACGATCAAAGCTCAGGGCACGCTCTAGATCAAATTCTTCTGAAAGTAGGCATGGATCAGGTCAAGATGAAACCATAAAGGATGAAGTGAGAGGTCATAGGGGTCACCAGAGAAGATCTAGGAAGGATGACAATAATCATGGAACAACTGAGATTAGCTTGATGGAAGAAGATCCTGCTAAGGGAATGTAAACCAGTGACTGATAGCTTCCAATTCAAAGAGTTCTGAATCTATGGGTTATGGCTTGTGATGCTCAATTGTGTGAACATTTTATTTTACCATTGCAGAAAACATGAGAAGTTTTGAGGAAGCATGATGTCCTGGAAGATCGTGATCCCAACACCCGATGATCAAGAAAGATCTGTTAGACTGAATTAATTGCAGTTTGTATGACGAAAACGCCTTATTTTGCTTCTTTTGCAGGTCCTTCATGGAACATAACCAGAAAGTGAAGTAGCATTAGTTGAAAGGTTGAGTATGAAGTTTGTGCCATCTTGGATCAACTCTGCTGAGTTTCTTGTGAACTACTTTTTGAGCTCATGTATGGTGAACTTTTACCTCTGTCAGTAGGTAGTAATTTCTTAATTGTATGTCTGTTTGAGGATTTTAATTACCCCTTGTCCTTTTAGTAATCTCAGTGTTGTGAAGGAACGTATATCAATTACCCTTTCTTGCGAGGGAATTGTGCCTTCCACTGAAGAATTTGAATGTCCTTGAGCATTATGTTCTCATATCCTGTACTCATTAACTGATGCGATCTAATGGTAGGGTAGTTTCAAAAAGCTTTCTAATTAAGTAGCTTAGTTGTCTTATGAATCTATTATACTACCTTTGCATGATGAGTTAGTGATGTTGGTAATTCGGTAGGAGGCTCCAATTTTATTTACATTTGGTGGCTTGGTGGGCCTGTTAAATTCCAAAAACATGCAGGTCTTGGGGCTGGTTCTTGTTGGCGCTTTATCAATTGAATGGGCAAAGTTATATCTGATTGTATTTGAAGGTATGCAATTGAAATTTTTGGTTGTTTGAATGGGAGGGCATTCACTGCTTTTGGAACAATTATTTTAAGAATGCTTGCTGAAAATTGTTGGGATGAAGAAATATGTTAAAGTTTAAGGTTGTTAATCTTCACATATTTTGCATTGCTTCTTTCCTCATCTTTTCTTCTCCTTTTTTCCATTTTCTCCTTTTTTTTCCCCTTTTTTTCCTTCTTTTGTCTTTCTTCTTGAAAATGTTTGGTTAGGCAGGCTGCTATTAAGGTTAATGTAACCAGATGTTGCTGAGATGATAGTGCATGTTGCTCCCTGAATCGAGCATGAAACAGATACTCATATCTGTTCTTTAATTGGTGGAACTCAATTGTTCCATAACAGGTAAAATCTTGTTGAATTCATTAGCTTCTAGTTTTTATCCTTGCAAACGGAGTAATGGAGGACATGATGGTTATTGTTCAACACCTCTAGTTCACACACAATTTTAGTAGCCGAAATTGTCTAATTGATTAACAGGTGGTTTATCTGGCCTCTTGCTTATATTTTATTCGTCTAGTGTCCTCCGGGGTTACAGTAATTAAAGTGATTGGAACCTCTTGCAGTTACTTCAAATATTAGGAAAAAATATTGCACTTAAGAAAAACTATAGGCATTAAGAAAATAGAAGCGCTATTAAGTCATTTATTTGGGGGAATGGTATGTATGAAATCCACATTTGCACTGTATGCTGACACTTGTTTGTAGCATGCTATGACATGTAAATGCTACATACATTGTATGAAATAACCTTATCTGAGGAATTCCCTCCTTGATCTGTATCATATATCTGATTGTGGAAATTCTCGTATTACCCTTGTACTTTGTATTGACTCCTATGCTCTCATGGTGGCCACCTTATTGTCTTCTGAAGGTATTCTTTGTTAACTGTCTGAAGAATCTCTGCCTTCCTTTTTTTCTTTTTTTTTTTGGGTTTTCCGTTTTGTTTTTTCTAGGTGGTGCTGGATGTATGGGACTGAGAGCTGTATCCTGTTGTCAATCTAGATGTGGTTGATGCCACACTTATAATTTCCTTCCCTTCCCCCTTCCTTTTTCATTTACATTCACGTTTACCCTTCCCCGTCTTTCATCTCTGCTTCTCTCCCTTGCTTTCCTCGTTTTGTTTTTTGGGGTGGTTGGAGGTTCTATAAGGAGTAGTAGTATGACTAGCTAAAAGGCACAAGCAGCAAGGTGAGGAAACATTAATTTTGGCTGGTGATTTGACAATGTATGTTTGCTAGGATGTTTTTGTTTGGACAAGGATTATTGCTCAAGAGTAGACACTTTGTTTAGGCGTGTATGGGCCATCTATGAAATAAAAATCAACATATATTTTTCAGTAGTCTTCTTCCTTTGCATGTTAAAGTTTCAATACACCCACATGATGCTTATCATCCTTCTTTCCCATCAATTCTTCACTAGTGGACTATACTTTGGTTAAAAATGGTGTTGGCTGATACCATTTTCACTCCCTGATAGCAGATTATCCTATAGGGTAAAAGTTGATTCTGACCCTCGAAATTTGGCAAGTGTTCTCATCCCTGGATCTGAAAGATATTTGTGTCTTGTGAACTGATTAAATTATCTCCAGAAGCAAACTATGCTTTTGTTTTGATTTGTCTATCCCTTGTTGTTTGGTGTGGTTCTGTGGACTCTTGTTTGACAAACATCCTGTTCAATTCGCTGTACGCTTTGTGCTAGCTCACTAAGAAGGCACATTCCATAAACTTATTGTGTGGCATATGTATCCATTATATTCATGGATGGCACATGGATTTTTTCTTGAACCAATTGCTCATTCTGGATTTGAGTTGCTTATTAGTCATGTAAACAATTTAATTGTAACAATTTGTTCACATAAATCGAAAAACAGTTCACCAGTAACCACTAATACCAATTGAATTAGTTGTTCGATTGTGATTATGTTGAAATAGGGTAAATTACGCTAAATACCTTTGTAATTTGAATCAATTGCACCATGTATTTTTAAATTCAACACTTGGATAAGGTAAGGCTTGGTGTACGTACCTACAATGTTTGTACTTATCAATTCTATGAAATAAATATAGGATAAGATCATAATTTTGTACTTTTTACACCATCGAAATGAGAAATTACATCTCGTAAAAATTATGATCTTATCCAAAACTAAGGTGTACATTGCCATATAGTTCATTTTCAATGTACAGCTTTTATCTCTGATTTTGTATTTTTGCAATTTGGAGGAGTGACAACTTATCCATCCACGTAGAAAGAGTAGCCGATCTTTGGCAACTTTAGGTTCATGTCAAAATCATTATCTACAAACAAATTTAGGTACAACTTACAAGTTGTTATTTGGTGCAAAAGTGCATTAATATATTTCTTTTTCGTATGTGGGGCTAAAATAACGTGGCGGACTTACTCATTCTATGACTTTAGTACTAGACGTTCCCAAAATGAAGACTTTTAGGTAAATTCAATTTACTAGACAAGGAAAGCTTGAAACTTTTTCCATCTCTCTCAATAATTGTGTCGAAGTCGTTTTTAGGGGGACTTTCTCATGAAATAATTGTAATGAGGATTTTTATCGTATATTCCTTGTAATTATGATTAATTCACAAATTTTGAGTAAGATGGTAGAAAGTGAGCAAACTTTTTGAATCTCTCTAGAAGCTCGACAAAATTGTCTGACTCACAATATCAAATTGTTGGTGTATCAAACTCAATAAACCTAATGACATTTAGTTTTTTTGATAATGAGTTCATCTAAATCTGATATTTTTTAAGTGAAACTTAATAGTATATAAATGAAAACCTTCGGAAATATTGAAAATGTAATGAAGTTTAATGATAAAAATCTTAAAAATCAATTAACTCATCAAATTAAGGTACTTTATCCGTCTTCAACTAAAACTCATTACTACTATGGCTCCCTAATAGGTTGTGAATTAGCCACTAATTTATTTTAAATTGAAAATAGTTAAAACGACATAAATACCTTCACTATGGTAAAACTTCCAACCTCTCGGATAAAATATGTGAAAATTTCATCCTTCTTAAATTCCACATGTGAAACTATATTGAATTACTCAATACTCACTTCTAGTGGTGAAGTTATGAAATTTATTAAGGGTCAAACCATGACGAAGTAAACACATGAACTAGCCAAAGAGATTCCAACATATATATTATATTAATGGTGTAATTTTCGATAGGTCACGCCCCCTATTCTCCACATTTAATTCTTCAATTTGAACTTTTCATTTGATATATTTATAATACATTCAACATATTGTTACGTCAAAATTAAAACCAAATGGAACGTATCAAAATACTCCACTTGCCTTTTTCTTATATATATACACTAAAAACCTTCACACTTCAATCAAATTCCACAAGAAAAACAAAATGTATCTAAGATGCCCAATAGATCGTGTACTATTTTCCCCATCATATCCACAATTTTCAAGAACTCAAAAAGTGTCTTTGAGAGTTCATTCAAAACTTAACAACAATGTGATAGAAATTAGTGAATCAAAAAGCTTTTATGAGCTTTTGGGTATTCAAGAAACTGTTTCTTTATTAGAAATCAAACAAGCGTACAAACAATTAGCAAGAAAGTACCACCCGGATGTTTCACCTCCGGGTCGGGTCGAAGAAAATACCCAAAGGTTTATTCGGGTTCAAGAAGCTTATGAGACATTATCGGATCCTAAATCAAGAGATATGTATGATAAAGATATGTCTAAAGGTCTTCACTTTGCATTTTCTCCTCGTAGAAAGTGCCAAAATGATGAGGTTAGTTTTTTTATTTTTTTTGATTATTTTTTTGGATATTTGGGTGAATTAAAGTTTGTGCTTCTGAAATTTGTAAATTATTGTATTAAACATTTTGACTTTGAGTCCATTAACAACTAAACACTCTAGCTCGTCCTTGTTTTGTCTAGTGTATATTGGTGCTGATGTGACACATAAATTTTTGGAAGTGTGTAGATGATAATTTTGTAAGTTGGAGTGTTCAATTAAGACAAGTTGATGTGTTTGTGAATATTGTTAGGTGAGGGCGAGTTTAAGTAATAATACTATGGGGTGAATTAAAGTTTTTTTTTATGTGCGTAAAAATTTGTGGTAGTGGTGTTTTTTTAAGTTTGAAATTAAATGGGATTTGTTTAATTATCCTGTTTTAGTCACCTAATTTGTGTGTGTTTATATGTTTGGTCTCTAATTTGAGGGCAATTTTCTTTAGTGTGATTGTTGACAACTAATTGTTTGGACTCTTCACTTTCGATGTCGTACATATTACTTTTGGAGAATCTGACATGCAGTTGTTGACATTTTTGAAGAGTCTGAGCAACATAGGTTGACAATACTTTGCTATTTTAATTCTTTTTTCCTCTAGAATTTGGTATGCTTAATATTTTTGTGCAGAACATATTAGGATATAGTTGTGTGAGTGAAAAGGTTGACAACAAGGTCTGGGATGGATGGAATATTAGTGTTTGGCTGATATTTGATTTGAAAGAGTTGTAAGAATCAGGGGCGGAGCTAGAAAGGCGCAAGGGGGTTGCCCAAGATCAATTTTTTTTAAATGTGTATATGGTAGACATTTAATCCCTTGATTTCTTTGTGTTTTTACTTTTTATATTTTGAATTCCTTAGTGAAATCCTGGCTTGGCTACGAGTAAGGATCACTCATAGAACATGGAGTTAGTGTTGTTGAAATGCCATATACTTCTCAGTGCATCTCTACAACTTTATACAGCCTCTGCTACTGAAAATATATCGTTTGTTTAGAGAATCGCAGCTTTTGCATTCATGTAATCGGTTTTTTTTGTTGTTGTTGTACAGTGATATATCCGCGAATTCTATCTTGATATCTTCTATTTTCTTCACTGATATGGTTTTCTTATATGCATTTAGTCGATGGAGGACACCGGTGAATGGAAGAATCGTTGGCATTCCCAGCTATCTGAGTTGAAAAGAAGAAACACACATAAGGACTCTGGTAACAATATGTCATGGGGTGCACGTTTGCGTAGACAAAGGAATGAAACATCGTTATAACGAATAATCCTTGTTATATAGTTTTTATATATAGCTTGTATAGTAGATATATAATTGGAAGTGTTTGGTTAGCATTGATGTTTTAAGTAGTGTAAGAACTATGTAAGTGCTAACCAAATATAGGTAACTGTTTGTACATAGAGTTATTTGTGAATCAAGTTGTTATTTTAACCATATCGCGCTCTTATTTCTCGAGCTATTTACGTGGTTTCTGCTGTGAATGTATGTTGAATTTGTGTCATTCGCGCTCTTTGTTTTGGCAACGATTGATGCAAATAGAGAGACTTTTCTATTCATGTGCAGTTAGTTGATTTTCGAACAAAAGGAAGAGTGGGACTGACTTTCTCTTCCCAATATTATGTAGAGTCGTCAATATGGGTCAATCCAACTTTAGTAAGCCCAGTCTACATGGGCTGTACAAATTATTGGCCCAACTTCTCATTTGAGGACCTTCAAAATGCTAGCCCAATCCAGCACTACACGGCCCATGGGCTGTTGGGTGTCCAACAAACCTTTCTTAGTTAAGAAAGATTCATCCACCATAGTTTCTCTTACTAGCAGATAAAACTACTAATATCACATCACATAGAATATCAATTGATAGACATTCAAGTCTATTATATAATTCATATTGACAATGTTATTGTTTTTGCGAGCGCATCCTTTGTTAGAGTCATACTTATTTCCAATGAGAAGTTAATGCATGCTTTCCTAAAGAATAAAGGGGAAATTATAGCCCAATGTTTTTGGCTATTTAATTAAAAATATGTACGTGAAGTATAAATAATGAATACTACATGTAACATATACACATACTATATATCTATAATATATATATACATATACGATATATATCTATACACAATATTATCGACAGTTAAAGTCTATACTTCGATCTTCAATCTTCAATCATGTTGGTAAACTAGATGATTGAAGATTACATTTTACCTAAGTTTGACTCTCTTGAAGGATGATAAGGGACAAACATGTAGTCAAATACATTAATTAAATTTTATAGAAAGTAATTTAACTAATATCCTTATTTGTACTGAGACTGTAATTTCATAATAAGGGGGTGTTCATTTAAAACTTGAAAAAAGGTAAGTAAATGTGATTTTCAATATTGTGTCTCAATATTAAAAAAAAAATAAGGAAATAAAATTTGGTAAATTAATCATTATTTTTTGTCACTTATCAAAATCAAGTACTTTTATAAGTCTATATATTTGAGACAATTCTTAAGCATTTTTCATTATCTTTTGATTTTTGAGCACTAAATCACATATTTTCAATGGCCTCTACAAAATTCTCCCTTGAGTCAATTTTGTTGCTTTGTGTGGTTTTGTTTTCTCTTGTGAATCTCCATCAATGTATGTTTAGTATAAAGTATAAATTATTGGGATTTTGAATGTAAAACTCGTAAAAAATATGATAGTATTGTTTAGGTGATTCGATAATATAAGATTTTAAAAAAAAAAAATAATGTCAGTATATGAAAGTTAATTAACTAATCTATATGTCGTATTTCACAAAATGCAGGTGATGAAAGCACGAAACTTGATGCAAACGATGTATGTGACCAACTTGTGGTTCCTGGTGAACCACCCCATTGGTGTTGCACGTTGGTCAAACCAATCAATTGTGACTATCTTTCTCTACAAAATTGTCAAAATAATTGTCATTAATGATAAATTATGTGACTTGTATTAGTGATTCTTCATCATTTCCAAGAGTTTAATAAAATGATTTTGAAGTTTCAATTTGATTAAAATGACTTATAATCTTTTGTGAGTTTTCTTTGTTAATTCAAGTAAGGATATAAGTTTTTTGTCTAAGTGACTTATTATATTTGTTTGATGGGAAAATTTCTGATCTCCATTTTATTAAATTCTTCTCTTAGAGGAGAGCTCACTCTATTTCTTTTTAGACTTTCGCAAAGCTCTCCTTTCTTTAAAGTTGTATATGAAAAAATATAATGTCTTTAGTTGTATGTATTTTTATAACTTCAAGAACCATATCAATTAAAAGTCTGATTGGATTAACTTATTTTAAGTGTTTTTAAGCTGAAAGTAGCTTTTAAGCACCTGATTTTAAGCTACAATAATAAAAATAAATCAAAAGTCGTAAGTTAAGATTTTTGACTTACAAGTCAAAAGTAAATACAAACAGGTTCTAATTTGTAAGTCAAAAGTAAATACAAACAGGTTCTAATTAATCATTCGTATTATTTTTACGAATCACAATTTTCAAGAACATAAACGACGTCATGCTTTAATAAAGAAAAACAATCGACTGGTAGAATATTAATTTTGTATTTAAATTTTGGAATTTTATTTTTAAAATTTCATAAAAAGTAAGCCAATGTCTTCTATTATATTGAGAATATTGTAATTATCATATCTAAAACATGTAAAAGATAAGTAGTTGAAATTTTAAATATTGTGTCTCTAGATGAAAATTAGGTAATAAAGCTTGGTAAGTTAATCATAGGTTTATGTCCATTATTAAAAACATATATTTCGATAGAACTATATATTTGTGAGAATTTCATATGTATTTCTCATTTTATTTTATTTTTATCATTGAGCACTAAATATATATATATATATATATATGTTCAATGGCCTCTATAAAATTCTCCATTGGATCAATTTTGCTAATTTTTTTGGTTTTGTTTTCTTTATTAGCTCTCCATCAATGTATGTTCAAATATATTTATTCCTTTATACTTATTATTATTATTATTATTATTATTATTATTATTATTATTATTATTATTATTATTATTATTATTATTTTGTACCATACAAAAAGTATACTTTTGGGTAATATGATGATATGAGATTTTTTTTTACACATTTTGTTAATGAATAAAAATCAATCGAATAATGATATGCATTCTTATTTCATGAAATACAGGTGATGAAAATATCCAAGTTAAAGCAGACGCGGCACCCAATCAATGCATCCCAATTCATGAGCAAAGCAATCCAGTACCCATATGGTGTTGCCCAGCAAATATAGAATGCTATGATACTAACCAAACATGTCATAATAATTGTCACTAATTATGATAATTTTTCGAGTAAAATATAATATTATTAATTCAAGAAAGCATTATGGATTTCCTTAATTAGTACTCATGAGTTTCATGTTACTAATTTTGTTGATGTATAACTAAAACAAAAATAACTTGATAATTATAACGTTAATAAAGTTCAATTTTCAGCTATCGATTTGATATACTCTAATTTTATATATTTATATCATATTTATCTTTCATTCTCTCTATCGATTTGAAGTTGAACATTTTATACACTAGTGTTTCTCTTTCGACGCAAAAGTTTATTCATTTGCAACCAAAAAAAAATTATGGGTTACCAAAATATTTCCAATATTTATGGGTTTTATTGATGTTTAATAGTGTACTTGGTAGTTAGTTATAGGCTTATAGATATGCAATAATTTGAATTTTGAATTATCAATATTTGGTATACTGTTTGTATTGTATAGAACTCTTTTAGGTATAGAATTTGTATTCTCGGAGGAGTTAACCACATCGATTTTTCCTGTATTTTGTATCTATAAAAGAGTACCTTGCTCTTTCATTATCATAAGATCGATACTATGTTTTACCACATTTATCAATGTTATATTTTCATGTTGAACAAATAAGGAAAAAGTATCAAAAATTGAGAAAATATCTCTTGTGCATATATTGATTTTTTTTATAATACATTTATAGACTAAAAGTAATTTGGTAAATCAATTATTTATTTGTGTTAGTTACCAAAATGAAGTACTTTTATAGGCTATATATATGTGGGAAAATTTCATAATACAAGTATTTCTCACTATTTTTAAACTTTAGAACATTAAAGCATATTTATCTTCAATGGCCTCTACAAAATTTTCCCTTCAATCAATTTTGTTGCTTTCAATGGTTTTGTTCTCTATATTTGCTCTTCATCATTGTATGTCCAAATTAATTTTTTTATAAATACTTATTATTATTATCGTCATTATGCACAACAAATAATTTAACAACATGAAATTATAATTCTTCGTTTTACGAATGGTTACATGCATGTAATTGTTATATTTTAGTTATCGATCTGATAGTATAAGAACTTTTTTTATTGTATAGAAACTAATCGAGATGTTTTCTTATTTTTTTAAAAATGCAGGTCATGAAAGTACGAGAGTTATGTCACAACTTAATACCGATGTATGCATTCCGCTTTTGAGTCCTGGTGACCCACCCAAATGGTGTTGCTATACGAACAATCCACCCACATGTGGCTATGTTTCTCTACCAGATTGTCATGCTCATTGTCATAAATGAAAAAATTTCAAAAATAATTATGTTAATTAATTTGAGAAAGCATTATGATTTTTCTCAATTAGTACGTGTGAGTTTCATGTTACTAGTTAATTAAGTTGATGTATTAATTATTTATTTAAATAAAAGAACTTGATTATCATTAAGAAAGTTCATTTTCAGTTATTGATATATTCTTTAAATTCATATATCTGATTTACTATGAGTTTTTTGCCACCATTTAAAAAGTAATAGGAGAATAGCCACACTTGAATGCATAATTCCTTTTAAAAAAATAAAATTATACCTATTTAATTAAAACACGGAAAAACTTATAAACTTTAAACCTCATGAATATATCATTTCTTGTAATTCATTTGTCAATCCTTTGGATTCCAACATCGTTTTTTGGAGTTAATTTATTTCGTGTTTATAGATGGAGGAACTTTGTCCAAAGCTATTTGCAATATTTATGAGCTTATCGATGATATCTTTAACGTTGCACCTAAACAAACACATAAGTAAAAAATAGTTGGGAAGACTAGTTTTCAGGTCTGTTATTGGGTTTAGCTATTATTTGAAGAGTAATAGAGAAATAGATAGTGAGATTCGAATCCTTGAACATCTGTATAAACATGACCCGAGGTGAATCTATCTTAAATAGGAATAATGGGCACACCACTTGTTTGTCATTCAAAAATATGACTTACGAGTGTCACTTTACTTTTAGTCTGCAAAAATAAAAAATCAGATAAGGAGAATGACTATTTATCTCAAATTAAAAGAAAATTTTAATTTTTAAAATAAAATTAAGAGGTGTAAACGGTTTTCACCGTATAATTTTTTTTTATCAAACTAATTAGACAAAACACATTCATGTACTAAGTACAAAAAAGAAAAAGACAGGAAAATAATTTTGTTTTAAACAAACATTTTAAGAATAAAAACAAATGGCAATAAGGAGGAAAGAATTTGTAGGATACATTTCACATATTATTATTTTTTTTGGGTAAAATTTCACATGTCCACACACAAGTAGTAAAAGGAAATGGTAAAGAAATATTAGGGAATGAAATAAATGATTATAAGTAAATAGTAAAGAAAAAAAAAAGAGTTCTTTTAGAAATAAAATAAATTACAGTGGTGAGAAATAAGTGAATTGAATATATTTATTTATTTTTCCCAATTTATAGTCAATAAATAAGGAAAAATCATTATTGAGAAAATATATATATATATATATATATATAGTATAAGAGGCTAGAAGCACACAATTAATCGTCAAGATGTATGCTTTAGCTGTGTGCTTCTCCTCAAATACGATTGTGTGGCTTGTAGTATAAGAGGCTAGAAGCACACAGTTGATCGTCAAGATGTGTGCTTCTCCTCAAATACGACTGTGTGGCTTGCTGGTTACAGCAACTCATTCCACTGGAAAGTTTGCAGGTTCGACCTTGGGCCACAACACTTTTTATTCCTGAATTTTTAGTTCAGCCAATTTACTCATTATAGCTTTTTGGTGGGGCCCAATTTAATCCTCTTTTTAAATGTGTTTTCATCATTTATCTAATTTAGTGTTAATTAAAAAGGAATATTTCGTATTACGTAAATTTCATATTTTAGTTATTCCATCTCCTATCTTACATAAAAAAATTATAATTTTTAAATGTCATTGAAAATATTTTGTTTTATATCGTTAATACTATATATATATATTATTATTATTATTATTATTATTATTTAAAAAAAAATTATTTACATTGGCAATTTTTTAGTATAAAAAAACATACCAAATAGGTACTACTTAGTAAGTAATCCGTTTAATTATTTTATTTCTCCATCTTTTCATGTGTAAATCATTTTTTTTTCTAATATTAATGTTACATCATTAATATTATTAGTAGAAAATAACATATGTCATTGAATTTAAAAAATTAAAAGTGCCACAAATAAGATTTTTAAAATTTTATTCGTGTCACATAAATTGGGACAGAGAGAACAACATATTATTTAAAAATTATGTTAATTTTATAAGCCACAATAATTAACCACTTAATTTTTTTAGAAAATATATATTAAAAAATTGAGTAACACACCAAATTTCATCTGCCACATAAATTACGAGAAAATAAATAATATATGTTGGGTCAGTGCTGGCACGGGCTCATGTATCTAGTATATATATATATCAGCCTTTTTAGGTAAAATCATTATTAATATGTAGACCAAGAAGAAACAATTTTAAATTAATCATTAGTTTTCCTTAATTATCAAAATCAAGTATTTTCATAAGGCTATGTATTTGAGAGAATTTCATAAGTTTCTCACAATTTTTAGACTTTTGAGCACTTGAAAATTACATTTTTTTAATCTTAAAAAATGTATTTTTCAATGGCCTTTACAAAGTTCTCCCTTCAATCAGTTTTGCTATTTTGCTTGGTTTTGTTTTCCTTGTTGGCCCTTCATCATTGTAAGTCCACATTTTTTTTCCTATTAAATTTAATTTTTTATAATTATTATTAGAATTTAAAAAATTATAATGAACAACATGTAACATGTCTTGTTTTAAACGTTATTTTCAATTTTTATGTTATTATAAATTTCTATATCCTTATAATTGAATTTCATGAAATACATGTGACGAAGGTATAAATATTAAAACAGACACGGCAACCAATCAATGCATCCCAATTCATGAGCAAAGCAATCCAGTACCCATATGGTGTTGCCCAGCAAATTTAGAATGCTATGATACTAACCAAATATGTCATGATAATTGTCACTAATTATGATAATTTTTCAAGTAAAATATAATATTATTAATTCGAGAAAGCATTATGGTTTTCCTCAATTAGTACTCATGAGTTTCATGTTACTAATTATATTGTTGTATAACTAAAATAAAAACATCTTTGATTATAACTTCAATAAAATTCAATTTCAACGATCGATATTATATACTCTAATTTCGTAGATTCATATCATATTTATCTTGCATTTTCTCTATTGATTTGAAGTTAAACATTTATACATTAGTGTTTCTCTCTCGACACAAAAGCTTATTCATTTGCGACCAAAAAAAATTATGGGTTACCAAAATATTTCCAATATTTATTGGTTTATTGATGTTATTTTCATGTTGGGCACATAAGGAAAAAGTATAAAAAATTGATAAAATATCTATTGTGCATAGATTTTTTTATAATACATATATAGACTAAAACTAATTTGGTAAATCAATTATTAATCTGTGTTAGTTACCAAAATGAAGTACCCTTATAGGCTATATATTGGGGAATATTTCATAATATAAGTATTTCTCACCATTTAAGGAGTAATAAGGGAATACCCACACTTGAATGTACAATTCTTTTTTGGTATAAAATTATAGACATTATAAAACACGAAAAAACTTTAAAGGTATGAACTTTCGAACTTTAATTTGAACCTCATGAATATATCATTTTTTGGTGATTCACTTGTCGATCCTTTGGATTCCAACACCGTTTTTTGGAGTTAATTTGTTCTATGCTTATGGAGGAACTTTGTCCAAAACAATTTCCACTATTTAATGGCTCATCGATGCTATTTTCATTGTTGCACCTAAACAAACACATAAGTAAAAGTTAGTTGGGATTACTAGTTTTCGAGTCTGTTATGAGTTTTTAGCTACCATTTGAAAAACAATAGGGAAATAAACAGTAAGACTCAAACCCTCGAGCATCTACATAAACATGATCCAAGGTGAATCTGCCTTAAATAGGGATAATGGGCACACCACTTGTTTGCTATTCAGAAATATGACTTATGAGTACCACTTCATTTTTTAGTCTGCGGAAATAAAAGATCAAATAAGGACAATGACTATTTATCTCAAAGTTGAACGAGGATTTTGATTCTTAAAATAAAGTTATAAAGAAATGTAAATGATTTTCACCCAATAATTTTTTTTATCAAACTAACTAGGCTAAACACATTCATGCACCAAGTACAAAAAAGAAAAAGACAGGAAAATAATTTTGTTTTCAAAAAACATTTTAGGAATAAAAACAAATGGCAATAAGGAGGAATGCATGCGTAGGACACATTTCACAAACTATTATTATTATTATTTTTGGTAAAATTTCACATATTCACACACAAGTAGAAATATGAAATGGTAAAGAAATATTAGGAAATAAAATAAATGATAATCAGTAAGTAGTAAAGAAAAGAGATAAGACACGAGTATTCTCCAGACTATGATTGAAATTCCAGAAACACACCTTATAGCTAAACTAAGGTCCTATTACCCTTGAACTCATTTTTTTGTAATTTTGTACACTTTTGGCTTACGTGGCACACTCCGTGACTCCACGCAGTTGAGGCGCGTGGGAGATATTTGAATGCCACGTAAACCAAAAAACTGTACAAAATTACAAAAAAAAATGAGTTCAAGGGGGTAATAGACCTTAATTTAGTTAAGATGTGTCACTAGGATTTAGGTCATAGTCACTCATAGTCTAGGGGGTACTTGTACCTTATCCCTAAAGAAAAATAAAAAGAGTTATTTTAGAAATAAAATAAATTACAGTAGTGAGGAATAAGTGAGTTGAATATATTTATTTTTTCCCCAATTTTATAGTCAACAAATAAGGAAAAATCATTATTGAGAAAATAGATACTATATTTGTATATACCATATCAGCCTTTTTAGGCAAAATCATTATTAGTATATAGACCAAGAAGAAATAATTTTAAATTAATCATAAGTTTTCCTTAATTATCACAATCAAGTTCTTTCATAAGGCTATATATTTGAGAGAATTTCACAAGTATTTATCACAATTTTTTGACTTTTGAGCACTTAAAAAATACATTTTTCAATCTTAAAAATATATTTTTCAATGGCCTTTACAAAGTTCTCCCTTCAATCAGTTTTGTTGTTTTGCTTGGTTTTATTTTCCTTGTTGGCTCTTCATCATTGTAAGTCCACATTTTTTCCTATTAGATTTTTTTTTTATTATTATTATTAGAATTAATAATAAAAACTGATAATGAACAACATGTAACATGTCTTGTTTTAAATGTTATTTTCACTTTTTATGTTATTATAAAATTTTATATTAAATTTCATGAAATACAGGTGATGAAGGTATGAACGTTGAAGTAGAAGATAAAATTGATTTATGCCTTCAAATTCCTGGTCAACCAGGCAAATGGTGTTGTGCAACAGCTACAAAAGCATGCTATCCTTCTCTTGCTGCATGTGAAGCAAAATGTCACTAATGACAGTTTATTATAGAAAAATAATGTTGATTAATCCAAAAAGTATTAGAATTTATTTTAATTAGTACTCATGAGTTTGAGTTTGATGTATGAGTATAATTAAAAGTTGTTACTTTCATTTATAAAATATAAGTATAGTTATTAGTACTTGGAATTTATCTTTCTTTCTGTCTACTTGAAATTGAAAATTTATATATTATTTCACTTTGATGTGAAAAAGAAATAATATATAAATTTGATTCTCTCATTTTTTTTAAACCTATTGTTGACAATATTTAGATTGTAATAAAGAAAAGACAAAGTTATTATTTCAATAGCTCAAATAAAAATAAGTTCTAAAGCCCAACTTTAGTAATGTAACAAACCAGCACCACAATTACACCAAATTAAACTATGAAACACGAATTGAAACAAATACTTTTTATTTCAAGCAATAGGCCATTTCGACTCTCCACCTATCTGATTACACTGGACATGTTGTTGTTCAAGCAATAGCCCATTCGTTGTTTAGCTCATTTTTCAACTTCATTATCTCATCCTCAGGCAAAGTCATGGTCACAATCCTTCCTTTCGAATCATTTGGTCCGTCCGAAAGTACCAACACGGTCCCTGCATCGCCTACTCCATCGATAAAGTAACTTACATTCTTTGGCCTATGTCCCTTCCAATCGAATCCATAGAGATCAACACCTTCCAGGCTCACGAAAGTCAAATTTGCTCCGTACACAATGACATCCGACACTCCATGATCTTTCTCGATGGCCTCATCGATTTTTAATCGCTCGTCAATGATCTCATTTTTAATCAACCTTGCTAATTCACTAGGATTAGCTTCTCTAATTGAGTCATCAACTTTAACCACACCAATTACTTGAGTGTTTCCTATAAGGCCCTCTTTCTTTTCTTCACCTTTTTTGCAAATAGTCACAACTTTTGGGCCAGGCCCATCTCTAATTCTTGAAATGGACTGCCAAATAATAGCACATAGTGATTCAAATGGGCCTTGAATGCCTATTCTTGATTGTAAGTGGCCCAATTTGGATGCACTAACATGGATTGAAAACGACTCCAACTTGCAACTTGCATTAGCAATCCAATGATCTTCTACCGGGTCGACCCGTTTTATTGAAAGTGGATCCTCCACAATTTTTTGTAGGGTTTGGGTTGAATTTGCTTTGGTTAATGAATGGGCCAAGTTAAGGGGCCGGGGTGGTTGGTATCCACCAACTACTTTACCCAAAAAGTTCCAAAATTCAGTTGCTGAAAATACATCTCCAAGTACATGGGCCCAACTTAGGCCCAATGAAATTCCACCACATTTGAATTTGGTATGCTACATAAATGGCCCAAGATATAAATGAGTCAACTATTAATTACCAACAAGAAAATTGAAAAAAAGAGAGAAAAAGTATAGAAACAAACAATAATTAAAAAGATATATAAGATGGAGAAAAAGGTTATGCAAGAAATTTATATAATTAGAGACGATATTTCATTATTAAGAACTAGAGCGAAGCAACACCCACGTCTGAATCTTATCTATTGCTCAACAATTCATCTGGTGATTTCACAATCGCCAAAGAAGCCTCAAAAATTTCGATGAGAACCATGGACTATCTTTCATGTGACTTCATAAAAAGTAATCAATGAGAAGATTGAGAACGAAGCACATATAGTGATTACAATAAAGTGAATATGAGACATTATATGATATGCTTTTCCATAAATAAGGACTTTTTTTGACTTGGAAAGTTTTATTTTTTATCTACATATAAATGATATTATGCCTATGACATCATTCCTCCTACAATTGTTGGCTTGAATTTTAAACAAATTTAATGAATCTTATATTTATTTTTAATCTAATATATGTTTATTTAAACATATTAAATATAAATAAATTTGTGAAATATATATCCCGTGACTTAGAATTAATGTTCAATCCATCACCTCTGCCTATCAAACTCAGTCACTTTCTCCAACCAAAACAAGAAAATTTAATAGCCAAGCAACTATAATAAATTAGTCAAAAATAAAATAAAATACATGGAGAGTCATCTCTTTTCTATTTTTTTTATTGGTATTATTAGCGTCTCAAATTATATGTCATGATTTTAGAAAAAAGTTTCTTCTAATTAGTTTATTATTTAGAAGATTAAGATAAAATTAAATTTGTTTTCTATTTTCCTTAGTAGTAATAGTTCTGAAGATTACAAACATTTCAACTATGAAATCTTTAACACATAAATAAGGTAATATTTAACGAGAGAAATTATATTTTAAGACATACATAAAAATAAAATAGTCAAAATGATCCTAATTAATTTAAATGAGAAACACAATACTTATATAGCTCTAATTTGAAATTGTGAGAAGAAATTCATAGGTACATTTATTACTTAACTGCCTCAACTAATTGAAATATTGAAGGAATATCTGCCACGACCATACAATCTTTAATATGATAGAGAAGTATTGCAACTACTTGGGTGGTCAATTAATTATTATATACTCCCTCTGTCCCATTTTATATGTCACATTTTTACTTTGTACTTGCATTAAGAAATAATGTAACTTTATTCGTCTACCCTTATTTAATGTTTTCTTAAGTGAACTTTATTAACAAATGAGAAGATTAATTAATTATTCTATCAAGGATATAATAGGCAAAATATGATAATTTAGGCATAAATTTTATAAAATGACAAGTATTGTGATCTAGCTAATTATAGAAAGAAATGACATATAAAATGGGATGGAGGGAGTATTTATTTGCAGTTATTTAAGAGTTAAGGTATAGAATCACGGGTGTTGTGGAATATTTGGAATTTTATTTTTAGCAAAAAGTACAAGGTTTAAGAATTAAAAATGAAAAAAAAAAAACTTCTAGTAAAAACACTTTATCTTATTTATTGAATTGTTTCTGATGCAAATCTGGATTGATAGACTCTTCATCTTGCACAAAAGGTATTGAGTTCAAGTAGGGATATCAAAAATGAACCTAAACATAGGTAACCCATTCAATTCATCCAGAATTTTAAGGGTTGGGCTCAAGATAATTTGAATTAGGTTCAATCTTAACACATTCAAGCCTAACTCATTTTAAGAGAAACCTCAATTGTGCCCTATTCAATCTCCAATTTCTACCCGTTTTAAAACACTTTACTAAGATATGTTCCTATATTAAAGGCATGAATTATTATCTATTTAACATATTTTAGGATTTATCTATCCATTTGTTACTTTTTTAAAAAAAAAAATCTTGAGCGAAAGTTCGAATTGTGATTATAAAAGTTAAATATCACTATGTTAAAATTATTGAGATTAATCGGGTCAAAACCCAACCCATTTTTTAGCCCATTCGAACCCAACCCATTTGAGCCCAAAGTAAACTTGGGTGGGTCAAGACCCAACCTGATTTCTATCTCAACCCATTTTAATATCTCCAATTTCAACCCAACTCGTCCATTTGACACCCCTAAATTCAAGCATTAAAAAATAAGACAAATAAATTGATAGACAACACTTTATTCTATTTACTGATAGTTTCAAATTATGAATTTAAATTAATCAATTAACAATTAACTAAACATGAAGACTGTTGATTAATCATCTATTTCTCATATTTCGTGAATAGCTCAGACATTAAGGGAAATTCAAACTTCATTTCAAAAATCCGTCCTAAGTCAATTTTTTTTGTTCGATTTGAATTTCATAGGAGCCCTAGAATTTTTCTTAAAGAAAATTATCTAAAATTCTAATCATACAGGTCCTCACCCCTTAAACCATCTCTCTTTCCTCACTTTAGAGCAGAATGAAAAACCTCTTGATAACAAGCGTTTTATTATTTTCTTAGTAAACATATCCAACACATCATACCCCCTTTCCCTTCCTCCAAGCAAGAGTAAAAAGTGAAACATAATACTCGAGATGAATTTGAATTAATCGAGTCAGTAACTTCAGATAAATAATGATTTGAAAAAATATATAGAGTATACCTGTATGAGGACTGGAGGTGAGAAAGCCAATTCAGGACCAAGAACTTGATTAGAAACAAGTAATTTCTCAAGTGAAGAATCTTTCATTTCTAGCCATTCTTCCAAAGTTTTATCACATTGTGCTTCAATAAACCTAGCACCACAATCATTACATTTAATATAAGGTCTCCCTGATTCTGCCCTTCTAAACCTACCATTAGTCATATAAAAATAATTGAACCAAATAAATATTGGTTCTTTTATTTTATAAATTGTGACATCTTGAAATGTTTGGCTATCAAAGTAATAAATCCCTCTCAAATAATGTAATTTCATGGCCAAATCCATGTTACTTGGCTCATAAACAACATCTTGTCCTGTTACTCTAGCCGGTCCAACTGAGGATAATTTTATGTTGTAAATTAGACCATCTTCTAATTTTGAAGACACCATTATTGGAATTTTTTTTTTCTAAGTGGGAGCAGAGGAGCTTGTAGACAATTTGGGATGTTCTTGATTATGTAGAGGATGGTTTATATAGGATTTTGAGGTGAGATAATAAACTAGCAATCATTTATATATAGCTCATGGTATATGGTATACTAAATAGGTGTATTATGTATATATTGTTAGTTGACAGCGGTGAGAAATGAGCGAGTTAAATTATATTTGAGCTGATTAAAACTAAATAGACTGAGTTAATAAATGATGGCTCAATGAACTGTTTATATAGGCTTTTGAGGTGAGATGATAAACTAGCAATGATTTATGTAGCTCGTGGTATACTAAATAGGTGTATATATTGATAGTTGTGGTGTGAAATGAACGAGTTGAATTATATTTGAGCTGATTAAAACTAAATAGATTGAGTTAATAAATGATGGCCCAATCATATATTATTAGGTTGATATAAGTTGGATCATATAGGCTAAAACCGTGGGTCATAATAACTTAATTCGCCCAAATTTTTACTTTAAGTTTGAGAGTTATACTTAAAATTTGTATAATTACCTAAAAAATTAATAAAATTTGCCTAGTTTAATGATAATTATCATAATTATTTGAATATTTTATTTTATACATAATATATTTTTTACAAAATATTATTACACAATATTGAGTATGATTATCATAGAGGGGTAATTTTACAAAGAGTCTATTGCTATAATGAATGACATTGTGGTTATAAGTAAATATAACATGGAAAATCGATTATGAAAAAAATCAGATTGTTATCATTCTAACGAGATTTTTGTTTCTTTAATGTTTTTTTTCCTGCTGTGTGATATAGAAGTTTTTGTCCTCAGGATTTGGACAGAATTCAAAACTTTCAAAATCTTTCATCATGACAAAAATATTAAGGAATATAATGAGGTACTGTGTACTAATTAATTGATGATGTGTAATCGGGAGATCAATATAAATTTGAGTTATGAAAATAATTTTTACAGAAATATAAAATAAGAATACGTATTACAATCTTGAAAATTTCATAAAGAGATCGAAATCTCGAATATTCTGTAAATTCATGAAATATTCATAAAAATATCAAATTCAAATCATCCTAGTTCGAGAAATACACCACTAACGATCCTCGAATCATGAATACCCAAATCATGGATAACTGATGTATAAATCTTAATTTTATTAGAGAAGAATGAAGGGAGGAATAAAATTGTATCCATATTGATTAGCAATAAAATATTCTTATTTCTTCAGATTTAAAAAAAAAAGTAAAAAAAATAAAAGAAAAAAAAGAATACGTACTATAAAACCTTTTAATTCTGTTCGAGTCAGAGTTTAATTTAGTGCACAAGGCTCTTAATTTATTTATTTTTTAATGAACTTTGTGCATGATTGAGATGCCACTTTTGCTCATTTTCTAGTCCCTATTAGGAAAATTTAAGAAGGTTTACATGAAATTATCCACTCCTATTATCCTATATTTCAAGATATATATTATTTTTCCATGTGATATACCATACTCGTTTTAGAATTCAAATAATCTGGATTTATGCGGGACAATTCCATTTTGAAGTAGAACTCTTCCTATTAATTGAACGTAAATTTACAGTTAAAATTTGAACTCGAGATCTCTGTTATAAAACAATTTTAGCTTCCAAAACCACTAACATTTATTTGAACGGCAAGAGTAGTTCTCTAGCTGAAAATATTTTAAACTTATCTTATATAGGAATTCAATTTTTCCATATATAAAATGGAATAAAAGAATAGTCGTTATCTAAGTAATTAAAGAGCTAATAAGTCTTATAATTAATGGAGAAAAAAGTATACATAGGTGGCAAGGCTTTAAATTAGGTAGTTGGAGAAATTCATTGCAAGTTATTTATGGCGTTTTATTGTCCACATTGAGGTAGTTGTGTGATTAATTTTGCAATAAATTACTCTTTCCTTTCATTTTTATTTGATATATTTCACTTTTCAAGAGTCAAATAATATGGACTTTGGTTAACATTTTAAAATATATTTTTTCATTACATTAGTATGAAAAAGATTGATCGTATAATTGTTGAACATCTAAATTTAAAATTTAAAATATTGAATTAATGTAATTCAACTTGATTCAGAAAATTAATTAAATTAACTTTTGCAAAACATGACAAGTAAATTCATTTTTTTATTTCCCGCCCGGTGGCTAGTACCCTCATTGAAGTCTGACTAAATCCAATTTCGCGTCAGGAGTTTCAGATTGAGGGATGAAACACTTTTTAACGAAGACGATTTCGTACATAGAAAAACTCAAATCCAAAGCCTCCAATTAAAAACAGAGGGATATGTACCATTCTACTACAACCTTATCAGATATATGCAAACCCTAGTTGCATTTTATATATTACCCATATTTAAGCCATCTCCTTCATTGCAAAAGATGAAAAATAGGGTGTAAATAAATATACGTACCAATTTTAGAGGTTCAATATTAAATATTTTACCAGAAGCACAGAATATAATACTATATATAGTGTACCATATAACTAGACAACTGTAATGTACTTTTTGTAGGTCATTCCATTACAATATTTACTTCAACCACCCCTAAAATATAGTTGCCTTTTCTAGAGGCATATAATAATATAATTTGACTCATTTTGGAAGTTAAATTTGATTAGCTTAATTAAATATTTAAAAACTATACAAAAATTACTACATATGGTAATTCACCCCCCTCATATAATTAATATCATAATATGATCGTAAAAATAATACACATTAATATATTGATTAAAGTCTATATACTTTGACTATCGAGAAGCGAGTCATCAGAATATTTCGGAATGGAAGGAGTAAAATGTAAGGAGAACATTGGTATAACCAAAATGTCAGTATGTTATACACAGCTATTTCTTGTATAAATTGAGAGACGTTTCTTAAAAAGAAAAAAAAAGCCTATTAATTGTAATTTAATTTGTTTTACCACATTATCTATGGAATTAAAATCTGGATTAGAATAGTGGGAGTGAGTTAGAACACTTATCGATTAGGATGGAATTGCATTAGGAATCAGCTCTTAGCATGTTCTTTTTTGTCTTAATGATGGACTAATTGACACGACGTATCCAAAGTGAGGTGCCGTATATAGTGTATGTTATTTCCAGATGACATAATATTGATTGTCAAGATGTGCAATGGAGTTAATGATAGATTAAATTTTTTGAAAAGAAGCTCAAGAGTCTAAAAGTTTCAAGTTAAGAAGGATTAAGTTAGAATACCAAGAGTATAAGTTTAGTAATGTGTTGTATGATGCGAAAGTGAAAAATAAAGTTCGATACACTAGTCATATCCAAGAGAGAAATCTTCAAGTACCTTGGGTCCATTACTCAAAGAGACGTGGCAAATGATGATGATGACGCACATCAAATTAGAACGGGATGGGTGAAACAAAAGCTCACCTCTGGAGTACTATACGATAAAAGTATGCCCCCGAGGTTTAAATCTAAGTTCTGCTGAGTGGTGATTCGACCAACACTATTGTATGAAGTAAAATGCTGACCAATAAAAAATGATTACGTTTCGAAGATGAAGATAGTTGAGATAAGGATGCTTAGATGGATATATGATTTTTTTTTGAAATATAATTAATTATATCTTGTTTTCACAAGTTAAATACGTAAAATAAAATTAAAATTAATAAAATAAATTGGAGGTCTGCTCTAATACAACAACAACAATTTCTTTTGATTATTGCTATGTTTCAATTTCCAACTAGTTGTTATGATCGCCTAATGAATTCATACTATCTACTGTCAGAGAGTGTAGGGTGTGTTTGGTATGAAGGAAAACATTTTCCGGAAAATGTTTTCCAATTTTCTCATGTTTGGTTGGGTTAAATGTTTTGGAAAATGTTTTTCAAATCAACTCATTTTCCTTAAATTTAAGGAAAATGACTTCCCTTCAAAACTTAAGGAAAACATTTTCCAAACCTCTCTTCCAACTTCAAATTATAATTACTTTTTTGTTGAAAAAATCAATTTATTTTGTCCCTATCCTCAAACCAGCCCCCCAACCACCCCCCAAAGATAAAAAATTTAAATCTTATTTTTAGATTCAATCTTTTTACCCCACCTTCACTCCTACCCCCACCCCCTCCCAAAAAAATATTAAAAACTATTTTTAAAAGATATTTCTAATTTCAATTTTTTACCCCCACCCACTACCCTCACCCCCCATCTACCCCCCTATCAGCCCCCAACTTGTAACATCCGACCATTTAAAACGAATATGAAGAAGCTTGAAATTGGAAATAATCTTTTTGGAAAGAATTTAAAATCTGGAAATTTGGCTAAGTGTGGGAAATCAGTGATTTTTGGCCAACTTTGAGCAATCATAACTCCTAGCTCGGGAGGAGTTAGGAGTAGTTCTGGTTATGGTTGCGAAGCTCGGGGAATGACCTTTCCAAAGCCACTGATGTTACTCAATTCCGAGTTCGCACGAGTGAGATATGCCCATTGGAAGTTGGGCAGTTGGCAGGGATTTTTGTCCGAAATTTTAAGGGCATTTTGGTCTTTTTCCCTAATTAATTCTTTGAGCTATTTTGGGTATTGTTGGACTGATTTTGATCAGTTTTATTTCCTTTTCAAAGAGTAAAAGGTTAGGGCTTGAGAGAAGAGAAGAAGAAGAGTAAGAGAAAGGGAAGATCAAGCAAGAGGAATCGTTGTAATTTTGTCGGGGGTGATCCCTACCAAGGTATGTGAGTCTTAGTGATGGGTGATCTTTCCCCCACACACCAATCCCTTTTTATTTTTGAAGAGAAGTTGTTCATGTTGTTGAAGTTGTTGGTTGGTGTTGTGATTGTTGTTGATGGAGTTGTTGGAAACTTAATGAGTTTAGTATATGACTTTGAATTATGTTTTGGGCCGAAATCTAGTGTATGTTGAAGGATTTATGATTCTAAAAGCTATGTCTTTTGAAGTTGATCTCACCAGAAATTCTCAGAAACTTGACAACGTTCCCATCTACGGTCACGACCTACGGACCGTAGCTCGATTGATGGTTCGTACTGGTCAACCGTCGATTGGGACAGAAGCTAGGTCAATTTGGTGTGTCGACCTACGGACACGACCTACGGACACGACCTACGGTCCGTAAGTGGACATACGGACCGTAAGTCCCGATCGTAGGTCAACACTTAACTAATTCTTCAGACTGAGTTCTTGGGAAAAAATTCTCTGACAGGAACGACGGACCAATAGTACGGACCGTAAGTCCATCTACGGTCCATTGATAGCGTCCGTAGGTGCCACTTGTGTCACCAGAAACCTGTAGTCTCATCCAAGTTTCCCTCATTCTTTTCTCACTGCTCACCCAAGTTCCTAGTTATTACACCTATGTTTCTCGGTTGTTTCCAACATTTCAAAGTACGTCTAAACGTCAAAAACTCGTCCATAACGTGTGATCCAACACCTTGAATTCATAATTCCAATTCAAGGGAAGTTAGTTTTCAAGTCAAGTGAAGTTAGACGTCAAGTGAAAGAGTATAGAGTTTCAAGTCGAGTTAAGCCAAGAGTTCAAGTTGAGTTCTTTTCTCAAAAGCTATTAGGGAACTAAGTATTCCCAAGAAGTTTGTAAATGTTTTTACATTTGAGTAAGAGGGGAAACATGATTTCCAAAAGAGCCTTTGGGCTAAGTTTTGAGTAATTATCTCAACTAAAGAAAAAAGGTTGTTTTTAAAACATTTATGAGCCAAAGCATTTTTGGGACTAGTATTGAGCACCGAATTGGAGATACGAGTTCATATTAACTCAACTCTCCATAAGAATCATGCGCCAACATGGGATTTCTCGGATCATACTTTTTAGATGATCACGAAAGTTAAGCTAGTGGATCCACTAAGTAAAGTAAGATTCCTATATCATGGCAAGGTATAGGATGGTCCTTGGCAACGTGAGGTAAGGCGTTGTATCATCACTAGGGCTCATAGTGGTGGTTGTCGGTTAAAGAATCTCCCACTAAAGTTATATTACTTTTATATAAGTAAAGTTGCTTTTGTTATTGTTTTATCATTAACGAGCTGAGTTGTTTATACTGTTTTTACAAGCCTTATATATATTGCATGGGTTATACTGCTTTATATATATATTGAGTTCAGTTATTCATGAGTTGCACAAAGCCAAGGTAAGAGTTTCTTTCTACTCTGTTCAAGCTTAAGTGTTGGTTTAGCTTTCTAGCTCGCATACTCGTACATTCCATGTACTGATGTCAGTTGGCCTGCATCGTCTTATGATGCAAATATAGGTACCCCGGATCAGCATCCTGCGCGTCGTTGATCCAGTTGAGCACTCCAGAGTCAGTGGTGAGCCTCCTTGCATTCCGGAGGACTCAAGTATTTTGTGTTCTGAGTTTTTGTTTTATTAGGATGTTGCGAGGTCTGTCCCAACATCCATCTTAATATGTTTAGAGGCTTCATAGACAGTCAGTCAGTTAGTTTTGAGTCTCTCTTCGGTATGTATATATATAATATTCTATTTTGAGACTTGAGTTGCCCTTTGTGGCCAGATTTCATCAGTTGGTTCTGTTATAACCTTTTATTCCTTTGAGTTAAGTTTTTCGCTGAGTTAAGAAAGTCAGGCCAAGGGTTTGCTTGGGGCCAGCAATGGTCTCCGAGTGCCGGTCCCGCCCAGGGTGTAGGCTCGGGGCGTGACACAACTCCCTTCAAAAAATAATAATTTAAGTTTGTTTTTAAAAAATATTTTCAACTTCAAATTTTTATTTTTTCATTCCGATCATCGATCACCCACCCTCCTCCCCGGCCAGCCGCTCCCCCCACTCCCCCACCCCCCTAAAAAAAATTGAGTTTGTTTTTAAAACAATATTTTCAACTTCAAAATTTCATTTTTTCACCATACCCTCGACCTCCCCCCCACCCACCCCCTCCCCACTCCACCCCCCCCCCCCCCCCCCCCCCCCAAAAAAAAAAAAAATTTTTTTTTTTTAAAAAAAATTTTCAATTTCAAAATTTCATTTTTTCACCATACCCTTGACCCCCCCCCCCCCCACCCACCCACCTCCTACCCAACCCCCCACCCCTACCCACCCTCCCCTCCAAAAAAAAAAAAATTTTAAGTTTGTTTTGAAAAAATATTTTCAATTTCAAAATTTCATTTTTTCACCCCTCCCCTCCCCTACCAGCCCCCCAAATAATAATTTTAAGTTTGTTTAAAAAATATTTTCAATTTCATAATTTCATTTTTTCACCCCTACCCTCGACCCTCCACCCACCCACCCCCTACCAAAGACACCTCCCCACCCTCAAAAAAAAAATTTAAGTTCGTTTTTAAAAAATACTTTCAACTTCAAAATTTTATTTTTTCACCCCAACCCTCAACCCCCCCCCCTACCAGCTCCCACCCCCCAAAAAAAAATTAAGTTTGTTTTTAAAAAATATTTTCAATTTCAAAAATTATTTTCTACTCTAGTTAAAATAAAAGATATTTTTCAAAAATATTTTTCATTCATAAGTCAAACATTAAAAATCTTTTCCGGAAAATATTTTCTACTCACCAACCAAACATGCGAAAATAAGTCAAAAATCAACTTGTTTTCCAGGAAAACATTTTCCTTCATACCAAACACACCCGTAGTGTAGCGGATGGGGCTATGCTTTTCCCTTAATCAGATGTCTCGGGTTCGATCCTTGAGTATGAAAATATTTTTGATAGAAAGCACTTCCCTCAAACGGGGTTCTATGCGGCGTGAATCTGAAATAATAAGGCTCCAATGAATACTGAACACCAAATGAAAACTTTAATTGAAAAAAACAAAAAAAAAATCACTCTATAGAAATTTCTTTTACAAAATTAATAGAGTTTTAAAGGAGGTATCAAATATGAAATGAGAAAAAAAATTGTGGGTGAACTTCCATATATCTACAGCTGCATTAATTCCCACTCCACAATTAAAAAAATATTACTCCCTCCGTTTAAAAAAGAATGACCTCCTTTTTTTTTTAGTCTGTTTCAAAAAGAATGACCTTTTTCTTTTTTTGGTAGCATTTTAATTTCAGCTTTTCACGTGGCATGTTTAAGGCCACAAGATTAAAGATAATTTTGTACATTTGACATAACTTTAATTTAGAACCACAATATTCAAAAGTCTTCTTTATTTTCTTAAATTCCGTGCAAAGTCAAACTAGGTCATTCTTTGTGAAATGGAGGGAGTAATTAATACGATCCACATAAAATAAATGAGACCAATTAATAACATAGGTATACGTCTTTGTCATTATAATAAAAATAGAAATAAATACAAACTTATAGTTGAGAGTTGAAACAAAGAGCTATTTTGAGAAGGATAAGACAAGTTTATGAATGTCGTGGAAGCACGTGCCGGATGAAGAGCTGGGGCTCGAATTTTTCTGAATTTAATATTTTTAACATCATACATAAATTTATATAAAAATTATAAAATATGATAAATTTGAGCTCATAATTTTAAATTTGTTCAACATCAAAATACTTTAAAATTGAATCCATAAATTCAAATTCTTGATACGTCCCTGCGTGAAAGTCCATAGAAGTCATGTGTATCATGTATGCTCTGTCGATATAGGAAACACATTGTTTGCTTAAACTCAATTGTTATTGTTGTATATGTAGTGTTGTGAGCAGATCCGAATTTAAAATTTTGAGTTCATGAGCTTAATTTTTTTTTTTATAAAAAAGATAATTTATGATTTTGAATAAATTATTTAATTATAAATATTCAATGAATTTTTAACATAAACATATGATTTTAGTTAAATTATAAGATTTTATCGTACACGTAGCTAGAATTCTAACTTTGATTGTGAGAGATTTTTAATTTTGTGAAATTTTTTAGCAAACAATAAGTCATAATTAGGAAGGCCAGCTCCTCATGATACCTTGTAAGATGAATCTTAAAACTTTTATGTTGAAATCTTTTATAGTTTGGAGATGAAATGAGTAGAAATTTTATTCTTTATGGATGTATACCTTGTATTTGACATAAATAAAACCAAAATATATAAATAAAAAATTGATTAAACTATATTTGTATTTTATATTTCAAATTATTGAATGCTGAAGTTATACTCTGATCATGACCAATTCTACACTTTAAAATGAAATGTAAATACAGTCGTAGACTCATAGCAATAATAAATCCAATAAAAATTGGGGGGTCGATCTCATAAAGAGTGTGCATGTGCCAAGATAGATATACATAAAGACAATAAATATATTACTTTGCAAAACTAGAATTGTGAGTATTGATTCTTGAAGAAGAAAAGAAACTAATTAAGCTACTGCTAATTCCAAAGGTAAATATACATAAGACCATAAATAGATGAATAAATATATTTATTTTACAATTTAGAAGCCACAAAAACATCAACTTGAAGAAGCAATCAAACATTTAATTTATTTATTACAAATACAAACAGGCATCAGAAGATGCTCTCCAGCAAAGACATAATCATTCTGAAAAGCATCTGCAATTTATTAGACATAAAATATTTAGTTCATGAATTAATTAATAAAAAATGAGCCTATTTTGAGATATTAAAAGTAAATAACTAACCTGTTGACACATTGGGATTTTCATACTCTCAGCTTTGCAAGTCTTTCCGAGAGCCTAACGTTGGGAATGGAAACTATAAGTCCTTCCGAGAACCTAAAGTTGGGAATGGAATCTATAAGTAATAACTTTTTCAATTTAGGCATACTCACATCATTCATGCACGTTACTTCAGGCAACCCATATGGTTCATCAATACGCAAAACTTCAAGTTGCGGAAAGCTATCACCATCACCAGAGAGATCCATCTTTTCTTCATTATATATGCACCAAACCATTTTAAGTATCCTTAATTTGGGTAATTTCTTAAGCACTGCCACTACATGACCATCTACCTTATAGTTGAAAAGAGTAAGCTTGACAAGATTTGGAGGGAATGCTTCACAGTTCAAGGTTCCGTTCAAATGCAACTTTACAACATTTGGATAGGACGACAAGTTTATTTGCTCTCTCAAGTCACCGAAAAATGATCTGAGCTTCAGAACCTCCAGTGTCGTTGGCACAGGGCTCAATGTTGATAATTTCTTAATGGTAGAATTGGATACTTCCACTAAACCCAGTTTTCTTAAATTCATCAATCGGTGCAACAATTTCAGTTCAAAAATTTTACCATCCATTCACAAAGTTTGTACATTATTAAGAGGCACGTTTGGAAAAAATGGGCTTATAGTAAAGCAATAGTTAGATGCTTGATTGAAAGCTTTATAACGAAGATGTCTCAATTGTGTAGACTTCCAAACACCAGTAGGAAGATCAATGAAGCTTTTACCAATATCTAGGGTCTCTAGATGTTTGAGCTTCACCATACAATTTGGCAGTTTCCCACCAATAGCCCCCTTGAATCGCAGATAGCGTAAGCCACTCATGTTCCCAAATGTGTTTGGGATACTGACATCACAAAAATCACCAAAAGAGATGACTACAACCAACACTTGTAATAATTTGAAGTCATGATGAGCCAAATGAGAAAATATGCAAGAGTCTACATTTGTGAAACAAAAAAGTGCACGAAGTTTCTTAGGCTTAGGATTTGAACGGAAGAACTTACTCATGGCATTATTATCAGAGTAGAATGTAATCCTTCGCACCCTAGCAACATTGCCGGGATCACCAAATGCACTGTGCTCGGTGTGAAAGAAGTTACTTTCCTTAGCCAAGTCAACACACAAACTATGTAACAAGTCATGTATGCGACAACTTGAAATTCTTCCATCATATGTCCTTTTGGCAACTTGAATCAAGTTTCTTGAAACCAAATCATTTAGGACATCATCCGCCAAACTTTCAGCCTCTCGCCCATTGCCACTATTTACAACTATCAGCTTCTCAGCAATCCACATATTTGTCAAATCAAAAACACGAATTTCATGGTCCTCGGGGAAAATGCCAAAGTACAAGAAACATGGCCTTAATGCAATGGGCAAATCATTGTAACTCAGAGCCAATACCTTAGCACATCCATCTTGAACTTTATGGCTCATACTCTCAAGTAACCTGTTCCATGAACGTTCTGTTCTTTCTCTTGCCCTTAACATGCCTGCAGTCACCACAATGGCTAGTGGTATACCTCCACATCTCCCAACTATACTTCTACCAATATTTACCAAGTCTGGTGAAGCATTGGTCCAATTATTATTGTTATCAAAAGTAAAGATTTTCTTGGTAAAGAGTTCAAAACTGTTATTCGAATCTAGAGGTTGCAGCACGTGGATTGAGAAATCCCCTCCTATATATCTGCCTACATTACTATTTCGAGAGGTTATAATTATCCTACTGCCAATTTTTGAATCACATTTAGGAAGGACAAGTTTTAGATCATCCCAAATTTCAACATCCCAAATGTCATCTAAGAGGATAACATACCTTTTTATTTTCAAGAGTGACCGTAGGTTGTTCTCCAAGTTTTCTTTCCTTTCTTCTTCCGTCAGTCCAACTTGTTTGGCTATGTCATGTAAGATTTCTCCGGCCCTTGGCTGTTGTGAAACATAGACCAGTCCCGAACACTCAAATTGATGACGGACATGCCTATAAAGTTTCTTGGCAAGAGTTGTTTTTCCTAGACCTGGCATGCCAACTATTGAAACGACTCCATAAGGCAATTCTTGATCAAGTAATTTGGCTTATAGCATATTGAAGTCATCATCCAAACCGATGACCTCTGTTTCATCAGCATGAAGAAATAATCTTCTTTGGTCCAATGAAATGCGATCATCATCATTATTGTTACTTGTATCCATGATGTTGTAAGTTGTCCTTACACGGTCAATGTCAGCAACCTTTTTCTTTATCTTCTCAATCTCGATAGCAAACTCATCGGCAAAAGAAGCATGACAAGGGATGCAGTGGCGGACCCAGGATTTTTGTTCAGGGGTTCGAAAAATAAAAGTATAAACGTGTAAATAAGCCAACAAAATAAAATTTCAAGGAAGTAGTAGTATCTAGTTTATAGGTACAAAAAGTTAGTTTCGTTACAAGAAAAAACTAACATGAGTGATTACAGTGAAATAAAAAATTAGCCCTATACAATATGTCAATCTAGAATTAGGATGCTAAGTAGAGCAAAAAATGGAGCTAACTAGAACAAAAAAAATTAGCTTTTAGGAATGGGAGTATGGGAATTGGGACCCTTGAATTTTTTGGGTTTAACACCACATTTTATTTTTAAAAAAAACATTAAAATCGGAACTGGAACCAAAAAAAAAAAAAAAAACTGAAAGTAAAAAAACTAAAAAATAAAACGCTAACCCAGGGATTCGATCCCTGGACGTCAGGCTTAACTTTGAAGGGAACTGCCACTGAGCTATCTCCTTCACCTTGTCATTGAGGGGGTTCAAAATATATATATCCACATAAATCCAGAAAATTCACCTTATATATACAGTGTAATTTTTTTTGACAAATTGCGCCTTTGCACTCGTTGGATTGCTGAATTTTCGGAAGGAAGTCATCTAAGAGATCCTCCACATCACCTGCCAGGTCTTGAATATCTTTTATCAAGTTTTTCACCCTTGAATTGCCTCCAATTGCCTTATCCTTTGCGTCGTCTATGTATGATCGAATGTGTCTCATTTCTCTCTGGAGCCAATCGATGTCTTCTTTCAACCAATATAAACGTGTTCCTTCTTCAAAGAGTAGATTTCCAGCTATTTCTACAGATTTATTGATGACTGCTGTGAGAAGAATTTCAGCCATCTCTTTTTTCCTTGAATTTCTTTTTTCTAAATGTGAGGATTAGCAAGGGAAAGTAAGAGAAAAAGATGATCAATTATTGGTAAAAGGATAAGAAAGATGCACTATTTGCTTTAGGTGTTGGAGTCAACGGCCAAGTCTTGTAATTACTAATAATAATGTCAAGTAGATGAAAAAGAAAGAACAAATGGACATAAACAACTACTCGGTTCATATTAAATACAATAATTCATCTTTTCTTAATCATATTAGCTGGTATTTTGTTTTCAAGCATGCAGGGGCGGACCCACCGTTACCCAATGCCCTTTGTCAGAAAATTACGAGGTCAAATTTTAATTTTATAAATATATATATAAATAAATATTAACACATCTGGACACAAGCTAAAAGGTTTAGCGTAATGCTTAAGGTGTTACGCAAATTCCTTGAAATTGTGTGTTTTTGTGCTATAAGCCTCAAATTATATATTTTTTATTATAATTATTGACACCTTAATGATAATCTTTGGATCCACGTTAAAAGTCAGACAATTGAGGCAGTACTACGCGAAAAATTCAATGGCAAAGATGAGTTCACACCGAAGCTTCTGGAATCTCCTTCGTCCGATTATATTTCAGTTCATTAAAACAATTGTTAAATCTTTATTATATATTTCATTTTCAAACAAGAATAAAGAATATTTAGAATCGTCAGTCGATTGAAGCAGTATATGATTATCCCACTAGAATATATATATATATATATATACTAGTTCTAGGAACATGCGTTGCACATTTATTTCCTAATTGACATTAGAAAAGTTAATTTATATAATCATAGTGAAGCGTACATAAATTCATTGTTAAGTTCAAAACTAAGTCCTTTTGTATGTAAATTGAATCGAAAAAAATACTATTGATTTATTCCTCTTGGGTTATAGGGTCAACGGTTTTTAAATGATTTTATTAAAAAAAAATAGTGGGTTATTGGTTCAGTTTTATTTTTAATACTAGATGCGATATGCCTGTGCTAAGCACGGGCCCAACAAACATAGATTAAATGAATAAATAATACAGTTCATTCGAAGTTGTAACCACAAAGGAAATGTGAACAACAAACAAGTGGCAAACTATAAGTTAAAAGCCAGAATCAAATAAAAGTTCTAGTCCATTCATCGAAGAAATTTATTTTTATAATCAACATATCAAGCATAATATACTTGGATCATTATATTTTTTGATTGTTTGCCGAGCACAATTTCTGTTACTAAACAACAATCCATACGTGTGAACAACTCCTGTTTTAGGACAATTCTTCATGCCTAAACACAAGTACACAACATTCCATACCAAAATACCGCACGACAAACTCCAATAATAGAAATACAAGTTAATCAAACACACCGTAATTTTACGAAGTAATGATTTCATTAATGACATCAAGAAGATGTAGGAATTTACATATGTTCTTGATTTCTTTCGAGGGACTTCATTGATTTATCTCTATCTCCTGGGATTGAACTTTGGAAATATTACAGATTGTGAGTTGCTATGCCAATTGCGCTTGCTTTGATTGATGAACCAGTTTTTTTTTCTTTTTTGCTTCAAGGAACCATATTTCCTCGACAAGTTTTCCCTTATCCTCTTCCTGCAACAATAGCTTATTCTCATAACGAAAATTTTGACTATATAAATGATGATGATAACATTCACTTTAGTCAGGTATACAAGTAAAATAACAAAGTTTGTTAATTCATATTAATATACTTATGTAGATCTGATCAATTAATAAGGTGACAAACTCACAGTTAGATTTTGAGTGTTATATCAATTCTTCAAAACAGTAATTGTATTACCAGGTAATTTTCCTTCATTCCCCTTCTACTTCTAAAAAAGTCATTCTCCATATTAAATTATTTATCGAAATCCCAGTTGATAGCTATGATTTCCAAAGCTAACCACCTCTTGTTAATTGAGATGCATTATATTACAGTAGTTGTATTACCAGGTAATTTTCCTTCATTCCCCTGCTATTGCTTGTAGCATTGGACGCTAAATTGAGTAAAACAAAGTTCATAAAAGAAAAATTATTTGTCTATTTGTTAGAGAGACCCATAATGTTTCTCTTTTTCACATTCCACTTCTTTCAGTTGAGGAGACAATAACTTCATTTGTCATGCCTCCAAAAGGCAGATTCGAGCATAGATACTCAGATGCTCACACAATGTATTTTTATTTTTATTTTTATTTTTTGAAAATTATACACCTTTAAAAATCAAAATATATTTGTTATTTCTCTGAAGTCTCTTTAGATTTATCATTCCTCTACAAATAGTTCATTTGTTTTCTAAGTCATTTACATAACTTCAATACATCACCAAGTCAAATTCAAAAGAGTGAAGACCAACGGAAATTCCCAAATACATACACACGACCAAGCACATATACAATGCACCTCCCTATTGTTTTAGTATGTAAATTTCTATTATTAATAAGTAAACACAAGGTGTTAACAATTCAGTTGATAGTTAATTGTATTATAGAGTTGGACCTATCTCATTGGTAATTACTAATTAGATATATGCCCTACATTTCTATTTCAGTAAAACACAAGTATCACTTTAGATCTAACTATTACTTTTATGGATTAGATTTAACTCTACAATTCTCAATTTCCTTCACTATATTATCTTTATCTACAACTCTCATTCTCATTTTCTACTTCCAGGTATCATCCAGTTTTGGGTGAGTTTCTCAATTGTCCTTTTCTTTTTCTTAATTCACTCTCTCAATGTTAAATTTTGTAGCTTTTCCGTCGACGCTTTCGAGTTTACTTATTGATGTTCTTTTGCAGCTATATACATATTACAAGCTAAGAAAAGATAAGGTTATTAGGTTTTTCTCTTTTATTTTTTCTGATTTTCTTTCTACTGAGTTTGTTTAATGTTCACATCTTGCGTTCCTTAATGTGTTGCAATAGAAATTTTCTTTTAGTTAACACTATAATTTAGAAATTTAAGACTTTTAGTGAAGATATGATATTGGTGGTTTCTAAAGAGTTTATTCCTTACCTTACTGGAGGACCAAACAATTGAAGAGTCTCCAAATGCACATAGAACCTTTTTAGGATTTCAAGTGGAATAAATGGGAAAGTACGACAAAGATATTGATGTACGAGATCTTTGAGTAGCTCATATTGAAAGCTAACTCCTCAATTTCCGAGAAAACGGTAAGATTTCTTTTTCATATCAATGATCGTGTAATTTCCCCTATTGTCATTCCAATGTTTGTTGGTTTAAATTATTTTATTAGTTTCTCTGTTGTTTGCTGGAAGCAAGCTTTGTTTTTGCTGCATCAAATTAAGGAAAGTATTGCAAGATAATAAGTAGACTATAGAATATGTTATTTCACGTATTTGGAATGCATATTTCGTGTTTCTAACCTTCTATATCTCTTTGAGGAGTGGGCGGCACAATTTTTGTTTCTTCATTCCTTCTCTAGGAAGGAGAGATGTTGATCAATTCGGGAAAAACATGATTCCTTTCCGTGCAAAATAAAACGACCAGCATAGTAGTCATTTTATCTGAAATTTTGAGTAGAAACTTTGTAGCTGAAGAGTGAACAGTTCACCAGCCAATTGTCAAAAAGAGAACACTCCAATTAAGAACTACATAACATGATATCAATACTAATATGATGAGAAAGCATGAAAATGTGTTATTTATATTTCAGTGATATCTTTCTGTGAACCTTGATAGCGAGAGTTTCATATGTTTGTTCGATCGTCATGGACATTGTACAACTTCTGTCTATAATGTCAAGCTCAAAAAGGCAACTGCAATGAAAACAAAAGTTACATATAAGTCACTGCCTATCACACAGGATGGTGCAAACCAAGGTAACTCATATGATTTGTAAGGGTTATGTAGGGAAAAAGAGAGCAATAATGTTGTCTTATTGAGTAGACAATATGGTAAAAAGTTTCAATTTAGGTTTTGTACCCATGGAGATATGTTGCCGATTAAATGAAAATGGGGAGCTACATCCAAAAAATATTGAGCAAATACATGATAACCATATGGAAAGACATAACAGAGGATTGGTGCCATCTGCTTTTTTCAGCAACTTCTCCGAATAACCAAGAAAACCCCCAGGATACACAGCATATACATCTTAGTTAAACAAATCAGTTTCAAAGAAAGAAAACAACATAAGGTTGTCCTATATTAACACAAGCATACAATTTTATATGTACGTCAATTTAGCGGTTACCATATTTTCAACACACCAATATCACTTTGAGGAACAAAGTAGGAAAATCTCATCTGCGGTAGCTACTGGTTAATTCATAACTACAAGTACATTCCAAAACAAAGAAAATACTACTTGTTAATTTTGGGGAGAAGCTACAGTAAATAGGCAGATTAAAACTAATCTTTTTTTATAAATCTAGAAAATTTTCATGAGTTATAGCATGTTGAGTTTCCATAGGTGATATCTGTCCAAATTTAAATATATGTACTTTTACATTCTAGAATGAAGAGCTTTGCTTTTATGACTAAAATTTTTGTTTCCATGTGCTAAATCAGCCATCAAAAGGAGTACTCAAGGGGAAATAGAGTAAATTTGCTACATATTCGGATATTCTGTCGATTTTATTTCTCAATATCGTATCCAAAAGGTGAGTACATAATCTTTATATTAGAAGTTATGTTTGTTAAAACTATCTCTTGAAAAAAAACATTTAAGTCGTTGAAGGTCTTTATACCTAGCACCCGCAAGGTGAAGGCTACAAGCCTACAACGAAACAACTTCGGATTAGTAACGGCCTCAACATTTCCAGTCTCTACAAGACAGTTATACACGTCATTTTATATATCATACACTGCACAACTCCCAAAATTCCTCGGCAGTGAGGAACTCTCCCTTACGCCTTCTACCATATTCATCTCTATATACACGAGTTCAAACTCCATGACAAAACTCTCGAGAAACTGAATGAATAACTTTTGTACAGTCAGAGACTAACAATGACTTGTAAACAACCAATCATATGAAGGAATGCATAAATTAATACAACATCATTCAAAGATCGAGATTTTATACTCAAACAAAGAAAATAAATAAGAAATTCTCATTTATTCTATAGATTAGAAAGCATTTAGAAAATGATAAAAGAAGTTGAAGTCCGTAGAATTACATAGAACTTATCAAAATCAAGAGAAGAATAAAAGAAAGTTTATTCACGCTTTCTTAACATCAATTTTCCTCGAACAACATATTAATTTTACCTCTTGTACTTCTCATCGCATCCTATATTTTAACTATAATTATGATTTACCTAAAAACAAAATGAGGCAATTTATCGTTCATCAACCAAACTACAATGTAATTGATATTTTTATTAAAAAATAAAATTTTAAAAAATTATTTAAAAAATAACATAAATCCAGAAAAATTAAATTAAAATTCTAGATAAAAAGAAAATTGGGTAAGAATTTTTCATTCATCAAACTACAAAGTACTTGAAATTTTTATTTAAAAAATAAAATAAAATAAATAACAAAAAAAAACATAAATCCGGGAAAATTAAAAATAAAAATCTAGATACAAAGAAAATTGGATAATTCTTATCTATTTTCATTAACAATACAGTGCGAATTGAGAATGAATTTTTCAAATCTTTTTTTCCTTTTAAAAAAAATGGAGTAGAAGAGCAAATCTCCAAATATAGATGTGTTGTAAGCTTTGTAGGAAAAGTAACATATAGAAATTTGAAAGAAAAACATACCTCCTATTTGCTAAGTGGAAAGATAGGATTTTTAACAATAAGATTGTGATGATAGAGAGGAGGTTAAAGAGAGTGTTCTGAAATGCAAGAGATTAATGAAAGCTCCTGCCTCCTTTGCTAGTGCTAGAGAGAAAGGGGAAGATTTGGATCTTATGTAAGATGAAATTACTATTTTACCCTTATATGGTAATGTTTTTTTCTAAAATGCCAGTGGTCGTCCCTGGACTTGGCTCTTCTATATAGTTAAAATTAAAATTAAAGTTAAAACTAGGTAAACAGCCCACTCTTCGCGCAGTGACAATCTACCTTAATTAGCTTTCATGTTATTGAATATATTATGCCGTTTATAAAAATACAAAAGCACATATCATATATATTTGTTTATTGCGTGCTTGGCTTTTAAAGTCGTATGCAAAATCACTTATCAATCTGGACAAGTCCTAAAATATTAGTGAGTTTTACAATGTATGAATCCATTCGGGACAAAGATTGTTAGAGTAAACAAACAGAGAAACTCCCAATATCCTTCTTTTACTACAGAGACATGTTTTCAGATTTAGCTTACAATCCTCATTATGTTTACTCGTGATCATTTGTTATCCGTTCATAAACTACACATTCCACCCCATTTTAAAAAAGGGTGTCTTGTAATGGCTGAAGCAAATTCTGAAATGTGTACAAAATGCCTTGTCTAATTCGGCAATTACATCACACACAATTTGGAACACTTCTTCCAGAACATATTTTTTAATGAAGGCAGTGGTTCGTGTGTCCCTGTCCGCGTTAAGGATGGATCCTTCTCTTGTTGTTACTCCTGATACTGGGACACCTACTTGTACATGGGTGTAAACTGGTTTGGGAAGATACAGTCTGCCCTGGCGGATTGTTTTTCCTTGGCTCTCACTTCTAATCTCGACTCTCCAGCACTCTGTTGAAGCGAATATTGCACATAGTTAGCAAGGAAGAGTTTCTTTGCATAGGACATGTTACTAAAGACCGCGTACAGTGGAGAAAGCTATCGAACATGAAACGGAGAGGTAATATAAAGTTGCATATGATTTACCTCTCTAAACTACTCATATCAGGCACCACATCAGTCTTCACTATCATAGTTGGACTTGTCAAAACTCTAATCTCTATTACCAATATCAATATCGAGGCTACACATGTTAAACTTCTATTAGTTCAACCAAGTTTTTGGTAGTGTTGGAGGAGGTACTGGTGCCTCCGCCCAGAGCTTTGCGAATCATTAACCCACATGAATCAAGTCACAATGTCTGTTTCATCCATATACAAATGTGTACCCATTCATCTGAAGCACAACTTCACTTCATCGTATTTACGAAGTAATTGTTTTCTACTATCCAAATAATTCACAATATTTTCATTCCAAAAAAATAAAAAAGACACCAACAACTACTAAAGGAATTTCTATTAAATTCTTACACATATCTACCATATATTCTGAGGTGTAAACAAAAGCATTTAGTATGATCCATACCACAACTCTAAAATACCAAAAAAGAGCAGTCAAACAGAGAAATTCCAAGTGTCCTTAATGCCCATAGATTTATGTCTAAACGCTTTGCATATCATCCTCATTAAGTTTACCCATGCGCATCCGGTAAGTCTGTGCTTAGTATCTGTTTTTGAGATTTTAATTGTACGAAGGACTTACCTGCAATGTATGTATTGTATCAGTGAAATCAATTGCTTGATTGGTTATGTCATATAGAACTAAAGTTGTTGTTATGTTCAGCGGCATTGACATTGCATCTCCATCATGAAGCCTCATTTGTATGGCAAGTCATCTGAACATACAACATTAAGAAATGATAATTTGCAATTTATAACTAGTAAGGGTATTTTGTAATAACAAAACTAATTTGAAATGTTTATGAAATACCACATATCTTTCTACAACTCTTGGGCATACATTCTCGAAGATTTTTCTGTTCATAACATTTTTAATAATTCTCGGGGCTTCTGTGTCCTCGTCTGCGTGGAGGATGGATAATCATTTTCTTGGTGTTACTCAAGATATGCAACATATAATTGTCCATGGGTGAATAATTGTTATGGAAGATACAGTCCCACCCGATGAAGAGTTTGTCCTTGGCTCTTCTTGATTGTCATAGCGTAACATGGTGCTTCATGGACATTTTCTTTTCCAGTTCACAGCCTCATAGGCAGTAAAGTATTCGACATTTGAGCTTCACAATATTATTTGGCAATTTTCCTCTAATTCCCTCTCCAATCGCAGATAGCGTAAGCAACTCATCTCCCCAAATTTGTTTCCCATAGTTAAACCCCCATAACCATCTGGAGACATAACTACAACCAACACTTGCAAAATTTGAAGTCAAGATGAGCCAGTTGAGAAAATATGCAAGGGTCTTTTGTGAAACAGAAAAGTGCACGAAGCTTCTCAAGCTTAGGATTTGAACGGAAGAACGCATTCATGGCATTATTATCAGAGTAGAATGTAATCCTTCGCACCATAGCAACATTGCCGGGATCACCAAATGCACTGTGCTCGGTGTGAAAGAAGTTACTTTCCTTAGCCAAGTCAACACACAAACTATGTAACAAGTCATGTATGCGACAACTTGAAATTCTTCCATCATATGTCCTTTTGGCAACTTGAATCAAGTTTCTTGAAACCAAATCATTTAGGACATCCTCCGCCAAACTTTCAGCCTCTCGCCCATTGCCACTATTTACAACTATCAGCTTCTCAGCAATCCACATATTTGTCAAATCAAAAGCACGAATTTCATGGTCCTCGGGGTAAAGACCAAAGTACAAGAAACATGGCCTTAATGCAATGGGCAAATCATTGTAACTCAGAGCCAATACCTTAGCACATCCATCCTGAATATTATGACCTATACGCTCAAGCACTCTATTCCATGCATGTTCCGTTCTTTCTCTTGCCCTTAACATGCCTGCCATCACCACAATGGCTAATGGAATACCTCCACATCTCCGAACTATACTTTTACCAATATCTACTAAGACAGGTGAAGCATTAGCCCAATTATTATTATTATCAAAAATAAAGATTTTCTTGGTAAAGAGTTCAAAACTTTTCTCTGAATCTAAGGGTTGCAACTCGTGGAGCGAGAAATCCTCTCCTATGTATCTGCCTACATGATCATATCGAGAAGTGATAATTATCCTACTGCCAATTTTTGAATCACATTCAGGACGAAGGAAACGGTTCAGAGCATCCCAGATTTTAGTATCCCAAATGTCATCTAAGAGAATAACTTACCTTTTTGTTTCCAAAAGTGATCGTAGCTTGTCCTCCAAGTGTTCTTTCCTTTCCTCGTCCGTCAGTCCAACTTGCTTGGCTATGTCAAGTAAGATTTCTCCTGCTCTTGGCTGTTGTGAAACGTAGACCAGTGCAGAACACTCAAATTGATGACGGACATGCCTATAAAGTTTCTTGGCAAGAGTTGTTTTTCCTAGACCAGGCATGCCAACTATTGAAACAACTCCATTACACAAATCTTGAACAAGCAATTTGTCTTGGAGCTTGTTGAAGTCATCATCCAAACCGATGACCTCTGTTTCATCAGCATGAAGGAATTCTCTTCTCTGTTCCATTGGAATGCAATCATTATTGTTGTTACTTGTATCTGTGATGTTGAAAGTTGTCCTTAAACTATCAATGTCAGCAACCCTTCTTCTTATCTTCTCAATCTCCACAGCAAACTCATTGGCAAAAGAAACCGTCTTAATGCAACAAATTGCGCCTTTGAACTTACTGGATTGTTGGATTTTTGGAAGAAACTCATCTAAGAGATCCTCCACATCACCTGCCAATTCTTGAATATCTTTTAATAAGTTTTTGACCCTTGAATCACCTCCAACTTCCTTGGCCTTTGCATCGTCTACATATGATCGAATGTGTCTCAGTACTCTCTGGAGCCAGTCGATGTCCCCTTTCAAAAAATTCAAGCGGCTCCCTTCTTGAAAGAGTAGATTTGCAGCTATTTCTACAGATTTATTGATGACTGCTGTAAGAAGAATTTCAGCCATTTCTTTTTCAGTAGCTACAAAAAACTGATCAGAATGAGTAATTAGAAAAAAGAAGATAATTGGTAAAGGAAAATTAGAAAGGTCAGCTTAGAATAGTTGGAGTCCACTGCCAAGTCTCCTAATAATGTCAAGTAAATGAAAAACGAAAGAAGAAAGGAACAACACATGCTGTGGATTAGATACTAGTTGAATAGTCGAAGGAAATTACACCATTCGTTCCAATTTAAGTGTCATTCAATTTAATTCGATATGGAATTTAAGAAACAAACTATGACTAAATATTTTGTGGCTGATGATTGATAATGTACTTTCTTTTTTCTTTTTTTGAAAAGTCACGTAACTAAGCAAATATCTTTAGTATAATTAATCAATCACACGATATTTAAAAAAAATTACATATCCAGACGCCATTTTTAAATTTCCTAAAATGTTTTGCAAAACTTTACCCAATTTGGGTTCATGGCTGTGAGTTTGGGATATTATGAGACTCAATTTGTATGTTACATGAAAATTAGGCTTTTATGCGATTTGATCCTCTCAAAAAAAATAAAAAATTGGTCCAAGTGGACGTTCGGTTATTAGGTTCGATTTTTATTAAACTTTGATTTGGTGGTGAGACATCACCATAATGACTCTAGTGGAATGGTCGTGTGACATCTTGCAATTTGAAATAACTATGAAGAAGCTTGAAATTGGAAATAGTCATTTTTGGGAATCATTCAAAATCTGGAAATTTAATCAAGTATGGAAAAAAGTGAGTTTTTAGTCAACTTTGAACGGTCGTAACTCCTATCTCAGGATGAGTTAGGTGTAGTTCCAATTATGTTTGCAAATCCCTTGGAATGATCTTTCCAACGCCGCCGAGTTTGCTCGATTCCGAGTTCGTATGAGTGAGTTATGCCCTTTGAAAGTTGGGCTGTTGGCATAGGAAAGTTCACCCGAATTTGCAAGGGTATTTTGGTCTTTTCCCTAACCATTTCTTTTGGTTATATTAAGGGTCCAAGCTGATTTTAAATCAGTATTTCCTTTTAAAAAGTGAGTGTTAGTGTTGTGGGTGAAGAGAGAAAGAAGAGGAGAAAGAGAAGAAGAAGCAAAGTTCGTTAAGATCGTCGTGGTTTTCGTCGGGGGTGATCCCTATTAAGGTATGTGAGATCATAGTGTTGGGTTGGTTCATTCCCCCACACGCCAAACTCGTTTTAATTCCGAGAAAAGATTGGTTATGTGTGTTGAAGTTTATGGTTGTGTTTGTTGAAGTTGTGGTTGTGTTGTTGAAGTTTCTTGTTGGTTTGGTGCATGTTTCCGGTTGTAATTCCGAGTTGAATCTATTGTATAGTAAGGGTTTTAATGGTCCCAAGTGTTTGGGGAAAAAACCCTTGAAGTTAAGAGGGTTTAGAGTTGGAAAAAATGAAGGAGAAAAGTCGGGCAACTTGCATGAGTCACGGACTTGTTTCCTCTGTGAACAAAAATCTGCTCCGCGTCGCGGACAGGACGCGGACTCCACTGTTTCAAAATTTAATTTCGTATCTTTTCTTAAGTTTAGTTGTCCTAAATCATTCCTAAACATCATGAGGTCTTTCCAAACACAAATCATAATCCTTGAATCCATAATTCAATTCAAAAAAGTTAGGATCAAAGTCAAGTGAAGTTAAGAGTCAAATCTAGAAGTTAAGAAGTAAGTCAAAGCAAGTCTTTAAAGCTTTTCAAGAGTCTTTATTAAACGTTTTAACTTCTTTTTAAGGCTCAAGTTTCAAGTTAAGTAAAGAGTATAGAGTTTCAAATTAAGTAAAGAGTTGAGTTCATTTCTCAAAAGTTAATAGGGAACTAAGTATTCCCGAAGTTTATAAATGTTTTCACATTTGAGTAAGAAAGGAACTATGTTTTCCAGGAGATGCCTTTGGGCTAAGCTTTGAGTAATTATCTCAAAATAAAGAAAGAAGTTTGTGTTTAAAACACTTATGGGAGTAGTATTGAGCACCGAATTGGGGAAGCGAGTTCATATTAACTCAACTCTCCATAAGAACCATGTAGCCAACATGGGATTTAACGGGTCATACTTTTCAGATGATCACGTAAAGTTAAGCTAGTGGATCCACTAAGTTAAGTAAGGTCCTATATCACGGCAAGGTATAAGATGGTCCTTGGGCAACGTGAGGTAAAACGTTATATCATCACTAGGGCTTATAGTGGTGGTTGTCGGTTAAAGAATCTCCCACTAAAGTTCTATTACTTTTATATAAGTAAAGTTGAGTTTATTATTGTTTTATCCATAACGAACTACGTTGTTTACACTGTTTTGCAAGCTTTATATATATTGCATGTGTCTTATTACTTTATATTGAGTTCCGTTATTCATGAGTTGAGCAGAGCCAAGGTAAGAGTTTCTTTGTACTCCTTTCGAGCTTAAGTTGTTGTTTAGCTTTCCAGCTCGCATACTCGTACATTCAATGTACTGATGCCAGTTGGCATGCATCTTATGATGATGCAGACGCAAGTACCCAGGATCAGCATTCAGCACGTCGTTGATCCAGCTAAGCACTCCAGAGTCAGTAGTGAGCCTCCTTGCCTTTCGGAGGACTCTGTTATTTTGTGTTCATAGTTTTGTTTTATTAGGATGTTGCAGGGTCTGTCCCAACATCCATCTCAGTATTTTAGAGGTTTCATAGACAATCAGTCAGTCAGTTAGTCATGAGTCTCTCATCTATGTATATATATAAATATTCTATTTTGAGACTCGAGTTGTCTTTTTAGCCAAAATTTTATCAGTTGGGTTGCTTTATGACCTTTCATTGCATTGAGTTATTCTGTTGAGTTAAGTTTCCGCTGAGTTAAGAAAGTCAGGCCAAGGGTTCACTTGGGGGCCAGCCATGGTGTTCGAGTGCCGACCAAGTCCAGAGTGTAGGCTCGGGACGTGACAGGTCGAAATCTCTTCACTTTCCTGGTAAGGAATGTTTTGTTCTAAATTTATTGATTAGACTAATTCAAATTCATATCACGTAATGCTAGTTTAAGAAAGAAATACTTTCTACCAGTATTTTTTTCATTTTTAGAGCTCGAATCAAAAAAATATTTTATTTTGTTGCGAGTGTAATCTTCAAATCCTTGTGGTATCACGAGGTTATTTCACCAGGACTTACAACAAGGAAAAGAAAAAAAAAAAGATATAATTTGAGGAAAATATAAAATATGAAAAAAGTCTCGCATTAAAGTTAAAAAATAAATAAATAAAGTAGGCATTTGATCGTGAAATTCAAATATTTTTCACTGAATTTATAGAATTGAAATTGAAAATGGAATTACGTTTAATTATATTTTTCTTGCAAATGAAAGAACAAAATAACGAGACATCAAACTTCTCTGAAATAAAGTGAAAAATTATTTGAAAAAAAAAAACAAATAATTCACGTAACATCCGAAAGTAGCTTTCTCAATCTCAACAATTGGAGTTAATAACTTTGATGGTCACTCAACAATCAATATTTTTCACAGAAAGTCACGCAACTTTCATTTTCAACTCAAAAGTCACTCAATTATGACTTTTTTGCACAAAAAATCACTCAACCTATTTAATTGTTTTTTTCATTAAAATTTGCTGACATGGAATTTTAATTATTAACCAAAATTTTAAGAACCAAATTCCACGTCAGCAAATTTTAATGAAAAAAACAATTAAATAGGTTGAGTGATTTTTTGTACAAAAAAATCATAGTTCAGTGACTTTTGAGTTAAAAATGAAAGTTGAGTGACTTTCTGTGAAAAGAATTGATAGTTGAGTGACCATCTAAGATATTAACTCCAATAATTGCTCATTAACAAGAGTTATGAGTTCGTAGAAGGCATGTTGTACATTAATTCCAAAAATACCCTCTTCGAAAATGAAGGTACAACACCTCTAAGCAGTAAAATTATCCTCGAGTGCCTCACTATTTTGAGCTATTAAAACGCCGCAGATATATGAGTATTTTTTTCACTCTGAAAAAGTCGAAAGGCAGTGTACTTATATATACCCTTTGTTAAACCCCACAGTCCAGAGTAAGACCTAGCCGCTTCTCATTTTCTTGCCTCTTAAACCCTGAATATTTGTCTTCATCAGGTTTGTTTTTTAATTATTTTTTTGAGATGGGTTTATGCTTATTTTGCTATATTATGGTTATTTGCCTCTTTTTTTTGTCATGGTTCTTGATTTTTAGTTTATATGGAGCTTTGCAAGTGTTTGGGGTATTTTGGTTTTATGTTTGGTTCATGTTGTAGAACTCTTACTCATTGTTTTTTGATGTTTGGTGATAAAAATGAGTATTTTGAGATGGTTTTATGCTTATTTGGTTATTCTATGGTTCTTTGCCTTATTGTTTTGTTATGGTTCTTGATTTTTTGTTAGTATGGAACTTTGTTAAGTCTTTGGGGTCTCTTGGTTTTATGTTTGGTTCATGTGGTATAACTTTTACTCATTGTTTTTTTATGTTTGATGAAAAAAATGAGTTTTTTGAGATGGGTTTATGCTTATTTGATTATATTATGGTTCTTTACCTTATTGTTTTGCTATGGTTTTTGATTTTTAGTTAATATGGAGCTTTGTTAAGTCTTTGGGGTATATTGGTTTTATGTATGGTTTATATTGTAGAGCTTTTACTCATTGTTTTTTGATGTTTGGTGAAAAAAATGTGTTTTTTTAGATGGATTTATGCTTATTTGGTTATATCATGGTTCTTTACCTAATTGTTATGTTATGTTTCTTTATTTTTTGGTTAATATGGAGCTTTGGTAAGTCTTTGGTTTATCTTGGTTTTATGTTTGGTTTAATATTGTAGAACTTTTACTCATTGTTTTTCATGTTTGGTTAAAAAAAATCACTCTTTGCCCTGGTCAAGTCTGATATTGTTTTCTTTGTAGAACTTTTACTCATTGGCTTTTATTTGTTTGGTGAAAAAAAAAATTGTTCTTTGTTCTGTTCAAAGTGAGATAATGCCTTGTCCTTCTTATTAGTTTGATGTTGTTTGTTATTAGTGGTGTTTCTTTTTCTTGTATGTATGAAGTGTAGTTCTCTAATTTGTGTAATTGAGTTAAACGAGTTTGATGATTGTTCTGTTTTGAAATAAAGATACTTGAAAGTTGCTCTCACTTGTTATTTGCTTCAGAAACCTAATTGACCACTGGTGAATGATTAGCTAGTTGGCAGGGACAAATCCACAATGCAGCGTACGTGCTTGGCAAAACCGACTCTGTATTTCTGTTGAAAAATTCACTCAATATGTATAAATTATCTATACAGAACCTAGTAAATTACTTTTTTAAAATCTAGAACTCGGAAACTCAAAGTCTTTGTGAAGATGGCTGTGAACCTAAGATGAGTTCTAATATCTAGTAACAAATCCCAGGGGGGATAAAGAGTGAAGGGAAAGAGGGGGACGACCTAGAGAGCTTATAGATTTCACTGCATATGTGGTTTCAGAAATCTTGTTTGTGAATGTGTGCCACTATGTGTTTTTTATTTGAGTATGCATTTAAATGAGCGAGTTTTTCTTCGTTTAGTCGTGCCACTCGTCTACCCTTTGTATAAGTCCTCTGCTTCGTCAATCTTCTTATTGATGTTGCCTGTCAGATTAAAGGTTTTCATACTTAAAAGATAAATTTGTATAACCTTCTTTTATTCTTTTTATAGATATCTATGGCTTTCTACAACAAAATTGGTGGTCTTTTGAGGCAGAGCATTTCAACAAGTGGCAATGCATTGAACGCACAATCATCAGCACCCTCAATGCTTAACGCCATCCGTTGCATGTCAACAAAGCTTTTTGTTGGAGGTATGTGACTAGCAGTCTGAAAAAAATATCGCAAGTATTGCTTCTTAGTGAATACTTAGCGACATGTAAAGTTTGCTTATTTATTCCTCAATTTAATAGGTCTTTCATTTGGAACTGATGATCAGTCACTGAAGGAAGCCTTCACCAGCTTTGGTGATGTCATCGAGGGTAATCTCCAAACTATCTCGAGTCTGACTTGCTTTAGTTTTCATCTTGTTTTTATCCTCCGATGATGAATATTTGAATGAACAACACAATGAAAATCAAGTTAGATGAAAAATGCTATCTTTTATGAAGGAGCATACATAGTACGATATGTATCTGATAATAGCTTATGATGTATATAATTTTAACCTATATATGGCATGGTGGATGCATAAATTTACCTGTTGTCTTGTGTTCCTCTTGCTAACTAGGCTATGAAACTTGATGGGTTTTCTGCAGCTCGTGATTTGTGTCATGACCTTAAGTGTTCATATAACGAGTGCTCCACACGTTTTTGTCATTAATTGCATATTTGGTTGCATACTCTAGTGATTGGGCTGGGATAGTGGCATTTTTCTGGTAGTTTCTTATTTTGTTCTATTGGTTAAGGCATTATCAGTTACTATCGTCATCTCCCTCTCCCTCGTTTAGGTTGTGGGTGCTAGGATTAGTTTAACATTGGAGTTGAACCAATATTTCTGGTTTTTTTGACATGCTCTTCCCTTTCATCTCGCTTGCTAGCTCTTACTTTCTGCTGTTTGAACTTGCTCGTGTGTTAAATACTCGTGTACTTTGATTGTGGCACAGCTAAGGTCATCATGGATAGAGATTCTGGGAAATCAAAGGGATTTGGATTTGTGAACTTCACAGACGGTGAATCTGCCCAAGAGGCTATGTCAGCAATGGATGGACAGGTAAATTTTGTTAGTAATACATGAAACCATTGAATATGCAAGTGGAATGGCCACCTTTGATTTATGCTTTGGTATAGTTTAAGGGGCTGTTTGGTTACAAGGATTAGGGGCATTTATACTCTGTAAAAATTTTTGGATTAAATTTTGTACCATGTTCGGTTGTGGATATTAGTTGAAATCAACAACAACATATACTTAGTGTAGTCTTACAAAGTGGGGTCTAAGGAGGGTAGAACGTATGCAGATCGTACTCCTACCTCTCAGAAGTGGAGAGGTTGATTATTCATGAATCATGGCTGATATCACATTATGCTCCTTGCAGGATCTCAATGGGAGGAACATCCGCGTCTCTCTAGCGCAAGAGAGAGCTCCACGCAGCGGTGGTTTTCGTTCAGGTGGTGGCGGATATGGTGGTGGTGGATTTGGCGGTGGCTATGGTGGATCTAGACAAAATGATGCATACTAAGTAAAACTTGTAATCTTTGCTCACTTGTCTATACAGGCATGGCAAATTTCGTAGGTAGGAGATAGGATTTAAATGTGATGTTGTGTTGAACGGATTTTTCTTAGCTTTTAATGTATCCTTTTATATTAAGGTTTATCTTATGATCACTTGACTACTTCTTTCTTCTAATTATTCTTAACTTCATGGTATCCCCTTGCCCTGACTCTTGGCCTATGTTGGCAAGGTGATCGAATTAGAAAAATACTTGGTATTTTAATGGAGAAGTATAGTCGAGTATATTACTATTGATCTTTTTTATGTGCTGAAGTTTAAAAAAAAATATATGATTGAACTTTACCTAAATGTAAACTTTGTGCAGTCAGACTTCATTAAAGACACTGTATATCTGAAATTATGTAAGCACGCTAGTTAAATGACGATGTTAAGATTGGATATTCATACACTTCACCCTTATATATGCAATTATACAATATTAATTTGGGCTAGGACCATTTGGTCTAGTTCTGTAAAGCCCGGGAAACAAGTCTTAAAGCCCAAGGTATATAGAAAAGATGCAAATGTCGATTAATTTTGAATTAAGGGTGTATTCGATATGAAGAAAAATAATTTTAAGAATATAAGTGGTTTGTTTCTATTTTTTTGTTGTGAGTATGTAGATAAAAATTATAATTACAAACATTTGTATATAGTTTAGATAAATATTGTGGGGAGGTGATCGAGATAGGGTAGGGGTGATAGGGTGGTGAGTGGTGATGATGGGGGTTATACAGAGGTAGGGGTGAAGATGAGGTGTGTTGAACGATGCAAAGAACACAATCAATGTGAAATGTTATTTGTGTAACTTATTTTTCCTACTTACATTAGATAAGTCCCTTTTTTTATTCTTAATGAACTTATTTTCCTAAGAAAGTGTTTTTTTCATACTTCATGTGTAGCACCAATTATTCACTTTCTTGTTAACAAAGAACTTTAATTGCTTTTCTAAAGTCTAAATTTCAATTGACATGAAATTATAGTCCTTAATTAATATATTTAATATAATAATAAGAATGTTGTCCCACTACTTACATACAAATTTTAGAGTAAATTAAAGTCTTTTCGCTGTTTAATAATCTAATTGCTAATTGGCTTTTTGTGCAACAAATTAAGCCTTGCCGACACTTTTATTTTCTTTAATGTCCTTTTCATGATTGAGTTATTAACATGTGCCTATGGTCCAAATAAATTGATATTTACAAATCAATTAAGAGTGTGACACTTACTTGAATTAAGGGGCTCATCAAAAGTAACTTTTTTATTTTTTTTGTAAAATTATAACGGATTAAATATGTTATTATTGTTGTTATAATTAAGAGTGTGACATTACTAATTACAAAGCAGAGTTATTGTCTATGCTCAAACATGTGAAACAAGCTCGAAGAGTTTGGTATAAAGAAAATAGGATGAGAGGAAATTGTGAATGAATCTTGAGTTAGAGACTTTAGGGTTATATAGGGTGAAGAATATTAAGTTTTATAGCAACTTACAATATTATGTGTGAAAATGAAAATATATATAAAATTAAAAATAAATTTATAAAATACGAGTATTAAACCAATTGACCCATTGGAATTTCAACTTCTATGAATAAAAATATCATGATTAATCTGACGTTGAGTTTATACCAGCCTTGTTATAAATATTTTTTCAATAAACGAAATTTTATGATTGTGTTATGAAGTTCAACCTTATATTGTTGAAACTTTAAGACGCTAATATGAAGTCTAGTAAGAATTCTAGACTTTAAATATATAAAAGCAATCTTAAATTTCATGAAAATTTGAGATAATAGTCAAATGCTTCCCTAATCTATTACCCAACTATCAATTATATATTTATACTTTACGGGGTTCAATTACCCTAGATTATTCTTGTAATATTTTCTAATTAAATCCTTATATATATTGTGATTTGTGAACACGTTTGTTGTTGACCAAAAGCTACAAAAATCAGTTCTTGTTAAGTTAATTATTTTAGGTTACAATTAAACCTCTAGTCTTGTAAGTAACTTCATAATTAAATCAAATAACCAAGTATCATGTTGTTGCAAACATTTTGGATCTTGTCCAACAAATTTTATGTTCAGAAAAGTACGTATATGTAACCAAAACTTATAAAAATTCCATATTAATTTCATTTAGCGACGGAATATTATATGAAAATTTAATTAGTTAAAGAGTTATTTAGCGACAAATTAGCTAAGGATTATCAATAAATTTCAAAGTTAATTCTATATTTTCTAGTAGTGTAGAGTTCCAGCTATAGATTCAATAGAAACGAATAGTCCTAGTCAAAATCAAAATCAATTTATCTAGAATTGAATAAGCTATATTTTTTTGAATTCAGAATTTATAAATTCAAAATTTGGATCGGCGCCTTTGAAGTTAGTTTCAATAAATTTTCAATATATTTGCTGAGAAATAATTACAAAGCATGTTTCATTGTCAGCAATCTAGATCTAGCAATCAACGTTCTTCAATTCTGTGGTACTTTCAAAGACTCAACTAATTATTTTTACTCCACCATTCACGGTAGGCCAAGAAAAAATTGGTAAGTTCTAGATTATTTGTCCTAAAATATTATATGATTTTAAAAAAATAAAAATATCCTGCAGATATATTTCATGAGATATTAACATGTTGGAGAAAAAATAAAAGTGTGTTGATATGCTACATATATATAGATTTGGGTATGTGAATATAAGTGTTGAGACTGATACATTTAAATAATTAAAAATATGCTCTCTTTAATTATTCATTTACACATATTAAAAAAATAATAATATTAATTTTTGAAAATTAAAAAGTATTATATAAATTGTGGGGGAGGGAAAATAAGGAGGTCACGACTAGCGTTTGCTTTTGATGGGAAGATTGTAAGGGAGTGTAACACATAAACAGATTCAAAATTTAAAGTAGTTTTTATAATGACTTTAAATAATATTACAATAATAATTGAGTTTACACACAAATAAATATTTATAAATATCTGAACATTAATTTCTTACCGTATAGGAACATAACATATTTAATACATAAGATTAAAAAATATTTTAATAAATAATTTTATTTATTTTTAATTTAAAATCACACAATTCAAAAACTTCTTTATTTTCTTAAATTTCACGTTAGGTTAAAATTAGACAAACGAGATACTACAATAATAACTGAACTCATATATAAATGTTTAGTCAAAATAAATTTGTAAAAAGAGAAGAGCGTGTGGGGTAGGCAGACAAAAAATATATTCTTAGTTCTTTATCTAGCTGGACCATTTTCTTTTTATTAATTTATTTTTGCTATTTTTTTTCTCTTTAAAAAGAAAATTATGCTTTTAATTATGCTTAGATTTTTCTTGTCTAATTGAGTTTATAAGTTATGCGTCGGTGCCTAATATTTGTCAAAATCACAAGGTGTTATATGTGGACTTTTTTATAACATGTCCAAGTCAAATAGTAAATCGTAACAAATATAGAAAATTAAGATTATATTTGAATTTTCCAAAATAAATAATATTAAAAGTGTCGAATTGATGGATTAGACTGATTTTGGGTGGGTTAAATTTGATTAAGTTAATAAATTGACAAATTAATATAATTTATCTTATTAGATATGGATAGTTTTTAATGTCAGTCGTAAATTCATTAATTTCGACTAAAATTTTATATTTTAGTTATAAATATTTAAATCTATTCAATATTATAATATGAATTTGAAATTGTTATTCAATTCACAAACTTAAAATTTTAAATCTCTATCGTATTAATCATAGTACAAAGAAGCTAACATGTATCATATGGTCCACAAATATGATGAAATATATGAAGGAATCCACTTTATGAAAAAATGACATTACCTTTTGATTTGTAAAGGGCTTCAGGTACTGGCAAATGTTTTTGAAAAAGCAGCAACAGATAAGAACTGAAAATAGTTTATGTCAGCATAGTAAAAAGGCAAATAGAAAACAGAAAAAAAATAATAATAAAACTAAACACAAAAATAAAATATATATATTTATTTCTCATTTGATGTCTAATACTTATAGTTATACTGAGATCCGATTAAATTTGAATTTGCTTCGAGAAGTCTTAAATTAGGGGACAACAATATGCTCGTCAATCGAATATAAAATAATATTTACTACTCGGTCACGATCATAATTAGTTATCAAACACACATATTTTCTGTCAGCTTTTAGTTCTATGATTGGGTAAAACAGCCTTTGAAGGTGATCATTTTGTACTGTCAGCTTTGCTGTCTGAGGTCGGCCAATAGTAATTTTTAGCAGTCGATAGAAAACTATATTATTTATATATAAAAAAATAATAATTTATGTATCTATAGTAAATGTTAAAGCCTTTTTAGTTTCTTCATATCTCTACTTCTTAATATTTTGAATCTCTTACTTAAAATTCTGACTCCATCGTTTTAAAAATGATTAAAAAGAAGAAAAAGTGGGAGACTAAGATAACTTCACATGTACATATAGCAAAAAATGGTTGTTGAGATAGGGAAACCAAACTTCATCTTAAAAGTACAAAGACCCCTTTTCTTCATTGATTATAATTAAATTTACTATTCATGGAATATATGTTCATGTGTTATAAGTTGAAGTAGTTATGTTACCTTCTTATTAGTCCATCTAGATTATAAAAAAAATAGGAAAGGGAATATAAACACTTCACAAATCAAAGAATTAATTAAAAGTATATATATTTTTACATGTTATATTCCAGAGGAATATATTCAACGTCATTTCATAACTAGAGCTTGAAGAGAATATATAACGTCCAGTAGCAGATTCAAGATTTTCATTCAGGAGGTTCAAAAAATTAAACCAGTAAAATACAATTCCAAGGAAGCACTAGTATATAGTTTATAAGTACAAAAAGTTAGTTTTGTTAGCATAGATCTTTTAGCACTTTTGGATTTTTTTTGGGTTTAAAACTTTCTTTTTTAAAAAAAAATATGTGAAAAATTGGTCCTGAAACTAAATGAAGAGAATGAATTTTTTTGGATTTAAATCTACTTTTTTTATAAATAAAAAACACATGAAAGATTGATCCTGAAATTAAATATTAAATGAAGAGAAGGTAAAAAAGTAAAATGACCACAATGGGATTTGAACCCTAGGCATGAGGGCCAATCTAAATGAGTCCACCACTGCACCATAACTTACTTCTTGTTCATGAGAGGGTCCAAATTTATTATAACTATATAAATTCAGAAAATTTACCTTATAATTACAATGTAATTTTTTGTCGAGGGGGTTCGAGTGAACCCCCTAGAGATCATGTGGGTCCGCCCCTGATAACGTCTATTGTAAGCTTATCCCTACTTTATACAACAGAGAGGTTGTTTCTGATTGTCAATAGATCAATTTTAGATACGTGTATAAAATAGAAAATGTATGAAGCTTATCTTTTAGAAATATACGACTATAATTTTTTAGCTAATGTTAAGATTTTTATAATTAGCTGTACAAGACAAAGAATAGAAATAAATAAGAAAAAGACACATCATGCATGATTCATGAGTGGCCTATTAAAATAGTTTAAGTTATTACTTATTTAACGTATTCTTAAAGTTGTATATATCTTTTCCTTTAATCATGTGTTATCTTTTTACTACTATTTATTATGTGAAGCGTATGATTATACATCACTTTTTCCTGTTTAATTATTGTAATATTTTAAGAAACATTATTTTACATACATATAAAAAAGGAATTATGTTGGACAGAGCCGCATTATGATTTTTCCAAACGTTTAAATTTTTCTTCCAAGTGTGAAGAGTTTGATAGGTGTCGATAGCAAAAGTTTAAAAGGAGAAATGTTATAAGTTTTGAATGAAAGGTTCAGAAAATAATGAAGGTAATTCGGACTATATATGTTGGTAGTGAAATTTTGAGTAATTTTCTTCGTTATATATAAATTATGTGAAATTTAAGCGGTAAGACTTTGAGCACCTAAACTATAGTTTTTTTTTTCTTTTTCTAAACTATAGTTTTGTAATGACAACATTAACTGAATAATATCTATGATAGGTGGGAGGTGATAATACACAATTCTGAAAATTCACTCTTTCGTCCAAGAATGTCCTAAACTCCTCACCAATTATTCGACAAGATGGATAATTTATTTGGGACGGATTATTTTTATTCTTTTTGTAAGAATATTTTGATGAGTAAATTAAATGACTACTTGAAGACAACGTTGCCCATTTTCAATCATAGAAGGCATCTTCAACAGGGATATGAATATTTCTTCTCTCATCTACTGGCAAGTCAACTAATTACTTTTTTTTCACTATTAAATTTGAATTCTCGCAAGAAAAATTTCACATAAAATGTAATTATATTAACATATATATTCATTAACAAAGACAACTTCAAATTAAGACTCGAGACATTTGATTTAAGATAACAAAATCTTTATTACTCCAATACATCATTTATATCAAATTAAACCAGATAAAAGACAGGAGATTAATCTTGATAGAATCATCATTTTTGTTCCAAAATATTACAATTTATGATTGATTTTTTTTGCTTAAATCCTACATCCAATAATACCTTAAAAATACATTATTATAAACCCCACTTTTCATAGATCTACACTTGCCATTTCCACCCTTCTCTAATTTTCTTATTTTTTTATAAATATTAAATTCTATTCCTATACTAAAAATAAACAAGTAAACATAATTTTGACCCAAATATTACATCATGAGAAACAAAAAAAAATATTAAAACAAAGGGTAAAATAGTCTTTTTCACTTCTCCCCTTCATTTGCCTTTTTTACCCTTGGTTGAATCCCATAATAACTCACATACCACTTCACAAATTTCCTTAACCCACTTGACAAATCAGTTGTAGGCTTATATCCAAAATCCTTTAATGCCAGGCTCACGTTAGCATGTGTAAACGGAACGTCGCCGTTTCGTGGCATTTTAATAACATTCTTTTTAGCCTTAAGATTCAATAAATTTTCGAGAATTGCCACTAACTTCTTCACCGACACAGGTGAAGTATTCCCCAAATTGTAAACCCTCAATTGCGCCGGACCTTTCTTCTTTCCGCCGCTCCCGGTGCTCTTCTCCGCCGTATCCAACGCGCCGACGCATCCTTTTACTATATCATCGATGTACGTGAAGTCACGCGCCACCTCTTTATCGTCCTGGGTAACGTACACGTTAATCGATTTCCCCTGAATCATATCCTTTGTGAAGAAGAAATACGCCATGTCTGGTCTTCCCCAAGGTCCGTAAACAGTGAAAAATCTCAAACCTGTTAATGAAAGCCCGTAGATATGGTTATATGTATGTGCAATTGCTTCCCCTGCTTTCTTCGTTGCAGCGTATAAACTCGCTGGTTGATCTGTTCTGTGATCTTCGGAGAATGGAACTTTGGTGTTCAATCCATAGACAGAGCTCGATGAAGCCCAGACTATTGCAGGTTGTGGATCTGCAGCTTTAGCGATTTCTAACAGATTTACAAACCCAGCTACGTTTGAGTTTACATAAGAGAGAGGATTCTGCATCGCGTAACGAACACCTGCTTGTGCAGCTAGATGAAGGATATGAGTAAAAGGAACAATGTCGAAAAGCTTTTTCAGAAGCTCTGTATCGTTAATATCACCTTCCACAATGAAAATCTGATGCTTCGTTAACTGATCTTGACGAGCACGTTTCAATGAAGGATCGTAGTATGAATTGAAATTGTCTAGACCTAGAACACCATCGCCACGTTTCTTCAATGCTAAAGAACAATGGGAACCAACGAATCCAGCTGCTCCCGTCACGAGGACGGATAGCCCGTTAGGGCGGTGGGGAGTCGAGGAGTGACGAACTTGTTTCTCCCACGACGCCCCACCGCCGTAAATGGCGGAAGAAAGGAGATTATGGGTAGTTGTGTGAATATTGTTGTTGAAAGTTTTTTCCGAAGTTAACGGAGGGTAATTTATAGTGAAGAAGAAAATAAGTAAGAGTGCCACTAATAGAGTGACACGAAATAAAAGTTTAGACGATGCAGCGATGAGTTTTGTACTATTAACTTTTCGAATATAGCTATTGTAGCGCTCTAGCTTTGTGGTTTTGCTTGTGTCAGGTGGCGACGCCATTATAGTTTTGAAAACTTTTTGCTATATATGTATCTGATATCAATACAGGATGATTAATTTATCGCTTTGATATTGAAGAATACTAGAGGAAGAGAATGAAGTGAAATGAAAGGTTTGTATGGTTATTGGGAAATGTGGAAATGGGGAGTGCTTTGGATTGAGCAAGCCCCTGAGGAAAGAAGGGGAAAGAAGAGATGATGTTTATAAAGGAAGTAAAAAGAAGAAGGATTGGTGTGTGTGTGTGTGAAAGAAATAAGAGTGGTGGACCAAAGAGAGGGAGAGTGGTATTGAGTTGTAGTTGGTTGGAGGCCACTTCCTTTTTTTAGTATTCTACAATCTATATTTTTAAAATTAAAAAAATAAAGTGGAAAAAAAAAGTTTTAAAAAATTAGGTGAATTGGTTTATGAATGATCTCTATGACTATTTGATCTCCATTCTCTATAGTATTTTCATCCAAAATTTGATCTTTATAATATACTTGTTTATGTTTGACTTGATATAATTTAAAAATTATAAATACATTAATAAGTTAACTATATTATTCCTTTCATTTCATATTACTCATTATGTTTGTTTTTACACTTCCATCTTTTTACTACTTTATGATTATATCTCTTCAATTATAAATTACACTTTATTTAAGAACAAAATCAAGTTAATCTTATTTCAAAAACATTCTTTACCAAGGGTAAATGAGACTAAACTATTTAATAATTTCATTTTAATTTTATGAAATGATAAATGAATTGGGACAAGTACTTTTAATAATCTTGAATTGAAAATAATTAAAGTATGAATAACAAGAGTAGAATAAATATAAAATAGTCAATCATCTCTTGAATTTTTAAATTTGATAAAAATGGGCATATTTCTAATATCGCAAACAAGTAAAAGTAATGAAAAAACAGACAATAATTTGAAGAAAATGCATGATACGCAGATCTTACTTTACCTTCGCAAGTTTGAGAGACATTTAATGGAATTTTGAAATGCAAAAACCAGATATCTTGGCCGGATTGCACATTGGATACTTAGCTAAGCAATGAAACATAAGATAAATCTACAAGTGGTGGAACATAAGTAATTTTCTAATATCATTATAAAAATGAATCATGGAAATAATTATAGATTTGTGGTAAAGAAAAGACTTAATTTGACTCTCAAGAGTGAATAATAATTAGGTCATGCTTAGTAAATAAAAATAATTTGGCATTAAAAAAAAATTACAAGTAGCTACATAGATATAAATAATAAAATACTTCATTAATCAGTAATTATAATTTTCTTTCTAGGAAATAAGCCAAATTGGTCCTCAACTTTTAGATATTTATATTTTGGTCCTTGCATTTATGTAAGGGTTGAAATGCCAGCTAAAAATTGACTCAAATTTGTATAAAGAATCTCAAAACCATGTGAGACACACATGAGGAATTTATTAGAAGTGTAAACACTGATCCTTACGTACTCTTATTCAACATTATACAACTCACTAAACGATGGTGGTGCAGTGACGAAATTAATTTATCTTTAATCAGAGGTTATATCGAGTTTGCGCTCTAAATGTGAAAAAAAATCATCTTGGAAATGTCATTCTTGAATGGACCTTGCAATGCGCGAGCTGTTCTTACTAAAATATAAAAAAAATCTTTACAAATAAGGCATGAAAAGAGTATGATGTAGGCATCCACTAATTCGGAACTTAATTTGAAAGCCATATTTCGACCCGGACGTTTTCGGGATACCTTATCTTTTAGAGGTAAAGAGATTTTTCCAATAGACTTTGGCTCAAAAGAAAAGTTTACGAAGCAAGATTTGCAAGAACATATGACCAGATACAAGGCAAATGAAATAAGTTGTAATACATATTGAAGAATAAGAGACTACGTGACTACTATCATGATTAAACCTAATTAATTTTAGTGAAATAGTTTGTAAAAGATTAAATAATAAAAAATGTTTTAAGTTAGAAATTACTATTGTTGATTTAATTGATCCTTTGTCTACAAAAATAATGACCATAAAGATGGAATCTGAAAAGCCATTATCCTCTTGTTTTACTTCAATTATTATTATCATTTTATTGTTGTTGCTTTGCTTTTTCCATATTTTATCTTTTAGTAATATTTATATTAAGAATAAAGTGTATGACGACCGTTTGTTTGTAACCGACAAAATATTTTAAACTTAGAGAGCTTAGGCAATTCTAATTATTAATTTTATACACCTATTTAATTAGTGAAGGGTCATAAATGGTTTAGATCTAGGGTTTAGTTTGGACAAGATTAAAAAAAAGTTATATTATTTGTCATATTTTGTTATGGTTTGGAACAATATTCTTAATTGAGGTGCAGTATAGCCCGCGAAATGACTTATAGAGGTGTCAAATCGATGGATCGATTTTGTCCTGCACACATCTATACTTTAGCGTGAATCACATAAACTATATAGTAATTAGACGACGACATGTAATGTCACCAATATTTTGTTTTGTACGTACGTTTTTTATATTTACATTATTTGTTGATTTTAAAATTTTGAGAATTTATTGAGAGATGACTGAACCTTTAGGTATAGACACATTCATCATCACTAATGCACCGGGAAATACAACGTGCATGTGCATGGGTAGTGAGTGACAACGTAGTTTACGTAACAAATTCATTGAACTAACTTTTAATTATATGTATAAAAATAATATTAAATATATTTTGCTGATTTTACAAAATTGTCTTTTTATAACAAAGTTTCATATGGAACGGTTGGGCCAAAATTGTAAGGTACTTAGTCAAAGTTTAAGTTATATGGATTCATAGTATAAAAGATGATGAACGTGGTTTGTGGTCGATTAATTGAGCTTTCTCTGGTTAGTGGGAATATTAATTAGGTATTTTTGTCCGTTTCTTATTGTAGATTTTCCGGTCATATCAATAGTAGTTGCATTATTCTCATAGTTTCATGTCATCAAACATTTTTTGTTATTATATATATATATTTTTTGTATTTTGGCTCTATATAATCACATTATTTCATTATTGCTACTGTCTTGTTTGCTCAATGTTGTGTAATTCTTTTCCCTATTGTTTGTTACATATATATTTTTTTCAAACTACTATGAGATATGTTATTTGAGTCGAGGGACTTTCGGAAATAATATTTCTACCTCTGTAAGGCAGGAGTAAATTAAAGTTTGTTTATACTCTATACTTCTCAGACTCAGATTCCACTTATAATATTATACTGAATATATTATTATTGTTATATAATAGATTTTGAGCATGAGAGACTATACCAAGATGCAAGTCCAAATTAAATGTCTCCATGTATGTGAGAAGTGGAACCCATAACAAAATTGCATGTTACGTCGGTGTTGTTGACATAAAAATAAATACTATATACCAATTAGAGGGCAAAAGGCAAATTAAATGAAGGTTCACTTCATACACACAAATACATCAACTTCACTTTTTATCACATGGAGGCAAAACATTAATAGAACATTGAAGAAGGAGTTGTGGGAATAGAGACGGGGGGCCTAGGGGGTGGGTGGTGGGGGATGGGGGATTCAAGCCGCACAATTTTTTTTAAAATATTTTAAAATTTTAAAATAAATTGAATAAATTAAAATTGTCAAATATACCTAAGTTGAGTTGTAAAGGTGTCAAAGATACCTTGTTAAAATGAAAAGTATATGAAGAATCAAGATTTTTTCTAAATAATCAAATACTTTTGTCTGTAAATACAATATCTATTTTGAATGTCGATTAATCAAGTTTGTATCACATAAAGGAGAGTGTATTGTAACATATCGATAGATGGTTCATATAAATCCAATATTTTTCGTACAAATTTATGCGTAAATAATCATTAAAATTACAAAAGAAAATATATAGATATGAGTTTATTACTTTAATTTTTAAAATAATAGTTTAATTTTTTGGATCTTAAAAACTGAACTAATATAGTTGAAAATCTTGAATTCTCTTCTGGCCGCATAAGGCTGGTTAAAGGGGAAACAAAACTCAAGTTAAGAATGGAGGAATTTTATCATCTGACCACAACTCTTGATGAAAGCCCATAAACAGTACTTTAATTTCACTTATTCTTGAAGACAATTCATATTTTACTATTCAATTTTTGTTTTTATTAATAATGGATTATGTCCCATCAAGAAATTGATTAATACCTATATTATACACTATGCAACAGACAATTGAAAAAGAAATGAAACCACAAATTAGCTACTCATTTATTATAAGCCAACAGTAGTACATTAAAGATTGATTTATCATTTATTGTATTAAATAAATTAAATAATTAGAGTTACGTTGACTTTAATTTGATGGGGCTAAGGTTGTCTCAATATTGGAAGATAAGAGATTTTAACTGTTTGTTTTTAGATTTTTGTACTTTTAGAATTTCACTTATTATGGCCTTATCTAACAAGTGTGTACTATACAAAATGTACTAACCTTAATGTCATTTTTAGCATTTAACATGATTAATTATACGATAATGATGGCCGATACGAAAATTATAAATAAGAATAATAGTTTGAAGCAGATTAATGATGTCTAGATCAATATATTGGTATTACACATATAAGTAGTACATGTATCGTAAATATTTCAATGTACCTTGAAATTCATTGAAGTGACTTATTTACATGGGCACTAATACAAAGATGATTTATATTATATGCAGATTTTTTTTTCATTTTCAGAATTTGAATTTGAGAATCTAGATATAATTGTGTCATAAAAATCCAATAAATATTATGTTGAGAATGGGAAAACATAGAAAATTGATCATTTAATATTTCATGATAATTTTCTTTGAGGAACCATAAGGTAAAAGTCAGCTTTATTGATAGATTAAAAATAGTTAAGTGAAATAAAATAAGGAAAAAAGAACCATAATTTCGATGAACAGAGTTATTTCATGCATATAACTATTTAATAAAATAATTAAAATGCGTGCAAATTAATCGATCACTACTGCTATCAAAACACAAAGTAATATAAGAAACATAAATTTTAAGAAAGTTAGAAAAAAGAAATATAACCAATTGTGGATATTTTTTATTTTCCCTTCCCTAATTTTAAATGCTCTTTATGATTACTCCTAGACCTTCTAAATAGCCTTATCCAACTTAGAATATTTTAAATGATCATGATACTGTCATATTGAAGTCACAGGATATTTTTATTACTCACTTTTTATTTTATTTTTCTTACTAAAGAAAAAAAATGAAAAATTTATTAATTAATTACTTGATTCCCATTTCTTTGTCAATCATTGAATTGGATATGTGCCGACACTCTTAACGATTACCAATTTCATATTTGAAAACAAAACAACAATTATTCATTTGTCGATTATTCGATATTCGATATTCAATATTTATATTGAGATTTGACTAAATTAAATTTGCGTTCAAAAATCTAATGTGAGAGTTACAAAACCTATGGGACATAGTACTATAGTGACATGTATGTTTTTTTTTCTAAAATACAATAATGTGACAAATTAAATGAAATAAATAGAAGATGTGTTTTCTTTGAAGGGGTACCCTACAAAGATTTAATTGAAGCCCATAGTTTTCATAGAATATACAGGGATTTGAAAATAATGCGTCCTTATTTTTCTTGCTTTCACAACATTGATTTATGGTTGGTTGAGTGAGGGGTGGAGTCATATCAATTTTGACTTTCAAAGGATTTGTTTGAGTTAAAAGAAATATTTATACGATCAGATTATTTATATAGATGAGCATCGCTATCAAAGTGTTGTAAGTTTCAATAATGATTTTACCTTTTTTTTTTATATATTTTAATTATTTTTACAGATTGAATAATCTGATAAAATATTCAAATTATGACGATGTAGGTGGTTCGTTACCCTTTCGTCATACATACTAATAAAATTATCGTATGTAATTTGTTATTACAAGTTAAATTATACTGATAGTAAAAATCTTTATATATATATATATATATATATATATATATATATATATAAAACTATGATTGGTACATAATTTAATTGAATCCTTATCCTTTTAGCATAAAGTTGAGATGTAATTTTCCTTGGGACTACCCTATATACTATTCTGAGTAATTGGAAACTTCCTTGTCGTCCTAAATGTGCAAGTAGACAAGTTGGAAGTACAAATATTTAATTATTTCATATTTTGTGAGTCCGTTTGATCATAAAAATTATTTAATTTATTTTTCATTTGGTGTTCGCTATATTAGAGTCTGATTAAATTCAAATTCACGATGTGAAGTCCCATATTGGGGTAAAGTGTTATCTAACAAAGGCAACTCCGTACCCAGGGGACTACTCAAACTCGAAACCTTTGGTTAAGAATGAAGGAGTACTTACCACTCCATCACAACCTTCGTTGGTCAATTTAAAATCACATTTCACTTTAAATTCATTTAATTTCTTAGTATTCTTGTTCTTTATACATATATATATATATATATATATATATATATATATATATATATATATATATATTAACATTCTTAGAAATTAGAATCATTAGTCGTAGTAGACATGACATATTCTCTCTTTCTTTATAGTATAGTTGAGTAAAACCAAAATAATAATTATGATAATTAACACTGAAAATCATAAAGGTGGTAGTAGTAAATTCAAAGCTTCAAATTTTGCATTTATTTTTCTACATTTCATTTATTCTTTCTTTTTAGATTATATGCAAATAGACAACTTAGGAATTGCAGGATTAGGACGATAAAATTCTATGAAACAACTAATTAATGAGAGCTGACAAAAGAACAATGGACATTGTATCAGTAAAACATGTTACATATGCAATATAATAATCCAGAGGGTCTACCTCAAATATAATTAACGGATAAATATTTACTCGTATCAAGTGTTTACATCGAACTATATAAAATTATTAAAGTTAAGTAATTTAATGAGCTAAGAATGCTTATTAATTATTAATAATTATGGTTAAATGTTATTCTTTTCGTTTCATCTTAGTTGTTATATTTTGCTTTTCAAAATTATATTATTGACTTAGTATAAATAATGTAATTAAGTAATTAAAATTTTAAAACGATTCATAAATTTTAAATTATGAATATGTTTCTCCCATTTATAAGAAGGATGACAGACCAAACTCCACAGCTATTCATTGTCCGTAAATGTGCAAGTGGACTAGTAGTTACTTGCCCCTCTATCCAACTTTTTTACTCAAAAAGAAAACTTATCAAATATGTTCGAAACAAATTCAGTATTTAAATTTGGGAAAAGGCTCAAATATGCTATTGAACTTTCAGAAAAGGCTCATTTATGCCATCTGTTAAAAGTTTGGCTCATCTATGCCATTACCGTTTAAGAAAAGGCTCATTCATGCCATTATTTTTTAACGGTGGTTTTGCAAAACTATTTTTTACACGTGGCCAATTATAATTCGACCACGTCATTATTATTTTTATAATAAAAAATTAAAATTCTGAACAAAAAAATTTTGCAAAACCATTTTTTACACGTGGCCAATTATAATTCGGCCATGTCATTATTTTTTTATAATAAAAAATCAAAATTCTGAAAAAAATAATAATGACGTGGCCGAATTATAATTGGCCACGTGTAAAAAATGGTTTTGCAAAACCACCGTTAAAAAATAATGGCATGAATGAGCCTTTTCTTAAACGGTAATGGCATAGATGAGCCAAACTTTTAACGGATGGCATAAATGAGCCTTTTCTGAAAGTTTGATGGCATATTTGAGCCTTTTCCCTTTAAATTTTATCATGAGTAATCACAATTCATTAAAAAAAAAATTATTCATAACGTATCTTCTGAACTTTATATGTGCGTGTAGGGGTTGAGACTATATCTACTATTAGTATTGAACCTCAACTTATAACTTCAATTTCGTACTAAAAAAATTCACACTACGAAGTAAAAAAAAATTCATAACAAAAACGATCCTACATCCAATTAGAATCTATCAAAAACTTCTAAAAATTAAGAAAAATAACTTATCATTCCACCATAATTTTTGTCTGTCCAAGAAAATGAGTTGATGTAGTAAGAAATGTGATTTCATTAGGTAAATATAAATAAAAACAAGCAAAACGACAAAGGTAGGATGTCCAAATTCCTTTTTGCTATATTTATATATTCTTATATCACCTATATCATTTTATTTTATTTTATTTTTATCACCTCTATAATAATTATTATTTTTATAATTATAACCTTTCATTAATATACACACGTCCATGAAAAAATGTCGGCAGAGAACTAGAGTCCACAAGATACTTTTATTCCTTCTTATTGTAATTTCATGAAACTTATGGGGTTTTAATGTCATCTCATGAACTATAAGTTCTATATATAATTGAATTACATTACCTACACATTGACCCCACACGTTTATAAATGTGATAGACATGTCCCTTCCTATTTTTTGTTTTGTTTCTTTTTGTGTTGGTTCTTGAAATAGACATTTCTTATCAAATGCAATGCACTGGATGAGACTGTTTTCTTTTATCGAGAGGTTTTAGGTTTGAGCCTGAGTATGAAAAAATCCTTTGTAGGAATACTTCAATCCAAATGGGGCCCTATGAGGTGCGAATCGGATATACTTGAGCACCAATATAATATAAGTACCAAACATCGAGTGGAAAATAAAAAAATAGGATTTTCTCATTAATTAATTATGTTCCGTCAATCTCCAATCTTGGTGAAGAAATCAATCAAGTGAATTTTTTTAAAGAGAAAAAAAAAACTATTATATGGTACGGTTAAATTTAACTAGATTTCTAAGTATGTGTATATTCAAATGTAAAAGAAAGATATATATGACAAAAGAATATATTGTCTAAAATTAGCTATAAATATTATCGTTAATCAATTAATAAATAACTTAAATAGAATTAACAATGAATTTTAATCAAGACTTACAATTCAACACGGATATAATTTGTTGACTAATTAAGAGTTGAATTTTAGGGTTTTAATATTTTATTTTATAGACTTATGTCCCCCAAAAAAATTCCACGACATGGAGAAGACTACGTACATGTTGACTTTTGTTACTAATATTGTTAATTGATTGAAATATTCACGTATTATTTTTCAATTTTTTCATCATTTTATTCTATTATTAAGTAAATTTAGCTTCTTTTTATTTCTCTTATCGCTAGTTTTATTTTTTGTTGCAAGGATCATATTAATTTAGCGACTGTATTAGTCATTAAGACATTAACTATAGTTTAACGATAAAAAGGCTTGTATTACGTTTTATTAAATTAGTGTAAACATCCGGTGTCGATAAGTGTTTACCACATTTAATAGGTGAAGGTAGTATTATTTTTTAATTTCAATTTTGCACAACTGTTTTCCACTAATTTTTTGAATAATCACTTGATTAATATGTCCAGACTAGCTAAAACACAATGTTTAGAGTCTAATGATATCGATGGGAGTCTCTCTCATAATAAGTGTGAGCTCGATTCTCGTTAATCCCTTCTTCCCCTCTCTCGGTACCTATGCAATAAAAAATAAGAAAAATGTTTAACTTGAAAAAGGAAGAGGGAAAGAGATATGTTGTAATTTCCCCTAATATATTTCAATATAATCTTCATTTTATTTTGGTATATATATGTTAGTGAGGTGATTGGATAATAAAGGAATATGAACAAATCCAAGTACACAAAAGGCCCACCCACATGCAATGGATTAATAAGTCAATATTTTGAGTTGCTATCATCTTTTTAATGTACGGAGTATTTCTTTTCTTAAGTCATATTCGACTTTTTTGAAAGAAAAAAAAAATAGACAAAAAGTATTTTCAGTTACCAAGATCTCACATATCACAATCATTTATGTACTGTTTTCCATCCTATGTGCTCTTGATAAAATTTCATTAGATGTAAAATCTAGGATGCGAGGTTGAGATGATCTGGATATATCAAAAGGAGATGTATACATGTCTCAATGAGGAGGTGTGAGAGGTTGTCTAAGCAAAGGTAGAGGAAGGCCAAAGAAGTATCTGGGACAAGTGATTATACCGAAGACATGACCAAATGAGGATATAGAGGTCGAGTAAGATTAGAAGGTAGTCGAATATTGTCTAGTTTCTCTTATCAGTATCATTATTATGACATTGTTACATGTTGTTTTCTTGCTTTTTCGGTATTCATAGTATTTGTTGTTGTCATTATTCTTTTCTACATTATATTTTATGTGACTTTTATACTATTGTATTTCCTTTTTATATTGTTTGATCTGTTTTATCAAAGGTGATGATCTATCAAAGACAATGTCTCTATCCTCACAAGGTAGGAGTAAAACATACACATTACCCTCTTCAGATCTCACTTGTGGAATTTTGCTGAATATGGGTTATATAATGACGAAGGAGTAAACTCATGAATTGGGGCGGGCCACCACTATATGACCCTTGGAACTTATTGCCAGGCCCAACCCAAATTAGATATACAAAAGTATGGATTGGGCCTGTGTGTCACAATAGTAGGTCCAAACATAATACTCAGTGAGAGACTTTGCTTGATTGATCAAGGTGAGCATATAAATGGAAGTACTAAATGCAAATAGTCATTTCATGTTTATGATAGGTGTATAAAAACTTGTGCTCGCCTTGATCAATCAAGCAAAAAACCTGCTAGTCAACGAACACAGATATGGGGTAAATCTGTCTGGCAAAGTTAAATAACAATAGGCTCATAGTAAACGTTGTAGTTGAAGGTTCGAACCTAAGATCATTAGATTGTTACTCTTATATGCCTCAACCACTCAATCATCCTCTCGGAGACACGTCTCCTGTTTTTCCATTTACTTTCTTTCAAATATGAGAGAGAATACCTTGTAGAACGGAAGGATTGAAGAAGAATCAAGCCTCACAAAAGTAAAGTTTCGAGCTCTATTCAAACATCAAGGCTGCACTCTTACCATTGAACCAAAGCCCCGAGGGCTATTACATTGTAAGAATCATGTAGAGGGTTTATCTATTTTACAACAGTAGCATTACCTAGAACGCTTTAACTTATCATGACGTTTTACGATTATGAATCAGTAACAAGGAATTGCACAACAATGGGAGACATGGAACTTAACTACATAGTACAAGTGAACGAGTAGCTTTCATGGAGAAAGCTCGAGTAGAGCTTACTTTAGATTAATGAAGTTCAGGCTGCATTTCTTCTCAGCAACCAGAGTAACAAGATCCTTCACCGGCCAAGGAACCCGTCTTCACTCTTTGTTATCAACAATCTCCGGAAGGCTCTTCAGTGCCTGTGATGGAAAAAGAGATTAATACCAACGGGGGAGAGAGAAAAGATTATGAAATGGTGATTGAACAATGATTCTTGCTGCTGACCTGATACAAGTACCAGGAAACAAAGGCATCTGTAGCAGCATAATGTAGTTGGTCCCTAGGTAACACATTAGCCTCCCAATTCCCCAACCTGATATCACTTGGCTTAGGGAGCTGCAATAAATAGAAAGTATCAGTTGAATCTCACACTTGATTGGAGGAAAAGAACTGGAAAGATTTGGAGTGTGTAGCAGCACAACATAGTTATTGTAGTAATAAGACAAATTCTCTGTCCAGCAAGATTTTATAATCACTTCAAGATTGATCGAAATGTAGGATCGTTAAAAGGGAGGAAAGGATTGGGAAAAGGAGGAGCAAAGCAACACCTTAAGGTCCTCCGTGATGACATTCAGGGTATACATAAAGCCTGCCATTAGGCGTTTGACACTTAGAGGAGCTAAGCGTATCAGTGGGCATATCTATGAGGAGACTTGTGGGGTGCTCAAGATCTTCTTTGGAGAATGTGATTCCTGATGCTGTTACTTACACTGAGCATGCTAGGAGGAAGGACCGCCACGGATGGTGTGTATGCCTTCAAGAGACGGGGCTGGACTTTATATGGTTTTGGGGGTTGAGGGGAGATTTGCTTCTGAGTTTTGTTTTGTCCGCAACAGTCTCTGTCAAGAAAACCACAACACTGGTTCTTTTGTAATTTGGGATTTGGTGGAATACTGTTTCAGAACTTCTGACATTTGCTCCAATTCAGTGAATACTACTGACTGATTCAAAAAGAAAAAGATTTTACATTCTAATATGCACATGTGTCCAGCAGATGAGGTGGCATTTCAACTTGGGTCTCTTCTTTAAAAGTTGCAAGTTTGAAGTTCTTTTTTAGTTTTTATACACCTTAACAAGTCAACTAAAAATCTCAAGTCTATTGATAAGAAACTGACTGGAACAGGCAAGATACCAGTCCCGATTCCCCCTTTGCCCCTCCCTGACCCCTGGTCAAAGATCTCAAAAGCAGAAAGGAAAAGCATAAAATAGAGAGACACAATATAAATGGTTGAATAAAGACCTGCTTGGCAAGAAGCTTCTCAGTTAGTGATGCTAGACTCCACTTCTTGGGATCATCAAGCTTTTTGTTGGCAAGTTCAGAAAGATCTTCCAAAGCCTTCACAGACACATTGTGATCTTGGCGAACTTTGTAAGCATCATTTGCAATGCAAACACCCACCTAGGTTTGTTCGACACTATAAAGTTAAGAAACCACATCCTATTATAATTCATTGTTTGATAAATGTTACCAGAAAAAGTGAACAAATGCCAACCTTCACAACAGTTGGATCCTCAAGAAGAGATTGCAGAGTTTGAGGGATTCCAGAGTGGATGATATGCAGAACATAACAATTACCCTTGTCACCACATATCTGCATAACAGCAGCCTTCCCAGGTGGCACACCTGAAGAGAACACCTATTATTCTGTAATCACTATAACTTACAACATTCCACTTAACACAAGTAAAATGAAGCAGAAATCCAATTAATTACGCATGTGATAACTAAAACAATAGGTTGGGGGGGGGTTATATTCGCCTACTTATAGACTAAAGAGCATGCCTAAACAACTAGAGTATGAGTGCAAGAAGTGAAGCCAAATAGGAACATACAAAAGAAAATCTCTCAATAATATATTTTAGGAGAAACTCTATATAGAGCAAAGAAGTCTTTCTAATCACCACAAGTATATTAAGAAACTCTTGGTAGACATATCTACTTAAGATGCAGATGTAATCATTAAGATGCAACGACTTGTGTCTGTTTTCTCAAAATATCTTTGTCTTCAACAAATTTTGGATGTACTTTTCATGACTTTTGTCTATACACTCTCATTGCTCCAAGAAAACAACAGCAGATAAAGTTACATGATTTAGAAGATTCATATATCCAACAAGTTCCGCAACATCAAGTATGAACTATCAAACTTCACCGGGTGTCAAAACAAACAATGTAACTTTTTTACCTGATGGGATGATTCTTCAACAAATGTCACATTTTATAACTTACAACATTCCATTTAACACCCCTTATTTAAGCTTAGTATAGTAAAAAGCTAAAGAAAGAGAATAAATGCAAAAGCTAGTAAATCAAAAGACTGATAGAATTCTATAACTACTCAAGAATTCTGATTATAGTTCTCATATTTCAGACAGTAGTGAAGTCATTCGATTAACATTGAACTGACCTCTTCTAAAACTGGGCTTCCATTCAATGTCAAATCCAAGAGCAACATCCCCTTCTTTCCTCTTCTTTTCCTCAACAAAATTTAACAGCTCTACTGCAGATTTCTCCACCTCTTTAATAGTTCTGCTGTATATAACACGTCCTTTAAAAGTCATTTCTGGGTATTGCATCACTAACTTAGCTGCTACATCAGAAAACAAAAACTTGGACATTAAAATCCTTTAACAAACTAGCAAACATTTATAATACACAAACATAAACAATTTATGACTTCTAAAGGCTCGAGAGACAATTTTTTATCAGAGCAGTAAAACGGTATGCCAAACTGTGTTCCTCCAAAAGTTTAACTAGCTTATTCCAAGTACTCACCTAAAAATGATAAAAAAAAAAAAGTGTGCAGGATTGATTCTCATTATATCGAATTCAAAATAAAATGTCCACTAGCATAATAATCCATTAATTCACTAAAATGGAAATTAGCATAAAATTTACCCATAAATCTAAAAATTAAATCTTTAGGTGAAAAAACAAAATATTAATACCACCCCTAAATTGTTCCCCTTCTGGATTCACTTTCTGGTGTTCAAATATCTTAAACATTAAGCACAGAACTAAGTCATTTTCTCTCTATACATGTTTCATATAATTTACTTTATTTCCACTTTTTTTTATGACCGTGGTGTCCGTCAAGCTTTCACTCACCTCGACTAATTTCCCGAGTAACGCCACCTCCCGCCAGTAACATCCCTGATTAACAATTTACTACAATTTGGCAAATAGAGCTAAAATTAAAAAACAAAAACTAGTTACACAAGAAAATAACTTCTTTCATGAATAATAATTAACAATTTACTACAATTTGGCAAACAGATAGGAGAAACCGTCACCTTGATTAGAAGAACGATAGGAATAACTACACCGAGACTGATTTCTAGTGCAAGGCGACAACAACGACGAATTGGAAGCTTCATTTTGTTGATGATAATCAAAAAGCGATGCCGGCAATCTTCGGCGACTTTTCCGACGAGATTCTTCGCCGGCGGCGGCTACATCTTCATAATCGCTTCTTCTCTTGGTAGCTGATTGAAATGCAGCATCTATCTCTTGGAGTTCTTCCTCTGTAAAAGGTCGATCCCAGTCCTCTAATTCGCCGGAGATCGGAGTTCCCATTTTCGCTAAAAGAGTACAAAACTTAGCTGCTACATCAAAAAACAAAAACGAAAACGAAAACTTGGACATTAAAATCCTTTAACAAACTAGCAACCATTTATAATACACAAGATAAACAATTTATGACTACTAAAAGCTCGAGAGACTATTTTTTCGGAGCAGTAAAACAGTATGCCAAACTGTGTTCCTCCAATAAGTTTACCTATCTTACTCGAAGTACTCACCTAAAAGGGGTAAAAAGTGTGCAGGATTGATTCTCATTATATCGAATTCAAAATAAATGTCCACTAGCATAATAATCCATTAATTCACTAAAATGGAAATTAGCATAAAATTTACCCATAAATCTAAAAATTAAATCTTTAGGTGAAAAAACAAAATATTAATACCACCCCTAAATTGTTCCCCTTCTGAATTTACTATCTGGTGTTCAAATATCTTAAACTATTAAACACAGAACTAATTCATTTTCTCTCTATAGATATTTCATATAATTTACTTCATTTCCACTATTTTTTTATGGCCGTGGTGTCTGTCCAGCTTTCACTCAACTCTACTAATTTTGCGGGCCACCGTCACCTCCCGCCAGTGACATCCCTGATTAACAATTTACTATAGTTTGTCAAATAGAGCTCAAATCGAAAAACAAAAGCTAACTGCACACGAAAATAACTACAATTTGGCAAACAGATAGGAGAAACCATCACCTTGATTAGAAGAACGATAGGAATAACTACACCGAGACCGATTTCTAGAGCAAGGTGACAACAACGACGAATTGGAAGCTTCATTTTGTTGATGATAAACAAAAAGTGATTCCGGCAATCTCCGTCGACTTTTCCGACGAGATTCTTCGCCGGCAGCGGCTACATCTTCAGAATCGTCTCGTCTCTTTGTAGCTGATTGAAATGCAGCATCTATTTCTTGGAGTTCTTCCTCTGTAAAAGGTCGATCCCAATCGTCGAATTCGCCGGAGATCGGAGTTCCCATTTTCGCTAAAAGAGTACCAAAACTGATTTTTCTTTTTTATGCAGCTAAAATAGCGGCATTATTGAGCTTTGATTTTTTTAAAATTGTATTGTACTCCCTTCCAGTTTTATTATATGGTTTGATTGACACACTATCTATTTGAAAATTACACTTTCCACCCACAAATGTCGGATATTCATATTGTCAACCTTAATTAATTTGAAACGAATGATATTACACAATAACTATATTACGCGACAATTCTGAGTAAGTTGAGGTCAGCTATATAAATCTCCACATGACCATGTAGTTCTATTTAAGCTCGTGTCAAAACTTTCCCTAACAACAAGCAATCGCTCATGATTTAAACATGACGAATCACTTCGAACTGATCTATTGTCAATTCACTTCTTGGCCTCATATGGAAAATTGAAGCATTTTATCTATCGATAGATGAAGAATCGTGAAAGATGAAGGCTATACAAAATAAATATTTATTATTGTATGTCAAATTATGTATGACATACCCTTTATACATTTGATACAACAAACATTTGTTGAATCACACACATTATACTAAATTAATATTTCCAACATAACAAATCGAAATAAAATTACTTAATGTGGGCTACTAGTTGCAACAACTTTAAGAATATCTAAAGGAATATGAATAAATTTAACCAAAGCATTACGTGCATTAGCAACCTCAGCAATATGATTATCAACATAATCATCAACATCAACCGAATTAGCGGTACGCATTGCCTTAAGACGAGGATAACACACTTCGAAATCCGTTATCGCGATCGTATAATAATTAATCGCATCGTTAAACGCACCATTCACCGTAGAATCGACCGCATCGTCGATTAACTCGATAGCCGGTATAAAATGATCGTTACAATCACTTAAAGCTTGTTGTGTATCGGACGATAATTTGTCACTATTGTTAAGGAGCTTCATACGGACCGTTATCGACACATTAGTGGCCTCTTGCTCGATTTTTTTAAGCGCCAGAAAGCCGATTGTTTTTAAATCGGCTTTCTGGAGCGAATCAAGGTCGGCTTTTGACCTGTCCGTTTGAATCCATGAAATGCATTCATTATTGTTGCTACATGCTTTGGCAAGGTTTGGAGGAATAATATTTAAGGTTTGAAGTTGAATTCTTCCTTTGACAATTGGTAATTGAAGAGATAGGCAAAGGAAAAAGGCTAAAGGAATTAATTTGATAAGAAAAGAATTTGACCTCCTTGATAAAGAAAAGGAGATCAAAGCCATAATTAGTTTTATTTTTTAAAAAACTTTTTTTTTCTTTTTTTTTAACCCCAAATTTTACTTGAGTATTATCATTGTTCTTTTCTTGTTTTCTTTGTTTTATATGGAAATGTTATTGATAGTTGAAAAAGATTGGTAGAGATAAATGATCTCTCTACCACCCTTTATGAAGAGAGGTTTTTTAAAAAATTTGTGGGGGGTTTAATTAATTTTATTTTTTTGTTGTAAAAATGAACTAAAATTAAGGGATTGTGTTTTATCTTTGTAATGACCATTCATTTGTTGAGAGGGAAAAAAGGGAAAGCTTAATCATTCTTAAAGATCTTGTTTTGTTGTAATGTTTGTTCTTTCATTTTCAACCGTCTCTAAGGTTTGTGGTTCTTAAAGTGTTAAATATGGTAATAACAACATATCTAGTATAATTCCACAAGTGAAATCTAGAGAAGGTGATGTACTTTACCTTTTGAAGGTAGAGAGGTGGTTTTGTTGAGCCGAATAGTATAATTCCACAAGTGAAATCTGGAGAAGGTGATGTACTTTACCTTTTGAAGGTAGAGAGGTGGTTTTGATGAACCTTCGGCTCAAGTAACACATTTTAAACAATCTTTTGTCTCTGAATTTGAATTCACACACTATTCATCAGCCGAGATACACATAAGCCATAATCCGTAAATTGAGATGCAAAAGGCAATAAGCCCAAGTATAAAATCTTTGGTTTGTAAACCAAATGTAACATAATTCTACATTTTAAATGTCAAAAGCACCTTTACAAACTATAATGACAAGAAGTCAACAACCAAAATCTCAGAAAAGGTACCAAAACATAATATTGACCTACCTAAGCAATAGCAACTTAATCTGAATAAGTTTGCCAAGAGGAAAAATATGGAACTCTGGAGATTGATGAGAAGTTAATTTATTATCAAGTGTACATCAGTACCTAAGTTGTAGCAGCCAAATTGGAACTGTCTCATGTGAATGGAGCAGCAACATTTAGTCGCGTAGCTAAGAGCCTAAGATAAAGTCTTGAACTTCACACTAGCATCAACTTGTCTGGTCCAAAAGAACTATAAGAACCACTACTCAATGGCGAATTCCATAGTACTCGGGGACCAAGGATAGCAAGAAACACGGATACTCACTCTCAGTGTTTGGATACTACATGATATCAAGGTGGAATAAACTTCCCACAACAGGATATCATGATCTTCTCCACTAATATAATATTTGTGCAGCAATAGAGACAATTGTTGGCACTGTTTTATGAAAGCCTGGAGACCAAACAAAAGAGTCATGTATTATTGAAGCATAAAAGAAGCAAAAATAACCTAATAGCATAAACAGGAAAAAAATTTGGATAATATAGCATATGATATAATAAAAGAATCTTTTCTTTCCCCATTTTAAAAGGGGTGCTTCTGAATGCTAATACCGTCAAGCAATTTATTAGAAGAATGAATGAGTTAAAACAGAGAGAATCATAAGTGGTGATATTATCAATGTACTTACCAATTTTCAGATATTGTTCAGAATGCAGGCAAGAAAACAATGCTGAGAAGAAACTTCCTAATAAGTTATAGACAAGATACAGCTAACAATGTCTACCTAATTTCTGGTTATATTTTGCCCCTTGGAATACAGAAATCCTACATAATGAAAGAAGCACTTCACTACGAGAAAAACATCATACAATTACAACCTAATTTACATGAACGGTAATTGTTCCTAGAGTCTCAAGCGACAAAATCCAGAATACATTAAGACTGAAGCAAAGGCATAAGCAGAAAGCAAAGTGCCTTTGGTTTAAAATGGGAAGGTAAGAAGAACGAGGCCATTTAACTTCATCATAAGAGTCCTTTGTCCAGCAAGCTTTTCATACCTAGAATAACCTAGTCTCGAAACGTTGGACATAAGAATATGATGGAAAATGCTTCTTAAAATCACGGTGTAACAAAGAACAGTGAATGATTAAGTAGACTTATTACACCAGAACCATGAGACCCTGGAAATATTGGATACATAAGAACATGCCAATAGCATAGAGCTACTTAAGTAATTCTGAACTTGTTTATTTTCTGTAAAGTCAATTATTCAGTTGCTTCTTTTCTTTATCCTATTCAACATTTGTTAAAAGGCTGTACTTGTGCAAGAACCCAGGGGGGTAAAAAAAGAGGAACATTGTTCAAAGTTATCGTTTATGAATACTGATGATTTTTGTGAGCTGTAGACGAGATTGCGCCAGTAAGCAGGGCACAACGAATTTCTATGATCCCCTAAGAGCCAATGTACTCATGAAAACTGAAGAACCACCACATTGTTCCCCTGCCCCCACTTGTACATGCCTCATAGCAGCACCAAGTCTTAATCCCGAATAGAGAATCACATTGATAATCACACTTTTATTATTTCAACCACTTAGAATCACAAGCTAGCCATTCAGAGAATAATTTTATCTTTTGACAAGTATTAAGAGGAGTAATTTTCCAATGAGATAATAAGCGTAATAAGCTACAACTTCTATAAGTAGTTGATGCAAGAGCTAATGGGGAGCCACTTCCGGCAAGTTATAAGGAGCACCAACGAGCAACTCCATATGAAACAAGTTAATGCAAAATATAAAACATACGAACCTCAACGCAATCCAAAAATCTCTTCTGGAGGATCATATATATGCCGATCCGGAAAAATCTCCTCAAAGTCTTGCTTAACCCTGTTTCTTAATAGGGGGTGTGGCAAAAGTCCCTTCAACAAAACCCTGAAAGGCAGCTCCTCGGGTGGGTATGGAGACTTTTTCATGTCCTCAAATATGTTCATAGCATCTGCAGGAGATCCGTCTCTCAAGAAGCCCCTAATAACTTCAGTGAATGTCTGACAATCAGGAAAAAGATCTTCCTTTCTCATACTCTCCCACAACTTCATTGCATCATCCATCTTTCTCCGTCTTGCCAATGCAATGATCAGGTCCTTGTAAAGATAGACATCGGGCTGGTACCAGGCTTGTTTCTGAATTACCCAAAACACCTGAAATACAAATAACTAGCTGTGTGATAATGCCATTCCATCAGGGCCGGCTCTTGCCTTTGTAAAATAAGGCTTATGCCTTTTGGGGGCCCCAAATTATTATCAAGAATAAATTATGTGTTAAATTTTTATAGAAAAAATTGATTAATTATGATAAAAAAACATATTATTTTACCCACTTTAACATCTTCTATACTTTGTTAAAAGGAAAAATTACTGAAATACACGTCTTATGTTTCCCTTATTTCCAATATCCCCTTCTATTTCTAAAAACCTCTAAAATTCCTTATTTCTTCAATGTATCCGAGCCAGTATTTAATGTATCTGAGCTATATATTATGTATCCGAGCTACATATTATGTATCCAGTTTATGTCATAATGTATCCGGGATACTCTTTAATGTATCTGAGCTACATATTATGTATCCGGTTTGTGTTACTTTTTAAGGGATTAATGTAATTACAAACTAAAAAGGGATAGATTGTAATTTCATATTAAAACTATGTGATTCATAAAATTTACCCTTGTTAAAAATAAGAATTAATAGTGAAAAGTGTTGAACAAAGTGAATTACAAATTCTTTTTTATTTCTTTTTAAATTTTAGTTTCAAACATTACAACAAGCATATTAAAATGGTGTAGTCGTCAACTTCTTAAATCAGATTCTATGGTTCTAACTCTTATTTTTATTTAATATTTGTCAACTTATTACTTATAAAATTATGTTAACAATTCATATAATAATTGTCTCACTGAAAGGTTGTTTTCAATGTTGAGTTGATAAAATCTTACCTAAAATCAATAACTGAAAAACAATATTAAATACTAAAAGTATGTATACGAAGTTTGTTTATATTTTAGGCCTCAAATTGAAATTTCTCTTTAGGCCCCTAATTACATTGAGCCGCCCCTGCATTCCATATGCCCCAAAGAAGAAAATACAAGTGCATAGCTAATGAGAATAAATACACTTCGATAAATTAACTGAAAATGACATTAGCATGCATATCAAGATTCAAAATGTATGATCTCAACCAAAAAGGAAGAAAATAGAATAGCTGTAAACAGATATCCGAAAAACCAACAGCACAATTTTAACAATGTTTTGCCCATTTGATAAATTAAAATAGAAGAACAACTTCACAAGAAAAAATATTATAAAACCACTGAAAAGCAAACACTAGTGACCAATTATATTTATATTATGATCTAATATAAGCACCTTCTCCAACGTCTCATCACCATAGCATTGACTATAAACTCGATAATCCTAAAGCACCGAACGCACTTTACTGCAGCTATCGCCTTACAAGTGAAACTATACAAGTTTTATCGCGTCCAACTAAACTTGGGCACCCAGACACTAAAAGGGAACAGAGAAAGATCACAGCTTTGTAGTATTGTGATAATTCGAACAGCAACAACTTCCTATATCACTAAATGCAACAATATAACTTCTTAAATAGTAATGAAAAAAAGCAGCTCAATCCTGGTGGGCAGAGTTACCTAGTACCCATATACTCAGTGCAATTAGTCGAGCTGCATACAAGGTCGCCCTTACACCAGTAATAAAAGTACTACTAGTGCAATTCCTGTTTACCAGTTTCACTAACTCCCAATATGAACAGATATAAGAAAAATTACATCTTTTGGCATTAGAAAGCTTTACCTTAACAGCAAGAGAAACCTCTTCTTGGCGTTCAAGTTCATTAAGTACAGCAATCATATCCATTTTAAGAAGCCTAAGGACATGTGTTTTAACAAACTTGTCAAGCTTTTCTTCATCATCTCTGAATCTTCTTAACCCAAGAATCACAAAAAGTGCTTCTTTTCCAATCAATTTCTTTCCCCTCCAAAGTGGCCCTCTTGGTCTTCCATCATGGTACCACCTCACATCCCTCACTGAACTTCTAGAAAGCTCTGGAACCCATGATGTAGAACATGAAGAAGAAGATGTTAAGGTGGAAGAAACTGATGGTAATGGAGAAACTGAAAGGTGTTTAAGGAGCAAAGATGGAAGTTTTAGTCTTGAAATGGCTCTAATTGCCATTTTTAAAATCGGCTATGAAAGGGAAAGTGTATACGCCGGTGATGGTGGCGGAGGCGATGGATACGGCGGCGCCGGTGATGCTCCGGCGGAAGAATCAGTGAAATTGGGTACTAGGGTTGAGAACTTCCGATTATGAAGTTGAAATTGGGAAAGAAATAGTAGTAGTAGTAGTAGTTTTTTACTTTTAGACACCTTATGCTTACAAAAAGTAAAATTTAGTCCATATAGCTTTTGAAAAATACTTAATTGGTCCCAAATTGTCCACCTAGGCAGTCCAGCTTGGACAGTTGTACGGAACTCCGTCCGTTCCTTGTTATTTTTCGATAATTAATTTAATTAACTTTTAAAATTGAATTAGATTATATTAATTTTATATTTTTAAATAAAAAATTATATATTTTAAAACTATATGAAAAGTAATATATATAGCATTTTTTTCGTATTAATATGATAAAAATATATTTTAAAATATTAATCAAAATCATATTGATTGACTCTCAAAAAGAAATATAACAACTAAAAAAACGAAATTGAATAATTTTTTCCTATCATGAATCAATTACAAATTAAAACTATATTATTGTTATTCATTTTCTTCTTCTTTTGCTTTCCACAAGCAAAAGGGTCTCCAAGATATACTGTTTTAATATATAGTGCCCTCCCAATTGACACACCAAAACTAATAGTAGTTCATTGTGCATATGGAGACGGTGATTTAAGATATCATGAACTTTGGATTTCGTGATATATTTTTTTGTTAAATCGTCATATTAAAATTAAATTTCTAATTTAATAATGATAATTTTATATATTATTTATCGATCAATGAAATTTAGGATTTCAATTTTACAATGGCGTGTAATTCACACATGGTGGCATGGAGAAAGTAAGGAATGAAAGACAACAGCGTGACTTTTAATTTAGCCAAAATTAATCAAAAATGGGTTTTTTTTAGCAACAAAAAAAATGTGGGCAACCAAAAGTTTTTGAATGATATATGAGATTAGTTGAATTAAATTGGCTTTAAAAGGCAACAAATTGAAAATAAATGTTTAGTAATTGTTGCAAGTGTTCTCTCTACACTTTCTCATCAACTCTCTCTCCGTTAAACTAAATCAACATTCAAGAGTCATTATTTTAAATTAAATTTAATCATGAATTTGACACTATAATACTAATATAAGGAAAATACTATAGCAAATATGCAATAAAAAAGATAATCTTAAAAAGGGTCTCATGAAACAAGAATTTGTGAATTTATATAAACAAGGGAAAAGGCTCAAATATGCCATCGAACTTTCAGAAAAGGCTCATTTATGTCATCCGTTAAAAGTTTGGCTCATCTATGCCATTACCGTTTAAGAAAAGGCTCATTCATGCCATTATTTTTTAACGGTGGTTTTGCAAAACCATTTTTTACACATGGCCAATTATAATTCGGCCACGTCATTATTTTTTTTCAGAATTTTGATTTTTTATTATAAAAAAAATAATGACGTGGACGAATTATAATTGGCCACGTGTAAAAAATGATTTTGCAAAAAATGTTTGTTCAGAATTTTGATTTTTTATTATAAAAATAATAATGACGTGGCCGAATTATAATTGGCCACGTGTAAAAAATGGTTTTTCCAAACCACCGTTTAAAAATAATGGCATGAATGAGCCTTTTCTTAAACGGTAATGGCATAGATGAGCCAAACTTTTAAAGGATGGCATAAATGAGCCTTTTTTGAAACTTCGATGGCATATTTGAGCCTTTTCCCTATAAACAAATACAAGATTTGAACTAAAAGTACAACATCACCAAAGCTATATATATAAATATATACTCCCTTTTAATAGTCATAGTTTGTTTTTAGTCAAATTATAAAAACTTTGACTAACATTTTACGATGCACTTTTTCATCGTATTGATATGCAAAAAATTGCAACTTATAATATTTTTCGTATAGTTTTTGAATATCTTTTTTTTTTTAAATTATCAAATTAATATAATCTAATCTAACTTTAAAAATTAGTCAAATTAATTTTCAAAAAATGTAACATGACAAATAAAAGTAGACTGTGGTAGTATTGACTATTGGTGATTGTCATTTATTGAAATTATGACATATATATGAGTTATCAATGTAGTCAAACTAGGAATGAATATTTTTATACAAGACTCCAAAATTTGGAAAAAGAATCAAGTAATAATAATGATGGTAAAATCTAAAGTAGATTAGATAAAAATTCTCTACCCATAAAATTAATTGTATAAAAGGAGGAATGATCATATATAAAAAAGCATATAGTTGAATAGTTTCTTTCTGTCATGGATTATTTTCAATTCAAAACTATATTAATGTTATGCATTTTCTTCTTCTTTTGCTTTCCACAAGCAAATGGGGATCATCGAGCGGATAAATACACTGTTGTTATATATAATGCCCTTCCATTTGATTCACCGAAATTAACGATTCATTGTCATTCTGCAGACGATGATTTAGGATATCATGATCTTGCTGCTTATGAAAATTTCAGTTGGTCATTCAAATTTAATAAATGGCTTTGGGCTAGAACAAGGTTCGGTTGTGAATTTTGGTGGAGTGGGAAAAACAAGTCTTTTGTTGTATTCAATGATTTTGATCACTGTATTTTGTATTCACCCATTCCTACGACAAATTATTGTCAATGGACTACACAAGAAGATGGTTTTTGGCTGACTAACTATAGAGGGGATAATTATAGATATACTGAATGGTGAGGGATAAACGTTTATGATCTTATAATAATATTTTTTGTTGGAACCTTACCTTATATAAATAACAATACTTCTTTGTTGAATTACTGATTTTCAATCTTGTTGAATTATTAGTGTGCAAATTAGAGTTGATGATATTATTTTATTAGGAATAAAAGTTTAATAGGTATAAGTTATGAAAATGAACCTTCAAAAACAAATAAAAGAGAAAAAAAACACAAATAAAAGAAATAACTTTATATATTATATATAAATATAAACCTCTTGGATTAAATAAATAAAAGAAAGTAAAAAAGGAATGAAAGTATAATAAGTGATTTAAGGAAATTATATAAATAACATCAATAATAAAATTAAGAGAAGACAAAAATGTGAAATTGAGAAAAATTTAGGAAATAAAGAGATTAATAGATTAATGATGAAAGAAATAAAATATAATATCCTTGATATTCTATAAAATCTCAAGCTTAAGAAAAGATACTAATAGTATTGATGTAATGAAAGGAATCAAATATTACTATCTTTAATGTTCAATAAAATTTTAAGGTGGAATTTTATATCTTTTAAATTAGAAAAAAAAAAGATAAACAAAATATAATAGATAAATAAATAAATAAAAAGATCAAATTCATCCAATATAGATTGTTGTCAAACTAGAAATATTGAATTTCTTTATTCAAAGACTCCAAAACTACTAAAGGAAAAAGTAACTGCAAATTAATATTGATATTAATATCTAAATTATCTCATCATCTCTTCCCATAAAATGATCATATATAAGAAACCATATAGACTCTAAAACAAATTAAATTAAAGTTGAATATAGTTTTTTCCTATCATGGATTATTCACAATTCTAAACTATATTATAATTCTTGTGCATTTTCTTCAACTTTTGCTTTCCACAAGCAAAAGGAAATCACCATTGGGGAAAATATACTGTTTCTATATATGATGGCCTACCATCTGATGCTCCCAAATTAAGGGTTCATTGTTATTCTGGTGATGACGATATCGAATTTCATGTACCTTCTACCTATGAAAATTTCACTTGGTCATTTAAATTTAATCAGTGGCTTTGGGCTAGAACAAAGTTTATTTGTCATTTTTGGTGGGGTAAAAAGAATAAAGCTTTCGAGGTATTCAATGATTATGATGTCTGCATTTATACTGCGCCTCTTCCTAAAACATTTTTTTGTCAATGGACTACTCAAGAAGATGGTATTTATTTGACTAACCGTGACGGTATTGGTTATAGATATACTGAATGGTGAGGGAAAAAAGTTTGTGATATTGTAATACTTTTGTTGAAACTTTACCTTATAAAAATAATAATACTTCTTTGTTGAATCGATGATTTTTAAGCTAATTGAATTATTAGTGAATAAATTAGATTTTTCGTTGAAGTTTAATAAGAAATTAACATGCTAACCAAAAAGTGACGTGTTATTTATATTTTCTAAGCAATTCACACATATTTCAACTATTTTAAAGAATATTTAATTGCTTTAATGTGCATAACAAATCAATTTTATATTTTTACTGTGGATAGTTGCTAATGTTCAATAACTATACATGAATTAACCCAAAGTCCATTGGTAGAAATAATTGCTATTTATTTTTTTATCAGTCCTATTCTAGGGGTGAAAGCTAGTGTTTAGAGCACATTCAGTCAAATTCAATAGCTTTAATCAAGTTTTTTTATTTTTCTTAAGAAATTCGTTTATTAAACAATGATCTTGTTTGATTCTTTTGATATAGAAAAGCTTTTTAGGTAATTAAGTGCAAATGTCCCTAATAGTGGTAATTGGGCTTCTAATTTAGTACGTATTAATTGAAGTTAAATTAAAAGTATATATCTCTAATTTAAGCTGATTTTATGATTTTACTTGCAACAAAAATAAAATGATTCACGAAAAAAAATATATATTATATTTGATCTCCAAATGCTCATAGCAATTTTGGGTGGATTATCATTTGATAAAATAATACTCTCTCTGGTCTATATTAGTAAATTATTAAAACGTTTTTTATAGTTCAAAATAAGTAAATTGTTCAACATTTAAGATAATTGTTTAGACTTTTATTCATATTTACTAAGTATACATTTATTGAGGTCTTTTCTAGTTGACTAGTTTGAGAATAATTTAAAAAAAGAAGAAGATAATACTAGAAAATAACATTTAATATATGTCCTTAAATATTTCTTTTAACCAATCTACCAAACTTTTAAGTAATTTACTCAATATATATCAGAGGGAGTATATATTGAGTCAATATATAGTCAAACTGCTGGACAATTAATGTTAATGGTATCTAATTATCTATAAATGGAAATTTTCATAATCTGCTCATAAAATTTGATTTTTTTCTTCTTTTGTAAAATGAGGGGATATATATATATATATATATATATATAAAAGAAGGCATAAACTCTAGCAAATTAAAGTTGAATTGTTTCTTCCTATCATGGATTATTCACAAATTAAGACTATATTGTTGTTATGCATTTTTTTCATATTTTTCTTTCCTCAAGCAAAAGGGAATCATCATTGGGGGACATATACTGTTACTGTAGTTAATGGCCTCCCAAATGACTCCCCTAAATTAAGAGTTCATTGTTTTTCGGGAGATGACATAGGATTTCATGTACTTTCTTTTGCTGAAAACTTTAGTTGGTCATTTAAATTTAATTAGTGGCTTTGGACTAGAACTTTATTCGCTTGTTATTTCTAGTGGGTGTTGACACCCAATTTTGACCCTCCACAATATAAATTAATCATTTTGAGCTTCTTCAATTTCAAACGATTTAAAAAAAAATTAGTTTTATAAAATTTCCAAAAAAAAATAATAATATAGTTTGCAAGATTTTTGAATAGTTTTGTCACTTTTCATAATTTTTAGATGATAAATATGTTTTACATAATTATGTATATAATTAGTGTATTTTATGATTATTCGAAAATCGTCTCAAAAAAAAAAGAATTTATATTTTAAATATTAGGGATGGTTATAATTTTGAATTAATGAGTTCTATGAAATTCAAAATACTTTCAAGTTATTTTCAAAGTAATTTTATCATTTTATTAATGAATATGTATATTTTTGCAATCACGTTATTTTATAAATATTTGAAAATCATCACAAAAGATTTTACATTTTAGCTAAATATTTTATTAATTTACTTTAAGTTATAGTTATAATTTCAAGTTAATTAGTTTTGTAATTGAATTAGTTAGTTTACAATTAAGTTAATTATTATTATTATTATTATTTTAATTTCGTTAAGATTAAGAAGCTCATTAATTAACTTATATTAACTCATCTTGTTTAAATTTTAGCCGAATTCACCGATTAAATTCAATTTGGCTACAATTGAAATTCATTTGGCTATTGTGTAATTGCAATGCTAGCCACTTTCTCACCTTATCCTTATTTCATTTTTGAGATAAAAAATTGGGTCATTTATTTGCCATATTTCAGCAGCCCATTACAACTCTATCAACAGCCCACCAATTCAAGCAACAATTCCAAAGACCCAAAGGTGGGCTAGCTTTTTCCAACCCATTTCCCTTTTTTTCAGCAGTCCCTCTTGTTTTCCAATTCGTCCAACCCATTTTTCCTCATATATTACAACATTCCCAGCCCAATCTTAACACAAAGAAGCCCTTGCCATCATTCCAAGCAGCAACAACAATCCATACAACCCAATACGCACAACAGACGCTAAAACCAAACGACCCGACCCTTGTACATCGCGTTCTTATTCTTCTTCACGCGAACACCGAAATTCAGCGAGCAAATTGCGCTGCAAACTTGGAAATCTCGCTCAACTACCCTGCAAAACCCATATCATTGCAACCCCCAACGTCAAACCTTCACATCCCCTCTTCGCGGAATTCAGCTTTTTCCCCATCACTTCCATTGTTGCCTCGAAAAGGAATGGATAGATTCAAATTTCAAACGGGTTTTACCCTCCCTATCTGCCCTTTCGCCCCTCTATAAATAGCCTCCTTAGTTTTCATTCAAGGGAGGAAGCAGGGGAGATTTTTTAGTTTAGTTCTGAGATAATAGTCGCTCACACACTTGAAAATTTCATATCTAACTTCCTGAATCTAAGCTACGAGAGGATCGACGCTTGGATTTTCTTAGTTTCCCGTCCCTATTCGAAGTTCGTGGTAAAGGAATTGTTGCTCTCAAACTTGTTGTCGTCCACTCGCTGCTTCGAGAGAGGTAAAAATTATTTCTAAATCTCATTTTGGATTCAATTAATGGTTACTTAATTAGAAAATTTGGACTTGTTTCAGCAGTATCTTTGTTGGTAACATTGATGTGTATGTATGATTACGACTCATTAAATTTCAATAGGATTAATTGAATCTATTTGCTAAGTGTTGTTTTGGTTTCAGCTCTGTCACACTTTTCCTGTTTATGTAGCGTATCATTATCTTCCGCCCTTCTCACTTTGCATCCTTACCTTGCTCATCAGCATCATATCGATACTTGAGTATAATCGTAGCTTGAAGTGTTGTCCGTGATGTTATGTTAGTAGCTCAAATTAGTCTTGTTTTAATTTGCGTCATAGGTTCACTGCTAAATCACCTCTAAGTGTCTATTTCTTTATTTTTTGAAACTATTTAAGGCCTCGAAATGGGCTGCCTCAGTTTGTTACTCACTAGTTAAAATCTAGAAATCTTATTCAACATTGTAGTTGTTCCTCCTTTAAATAACCATTTTTTATTGTTAACACACTTGTCTGAAATCTGTGGCCCGTTATAGAATCAAGTGAATACGATTCCATGTTGGCTTAAGTTAAACAAATATGTTCTCAGCATATTTTCCCATGTGTCTTGTAATTTAGTCATTATGTAATTTCTTCTATTGTACTGCTTTGAGCTCTCGAGTTTAATTATCAATTTGATCAAGCTAGTAGTTTGTTTTGTTCTTGGTTGGATTGAGAATATTTGGGAGTAGCTACGGTGAATCTTAAATTAAAAATCAGGAGCATTATTTAATGAGCTTATGTGGCAGGGTTTTACTTCTTTTAATTTTTCTTATCAAGTTCCCTGATTATATGTGTGTTCATAAATTGAGTTGAGGAGTTGAACTATGCTTTGTCCTAAAAATGGGTCTTGATGAGCATCTTAAATGTAACCGTTCTAATGCATTTTCCTACCATTTTAACTCGAAAACATCTACTTAGTTGTATTATTATATCCACTTTTCCTTTGGTCCATAGAACAATTTCTCATTACTGTGCATTTATTGGATGTCACTTGGAATGTTTTCACTTAATTAGTGGTGGAAATTTTTTATAGTAGCTTATCTATAATATTGAGAAATGATGCAGTAATATTTGTTTATTAGTAGGATCGAATTTTTTGTGAAAGTAATTATATGGGTTTATAGTTTCAATTAGCCGTGTGGTTTGAAGGTTGCTTAATAAATTGAGTATCTATATTTCTCTATTATTATTTAGCCTATTAAAGTTTCCTTATGAGTGCTATCTTCCATGTTAAAATTGAGATTTTTTCCTTTTCTTTGTTCATTAGGAAATCACATGCCTAATGTAGCTTGTTTTCTTAGTGTCATTAATTCCTCCCTTCATCTAGTGAAGACGTAGCTTAAATGTAGATACAGCTGAATATTTGTGATTAGGGCCTACGTTTTCCTATTTTATTTCTTTTATGACATTATTGTTTTCGTCCTTTCCAATTCCCTTCGGTAATTAATTCTTGTCCCCATAAGCAAACACATTTAATGTTTATCGACTTAATTGTGAGTAATGTTCAAGTTTGGGCGAGTTTACTTTTAAAGTGGAAGATAAATATTTGTCTTACTCTTAGCTTGCTCATTGAGTATTTACTTTTATGCCTTGCCTTAGTAATTTTAAATAATCCAACTAATCCATTATGTGTCGCTACCATAGAGCGTAAATTCCGGCTTGCATCTTTCATTTACCAGACCAATAAATTGTTGTTAATAGTCTGAATGCCATATTCTTCTTGCTCCTGCTAATTTATTTCTTTACTTTGTTTCCATGTGATACCATCCGAGTTCCCTTGGACTCCATCTTTCTCCGCTTCATATTTCGGATGGGCCATAAAGGCCCAAAATTCTTTTATCGAGTCATTCAACCTTGAGAAATTGAAGAACAAGTCTTTGGAGTTGACGCACAGGTCCCGGAACGCAGAAAAAAGGGCTGTATACATCAATATACACCGATATACAGCTGATGTATACCAAAAATGGGATTGAGTAAAATCCCCAGAATTTGCAGCAAAATTGGCCCAAAAAGGGGCCCAATTTCCTAATATCTTTACTCTTTTAATGGATTTGCTTACGCTTGTCTAATTTTATTTAATTCTAACTATAATTTATTTTAATTAACTTAATTAGATCCCCCAAAAGATGAGTTATTTCTTAGTGTTTGTTTGTTTTAAATATTCTTTTTGTGTTGTGGTCATTTATTTTACTAATCAAATACCAATCAATTTTTATATCGCTAATTAAGTCAAATCGTTGTTCTTATTTTTTTTTTTGTTATTTAACAATTTTCACTCAAATCACGTTCTAACTCATTTTAAAATGTTTTTTTTATGTTTAAGTGTTTTTTTTCTCAAATAAATTGGGAAAATGTAAGTCATTTTTTATTTTTTTTAATCAATTAGAAAATAATAATAATAATAATAATACTTACTTAGTTATTTTCTCAAAAGGTTTAGTCATTTAATAAGAAATGATTTTCATGTTTTAATTTATTAAATTGGTTTAAAATGAATTAAATAAATTTCAATCAATCTAGTTTTATTAATATTCTAATCACTTGTAATTTAGTTCAAATGTTTCATTTTTGGGTCCCTTTCTCTAAAAAATAATTTTAAAAAAATGCGTCATTTATTTAGGTATATTCTCAAAGTTAATCAAATATATTGTAAGTTATTATATTTTTATGCTAAATTATTATTTTATTTTTTTAAAAAAAAATAGTCAAATATATTTTTGTCAAATCGCAGGTCAACCGCATGTTAGCGAACACTTCGAATGCTTAAACCCTTCTCGAAGTGTAAATTGAACCCCGAACACTCTTTGGTATTTTCAAATGATTTTTTCTGTTTAAATCTTTGAAAATTATAAGTTTTCTTAATTTCTTTAAAAAATTAAGTGGCAACTCTTTTTTAAGTATTTTTTCCAAATTGTTTTATACTTAGAACATTTCCAAAAAGTGATTTTTCTAAAGATTAGTAAAATTACGACACAACAGTGGGGTAAGGAAAACAAAGCTTTTATTGTATTCAATGATTATGATCATTGCGTTATGGATTCGCAAATGCGTGCCACAAATTATTGTTATTGGACTGCACACGAGGATGGTATTTGGTTGGCTAATGACCAAGGTGATAGGTATAGATATGTTACATGGTGAGGAATAAAACTTTACGGTATATATCGCAGAACCTTTTTTCTTTTATTGAAACCTTGTTAACTTTAAAAAAAAAAAAAAAGTACATCTTTGTAGAATTGCAATTCATTGAATTATTAGCGTACACAAATTAGATTTACGAAGAATTAAAAAGAAATATATAATATTTGATCTCCAAATCGCTCATAGCAATTTTTTTTGGAGGGAGGGGTGGGGGGGTATCATTTTATAAGTAGTACTCTCTCTAGTTATTAAGTAAGTTATTGAGATTTTTTTATAGTTTAAAATAAGTGAATTGTTCAACATTCAAAAGAAATATTTGAACTTTTTTTCCATATTTACCCTTCATTTAAAGAGATCTTAAATAGTTTATATTTTTTAGTTGACTAGTTTAACAATAATAAATAAATAAAAAGTAAGAAAATAGTCTTTAATTTCCCACTCTTGAATATATTTTTCTGTGTCAAATCCTAATAATACACGTAATATGAACTAGAGGAAAATATACAGTCATTAATTAATATAGTCAAACTAGGCTATTAATGTTGATGGTCTCTACTATCTAATATCTATAAATTGAAATTTTCTCTGCTCATAAATTTTGGTTTTTTTTCTTCTTTTATAAAAGGGGGAATAATTATATAGTGGCCATAAACTCTAGCAAGTTAAAGCTGAATAGTTTCTCCCTATCATGGATTATTCACAATTCAAGACTATAGTGTTGTTATGCATTTTTTTCTTTTTTTGCTTTCCTCAAGCAAAAGGGAGTCGGAAATATACTGTTTGTATATATAATAGCCTTCCAGTTGACTCCCCAAAATTAAGGATTCACTGTTATTCTAAAGATAATGATTTAGGATTTCATGTACTTTCTTCCTATGAAAATTTTAGTTGGTCATTTAAATTTACTAAGTGGTTTTTAGCAAGAACTGTATTCAGTTGTCATTTTTGGTGGGGTGAGAAAGCCCAAGAAATTGATGTATTCAACGAAGAAGATAATTGTGTTTCAGATTCTCAAATTACCTCCAAAACTTATTGTCAATGGACTACACAAGAGGATGGTATTTATTTGAGTAACGAAAAAGGTGAGGGTTACAGATATATTAGTTGGTGAATGATAATAGTTTATGATGTTGTGATACGTCTTTATTAAAACCTTATCAATATTAAAAAGTTATAATACTTCTTTGTTGAATCGCGGATTTTTAAGTTTATTGAATTATTAGTGAACTTATTCGCACTTTGCGCGGTTAAAAAAGATGATAAGATATCGCTAATTTTATTAAAATATAATATACATAGAAGAGATATTTATAATATGTACATGTATACTATATATATGCATCCAAACGTATAATTGATTTCATAAAGATAAACGTTTGATTAGTAGTCCCATGACTCCAAACAATGTCATAAGTTGTTTATTTGAACCAATTTTTTTTTATAAACTTACAACAGTAAAAAAATCGTATAAAATATAAAACAAAGAAAATTATGGATAGAACATACCATAAATAATAAATAATGCACATCATTATTATGATTTTGATCATTTAAAAAATTGAAGAAAAAAATATGAAATCAATGTACAATTTTCCCAACTCTTGTCAACATTCATTCCCACAAGCCGATCATCATTCAATAGCCTTCATTTTACTATTCAAGTCAAACTAAAACATGAATATAAGAATTACGTATCAAAAATATAATAACTTGAGAGACTTATAATGTAATTATTTCTACAATGTTTTACCATGTCTTTATTTATAGAACTACAATATGTATACCAAAATAATATAATGACTATTAATTATTTTAGGAGTTATGATAATAAAAAAATATTGGAGTAATGTAAGTAAAGACCATCAAGTTTTAAATTATTAAAGTATTAATGAATGGTTAATTGACATATTTATTATTTTACAATAATAATAGAGAAATACGAAAAATTGTAACATAAAATAAAATATTAATAAGTAAATAAATTCTAGAGCAAATCCTCAATATTTAGAATGTTTGACAAAAATAATAGAAAGAAAGGCTAATGAAATATTTTAATTAATTAAAAATTTAGCTTTTACAGAAATTGAAAAAAATTCTATGAAGTATCATACCTTTTGAAGTATGACAGATCAAGTATAAGGTGCTCACCCCTACAATTTAGTTGTTCATTACTGATCTCCTAAACATGTTGATCATTATTTTAAAAAACAAAAAAAAACTCATCAAATCAATAGAGAAATAATTGTTATATAACATAGCCACAAATCTCATATAGTCAAATTTAATATTCTATAAAGGGTAGATATAAGAGTGTCACGACTCAATCCATCGGGCCGTGCCGGCATCCACTCTAACACCTAAGTAGGAGAACCCTCATATCCCAATAGTAAAAACATGTGGAAATTTTAAGAAAACAGAAATAAATATAACACTATGATTTTATAAATAACGCCTTTAGACACTCTATTAGTCAAACTTGTAAGGTACTTTAAGCAATTCCCAATGGATCTAGTCTAAACAGGTACAAGAGCTACTAAAAGTACAATTGGACAAGATAAATAAAAGACACAACTCTCACCATGCAGAAGGAAGAATAGAAAATGCTGGAGATTTTCTTCGTCTTCATCTAATGAAACGTCACCAATCCTGCATCCAAACTATGTCAAAAGACATAGCAGGAGTAGTATCAGTACAAAACACACGTACTGGTAGGTATCATCGATCAACCCGACGCCCATCGCATAATATAAGAAACCAACTAGTAAGATCATGGAATAAACCACTCGTTTCTCCACCTTCACCCCTTTCATTGAAATACCTTCAATCACACTAGCATTCTAACTATTAACCCTCTTTTAATCAACCCACTTACTGGATTCTTGATCATAGCTTAACCATTCTAAACACATAAGAAATTTCCCAAGTACAAACACCACCAAATCAACTAACTGTACACGCCCTACCTTACTTCTTCGTCATATTACCAACCATGGTCTCATAATACAATGATTCAAGCTTTCTTAACACTAACCCAATCTCCTCCCCCCCTCCCCCCCCCCCTCCCCAAGGTGAAATCCACCCAGCAATTTCCTTCACATACACTATCTCTACTCTCGTCATTACAAATCACGACAACCCATTATAAATCGTCATACACAGTCCACTAAGTACAACATAAACAAACCAATACAATACTTTACTCACACACGTATATCAAACATATACAATATTGTCAACAAGTACACGAACAACGAATAACTCACATTTATATCACATTATTAGTCCTCTCACGAAACCCAAACTCAAACAGTTAGCATGTCAGAATGTGGCAACCGATCCCAAGTTAGTTATGCCGGAACGCGGTAGCCGATCCTATGTTTATGTCGGAGCGTGACAATCCGATCCAAGTTAGTTATGTCGGAATGTGGCAATCCGATCTCATTCACACACTACAATCACAAACACCAGTACATCATCAAGATCATACATTTAAGTCATGATTTCATGGCAATGATAATTCATCTATCTCATTTACCACAAGTGTGATCAACATTGCAACATTCATACATATACAAGTATCATAATGAAACAAGAACAAGCATACATCACACAATCATAGAATCACAATCATTACCCACGAATTACTCATAAATCCCTATTGCATATGTAATGATTTGTCATACTCAACCCTAGTTCATCGTTAGGATTTCTCATTAGGTTTTAATCACCATTCATCATAATTCCTCAATTTCATCACTCCAATTATCGAATGTAGCATACATTCATAAATTTAGTTCCACTCTTGATTTAATGTCCTCATTCTTGACCCAATTCTATCCATGATAGCAATTCTAGAATTTTCTAACAACTTATCAATTCCTCCTCACTAGGCATGAACTTACATACTTTGAAAGGGATCATTCATGTAATTTACTCGGTGCATGAAGGTCTACACACAACCCTACCATTGATTTACATATGTAGCCTAGTAAGCACAAATTTAAGACTACTCAATTGTAAAAACTTAGCCTACCTGGGCGTCAAGCAGTTGTACGGGGTTTTTGACTTCGATTCGAGTTTTGTGAGTTCGTGACGGTGAATTTAGCCAAGAATTCGTAAGATTCCGCCATCCCCACGCTAGAAATCTCATTCTCCTTCCTTCCCAAGCTTAGAGCAGCTTTTCTGGGTTTCTGGGGTTTCTAGGGTGTTTTACGACATAATAATGTATTTTAGGAAGATGGAAAAAAATAGGATTTCTCTAAATTTACATTCTACCTCACTTATCCTGCTCTAGCGTCAACTTACCCCGCCCTGGCGGCGGCACCCCAACGGCACCTGGCCCGCCCTGGCGGGTCAGTGGCCCAGATTTTCCCGAATCTTAGCTTTTCCTAATTAACGACGGTTCAGGTCGTTACAAAGAGAATCGTTAAGAAATTATATCACTATTCAAAGCAATCTAAAATATATATCATAAAAATACTATTTGCTTCAACATAAAAATAAAACTATGATATATTTTGAAAATAAATAATAAGTTAAAAGAAAAAAGTAAAAAGAGAAATTTGCTAGTCACTCAACATACCTCATCAGGTGGGAAGAAAACTTTGTAGTCATTTCATTGGATCTTTGCAATTCTCATGAATTTATAGGCGTAATTATTAGTTGTCCTCATGACTTTTCATTACCTCACACCTCTCTATTATTAATAACTGTTGGTTTTCATTTTATAGCTTTTAATTATTTTAATTGCAATCATTATTATTATTACTAACATTTAACTCTTGTTTTTAATTCAATTGTTACAATTTCCCTGCAGGAAAGAACAGAACATAAGATGTAAGAAAAGTCTAAAAGTTTTGGGAAAACGTATAATTTTAAAATTGAGCATTTAATTCCAATAAATAATCTTTTTATACTTTCATGAATATATTTAATTTTAATCAGAAAAATATTATAAAATGTCAAATAAAAAGGTGAAAAAAATTGAATAATAAAGTTGATTAATAATTAATTAAATGATGATCACATCATGAGGTCTAAATAAAGAAAGAAAAATAACGGTTATGTATCAATGAAGAAGAACCAATCAATTTTCTATAATTACTATTCCCTCCGTCCCATATTATATGTCACATTTTTCATTTGCACTTGCATTAAGAAATAAGGTAATTTTTGTTAGGGTTTTGCCCTGATTTTCTTACCATAATTTAAGATTTATTTTTCCTTAAAGAAAAGACAAAACATTACCAAAAATGTTTTTACTTTCTTGAAAGGAAAATATAATATTCTTTCATATTTGGTTTATTCTTTCCTCTTAGGAAAAGGATTTGGAGTAGCTAGTTCTTTTCTAGTAGGAAATGTTTTAGGACTCTATAAATATAGGTTTGTTTCTTCTAACACAAAAACAATAGCATCCACAATGTAGTCGTTTAAGAGTCTTGTTTATGGGGAGATTTATTCTCTCTAAAGTTTCAATGTTTTTCTTTATATTAGTTTTAATTTGATATAATAATATTTTGATCTTTAGTATAAGTTTTTGTTATCTGATTTATCAACTATGTGATTTGCAAATTGTAAGCTTCCGCATGACGCCCAATCACCTTCAGAACCCAACAAGTGGTATCAGAGCACATGGTTCAAAGATCTGGTGGTCCTATGGTTCAACAAGATTGAAGAAAGGTTCAAGTGGTTTCAAATCAATTTGCAACAACTTTGATGATAATAATTTTTTTTTTTGTCAAGCTACATGTGGAGAAGAAGTTTCAACATATTCTCAACATTCCTGTTGCTGCAATTTTTAAGAATAAAAATAAAATATTTTTAACCCTTTTTTAACCCATATATTTTAAACTTTATTTTTAACCATGACAAGCAACAGTGATAGAGATTTTGTGAAGAACAAGATTATCATGTAATGAAGAAAACAGATCCAGTTTTGTCAAAAAAATCCAGCCAAAAGGGGAGATTTGTTAGGGTTTTGCCCTGATTTTCTTACCATAATTTAAGATTTATTTTTCCTTAAAGAAAAGACAAAACATTACCAAAAATGTTTTTACTTTTCTTGAAAGGAAAATATAATATTCTTTCATATTTGGTTTATTCTCTCCTTTTAGGACTCTTTTTCTAGTAAGAAAAGGTTTTAGGACTCTTTTTCTAGTAGGAAAGGTTTTAAGACTCTATAAATATAGGTTTGTTCTTCTAACACAATAACAATAACATCCACAATGTAGTCGTTTAAGACTTTTGTTTATGGGGAGATCTATTTTCTCTAAAGTTTCAATGTTTTTCTTTATATTAGTTTTGATAAAATAATATTTTGATTTTTAGTATAAGTTTTTTGTTATCTGATTTATCAACTATGTGATTTGCAATTTGTAAGCTTCCGCATGACGCCCAATCACCTTCAGAACCCAACAATTTTACCCTTATGCCTCTATTTAATGTTTGCTTATGACAACTTTGTAATAAATAATGAAATGTTATATTTCAAAAATATAATTGCATTTGAATGACTATTTAAATTTTAGAATTTATTTTTGGAGCCAAATTTTTTCACCAATTGATTAAAAAAAATTTAAAAATCAAGTTTTTCCCACCTCAATTTTCCTATATAAATTGTGTAAACTGTTTTTTTATATTTTTGTATATAAATTCTTAAAGCAAACATGACAATATCACAAAATATTCAAATTCCATTACTTCAAATTGATCTAAATTTTCCTTTGAACTTTTTGAAATGTCATCTTCCTTGATAAAATTTGTAGAAGCTTCAACTTTCAAAATTATTTTTGAATTTTTTTTCATATTTTATTTTTAATTTGTTTGTTGATATCTTTTTTCAAAATCAGATTTTATAGAATAAGTTGTGAATAAAGAAAGTAGTTAATTAATGAACGAAGTACTCTCTCAATAAAATTAATTACTTGTAGATTTCCTAGGTTAGTCAAAGTAAATACATTTTCAAGATTAATTAATTAATCTATCAAGGGTATAATGGGCAAAAAATGATAATTTATGCATAAATTTTGTAAAATGACATATATTGTGGTCCAGCCATTTTTAGAAAGAAGTGACATATAATATGGGACGGAGGGAGTATAATTAACTGAAGGAATCATATAAATAGATCATCATTAATTTAATGTATTAGAGTATTTTAAATCCTAAAATAGAGAGAAACTTCTCAAAAATCAGAAGAAAAAAAAGATAATTATAAATCTTGATCAAAGAAGTATGCCACATCAGTTTTTCCATATCCTCTTTTATATATATATATATATATAGATTAGTGTACAAAATTTAGATATATAATAATTTGGTTGAAACTTTTTTTTTATCGATCATTTAATTTTAAGATTTCTATTTCTTAAACATCTTTTACTTTTAACATTTCACTTCCCACAATTCATGTCGAGAGATTTCGAAATGACAATAAAACAAGATAGGATAGGACGGAAAAAATGAATTTTGTTAAAAATTTAAGGGAGGTAGAACATGTTATGAGTTTTGAACAAGGTCCAAGCCTATAAAATAAGTTAAATTGCTCAATGTTTAAGAGAGTTTTTTATATTTTTTTCTATATTTACCCTTCATTTAATAAATTTCTTAAATACTTTACATTTTCTAGTTAACTAATTTGAGAATAATAAAAAATAACCTTCAATTTCTATTCTTAAATATATTTGTTCTGTGTCAAATTCTAATAATACACTTAATATGGACCATATGGAATATATACTAAGTGACCGTTTGAATTGACTTAAAAAAATAATTTTTATGTCAAAAATAAAAAGAGGGGGAGGGCCTATTTTGATTTTTAAAACTTATTTTAAATCATTTTAAATTTATTTTAAGTTATTTTTAACCTTGTCAAACACTTCCTAACTTATTTTAAATCACTTTTGACTTATTTTAAATTATATTTTATATTTGTCAAACACTTTCAGAAATAAAAAGCGGACTTAAAAATATATTTGACCAACTTTTAAGAGAATCCAAACGCCCTCTAAGTCATTAATATAGTCAACTGGGCTATTAATGTTGATGGGATCTATAATATCTATAAAGTAGTGAATTTGATCGCGATTATAAAATATATTTTAAAAAATATTGAGAGCTATTTTCTTACAATGAGTCTTAAATTTAATTTATTTTTAGTATTTGAATTTTATGATTTATTTTTAGATATTTTAGTAGATAGAGCTTAAATGAATTAAATATTTTTATAATTTAAAGTTTATTAAAATGAAAAGACTAATTTATATTTTAAAAATACAATGTTTTTTTAATTTAATATAGTTTAAATATACGTATTTAGGAAATAAATTATTGCTTTCATCAAACGGTAAATTTTTTGTTCAAATAATCTTTTCTGTTCAATTTTTTATTTTATTTTATCCTTTCATTGTCCTTATATATATTTATTTATTATTATTTTTCTTTATTCTACTTACCAATAATTTTTTATAGTAAAAAATATGCATCTTGCTTAGAACCTTAATCGTAAGAATTAGAAGAAAGAAAAAAGATACAAAATCAGTGCATAATCTATATTTATTATTGTTAATTTTTATAAAGTAGAATAAATGAAAAAATCTTTAAAGAAAGCATAAATAATACTACTTATTACCATAAGAAATACCATAAAAAGAGATATATTCCAACATTTAATATATATTTTCAAATTATCAACAATATTGTTTGAACATAGGTGAGTAATTATCATATTCCAGACAAAATTACAATAACTAATTTGTATCTAACAAAGGGACATATTTGTGACAGTAAAAAATTCATAAAACTTCAAACAGAATAAATTTCATGGAAAGAAAAACACAATGCACACATCTTTCTTATGACCTTAATCATAAGAACATGGTGAAAAGAACAATATAAAATTAATGCATAATTTTTTAAACTCTTATCGACACTATCTCCGACAAACTAAGTCTTCTTCACCAAGTCAAGCTAAATCATGAATTTGATAATAATTAAGCAAAACACTACTTTAAATATGAAGTGAAAAGGATAGTCTTAAGTAGAAATCATAAAAACTCAAGACAAAGAAGTTTCCTAAAAAGAACACACAACACACACATCTTCCTTAGAACCTTAATCATAAGAAAATAAATGAAAATAGAAATATAGAATCAATGCATAATTTTTTAAACTTTTGTCCGACATCCCTTCTGACAAATGAATCAACATCCAAAAGCGTTCTTCATCGAGTTATGCTAAAAGATGAATTCGATCCTATAATAATAATATTAATATAAAGATTAACAATGAAATAAAAAGAATAATTTTGAGTTACATGGAGAGAACACACAATTACACACATCTTCCTTGGAACCTTAATCATAAGAAAATACATGAAAATAATAGTACATAAACAGTGCACACTTTTTGTTACTCTTGTCCGACATCCCTTTTGACAAACTAATTAACATCCAAGAGCTTTCTTCATCGAGTTATGCCAAAAGATAAATTTGATCCTATAATAATAATATTAATATAAAGATTAATAATGAAATAAAAAAATAATCTTGAGTTACATGGAGAGAACACACCTTAATCACAAGAAAATACATGAAAATAGAAATACAAAATTAGTGCAAATTTTTGAAACTCTTGTCTGACATCCCTTTTGACAAACTTATCAAAAGTCAAAGAGCCTTCTTCGTCAACTTATGCTAAAAGATGAATATGATCCATTGAAATAAAAAAAAAATCTTGAGCTGGGGTCCATGAAACAAAATATTATAAATTAATAGAGATAAAAATTGAGGAATATCACGTAATTAAATAATTGGAGGTTATGAATATGAAAATTTATAATTCAATGAGTTAATGATATTATTAAAAGTAGAAGTTTAATAGGTATAAGTTATGAATATGAAATTTTAAAAACAAATAAAAGAGAAAAGAATACAAATAAAAACAAATAAAGGAGATAAAAGAAAAAAATTATATTATATATAACTATAATTTTTTTGGATTGAATAAGTAAAGAAACATTTTCAACAAAATCATAATGTGTTTTTGAATTGGAATAACAAATAAATGTTGCCATAAACGTGGCAATTCAGTAAACGATTCTTTATTACAACCTTTAATTTGGGAAGTGGGTGTAATTTTCTTTTTTAAAAAAAAGATTTGATTTAAAAATTAAATATGATAGAGGAGACGTGATAGAGCATAGTATTAAAATGCTAAAGAAAATTAAAAATTTGAGAAATTAAATAAATGTCTTTTTAAGTCTATAAACTAATAGCATAGATGATGGAATGAGTTAAATATGGCTAATTGACTATCTTTAATGTTATAAAATATTTTTAAGTGAAAATATATCTTTTAAAATCAGAAAAATGGTTCAAAAAACAACAAAAAAAAGATAAATATAAATACAATCCTTAGAGAGCATGTCACGCCCCGAGCCTACACCCTGGGCGGGATTGGCACTCGAAGACTATTGCTGGCCCCAAGCGAACTCTTGGTCTGACTTACTTAACTCAGCGGAAGACTTAACTCATCACATAAACATTTATGAAGAAGCTAGAATGTCATAAAGGAACATTCAATTGGCCTTTTAGGCAAACTCAAGTCTTTAACATAAGAAATGAAAAGTAAAGACAACTGAAATAATTAATTGACTGTCTGTCTATGAAGCCTCTAAAACAACTGAGATGGATGTTGGGACAAACTCCACAACATCCTAATGGACTAAATAGAAAGCAATGAAAATAGATCCTCCGAAATACAAGGAGGCTCACCGACTAACTCTGAACTGCTCACTGGACCAACGGTGCGCTGAAATGCGACCCTAGTTACCTGTGTCTGCATCATAAGAAGATGCAGACAAATTGGCATCAGTACATTGAATGTACGAGTATGCGAGTTGGAATGCTAAAACAACATAGGCTTGAAAGGGAATCTGAAAGAAACACTTACATGCTCTTCTCAACTCAACATAACTGAACTCATTTCAATATAAAACAATTTAAGACAAGTGCAATATAAAGAAAAGCTGTTTAAAAACATGTTGTCAACTTTGTGTATATGCAAAGATACATAAAACTCTGAGATGTATGTAAAAATACAATAAACTGATGTATATACAAATACAATAACTTTTGTGGGAGTTTTTCTAACTGACAATCATCACATAAAAGCTATAGTGATGATACAACAATCTACGTCACGCTGCCAGCGCATCTTATACCCGACCAAAGGTATAGGACCTGAACTACTAAGTGGATCCACTAGTCTATTGTTAAAAGGGTTCATCTAAAAAGTATGACCATTTTCTAACCATGGTGACTACATGGTTTATGGAGGCTGTGAGTTATCTGAACTCTCCCCCATATCGGTGCTCAATACTACTCCTAAAAATATACTAGCTCTTTATATTTTAAAAACATACTTCTTTCTGTGATTTGAGATTAGTGTTCAAAAACTTAGCTCAAAGGCTATCTTGGAAATCTCAGCTTCCCTGTTTACTTCATTTAGAAAGCTAATACTCTTTTCTGAAAACTAGCTCGAAGGCTCTTTGGAAATCTTAGTTTCCGCTCTTATTTAAAATGTGAAAATATTTTTAAATCTCTTTGGGAATACATTGTCCCCATATACTTTTTTGAAGAAAAGAACTCCAACATTACTCTTTACTGAACTCCAAACTTAAGTCTTAAAACAAAGTTAAAACATTTGTGAAAGACTTTTATAAACTTTAAGAACTTATCTTAACTTGATTCTTAACTTCTCTTATCTTTGACCTTAACTGCTCTTGACTTGACTCTTAACTGATCCTTGAATTGAATTATGGATTCAAGGATTAAGATTTGTGATTGGAAAGATCTCATTTTGTTTAGGAATGATTTTAGATAGCTAAACATGAGAAAAGACCAAAAATCAAAATACGAAGATGGGTCCGTGACACGGATGCATAATTACATTTTGGTTCCGAAAACGTCTTTTGAGGCAGAACACCTCGTGTCAACTCCGCGACGTGAAGCAAAAATTTTCAAAATCTGGGACCAAGCGCGCAACGCGCGACCACCTTCAAATTTCGTCCGACGAAATTTCTTCTTCGTTTTCCAGCCCCAATTCACCCAAACTCGGTTCTCTTTCTTAAATTACTTTTAGATACAGATACCCAACAAATGTACCTAACAACCTAGCTCGAAACGACCCTATAATGCGACGTAACGAACTCAGAAACTTCCCAACTCAGTCAAATTCAAGAACAATATATAAATTCAAGAATAGGTATCAAGATCATCAATATTCAAATGCTTTTAGGACGAATCCAAACTGAAATAAATATATTTGGCACGTGGGAGAACGATCCCACGTTATGAGAGCCTCACATACCTGATCGAAGTAAATCCTTAGCGAAAACACCAACGTTCTTGATGAAATTGCCCTTTTCTTCTTCCTCTTTTCTCTTCTCCCTTCTCCTTAGCCCTAGCGTGAAAATTCTGATTTTCTAAAACAGGCTAAGTTCAGTCTTGACCCTTATTAAACTCCTAAAATCGGACTAAAATAATAGGGTAGTGAAAAGACTAAAATACCTTTTAAAAATCCCGGATTGGACATTTCCTTAATCCAACAGCCCAACTTCCAAAGGGCATAACTTGCTCATACGAACTCGGAATCACACAAATTAGGCGGCGTTGGAAAGATCATTCCAAGAGCTTTCCAACCATATCTGGAATTACACCTAACTTATCCTGATCTAGGAGTTATGGTCGTTTAAAATTGACCAAAAACTCACTTTTCCTAACTTCAAATTTCCAAATTTTAATTCTTTCAAAACAAAAAAGAAATAACTATTTCCAATTATAAGCTTTTTCTTAGTTATATCAAATTGCGAGATGTTACAGAGAGTCATGTCACTGTTTACATATTTAGCTTTATATATATATAGAGAGAGAGATGATACATTACAACTCCTTTTTGCATAATTTTATCATCATATCTTATAATTTCAGAACATTAACTTTAATTAAAAATATAGAAGGAAAATAAAACAGAAAAATAAAGGACTAAAGGAATTAGCAGAACAATGAAATTGAAAGAAATTAATAATGTCGCGACTAATTTTGATTCCTTAAACGCCAGATTTGCTATTCTGTCAAACTTTGTTTTTCTTTTTTCTTTCATTTTCTTTTCTATTCTGCTCTCATTGTTTTTCCTTTTCCCCTCCCTTAAATTCTTTCCTTCAATATGAAATGTTATCTCTCCTTAATTTGATATAAGTTCCACAAATAGATTGATGCTTTCTACAAATAATTCTTCTTGCCTTTTGATACTCTCATTACTTTTCATATAAATATCTCTAACAAAATGAAAAAAAAAAAATCGTAGTATGCATGTATCTCCTTATTGGAGAAACTACTAATTGAAATGAGAAAAAGCTCATTGAAGTAGTTGTAGGCACTGATAATTAGGCCCATGAAACAGGTCATTTCAAAAGGACTTTGAGATTGTATATCTTTCTCTTCTTAAAGAAATATGCACATTATCTCAGAAGGAAAAGAAGCAAATCGAATAGGGTATATAATAGCCTTCTAATTGAATCTCCTGATAAATTAAGAGTTCATTGTTTTTCTAAAGATGATGATATAGAATTTCATGTACTTTCTCCCTATGAAAATATTACTTGGTCATCTAAAATAAATCACTGAATTTTTGCGAGAACTGTGTTCTTTTGTAGTTTTGGTGGGGTAAAAAAAGCCAAGCTTTTGTTGTATTCGATGATGAGGATATCTGCATTTCAGATTCACAACTTCCTCAGTCCACAGATTATTGTCAATGAACTACACAAGAGGATGGTATTTATTTGACTAGCGGACAAGGTTATAAATACAGATATCACTACAAGAAAAAGCTTTATTTAAGACCAATATTTATGGACGAGTCAATAATCCCGTCTCTAAAAGTAGATGTATTGGGACGAGATTTTATTTCGGTCTTTAATTCTGTATGTTTTTGTGAAGGTACTAAATCTGGTCTCTAGAAAAAGTAGTAACTGGTCCCAAATCAAAATTTAGGGGTCTTGAGAAATATATATTGAAAGGTGGGAACTGAAATGTAAAAAAAAGTTCATCTTTTTTCACCAAAATTAGGCGCCTAAAAGATCAATAATACTGATCCATCAAAATTCTAAAAGTAAAAGAAAAAAAGTGATCGTCAAATCAAAAACCCTAGCAACGATCTTCCCTAACAACAATCTTCCCTTACAACGATTTCTACAGTCCGTGTTTTCTCGGAACGTAGAAAGCAGAGGTCTGCGCAGCAGAAGATCTTCACTCAATCACTATCTTTTATTCACTCGAATCTCGGTGTATTCCTCCACTTCTATGAGTTGATTTGATTTCATCTCGTGAAGTCGATTAGTTTTTTGTATTGTTCGAGTTATATCTCTTCTTTTTTAAACTCTTGTTCTGTTAGACTAGCTGCTGATTATTTTCTTAAAGAACATTAAGTTTTGTAGTGTGATATGATCCAAAAAATGAAGGGGGTCAGTCCTTAATGAATTACGTTACGCGCTCGTTTGGGGTCCGAAGCCGATGAACTATGTAAAATGCCATAGAACTAATGTAAATTACCGCATATGGTGCTGCACATTAAAGTTTGAAAGAGTGATAACTTCGTTTGCATCTCGAAACTTGGGTTCTTTAAAGCTTCGTTTGCATCCGATGAAAACTTGGACTCTTTAAAGGTTTAAAGGTTGAAAGAACTAATGTAAATGACTTCTGTGGTGCTGCACATTAAGTTACGCTTTCGTTTAAAGCATTCTTTCATCTTCTTCTAGCTAGTTCTCTGATTTCTCTCTACTTGTATCTCGCCTACGCATCCTCTTTTTGCAAGTTTTTTTTTTTTCGCTCAAAATTTGAATTGTTGATTGTTTTCTTCCTATAACATAGTGTATAGTGTGTGCCTAAAGAATTGATCATATTTTTACGATGAAATTCATTCGAGCTAATGAAAGATGAAGTATGACATAGAACTTACGTAAATTACCTCTTGTATATGATGTACATAGTAGGTAGAAACAACGATAGTTTCATTTAGGTTTCAAAACTTGGAAAACTCGAGATTTTCAAGAAGATATGTTCTAGCAAGTACCATCATATTTCTTTCCATTCTTGTAAAACCGAATCACTAGTTGTTATCTATTTGTTCAAGTTTCACGTAAGCCTCCTCTTTTGGGACCTGATTTTTCTTCTTCTATATATTTGATTTGTTTGAGTTACACTACTTGTTTGATTTCATCTGTGAAGTCGCTTTGTTGTTTGTATTGTTCGATTTATATCTCTTCGTTTTTGAACTATTGTTCTCGTTAGACTAGTCGCTGATCGTTTTCTTAAAGAACATTAAGTTTTGTAGTGTGATATAATCCCAAAAATAAAGAGGATCAGTCCTTAAAGAATTAAGTTACGCTTTTTTTGAGTCTGAAGTTGATGAACTATGTCAAAAGCAATAGAACTAATATAAATGACTTCCCGTGGTGCCGCACATTAAAGGTTGAAAGAGTGATAGCTTTGTTTGCATCTGAAACATTGATTCTTTAGAGCTTCATTTGCATCTGAAACTTGGATTCTTTAAAGCTTCGTTTGCATCCGATGAAACTTGGACTCTTTAAAGGTTGAAAGATCGAAAGAACTAATGTAAATGACTTCCCGTGGTGCCGCACATTAAGTTACATTTTCATTTAAAGCATTCTTTCATCTTTTTCTATCTCGGTTCTCTCGATTTCGTCTACTTGTATCTCAGCTATGCATCCTCTTTTCCTAGTTTTTTTTCTACTAAAAATTTGAATTGCTCATCGTTTTCTTCTTATAGCATAATGTATAGTGTGTGTCTAAAGAATCGATCATATTTTTACGATGAAATTCACTCGAGCCGATGAAAGATGAAGTATGACATAGAACTTATGCAAATTACCTCTTGTATATGGTGTACATAGTAGGTAGAAATAATGATAGTTTCATATAGGATTCAAAACTTGGAAAACTCGAGATTTTCAAGAAGATATGTTCTAGCAAAGTAGCACCACATTTTTTCCATTCTTGTAAAGCTGAATCACTAGTTCTTCTCGATTTGTTCATGTTTATGTAAGCCTTTTCTTTTGGGACCTGATTTTTTCTTCTTCTCTATATTTGATTTTTTCGAGTTACACTACTTGTTGATTTCATCTCGTGAAGTCGCTTTGTTGTTTGTATTGTTCGAGTTATATCTCTTCTTTTTTGAACTTTTGTTCTCGTTAGGCTAGTTCTTTGATCATTTTCTTAAAGAACATTAAGTTTTGTAGTGTGATATGATCCAAAAAGAAGGGGATCAGTCCTTAAATAATTAAGTTACAGTTTCGTTTGGGCCTGAAGTTGATGAACTATGTCAAAAGCAATAGAACTAATATAAATGACTTCCGTGGTGCTGCACATTAAAGGTTGAAAGAGTGATAGCTTCATTTGCATATGAAACTTTGATTCTTTAAAACTTCGTTTGCATCCGATGAAACTTGAATTCTTTAAAGGTTGAAACAACTAATGTAAATGACTTCTTGTGGTGCTGCACATTAAGTTAAAGTGTGTGGCATGATAAGATCCCAAAAACGAAGTTGATCAATCCTAAGAGAAACAAACGTTCCTATAGAAACAAAACAAAGAACTACTCTTAAATAGAGGCACTCACAAAAGTTATGCATTAAGACAATGTTCGGAGAGAAGATATAGGAATTTTTATTTGACTCAAGAAATCTATTCGGAATTACAAGTGAACGAATGCTTACCTTTTAATACTAACAAAGCACGCCGTAAAGTGTCTTCGCTTATTAAATCTGATCCAAATATATAGGCACGTGCAACTAATTCTTAAAAAGATTTCTATCTAACTAAAATAAATTAGTAATTGCAAAAGGCACCATTGAATTATTTTCTACTGTAAATGGATCATATTTTAGTGTTGTGTGTGTGTCTAAGGAATCGATTGTATTTTCTTACAATAAAATTAACTCGAACTCACAAAAGATGTATGAAGCAACATAATTGATACAAATTACCTCATGTGGTGCCGTACATAGAAGGTAGAAATAGTGATAATTCCATTTGAGTTTCAAACTTACCAAACTTGATATCTTTCAAGAGATACATTCTTATAGTTGCACCATATATTCGGGCATTCCTATCAAACTCAATCACAACAAATTTATCAAAAAAGTTATAAAAACATATTGTAATTAACTTTTAGAAGGTTAAAGATGCAACTGACTTCTTACAGTTATACTTCATGTGATTCCATATATAGAAGGTAGATACAATGACACTTCTCTTTGGGTCCTTGAGAAAGAGAACACGGAAACCAAATCCCCTTGTTCTACTCATCAAGTTATGCAAGTCTCCCAAACAACTGAAACATGTATGACAATTTACAAATCCATTCACTATCAATCTGTTGAACAAAATTTTATTGCTACAGTTCTTACTAAATTATAAAACTATAGGATCATCTAATCCTAGAAATGTAAAAAGAGTGCGAGGGAGCAACAAGTGTAAAGAAGTTGCATCACTTGAAGCTGGAAAGAGGCTGAAAGTAACATTTTACAATAATAGAAAGTTGGAACAAATAGCAATCTGTTTTCAAGGCACCTGGGAAAAATAATTCATGATTGTAATATGTGTCCATTGGGAGTACCATCGTGGAGGGACATTAAGCAACAAAAGTTGGATCACATGTGGGCAACTATTGAGGTACATTTACGAATTACATCATCATTATGTTTATATTCAGCTTTTTTGTGCTCTGTTAATTATTACAAGATTCTAATCAACTAACCAAAAAGCTAAAAAGAAGGATATCTACTAAGAAGATACACTGGTGTAACTACCATCCGGTGTTTAACTTGATGAATCGAACTTACTATTCTTATATTTCCAATATTAACCATTGTTGCACATATTTTTCTTTCTCAATTTTATACATAGCTTTTGTATAGTTGACGCACAATATTCACTCTCCTTTTGTAGGATAAATTTGAGAGTGTTGACTTCAATGATCATCGTGATCATATATTTGGATGGATGAATGAGTTATGGAACAAATGGAGAGGATACTTGCATGCTACTTATGTGAAGAATAAGCCAATTGTTCAGGCTCTTAATAATATTCCAAAGGGAGTAGAAAAGAAGGAATGAGAGTGGTTAGTTAAGGAACATTTTTCTTCTGAAAGTTTCCAGTATACCTAGAGATCTAATAGCCTATATATTTCAAGTATCCATTTTGTAACTCATCGTGATATTTAGATGTGAAACTATCTCTAAACTTGGTAATATTTCTTAGATATGCCTTTTAACGTACCAATACAGGCGAGGAGCAATAGAAATGCAAAAATTGAGCTATGTTAAGATGTTTCATCACATTGGTAGTAAGCCTATTAGAGAGATTATTTATCGGCGGGGTATTATCGAAAAATAATTTTCCTAAATAAATTTTTTAAGAAGTTCTATTTGCATTCGTTTAAGCATTTAGTGTATAGCTAAACTCTTAGATGATTGATCGTGTTTAAAGGAATTTCTTCACTTCGAGGTTCTTTGTTGGTGATTTTTTTCTCTTAGCTGGTGGCTGTTTGATCACCTATATAAGTTAGTTTTGTTTAGTGAGTTTTATCACTTTTGCTGGGCAGGACAAAATCAGGATCAACTCCCTTCTTGCATAAGTTAGGTTGATTCTTCCTAACATTTAACAAGAAGTGGATGAGACATTCAATAATTCTATATATGAATCTTTATACATAAGCTGGGATAGTGTTGATTTTGTTGATAAAACAGAGTTGTTTTATACATATGTTTCGAGATATTTTCATGTTTGTGTCGTTTCTTTCTAGACAGAAATTGGAAACCGATTTGCATTGAGTTTTAGCCGTTTAGCAGCTACAACCGTAGTAATAGCTACCACATTTGAAATGCTTCATTGTTCCGAGTTATTTTAATGTTTGCGTCGTTTCTTCTCTAGACAAAAATTGAAAACCGATACGCATTCGCCTTTTAGCCTTTTAGATGTCTTGGAAATTGTTGCTTCTTGTGTGCTAGCGTATATAAGTTATAGAACCATTATACTCGACCATATACAATCTCTCGACTCATATATACACTCAACCATATATAAGTTCTCGCTTTGTCCACTAAGAATAAGAATACAAGATATAAATGGCAGGAAAGAAGTAACAACGCATTGTAGTCTCACAAGAAACAACATCCTAGCCATATACAAAATGTCTCGCCCCCTATAAGACTTATCCTTCATGAATAGGCCTTTATCGATGCAAGAAGAACTTTGACATCACTCTCGGGGTTATTAAGATAATTTTTTTATATCTTTTGTTGTTGTACATCATATTTTCCATCCATATACGAATCTCTCGGCATAAAGTCCAAAGAAAACAGAGATTTGAGTTGCACCTTGATCTGGTTTAAAGGATCAAGTAACTAGCTAAACCTCGTATCATTAGAATTGCTTAACGAGATCATTGCCTTCTTTATCTCTATTTTTTAATTTTCTATACGTACAATTGCGGGCACACACAGTTTGAGATTGTTTGGCTTCTACAAGGATTAATGATGAGAAGAAAAAAGTGATAACTTGTTTGTTTCCCCTGCTACAATAATAACCTTTTGTTGGTTTATAGCTGAAACAATGATATACATCATGCTTGTTTAGTTACTCGCAACAACTTCTTTCCCTAAAACCTAATATAAATCTTCTTGGTGGAGAATTTCTCCATTTGTGCTAGCTTATGTCACCGAATTTGTGCTTTCGGTATAGATTTGGATTCTTGGTGAATGCATCTCATCAAAGTTTTCTTAATCAATTTTTCTTATGTTGTTGCAGCTTGTTGATATTCTCGATATCCCTTGGTTAATTTTAGAGTTCTTTTGTGAAGAATGAAGGTCAAGTCAAGATGCAAGTTTAGAAGATGCACACGACCATTATTATTTTGCTAGGAAAGTTGTGCAAGACGTGAAATCATAGTCTAGCTCGGGATATTGTTAATTTGCTAAGCTTTTTTTGTCAAACAAATTTTGAAACTAACACCATGTGATGATTACCTATTTTTATATTTATATCAGCCTTTTCTACGTAGATTTACCATAGCTATCATATATTTATTAGTAGAACTTATAATACTTTTGTGAAACGAGGATCCGTAATCAATGGAGGACAATTAGAGACCAAAAATTTTGCTCATCTCTAAAAGTTCATCTAAGACGAGATAGTTTCTTGTCTCTAAAAGTTTCATCTAGGATGAGAAAACTTCTTGCCCCTAGAGGCTCATCTAGGACGAGGTGTTGCTTGTCTCGAAAAACAATCTAGGACGATGTGGTTGCTTGTCAATAAAAAGTAATCTAGGATGGGGTAGTTGATCGTCCCTAAAGAGTAATCTAGGACGAGTTAGTTGCTAGTCTCTAAAGGGTTTAGTGACCAGAAAATGACTAGTTTTTAAGGAAGAAAATCATCTATTTGGGACGAGATATGTAGTCTTTAAAAGTACTTTGGTGACCAGCTTTGATTCCGTCCCTAAACACATTTAGCGACCAGTTAATGGTACCCGTCCCAATTAACCTTTAGCGAAGAAGCATTTTAGGACGGGTGGCGACCAGCCTTTTCCCGTCTCAAAAGACAATTTGGGACCGGATTTGGACATTCTAGGACCATATTTCCCTTCCTTAGAAACTGTTTTTCTTGTAGTGTATATTAGCTGATAAAGGATAAAAGTTTATGATATCGTGATACTTTCTAATGGAAATCTTATTATATTTAAAAATATAATAATACTTTTCCTTAAGTTTATTGAATTTTTAGTGTATACAAATTAGATTTTTAATTTTCTTGTTGTAACTTTTCTATTTCGATATCTCAAACATCTTTTCTTCTTAATATTTATCTTCCCATCATTTATGTCGAGTGATTTTGACATGAAAATGGAACAGAGTAAGGGATTGAGTTTTAGTAAATCAAATGACTTCAATTAAATTTAATCACTGAATTAAGACAATAGTTAGAAACTAAGATGCTAAGTGACCAATTAATTATTTTGTATATCAATATATATACACTGATACATTATTGTTTATCGTTAATTTTTTAGGAAAAATTGTATAAAATAGCAAATTATTAATTCAAATTAAATGTTATAACCACAATTTCATTTAATTGTAACCCGTAGCAAACAATTGTCATTCGCCTCTTTCCCCAGCGAATCTTGTTCGCCACTCTCCCTCGCCTCTCTCACTTTATATAAACACAAATGTATAAATTGTGTTTGTGTTTATATAAAGCGAGAGAAAATTGTATATACAAATACATATATTTTCATCCTATACACTTATAATTATACAAATACAAATCTTTCCCTACCAGTTCTCTTTAGCCTTTCTCTCATTCTCGCTTTATACAAACACAAATTATACAAATTACAATGTATAATTTGTGTTGTATAAAGCGAGAGAGGGAGATATTTGGTATACAAATGTTTTATTTTGATTCAATTGTATACAAATTCAAATTTTATGCAGATATACAAACACATTCATTGATACGCATATATAGTAGTTACATATATACAATTGAATTGAGAGGCTGCCAACGATTTATACAAACGAGCGGCTGCCAACGATTTACACAAATGAGAGGCTGCCAACGATTTATACAAATGAGAGGCTGACAACGATTTATACAAATCTGATGCCCCATAGCAAACATAAAGTTTGTTATGGAGTGCAATTATACAAACTATAGCTATAACATACAAATATGATTTTTATGTTTCCTAAACCTAAAATTTACTCATTTTTTTATGTGGAATAAATGAATAATCTTTTGTACATCAATTCAAATGGTAAAAACTATCTAAAGATCTTGAAGATGTCACACCCCTTTTTGCGCACTGCGGTAGGGTTTTTCCAATTTAAGTGACAGTATTGATTAAGGGATTATTTTAATTTTTTCAGAGTCGCCACTTGGAATTGAGTTATGGTGTTCCATGTCACTTTTTTGTTTAATCCCTAATCAAAAGGAAATGACTCTTTATTTTGGTTTGCAATCTAGAAATTTGGGTAAGGAATTCTGTTGACCGAGGGAAAGGTATTAGGCATCCCTCGAGTCCCGTGATTCTAGCACGGTCGCTTTTATTGACTTATACTTTTCTTGAATTTGTTATTTATTTTTGGATATATTAGTACATGCCATGATTTGCTCCTATTTATTTTTATTTTTGAAATTTTGTTAGTCTTACCCTAGATGCATCGCTGCATTCTTGGTCTTGGCATACACTGCCTTAGAAGCATAACTGTTTTCTTCTCTCGAGTGTGTCACCTAATATTTTATGTCTCACATCTTGATTTTAACAAAATAAAATTTTATCAAGGTGTGTCACCACATCCTTGAATTTCTTTTAAATATTTCAAAAAAGATGTGTAACCACATTCTTAATTGAAACAATTTCTTTTTAATGTGTCTAAATTTTTGTCTAATCATTATAAAACTAATATTTTTAGTTTATACATAAATCAAATAAAGTAAAATAAATCTAAACATCTAGGAGCATTAAGACTTATCTCAAAGAATAAAAAGAAATATATTATATTTGATCTCCAAATGCTCCTAGCAATTTTGGGTGGATTATCATTTGATAAAATAATACTCTCTCTGGTCTATATTAAGTAAATTATTATAACATTTTTTATAATTCAAAATAAGTAAATTGTTCAACGTTTAAGATAATTGTTTAAACTTTTATCCATATTTACTAATTATTCATTTATTGAGGTCCTTAAGTGCTTTACATTTTCTAGTTGACTAGTTTGAAAATAATTTTTAAAAAAGTTAATACTAGAAAATAACCTTTAATATATGTCCTTAAATATTTCTTTTAACCAATCTACCAAACTTTTAAGTAATTTACTTAATATAGATCAGAGGGAGTATATATTGAGTCAATATAGTCAAACTGCTGGACAATTAATGTTAGTGGTATCTAATTATCTATAAATGGAAATTTTCATAATCTGCTCATAAAATTTGATTTTTTTCCTTCTTTTGTAAAATGAGGGGATAATTATTTTTTATTTATATAAGAAGGCATAAACTCTAGCAAATTAAAGTTGAATTGTTTCTTCCTATCACGGATTATTCACAAATTAAGACTATATTGTTGTTATGCATTTTTTTCTTATTTTGCTTTCCTCAAGCAAAAGGGAATCATCATTGGGGGACATATACTGTTACTGTATCTAATGGCCTCCCAAATGACTCCCCTAAATTAAGAGTTCATTATTTTTCGGGAGATAATGACATAGGATTTCATGTATTTTTCCTGCTGAAAATTTTAGTTGGTTATTTAAATTTAATCAGTGGCTTTGGACTAGAATTTTATTCGCTTGTCATTTCTGGTGGGGTAAGAAAAACAACGCTTTTGTTGTATTTAATGATTATGATCATTGCGTTATGGATTCGCAAATGCGTGCCACAAATTATTGTCTATGGACTGCACACGAGGATGGTATTTGGTTGGCTAATGACCAAGGTGATAGTTATAGATATGTTACATGGTGAGGAATAAAAGTTTATGGTATACATTGTAATACCTTTTTTTTAATTGAAACCTTATTAACTTTAAAAAAATAATAGTACTTCTTTGTTGAATTGCATTTTATTGAATTATTAGTGTACACAAATTAGATTTATAATTTTCTTGTTGTAACTTTTCCTATATTGATCATTCGATTTTAAGATTTCGATTTCTCAGTCACCTTCATCTTTTAACATTTCCCTTCGAACCATTCATGTCAAGAGATTTTGGAATGACGATAGAACATAGTAAGGGCAATCCCTTAGTTGGGCGGGGCGGGAAGGACAAGATGAATTTTGTTAAAAATTTAAATGAGGCGGGATATGTAACGATTTTTTGAAAGATTTCATTTGATCAATTATATGTAATTGGGCTAGAGCATAGCTCTCTTTTCATTTTTGGTGGGAGTAAAAAGAATAAAGCTTTTGAGGTATTCGATGATTACGATCTCTGCAATTAGATCGCACTTATATATTTGACTAACTATGAAGGTATTGATTACAAATATGTCAAATGGTGATGGATAAAAGTTTATAATATTGTAATATTTTTTATTGAAACTTTACCTTTTAAAAATAATAATACTTCTTTGTTCAATCGATGATTTTTAAGAGTTATTAAATTATTAGTTATAAATTAGATTTAGGAGATAAAAGTGGTAGTTAATTAAATTCGTTAAAGTTTGATCAGAAAGTAACATGCTAACCAAAACGTGACGTGTTCTTTATATTTTCTAAGCAATTTACATATATTTTAACTATTTTAATGTGATTAAAATTACTAGTTTGTAACATTATTGTCATTGTAAATGAATATCTAATTGCTTTAATGTGTGTGACAAATCAAATTTGTATTTTTATATATACTTTTTGGCCGATATCCGATGTGTCTGGGGCACATTAAATTAAATTCAGTAATAATTGAAATCTTATATTTATCTTAAAGAAATTTATTTAATAAGTAATGATCTTGTTTGATTCTTTTTTGATATAGAAAAGTTTTTTAGGTAATCAAGGGCAAATGTCCATAGTGGTAATTAGGCTTTTAATTTTGTAGTATATCAAAGTTAAATTATATGTATACATATCTAATTCCACTTGATTTTAAGATTTTACTTGCAACAAAACAAAGCAACTTGTGAGGAATAAAAAAGATATATATTATATTTGATCATACTTTGTTATACTAATACTCCTTCTAGTCAACATTAAGTAAATTGTTGAAATCTTTTTTTCATATTTAACGTTCATTTAATGAGGTCCTTATAATTTTTCACATATTTTAGTTGACTAGTTTAAGAATATTTTTTTAATATTAAAAGGACTAGTTTAAGAATAATCAGTAGAGTAATAATTAAAAATAGCTACTTTATTTCTTTAAATATATTTTTCTTAAGAATGTCAAATCTTAATAATTTACTTGATATGGACGGGAGGAAAAATTTACATAAATATGCTATATTAAGAAAATATTTGTCATTTACAACAATAACAATTTTTTTCACTTGGACATTTATAATACAATTTAATACATATTACCGAAAACAATTTATAAAACACATATAATACAAGTTTTATTGATACATAATATATTCATTTCACATTTTAATACATTGTATCAACTTTTACCAAACAAACATAATATATTTCAAAAAGCTAATACACCTATATTACACGAAAAATTCACTTTTAATATATAGTGCAGATTTATCATAATATTACTATATATTGCTATAAATAGTAATAAATAAAAAAAATATTACTATAATCAATATATTATTTTTATTAAAAAATACTCAACTAAATAATTTTTCCGAATATATACTGAGTCATTAATACAGTCGAACTGGACTATTAATATTGATGGTATCTAATATCTATAAATTGAAATTTCATACTCTGCTCATAAAATTTGATTTTTTTTTTCTTTTATAAAGGGGGATAATTGTTATTATATAAAAGAAGGCACAAAGTATCTCAAATTAAAGTTGAATAGTTTCTTCCTATCATGAATTATTAACAAATCAAGACTATATTGTTGTTATGCATATTTTTTGTTTTTTTTGTTTTCCTCAAGCAAAAGGGAATCATCACTTGGACATATATACTATTTGTGAATATAATGATCTCCTAGTTGACACCCCTAGATAAAAAAACTCATTATTATTATGGGATGACAATTTAGAATTTCATGTACTTACTTCCTATAAAAAATTTACTTCGTCATTAAATTTAATCCTGAAACTTTATTCACTTGTTATTTTTGATGGGCAAGAAAAGTCAATATTTTATGGTATTCAATGATTTTGATATTTGTGTTATGGATTCGAAAATTCGTGCCAAGAATTATTGTTGATGGACTACAAAAGATGATGGTATTTGGTTGATTATCAAAAAAGGTGATAGTTACAGATATATTAACTAGTGAAGAATAAGATTTTATGATATTGTGATACTTCTTTATTAAACCTTATTACCTTTTTTTTTTTTTAAAGTTACTATTTTATAGTATTACCAATTTTTATTTTTATCGAATTATTAGTGCGCAAAATTTAGATTTATAATTTTTTTATTATAATTTTTTCTATATTTATCATTCGATTTTAAGATTTCAATTTCTCATAGACCTTTTCCTTTTAACATTTTCCTTCCCGTCATTCATGTCGAGAGAGTTTGGGTTGAAAATGGAATAAGAGTAGGGCAATTTCTTAGTGGGGCGGGCAGGGCGGGGAGGAGAAGATGAATTTTGTTTTATCTCCGAATATAAATTTTTGTGACACAAATTTTATATATATATATATATATATATATATATATATATATATATCTTATTTAGGTTGATTTAAAGATTTTATTTGCAACAAAATAAAGAGATTTACAAAGAATTAAAAAGAAATATATAATATTTGATCTCCAAATCGCTCATAGCAATTTTGGTGGATTATCATTTGATAAGTAATACTCTCTCTAGTTATTAAGAAAATTGTTGAGATTTTTCTTATACTTCAAAATAAGTGAATTGTTCGTTCAAGATAAATATTTTGACTTTTTTCTATATCTATCTTCATTTAAAGAGATCTTAAATAATCATATTTTTTAGTTGACTAGTTTAACAATAATTAAAAAAAAATAGTCTTTAATTTCCCATTTGAATATATTTCTCTTTGTCAAATCCTACTAATACACGTAATATGAACTAGAAGAAATATATACTCAGTCATTAACTAATATAGTCAAACTAGGCTAGTGATGTTGATGGTACCTAATATCTATAAACTGAAATTTTCATAATCTGCTCATAAATTCTTTTGAATTTTTTTCTTCTTTTATAAAAAGGGGAATAATTATATAAAAGTCGTCATAAACTCTAGCAAGTTAAAGCTGAATAGTTTCTTCCTATCATGGATTATTCACAATTCAAGACTATATTGTTGTTATGCATTTTTTTCTTTTTTTGCTTTCCTCAAGCAGAAGGGAGTCGGAAATATACTGTTTGTATATATAATAGCCTTCCAGTTGACTCCCCAAAATTAAGGGTTCACTGTTATTCTAAAGATGATGATATAGGATTTCATGTACTTTCTTCCTATGAAAAATTTAGTTGGTCATTCAAATATACTAAGTGGTTTTTTGCTAGAACTGTATTCAGTTGTCATTTTTGGTGGGGTGACAAAGCCCAAGAAATTGATGTATTCAATGAAGAAAATAACTGCGTTTCAGATTCACAAATTACCTCCAAAACTTATTGTCAGTGGACTACAAAAGAGGATGGTATTTATTTGAGTAGTGAAAAAGGTGAGGGTTACAGATATATTAACTGGTATTGATAATAGTTTATGATGTTGTGATACTTCTTTATTAAAACCTTATCAATATTAAAAAGTTGTAATACTTCTTTGTTGAATTGCGAATTTTTAAGTTTATTGAATTATTAGTGTACAAAATTTAGATAATATATTTTTCATGTTGTAACTTTTTTTATTTTGATCATTTAATTTTAAGATTTTTATTTCTCAAACATCTTTTACTTTTAACATTTCCCTTTCCACAATTCATGTCGATAGATTTTGGAATGCCAATAAAACAAGATTGGATAGGACGGAAAAAATGAATTTTGTTAAAAATTTAAAGGAGGTAGAACATGTTATGAGTTTTGAAGAAGGTTCAAGCCTATAAAATAAGTAAATTGTTCAATGTTTAGGAGAGTTTTTTATACTTTTTAAAAAAATATATTTATCATTCATTTAATAAATTCTTAAATACTTAACGTTTTGTAAACTAGTTTGAGGATAATAAAAAATAACCTTTAATTTCTATTCTTAAATATATTTGTTCTATGTCAAATTCTAATAATACACTTAATATGGACCATATGGAATATATACTAAAAGGCAGTTTTGATTGACTTAAAAAAATAACTTTTATGTCAAAAATAAAAAGTAGAGAAGACCTATTTTTTATTTTTAATTTATTTTAAGTCATTTTAACCTTGTCAAAAACTTTCTAACTTATTTTAAGTCATTTTAAACTTATTTTAAGTTATTTTTTATATTTATTAAACATTTTTAACAATAAAAAACTGACTTAAAAATATATTTGACCAAGTTTTAAGGGAATCCAAACGCCCTCTAAGTCATTAATATAGTCAAACTGGGCTATTAATGTTGATGGTATCTACCATATCTATAAATTGGAATTTTCATAATCTGCCCCATTAATTTTAATTTTCTTTCTTCTTTTAAAAAGGGGGAATACTTGTATAAATGTAGCCATAAACTCTAACAAATTAAAGCTGAATAGCTTCTTCCTATCATGGATTATTCACAAATTAAGACTATATTGTTGTTATGCATTTTTTTCCTTTTTTGCTTTCCTCAAGCAAATGGGAGTCGGAAATATACTATTAGTGTATATAATAGCCTTCCAGTTGAATCTCCTAATAAATTAAGAGTTCATTGTTTTTCTAAAGATGATGATATAGGATTCCATGTACTTTCTGAAAATATTACTTAGTCATTTAAAATAAATCACTGGATTTTTGCGAGAACTACATTCTTTTGTAGTTTTTTGTGGGGTAAAAAAGCCCAAGCTTTTATTGTATTCGATGATGAGAATATCTGCATTTCAGATTCACAACTTCCTCAGGCCACAAATTATTGTCAATGGACTACACAAGAGGATGGTATTTATTTGACTAGCGGACAAGGTTATAGTTACATATATATTAACTGGTAAAGGATAAAAGTTTATGATATCGTGATACTTTCTAATGAAAATCTTATTATCTTTAAAAATATAATAATACTTTTCATTAAGTTTATTGAATTATTAGTGTATATAAATTAAATTTTTAATTTTCTTGTTGTAACGTTTCTTATATCCCTCATTCAATTTTAAGATTTTGATTTCTCAAATATCTTTTCTTTTTAATATTTATCTTCCCATCATTTATGTCGAGTGATTTTGACATGACAATGGAATAGAGTAAGGAGTCGTTTGGTTTGAATTCAAGTTATGATGAGATTAGTTATGATAGGATAAGTTATGATGAGATTATTTATGATGTGATAAGTTATGCTAAGATTATTTTTTATTGAGTGTTTGATTTGTTGTATTCAAAATAATAAATCTTAAGAACAAAATATAAGTTTACAAAAATACCCTTCATGGATGTGAAAAGTAATGTATAAAAAGTGTTTAAAGGGACATTTTTGTCGTTTAGTCATTTTATCCCGGGATTACTATACCACCCATGGGAAGGGATAACTTATCCCGGTACCAATTATTAATCCCGAGATAAGTTATCCCGGACTTGCCAACCAAACAACAAATTAAGTGGCACTATAATTTAATCCCAGGACTATTTTAAGTTATCCTTCACACCAAACGACCTTCTAAGGGATTGAGTTTTAGTAAATTAAATGACTTCTATTAAATTTAATCACTGAATTAAGAAAAATAGTTACAAACTAAGATGCTAAGTGACCAAATAATTATTTTGTATATCAATATATATACACAGATACGTTATTATTAATCGTTAATTTTTTTTATATGGAATAAATCAATAATATTTTTTACATCAATTCAAATGGTGAGAACTATCTAAAGATCTTGAAGAAAGATCTAATACATTAATTGGTATAAAATTGGTACTTCTAAAATATGAAAATAGTGCGAAATTATTTTTGAAAAAAGTGTTTTTATCTCTTAATATGAAATTTTATGGCGCAATTCTTTTAGGCGAAAATAATATATTTTTTGGTCAAAGTTTGAAAAAAAAAATGCTAACCAAAATGAATATATCTACTTTATTAACCTCTTTCAAGTTTGGTTGTATTACATCATATTTAAGCTCATTTTATTCTAAATTACTCATAGTGAATCATCATTTGTTGCTATAGTATATACTCTCTCCGCTCCTTTTTATTTGATAGAGTCGGTTAATTTATAGAGTCTTAAATATATTAGTTACTATATTTTAAAAAAATATTAACTCAGTGTTAATAAATTGAGATATAATAGAAAAAAGTAAAATTGTTCTTTTTTTATTTGTCAAAAATGACAAATAAAAAAGAAATAAAATTAGAAAATATCTGACAAATAAATAGAAACAACGTGAGTAGTACTGAGTGAGTCATCAATGTAGTCAATCATACAATTTAGGATTTCATTAACTTTTTGCCTTTGAAAATTTCACTTTAATCAATGACTTTGAGCTAGAACCGTATTTACTTGTCATTTTTGATGGGGTAAGAAAAATAAAGCTTTTGTAGTATTTAATGATTACGATCATTGCATTATGTATTCGCCTATTGTAACAACAAATTATTGTCAATGGACTACACAAGAGGATGGCATTTAGAGATCCAGGTTACAGATATATCGAATGGTAAAAGATAAAAGTTTATGATATTGTAGTACTTTTAATTGAAACCTTATCTTTTAAAAATAATAATATACTTCTTTTTTGAATCACTTATTTTTAAGCTTATTGAATTATTAATATATATAAAAAATAGATTTATAATTTTATGGTGCACCTTTGCCCTATTGATCACTAGAATTTCATAAACCCCTTTTCTTTTTTAACCTTTCCCTTTCTGCCATTCAAGCTAACAGATTCAAAAAGAAAATGATTGAGTCTGAAAGTTTGATGATATATTTGATCATGATGATAGCATAAATAAACTCATGTATTAATAATGGATAGTACGATTGAACTATTTCTAAGAGTTTAATAACATATTTGAACTTTTTTCTGAAATTATATTTATTAAAAGGTTTGTTCAAGTTTGAAAAGAAATTAACAGCCATTTTTAGACTGTTTTTTGAAAAAAAAATATCATTTCTAATTGTATTTCAATATTATAAAATAAAATTAAACGTAGAAACTAAAGTATGAAAAATCGTAAAATTGTATAGAGCAGCCATTTTTCAAATAGCCAACATTAAAAAAATTCACCAAAATACATTGTTGGTTGACCACTAATCGTTTAACCTTTTTAATTTTTTATTTTTTTTTGATAACTTGATAAATCATAAGAATAGAACAACCGCTCATATGTCCTCGTAAAGTTGGTAACATTTTTGTTATATATCTAAACAAATATACTCCACTAGAGAAAGGGTGTTGGGGGTTGTTGAGGTCAATATGGTCAATTCATATTCCCACCAACAATTTTGGTCTATATAGTGGGAAAGAAATGGTTATTTTAAAATGTATATGCAAGGTCAAAAGTTGTTGTACATAAGTTAAAAATGGATATTAGCATGTTGTAGCTCTACCAAACACTTACCAACACAAAAATTCAACTTATTCCTAAAGTTTTGGGCAATTCATATTCCATTTCTTTGACTTCATATCATGTAAGGTTTCACCAATAATAAGAGGTTTTGAGTTTAAGTGAATTCAAATTAATCAAATCTCTAATAAAATTGAATATTGAATGAGAAAAAAAAAGTTTCAATTTATCAAAGTGATTATCTTCATCTAAGGGAAATAGAGAAATGAGATGAAAAAATTATCCTTCTCATGGTCCTAATTAAACATCATTTATTTATTTTTTTAATTGAAACTCACGAGTTCAACTGATTTGAATGCGTAATATAAGTAGTCTACTATATGGGGTCTTAATGTTTATTACTAAGAACGATTTCATTATCAAACCTCAAACTCGAACTTCTAAGGGCTTACTTACAACATTCATTATGGTGAGTAAATTATTATTTTAATTCTCATATTAAAAATTAAATGTACAATTATCTTATATCTAGTCTTACTCTTATAGACGTGCAGACCAAGTCGAGACCTTATTTGTCAATTATTGTGTGCATAATCAACTGTCAAGTTCACTAATTAAAGCAAAAGTAGTGGACCATTTTTTATTTTATTTTTTGGAAATCCAACTTATGATGTCCTAATTTAGATTTTTATGAAAATCAATATAAACACTTTTTTCCGAAGGTGATATATATACAAACTTTACTTCAATATTATTTATTGTCCAAAAATTATTTAAAACATAAATCTGAATTTTGCAATACACAAATTATTATTAATAAAATTGATCAATCCACATATACCTTTCAAATTGAAACTCTTTGTAATGATAGTGTCACCATATCCTTGTTAGAGTAGGTAAGATTTGAAAGGTTTGCATATGGTGTTTGTTGATGTCAGTTTGGTCAACCTATGTGGTGAGATGCTTAAGTTTCTTTCACTCTTGATAGAATTTGAGTTTGAATTCTATTCACGAAGAAAAGTTTCTGATAGCAAATACTTTTTTCAGAGTAAAACATTGAAATTATCGAATAAATAATTTTATATATAAGATTAACCTTAAAAAAACGATATTCTTCAAATATTTGATATTACTTCTTGGTTTGGCATGGTGAGTGGTTTGGTCCCCCTATGAATAGGAATTAATTAGATGTATGAAAGTGTTGTTGTTTCCCTTTGTTTGTATTTATGTCAAAATCACTCACCATTCATTATGTTATATGTACTTTTTCTTTTGAGTTCCAACTTTGGTTTTGTACTACTAAAGTTTTGTTTAATTTAACCTTTATTCGATCAGTGTTAATTATGATATTTGAATTAGATACTACATATAAGTAGTTTAAATTATTGTTGATCCCTTATTTCACTAATTTGTTATTATTGATTTTTTCTTCCAAGATATGAATTTGATTTCATTGTTTTATTAGCATAGATGTTCATCAACAATGAAAGTCATTGAACTTTAAATTTGAGTAGAGCAAGAGGAATAGGCCCTCGAAAGGCTTTCAGAAAGTAGGATTGACGAGCAGATTATAAAGCTAGAGTAGGAGCAAATCAATAAATCCAATAAATTCTTGTTATATATATATATATCGTTCCAAAATAGTTTCTAATTAAATTTTTCTTCATGCTCCATGCTTAAAAAAGAAATAAATAAAGGGGGAGTGGGTGAGTGTTCTTTTATATAATAATAATAATACAATATTCTCCAACTTTTTTGTTCTCTATTCCCTTTAATTATTTTTCTTCGAATTAGTGGGACATTATGCATATAATATAGTACTAATATAATTAAAAAATATAAGAAAAATGTTTATATTGGGTGATGAAAGGACATAGAGATTTGCGACGAAGCGAAATCGTTACCCTTTGTACAATGCATTCTGCTTTTTAATATATTTTATATTTAAAAAATAATTTTTTGTAATTTTATTATTTTATTTTAGTGATTTTATTTATAAGTATATGAGTATCTATAACTTTTACATACAAATCCGATTTGGGAGAGAGACTAGTCCTGAATTAGGATTGTTAGTCAAGACTAGGGATATTTGTAGTTCAATTTGGATCGGTTATTGGTTAAAATCAAAATCAAATCAATCTAGTCGGTTTTTTAAATTTCTAAAATCAAACTCAATCAAACAAAAAAAATAACCGTCGGTTTGGTTATTGACGGTTGATTCGGTTTGGTTCGATTTTTCTGATTTTTTAAGTTGGAAGGTAATAAGTAATAATTTTTTGAGGACATACGTATCTTAATAGACACAAACACCTAGTACATGAACAATCCACTAAAAAGTTATTATTAGTTCAATTAAGCAATTAAACAATACTAAAGTTATCATTACACGAACAAAGTGACACAATTAAGAGAAAGTGTAACTATCTTATGAAAGGTATGATAGGTAAAAACTAAAGTAATGAATTTTAATAGACTTAGACTTATGATTGTAATAAATGGACTAAAATTTACGTGTTGGGCTTGAGAAAATGGTAAAGTTAAAGACTTAATTACTTGAAATTTAACAAAATATTTATATTTTATTTATGAATAATATTTAAATAATTATCAAAAATTATATATCTAATTTATCGGTTCGGTTTGGTTATTTTTGCAGTTATTTTTTAGTAAAACCAAATCAAATAGTATCGGTTTTTCAAAATGTAAAATCTTACCTAATCAAACCAAACCAAATATCAATTTTTTTAATCGGATTGCGATTTAATTTGATTTTTTAACCATAACCATGAACAACCCTAGCCAAGACTCTCTCTGATGATGAGATCGAAAGAGAATTTTGAATTATTTTTGTTCATATACGGAAAAAGTATAACTATATTTGAATCCTGTAGTCTTCTGGTAAATAAATTTAGAGTACATAATAGATAGTGTTGGACTAAGATTTTTATAGAGACAATTTAATGGTATATGATATTTTTTTTAAATCTTCTACTTTTTCATAAAAAAAAATAATAATTATCGCTTAACATTTTAAATTACAAATAATTTATGATATCCCTTTTTAATAACATAAAAAACTAATATGAAACGAACAGATAACAGATATTTTTGCAATCATAGAACTCCTATTTTCTAATTTCTATGGTGGTGTGACAGTGAGACCACCGACGAGATGACCGTTACATTGAGATTTACAAAGTGGGGTCCAATAATACCTGTCGGCCAACATCTACTATCTATTTCCACACTATTCTTATTAGTCCTTTCGTTTAAAAAAGAATGATTTAGTTTAAATTGAAACGGAGTTTAAAGTTACGTCAAATATATCAAATGGCCTTTAATTTTGTGGCCTTAAACATGTCACGTTGAAAGTTAAAGTTAAAGTTAAAGTATTGTCAAAAAAAGAAATGAGTCATTATTTTTTAAACAAACTAAAAAAGAAACTATGCCATTTTTTTAAACGAAGGGAGTAACTTTTTTTATTTTTCTCAATATTTATATTAGAGTTTAATTAATTTAAATTTATATCGTATTAAGTATTATTCAAGAAAGAATGCATTGTATCAAAAAGAAAATTCTAATACGCTCAAATTTATAAATTTTAATTAAAGACGGAACAACTTTATCACCACATTTGGCCAAAGCTATTGATTTTTTTCTTCCTATTTTTGGTAAATTGAATACTAATACTCTCCATAATAATAAAAACTAGCTGTTTCTAGACTTTATTATGATTCCAAAATTTCTTTATTTTAGTTAGTTAGAGACAAAAGCTGCTAAATCAAAAGAAAAAAACTCTTCAATTCACATCTTGCAAGGACTTTTCAATTCAAAAAGAACTAACTCCTTTTCTATTTAGTCTGTTTAAAAAATAATGATTTTTTTTCTTTTTTATAATATTTTAATTTCAGTTTTTTTACGAATTATGTTTAAGGCACAAGATTAAATGACAATTGTATATATTTGCCATAACTTTAATTTAGAACCACAAAATTAAAAAGTTTTCTTTATTTTCTTAAATTTCATGCCAAATTAAATTAGACTTTTTTTTTTTAAACAGAAAAAATAGTTATTATTCAAATGACTTGACATAAATAATATATGACAAAATAATGAAATAATGTCAGCTTAGTGTCTGTGCTCGACTAAAGATTGATTTACTATCTTTAGTAGTAACTTTGAGATGCATTCACAAAAGAAGTCAAGTGGTTTTGATGACCTAAAAATAAGGTAAAAGTACAAAAATCTCATATATTTGGGGTTGTATTTTATCCCAAAAATTTCTCATTTATAAAAATTAAAATTTTTATTATCTTTAAATATATTCTTTGGTTATCCAATACATTATAAATAATACATTATTTAATGGGAGAAATATATCCGAGAGTGGATGAATGGGGAGCCTCGAGTAGTTTACTGGACAAATTGAATTGTTGTGACAATACTTTTCAACATTGGAAAATTTTCTTCATCACGAGAGAGAATGAATATATTCGAGAGAGGACAGGGATATATCCGAAATCTGATAAAACATGTAAAAAATATTTGATAGTAAAAATTACTACTATATGAATTAAAATTAAACTTTATCAGATCTACCAAACCAATAAATTCCCTTATAAAAAATTGAGATCTGAAACAAATCTTGACCGTCCATTTCCACAATCAAACCTATTTATACCACTCATTTCCGCCCTAAATTTCTTGCCACACTTCTTCTTCTTCCCTGAAAAACCCCAAAGGAAGAAGAGAAAAGCCTCTTAGATCTCATCTCAAACCCTTCCATTTCTCTTATACTCGCCTTACCCATGGCTCTACTCGTTGAGAAGACCACCTCTGGCCGCGAGTACAAGGTGAAGGACATGTCCCAGGCTGACTTCGGCAGGCTCGAAATCGAGCTTGCCGAAGTCGAAATGCCTGGGCTCATGGCTTCCCGTGTTGAATTTGGCCCTTCACAGCCCTTCAAAGGTGCCAAGATCACTGGATCTCTGCATATGACTATCCAAACTGCTGTCCTTATTGAAACCCTAACTGCTTTGGGTGCTGAAGTTAGATGGTGTTCTTGCAACATCTTCTCAACTCAGGACCATGCCGCAGCAGCCATTGCACGTGATAGTGCTGCTGTTTTTGCCTGGAAAGGTGAGACTTTGCAGGAGTACTGGTGGTGTACTGAGAGGGCACTTGATTGGGGTCCAGGTGGTGGTCCTGATCTGATTGTTGATGATGGAGGTGATGCTACTCTCTTGATTCACGAGGGAGTAAAGGCAGAGGAGGAGTTTGCTAAGAATGGGACAATCCCAGATCCTACTTCTACTGACAATGTTGAGTTTCAGCTTGTTCTTACTATTATTAAGGAGAGCTTAAAGACTGATCCTTTAAGGTACACTAAGATGAAGGAGAGACTTGTTGGTGTTTCTGAGGAAACTACCACTGGTGTTAAGAGGCTTTACCAAATGCAGGCTAATGGAACTTTGCTTTTCCCTGCTATCAATGTTAATGACTCTGTTACCAAGAGCAAGGTATATTATATGTGCTTTCTAACTTTTTGTTTTGATTCTTATGCTTCAGATCTATGTGAATTGGTTGTGTTAAGTGTTTGTGTGCTTGTTATACATTTAGATCTGTTATGAATGATTAATAATTGCTTGGATCTGGTACAGAGGAACTATACTGTTAACTTAATGTTGATTGATTGGTACTTGTTGTATAAGTGCAATGTATATTGTAAGTTGAATCTTATAAATGAATCATGAATCTTCAACTGTTTTGGTAATGTTGAGGAATAAATGCATAGCCTTTTGAAAAGCTAAAAGTTGACATCTTTTCTAATTGGAGTGTGTGTTTACATAGTCACTGATTAGAAATTTGGTAAGATATATATGTTATGATGCATATTTCACTAGATCTGTATTGTTAAGCACAGAGAGAAGATAGTTCCTAAAATGCCTGATCTTGTTAGATGAAGAAATGATACTTATTTAATCTCAGAAGTTCATGACTTTATTGTATTGGATGTTTGCTTAGAGCGGAAGAATGGTTTAGTGTATAGTTTTTCACTTACTCTGTTGAAGAATGACAACTTGATTAGGTTAGATAGGTTTACTTATAGCTCCATTTGGAAAAGCTATTGTGTCTTTTAGCTTGGTAGCAATACTGGTTTGAGGAATCAAGTATGATGTTGTCTTTAGTTGTTGAAGATGCATAAAGTAGTAGACCTTGATTATTATATTTATACCAAGGTCATGTTTGTTATTAAGCTCATTGACTGACAATTGTATTGATCCCTTTGGTTTCCAGTTTGACAACTTGTATGGATGCCGCCACTCACTGCCTGATGGTCTCATGAGGGCTACTGATGTTATGATTGCCGGAAAGGTTGCTCTTGTTGCTGGTTATGGAGATGTTGGCAAGGGATGTGCTGCTGCCATGAAACAAGCTGGTGCCCGTGTTATTGTGACTGAGATTGACCCAATCTGTGCTCTCCAGGCTACCATGGAAGGCCTCCAGGTTCTTCCACTTGAGGATGTTGTTTCTGAGGTTGATATCTTTGTGACCACCACTGGTAACAAGGACATCATCATGGTTGACCACATGAGGAAGATGAAAAACAATGCCATTGTCTGCAACATTGGTCACTTTGACAACGAAATCGACATGCATGGTCTTGAGACTTTCCCTGGTGTGAAGAGGATCACAATCAAGCCACAAACCGACAGATGGGTCTTCCCAGACACCAACAGTGGCATCATTGTCTTGGCCGAAGGTCGTCTCATGAACTTGGGATGTGCCACTGGACACCCCAGTTTTGTGATGTCTTGCTCTTTCACTAACCAAGTCATTGCCCAACTCGAGTTGTGGAATGAGAGGAGCAGTGGCAAATACGAGAAGAAGGTGTACGTCTTGCCAAAACACCTTGACGAGAAGGTTGCTGCCCTTCATCTTGGAAAGCTCGGTGCTAAGCTTACCAAACTCACCAAGGATCAAGCTGACTACATTAGCGTACCAGTTGAGGGTCCTTACAAGCCTGCTCACTACAGGTACTGAGGGGAAGAGACACTCACAGTGGAACAACAATATCGCGGCATGATTGTTTTGTTTTTAATACTTTGATTTTGTTTAGGTGTTTTTATTATTGTTGAGGGATGTTTTGGAGGGAAGTTGGCATGTTTTACTGGAAAGTTGGCCTAAATGTGTTTGAATAATATTTGAATTATGGTTGGGGTGGTGTCATATGTGATATTGTACTAAGATTCATTTGCTTTTTTTCTCTATAAATTTTACTTCAAGGAAACAAAGCATCATGTTTTCCATTTTCAGTACATCTTTGCTTTATTTACTGTTGATGTTATTGCAAATCTTCTCCCTCCCTATTCTTATTGCTTCTTTGTGTTGTGTCTAATTATACTATGAAAAGTATATGAGAGAGTTCACTTCTTAAGAGGGAAGGCACACATTATTCATGTGGTTGACTTGACTCCAATTTAGTGAAGATTTGTTTAGTCGACCTCACCTTGTTTGCGAGTATAAATAGCTTCAACTTGTTTGAAATTTTGTATGAACTTACCATTTGGATTTTTAAGTTGGTGTTTTTTTCTCACAAAACATGAAAACTACAAATACTTTTCTAATTGGCCTAAGTCATCCACGGCTCTTTAAAGTTGTCCGCCTATTTCATTTAAACACTTCAACAGACGTTTCCTATTAGACACTAATTTTAAAAAATAAATATTTATTGAACATTTTTTTAATACTCGATCAAAAGAAAAGGTGCGTGTAATACACATGCACATGATGTGGCAAACTAGCAAATCAAATAAAGCCACGTGACATTTTAATTTAAAATAATTATAAATTTTAATTTTGAATATAAACAAAACAAAATCTAAAAAGAAAAGATACAACTAAAGGAAAAAAAATGATACATCCATCATCCCCCCCCCCCTCCCCGCATCCCCACCCCAAACCTCTTTCTTTCTTCTCTTTTCCTAACACTGATTAATTGTCCACCATTATTATTTATCGGAGCTTTTGAAGTTTTAGGAAAAAAATCCATAACTGTAACTATTGACCATCATTCTTTCTTATTTCCATTTCATTTAGTATTTTTTTAAAAGATCTGTTCTTCCTTTGTTGATTTTGATTTTGAATTTTTTTATTTTTGCTTTATTTTGTGGGGAAAAAGGGGCGTGGGTCGGGGGCGATGTGTGAGGGGGGAGGTGAAGAAGATGTGGATGGTGCTCTTCATTATCTTCCGACAAAGAAGACGTAGATGATAATCTCTATTTTTTTCGACAAAGAAATGTGAATGATTATCTTAATTGTTTTTGGCAAAAAAGATGAAAGAAAGTAGTTCTACTGCAAAATTAATAATACAATGATAAAAAGACTAAAAAAGAAAAAAGAAAATGACGGAAATTTGCTTTTGAAAAATTGGTAGTGAAGTGTTGTAAAGATACAGTTACAGCCTTGTAGTAAATGGTGTGGTATTGAAAGAGAAAAAGATTGTTAAAGGTTTTTTTTAAAAAAAAAAAAACTGAAAAGGAAAAGAGAAAATATTGAAATATTTGATCTACGCGCTCACCAAAGTGTGAGTTTCACTTTTTGTGCCACATCAGCATAAAGTGTCTAAGTGGTTCAAATTCTACCTAGTAGAAGTGTTTGATAGGTACAAGTCCCAATTGAAATGTTTAAGTGAATTATGCGGATAACTTTAAAGGGCCAGATGACTTAGGCCTTACCAATTTTTATATGATCCTATCAAACATGCAAATGGCAATTGCATATGTCCACATTCAGTTTATTAATAAATATTTGTGATTACATATTATAAATTTGTAAATACACTTTATTAATAAAAAATTACTGGTTCAAAAAATCAACAAAAAGTAGTAGTAACTTATAGGTGTTATGCATTCTACTCCCGAGCTATAATTGGGATGTACGGGGCCTATTGCCTATATTTATACGTATGAGAAATAGATGGTCACAAGTTGGCGAATATGATGCCGGTTTGCTACCGGAAGGCACCACCATTGCTAGCATTTGGTTGGGTATGTCATGCATTTGCATCTATATGTGTGTGTGTGTGTGTATTCATGACATATGTTATACGAGCATACAATGCATATTAAAATAGTAGGGAGCTAAATGTCAGCCATGGAGATTAGCGGTGGGTGCTCAGTTCTTCGATTCGATTTTATCAAACTTCGATTTGATTCTTCGGTTTTAGAAAAGTGTGCACCGTATATTAAATCAAATTAATTTGGTTTGATTCGGTCTTTTCTACTTTGGATCGGTTTAATTCGGTATTTTTAAATCGGTTTTTTGGTGTGAATGAAAAATAAAATAAGGATAAAGTATAAGATACTTAGAAATTTAAAACTATGTTAAGGAATGATGCGTATCACCGTGAAACACTTATTGTGCTAACTAAAAGACTATATTTGTCTTTATCAAGAACATTGTGCCTCCAACTATTTATCGAGAAAAACAAGTATGAAGACGGTTCCTTTTTATAATGTACATTGGTAGAAATATGTTTGAGTTTCTCTTGGAAATTAATATTTGAAGTTAACTATTGAATTGTACATTTGTTGTTACATTGATTTGTTCATGAATGATTTAATTGTTAGTTGAATTTTTAATTTTTAGTTAAGAGAATGCCCAGATATATATATATATATATATATATATATAAAAGTTCGGTTCTTCGGTGCACCGAACATTTGAGACCCTTACACCGAACACCGGACCGAAGAATCGAACTTTCCAAAAAATAACACCGACATCGAACTGAAAAATTGAAGAATCAAATTAGTTCGGTTCGGTTTTTCGATTTTCCGGTATTTATGCCCACCCCTAATGGAGATTATTTGAATTTCAGTTTTAGGTGGTATTTATATTTCCCTTTTACAGTAAATATTTATGATTCTACTTTCTGCTTTACATACTAGTACATTTTTTATTTGTACTGACGTCCCTTTGCCTGGGGACACTACATTTTGTTTCGTGCGAGCAGGTATGGGTAGGGACTCTAATCGACCCACCCGCTAGGATTCAGGTTCAATTGTGAGTTGGTAAGCTCCATCTTATCCTGGGGCTATCAGAGGATGTTTACTTTTGTTGTACAATTTGGGTATAGTCGGGACCTTGTCCCGACAGTCCTTATGTCACTCATAGAGGCTATTGTGGACACAATATTCTGGGTTTTCTTTTTGTATATTTCAACCTCCAGCCAATAGTCTTAGCATGTATATGTGTGTGTGTGTGTAAATGGGTAGGTCTTCGGTTGTGGCCTCGTCAACAAGACAATACATCTTTATTTTTTTTTTCAACTTGTCTACCATTGTTTGTATGGTTTATTCTCATTCAGGTCATGACCTTCAAGGTCCAAGCTTCACTTTTTAGAGGTTGTGCTGCCCAATCTTTTTGTCTCACAGTTTGATTTAGCTAGTATGTTTTAGTGGGTAACTCGATCTTATAGGGTATTGAGTGCCAGTTACACCTCCTATTTCGGGGTTTGACAAATGTAGCCGGACGGTTTGGATTTTTGGTAAAAAGTAGAGATTTTTATATTATTCTAAAATGATAGGGAAAAATTGAGAATATGGTAAATAATGGTATGTACTTAAGTAATTTATCCTTAAAACAATACAATATTTATTAATAAAACTTCAATTTAATATATATATAAAATGAACATAAGTTGCAGTTTTTAATATAATTATCTCACATAGTATGAATAACTTTATCACGTTGAACTTACATTTCTCGATCATAAGATTGAGAAGATGAATCAACATTGTTACTTTGAGCCATTTGTTGATCAAAATTGCTTGGTAAATAAATTTGATAAAAAATAGTGAATTTTGGTGGATATAAATGGTAAAGTAGAAATTGATTTGAAGTAGTAATAAATTTTATGTTGATAAATATAATTGTTATAAATAATTTAAAAGATAAGGATATAAATCATTAATTTTATTTATTATTAAATAAATAATTAGTAAATATAAATGTGAAGTTATATTTACAAGCGAATCAATTTTTGAATTAGAAGAATCTCATTTCTCAAAAGCATGCTAATTTGATCTCACATACCCCGTTTCCAATCTCCAATCATAACCGTCCATTACGAAACTGTTTAACTAAGGAAGGGCGAATTTGGTAGTAGAAACACACCCTAAGATCGTAACCGTCCATTTTCCAAAGCCATATTCCCAAATCTGAGATCTGAGATCTGTCTTCCCAAATTTTCCTATATATTCCTCTCTAGACTCATCCTAAATACTCGCCTTACCCATGGCTCTAGTCGTTGAGAAGTCCACCTCTGGCCGCGAGTACAAGGTGAAGGACATGTTCCAGGATGACTTCGGTAGGCTCGAAATCGAGCTTGCCGAAGTCGAAATGCCTGGTCTCATGGCTTCCCGTACTGAATTTGGCCCTTCACAGCCCTTCAGAGGTGCAAAGATCACCGGATCTCTGCATATGAATATCCAAACTGCTGTCCTTATTGAAACCTTAACTGCTTTGGGTGCTGAAGTTAGATGGTGTTCTTCCAACATCTTCTCAACTCAGGATCATGCTGCAGCAGCCATTGCACGTGACAGTGCTGCTGTTTTTGCCTGGAAAGGTGAGACTTTGCAGGAGTACTGGTGGTGTATTGAGAGGGCACTTGATTGGGGTCCAGGTGGTGGTCCTGATCTGATTATTGGTGATGGAGGTGATGCTACTCTCTTGATTCATGAGGGAGTTAAGGCAGAGGAGGAGTTTGCTAAGAATGGGACAATCCCAGATCCTACTTCTACTAATAATGTTGATTTTCAGCTTGTGCTTACAATAATTAAGGCGAGCTTAATGGCGGATCCTTTAAAGTATACTAAGATGAAGGAGAGACTTGTTGGTGTTTCTGCGATCACTGGAGTTAATAGGCTTTACCAGATGCAGGCTAATGGAACCTTGATTTTCCCTGTTATCAATATTAATAATGACACTTTTACTAAGAAAGAGGTATATATTGGACTCCCTCCGTTCAAAAAGATCGGTTAGTGACTTGATACGGAATTTAAGAAAATAAAAGAAAAAATTGAATCTTGTGGTCTTAAATTAAATAAAATGTACAAAATTGCCTTTTAATTTTGTGATTTTAAATATGTCATTGTCACGTAGAAAATTAAAAATAAAATATTATCAAAAAAGAAAAAAAGATCATTTTTTAAAACGAATTAAAAAAGAAAGGAGGTTATTTTTTTAAAATGGTGAGAGTACGTGTTTTCATAATTTATGTTTCTTGTGTGAATTGTTTTGTTTTTTGCCTTCTGGATTTAAAGAGCTAAGGGTGTGTTTGGTATATTTTTTGAAAATATTTTTCAATTATCTCATGTGTTAAATGTTGTAAAAAATATTTGATAAATTAACTAATTTTTTTCAAGTTTAAGGAAAACAACTTTCCTTAAAAAATTAAGGAATATTTTTCAAAACCCACTTTCAACTTTAAATTTTATTTTTTTTTTGAAAAAATTAATTTATTTTATCCCTATCCTCAAATCACTCCCAAAATAAAATAAAATAAAATTAAAGCTTGTTTTTTAAAAATATTTTTGATTTTAATTTTTGATTTTTTTCCCACCCTCACCCCTTCCCCCCCCCCCCCCCACCTCTAGCCCCCTACCACTCCCAAAAAAAAAAATTAAAAGTTATTTTTAAAAAATATTTCTAATTTTAAGTTTTTACCACTCTCGACCCCCTGTCAACCCCCTTACTAGCCCCCATCCCTCCAAAAAAAAAAATTTAAATTTGTTTTAAAAAAATATTTTCTACTTCAAATTTTTATTTTTTCACCCCTACCCTTGACCCCCCACCTCCACTACAAAAAAAAATTTAAGTTTGTTTTTAAAAAATATTTTGATCTTTAAATTTTATTTTTTTCACCCCTACCCTCGACCCCCCCTCCCCCTTGAAACTCAAAATTTATTTTTTCAACTTCAAAACATTTTCCTTCATATTTTTTTTATTTCCTAAGGGTGTATTTGGTATGAAGGAACCTTTTCCAATTTCAGTTCATATTTTTTTTAATTTAGAAATGTTAAGTTGATTTGTGAGATAATTATGTGATAGATGCATATTTCACTACATCAATATTGTTGCGCACTGAGAGTAGATGGTTTCTTATATGCCTGATCATGTTACATGAAGAAAAATAATGCTTATTTAATTTCATAAGTTCACCGGTTTTCTGGCATATGTTGTTTGTTTATTAGGGAAAGAATTTTAGAGTCTTCTGGATTTTGAATATTTAATGCAAGTACAAATTTTCACATACTCTGCTGTAGAATGACAAACTTGATTAAGGTTAGATCTATAGCTCCATGTTTGAGTTTGACTAATAGAAGTCTAATCCATTCGGAAAAGTTACTGTGTCATTTGTCCGTAGTTGTTTGGAATCTTTATTGGATTTACACCAAGATAATGTTTGTTGTTTAGCTCATGGCGTTGACAGTGTTATTGATCTTTTTGATGTTCCAGATTGACAACTTGTATGGATGCCGCCACTCACTGCCCTATGGTCTCATGACGGCTACTAATTTTATGATTGCTGGAAAGGTTGTCCTTGTTGCTGGTTATGGAGATGTTGGCAAGGGATGTGCTGCTTCCATGAAACGAGCAGGTGCCCGTGTGATTGTGACTGAGGATGACCCAACCCTTGCTCTTCAGGCTACCATGGAAGGATTCCAGGTTTTTCCTCGCGAGGATGTTGTTTCTAATGTTGATATCTTTGTGACCACCACTGGTAAAAAGGACATCATCATGGTTGACCACATGTTGAAGATGAAGAACAATGCCATTGTCTGCAACATTGGTCACTTAGACAATGAAATCGACATGCATGGTCTTGAGACCTTCCCTGGTGTTGAGAGGATCACAATCAAGCCACAAAACGACAGATGGGTCTTTCCAGACACCAACAGTGGCATCATTGTCTTGGCCGAGGGTCGTCTCAAGAACTTGGGATGCGCCATTGATCCCAGTTTTGTGATTTCTTTCTCTCACACTAACCAAGTTATTGCCCATCTCGAGTTGTGGAATGAGAAGAGCAGCGGCAAGTATGAGAAGAAGGTGTACAATTTGTCAGATCTTGCGCTCAAGTCTACCCAATTTAATATTAAGGCGAAACCATTAGTGTACCAGTTGATTGACTTGCTCGAAACTGACAGTGGTTTAACATTCTCCCGTCATGATCGTCGTGTTATTTATCATAAAATATGGTTTTTTGTGAAGAATTTGGTTCATTTGAAGAAAAACTAAAAGGTGTTTGCTTGTTTTTGCTTTTATTTCTTTTGCTTCAAGGAATAATGTTTCCCTTTTGAGTTGATTTCTTGCCTGTTCAAAATTTACTGATATTATTACCAGTCTCTACTACCATATTTTTTCTTTTGACATTTTGAACTTTACTTCACCTACCCAAAGAAAGATGAAACGCAGTTTAATAGAAGAACGAGGACCCTATATCTTGAGAAAGTTCACAGGTAGTATAGATTTGACTTATTTTAGGTGCTTTCATTCTCTTTTTTTTAGTGTTTGGATTAAATTAAAAGGCATAATACATAAATGTGGTTTTCTAACTTCGCGTAATTTCACACTTAGAGTAAGAATTAAACAAGTATATACATGACTACATGAGTCCTATGTTGTGTAATGTTAAAATTTGAATGTCAAAAAGGAAAGGAGAAAAAGAATTTTCTCAAAGTATAAGAAGAAAATAAGATATTAAAAGAAAAGAAAGGAAATGATTTTCTGGTTATTTTGTTACGTTCATTATTTTTGGGATTAGTTGAGAAAAAATGGAAGGGTTACGTTGCTTCAATTATGAAAAGAACGTGTTTTTTGGCCACTTCTGATATTTTGCCTAGATAAGAAGAAAACAAACTTTTTATTATAAATGAGGTAGAAAAAATAAAATGTTTAAAGGTTAAATTTTATGTATACTAGACCAAGTAGCCAGTCCACCAAAAATTTTAGTATGGTAGAGACGCAACAAATCAGAGTTGTGTTGGGTTCCACTAATTCTTTGACACTTAGATATAATTGTGCTATTTTTTGATTTTAAACCTCCAAAAATTAGGAAGAAAGAGAAAATATAATTTAAAATTGAGATGATCTAGTAAAATTATACTAAATAATATAAATAAAGTGAATTATGGGGTTCACTATTCTTTAAGCTCATCATATCGAAAAAGAAAAAACAAAATTGGACATCATTCTTCTTCAACTTCGAATGTTTTTCTTCTTTTGTTTTTTTTCTAAATTGAAACTTTTATCAAAATTATATCTCTCAATATTAGGAGTTGGCAAAAAGAAAATTTGCTGAAATATTTTTGTCAAAATTTGAATCTCTAAATACAAATATAATTAAATTTATATATATTCGAAATGATGTTCATGTTTGAATGTACTTTAGTACAATTTCAAAAGTGAAAAGTGAGTTAAAACATATTATTTTTAAAAAGTAAATAACTTTTATGTTTAAATGGATCCTAAAAGTAGAAGTTTAAAAAAAATGAATTAGGAAGATGAAAATTTTAAAGTACGATAAATGAAAAATGGTTTAATCCTACGATACAAATACGAATTATATTCGTATTTATATTTGACTATTAATATCTTAGGTAATTATTTAACCATAAAAAATAAAATATATTTTTATTTATATTATAAAATTGAAGGAGTAATTGAATTGGTTTTCAAATAATTTTTATTAGGAAAACGAAAAACTAACGAGAAAAAAGAAGAAAAGAAGACCATGAAAGAGAAACAAAAGGCATAGAAATAAAAATCAAGAGTGAGTTCCATAAATCAAAATATAATTTCAATAAAAAATAATATCACACAACTACTACAAGTTGTACCTCTCCCATAGTAAAATTTTTAAGCAAGTGTTTTTTTCTTACAAACATGAAAACTACAAATAATTTTTTAATTCTTATATGCAAATGACAATCGCATATGTCCACATTCAGTTTATTAATAAATATTTGTGATTATACATGTTATTATAAATTTGTAAATACACGCTATCAATAAAAAGATACTGGTTCAAAAAATCAACAAAAAGCAGTAGTAAACTATTTTTACTTATTAGATCAACTTTTAGGGATGGGAACCACCTTCGGGATAACCACACTTCTAATTAAGGCTTCCCACCTCAGTGGATCTTAACACCCCCCCACTCCCCTCCCCCCAAAACAATTTTTTTTTCTTCTAATTATACAACCAATTAACTACGTTGAGGCGGTTGAGCATAAACCTCTTGTTATATAATTTAAAATGATGGACTTTTTTTTTTTGTAATTAGGAACTTAAAGAGTCAATTTTTACATTTTAATAAAATTAAAACACACTTGAAATTTGAATTTTTTTTTTGGAGAATTGAAATTTCAAATCATAATTTAAAGTTCTTATTAACGTTTTATAAATAATTACTGATTTAAATTCAAATTTTAAATTTGACCCCCATTTAACCAAACATCTACTCAATCGTCAATCATTTGTATATACACTTCTTGTAACTATTTTGTGCAATCAAAAAGGACTTCAAATTTGAGATATTTTGGGTGGAAAAGTTGAATGCTTGTTGGAAAAGAAATAGTTTTTTTATAGGAAGACCAAAACAAAATTTGCTAGTAAAAAAATAAAGTAATTATAAACTCATTTTTTCCTATAAATGATCTTTCACCAACCACCACCATATTTTCTTTGTTGCTTTTTTTAACTTCACTTCACCTAATGCTATCCAAATAGATAAGATAGTCTAATTAACCATGGTTTAGTAAAAGAAATATTATGCATCTACTAACCATGGTTTGAGTTCGAGTTTTAATATATATATATATATATATATATATATGTAAGAAAAATGATAGAAAAGAAAACACTTTCGTTTTGAAAGAATATTATGTAAAGCAAAATCGAATTGATTGAACTCTAAACAATAATAAATATCTAGTGAAATTCCACAAGTGAGGTCTGAGAGAATAGAATATAAGCAGATCTGACCACTATCATGTGGAGGTAGAGAAATTATTTTCGAAAGACCCTCGACTCTAATACAACTATTCAAATATGAAGAGAAAAATATAGCACATCACAAGAAAATAGTATCAAGTCTATTAGAAAGGAGCAACAGTAATAGTAAGAAAATGCAGCAATCAAAACACAATAAATGACAAATATACTAGGATAAATTATTAAAAAGGATGATATGGTAAAGTTTGGAACTCAACTCTATCCTTTGTAAGGAAAAAATTGTACTCCCTCCGTCTCATTTTATGTGATGTAGTTTAACTCGGCACGGAGTTTAAGAAAGGAAGGAAGACTTTTAAAACTTGTGGTCCAAAATGAATGATAGAAATTTGTGTGGCTGTAAATCATTTCATTAAGGGTAAAATAGACATTTTATAGTTAAATTGTTACTAAATATAGAAATGTATCATTTTTTTTGGGACTGACTAAAAATGAAAGTGAGTCATATAAATTGGGACAGAGGGAGTAGTAATATATTGGGTCATTTTAGTTTATACTTTGTTGGGAAAAAAAATTGTACTCACTATAGTGGGTCACCTTTAATTAATGACAACATGGTCCTTTTACCGCACCGCAATTTGGAAATTAATGTGTACAATGCTTATAGTAGCTAATTCAATTTTATTGGGGCAATGCCAGAATATTAAGATAATGTATTGTTAAATATTTTGTTGTTTTTTACTTTCAATTCAATCGATCGTTTCTATTGTATAGTGAAATAAAAAAGTTACTCGATAAATCACATATTTGTAAACAAGAACAATAGCATGCGACAAGTAAACATGCCAAGATTTCTACATGTAAAATGAAAGTTCTTACGAGAATAATTCATGTTCGTATGAGGTGGAAGCTCAACGTACCGTTTTAAAATCGAGCCTTTCCAACAATGAACGAGGAAGTTTGAGAAGTTCTTTGAGACTCGTCTTGGCTGAGCTCAAACACTGTTCATCATTTTCTTGAGGACAATTTTTCTTAATTATGCTTATAGTGATTGCCACGAATAGTTACACTTTTATTAATATTTTTAAGGTAATGTTTATTTTCCTAAATATGTTACATTTGAGAAAAAAAAAAGGGGGAATTATTCATTGCATTCTTCCATAAAATACAATGTTATAATTTGGTTTATGAACAATCATCATTATCTTTTATCATTCTTTCCATTAATGTACAAATTTTACACAAAAACAACAATAATAACCTTCAGGCTTCATGGATCAATTGCTAAATGGAAGACAAATATAAACAAATCGTATACTTTAGAATGAATAGATTAAAAAAAAAACCTGAACTATCATACTTTCGCGAGTTATATATCCAATTATCGTATGTTCCCATTATACCTTGAACAATAACTTCTTGTATATTAAAAGCCCCATCATCGCATAACTACATGTGCATTCACTCTTAATCAAATAGAACTCAAAATCTGAAAATGAAAAATGCAAGGGGCTAATAATTTCGAGAAAAATATACAACACATCATCTATTTTTTTTTTCAATCGGTGCCCGATATTCATATTAAAGTCTGACTAATTCAGATTCACAGTAGTCTACCAATGATTCTTTCATACTCAAGATTCAAACAAAAAACATTTGATTAAAAGAGAAGCAACTTCATTATCGCACCACATTCTTTGTCTCATATATATATATATATATATATATATATATATATATATATATATATATATATAACTATATAACTAGATGACTAATCTTATAAAATATTTCGATCTGAAATAACTTTCTCTATCCCATCTTCGCTACCAACCAACCAACCCCTAAAAATAAATTTAAAACATCACCCTAATGAAAAATTAAACTAAGCATTTCCAATTTTGAAAAGAAAATACATTCATCCAATCAAAATTTTAGATATTTTTTATTTATCAAATTTGTAGGTCTACCAAACCTCAATTTAATCCAATCAATTTTTCAGATCTGAAACAAATCTTGACCGTCCATTTCCATCAAATAAGCCTATTTATACCACTGACCTGCGCCCCTTATTCCTTGCAACACTCTTCTTCTTCCTTAAAACCCAAAGGAAGAAAAGAAAACCGCCTCTTTCTCTCAATTTCATCTCAAATTCACCCATTTTCTCTCAGTTTTTCTCTTATACTCACCTTACCCATGGCTCTACTCGTTGAGAAGACCACCTCTGGCCGCGAGTACAAGGTGAAGGACATGTCCCAGGCTGACTTCGGCAGGCTCGAAATCGAGCTTGCCGAAGTTGAAATGCCTGGTCTCATGGCTTCCCGTACTGAATTTGGCCCTTCACAGCCCTTCAAAGGTGCAAAGATCACTGGATCTCTGCATATGACTATCCAAACTGCTGTCCTTATTGAAACCCTAACTGCTTTGGGTGCTGAAGTTAGATGGTGTTCTTGCAATATCTTCTCAACTCAGGATCATGCTGCAGCAGCCATTGCACGTGATAGTGCTGCTGTTTTTGCCTGGAAAGGTGAGACTTTGCAGGAGTACTGGTGGTGTACTGAGAGAGCACTTGATTGGGGTCCAGGTGGTGGTCCTGATCTGATTGTTGATGATGGAGGTGATGCTACTCTCTTGATTCATGAGGGTGTAAAGGCTGAAGAGGAGTTTGCTAAGAATGGGACTATCCCAGATCCTACTTCTACTGACAATGTTGAGTTTCAGCTTGTGCTTACTATTATTAAGGAAAGCTTAAAGACTGATCCTTTAAGGTATACTAAGATGAAGGAGAGACTTGTTGGTGTTTCTGAGGAAACTACCACTGGTGTTAAGAGGCTTTACCAAATGCAGGCTAATGGAACTTTGCTTTTCCCTGCTATTAATGTCAATGACTCTGTTACCAAGAGCAAGGTTTGTGTGCTTGCTTACTCTGATTTCGTTTCTTGTGTTTCAGATCTGTGTAGATTTGTTGGGTGAATTACTGTTTGAAATACAAAGCTAATATGAATAGTTGATGATTTTGAATCTAATACAGAGGAATTATACTTGAACTTAATGATGGATTGATCAGTATTACTATTGAGTTTATTATCAGTGATTAGTTGAAATTTAATCAAGTGAATCTCATTTCTTTTGCCTTAGTGGACTTTAGTAACTTGAAGTTCACCAATTGGAAGATTGTAACTTGAATTAGAGAGATATTTATGTACTAATTGGAACATATTCATTTGAGTAGATGATTTCTTAAATGCATGATCTTGGTACAATTTTCCACTTACTAAACTGATGAATTGCAACTGTGATTTGGTTAGACGTCTATAGTTGGCTCTAATGGAAGTCTAATTCATTTCGCAAAAAGACTTGGTAGCAAGTTAAGATCTTTACCTTAATTGTTGGAGATGCTTGTGCCTTGTTGCAGTAGATCTTGTTTAGATAAGAAAATGTTGGCTTATGGACTGATAGTTGTATTGATCTTTTTGGTGCTCCAGTTTGACAACTTGTATGGATGCCGCCACTCACTTCCCGATGGTCTCATGAGGGCTACTGATGTTATGATTGCTGGAAAGGTTGCCCTTGTTGCTGGTTATGGAGATGTCGGCAAGGGATGTGCTGCTGCCATGAAACAAGCAGGTGCCCGTGTTATTGTGACTGAGATTGATCCAATCTGTGCTCTCCAGGCTACCATGGAAGGCCTCCAGGTTCTTCCTCTTGAGGATGTTGTTTCTGAGGTTGATATCTTTGTGACCACAACCGGTAACAAGGACATCATTATGGTTGACCACATGAGGAAGATGAAGAACAATGCCATTGTCTGCAACATTGGTCACTTTGACAATGAAATCGACATGCATGGTCTTGAGACCTTCCCTGGTGTGAAGAGGATCACAATCAAGCCTCAAACAGACAGATGGGTTTTCCCAGACACCAACAGTGGCATCATTGTCTTGGCCGAGGGTCGTCTCATGAACTTGGGATGTGCCACTGGACATCCCAGTTTTGTGATGTCCTGCTCTTTCACTAACCAAGTCATTGCCCAACTCGAGTTGTGGAATGAGAGGAGCAGTGGCAAATACGAGAAGAAGGTGTATGTTTTGCCGAAGCACCTCGACGAGAAGGTTGCTGCCCTTCATCTTGGAAAGTTAGGAGCCAAGCTTACCAAACTTACCAAGGACCAAGCCGACTACATTAGCGTACCAGTTGAGGGTCCTTACAAGCCTGCTCACTACAGGTACTGAGGAAAGACAATTTGACGGTGGAACAATATTGTCACGGCATGATTATTTTACTTCCAATATTTTGAGTTTGTTTAGGATAATAGTGTTTTGATTATTGTTGGTGATATATTTGGGAGGACGTTGGCATGTTTTGCTGGAAAAAAATGGTCTCATATGAAAACTATTTTTAATAATATTTGAGTTGTGGTTGGTGGTGTGCAAGTTACCTTCATTTGCCTATTGGTTATGATTTTTGTTTCTTGAATTCAATCAAACTAGTGAAACCCTATCTTAGGGAAGAGTCCAAAGTCACCATACGAATAATGTTGGGTATATAAGTAAGCTGACCTTGTATTGATGCACTTTAAACCAATGTGGGCCTAAGTCTAAGAGCGAACAATATTACTAGCAGGACTAGAACCTCAAAGTCTGTATTTTGGTGGAAAGGTAATCCCATTGCCACCAACCACCACCAAATTTTCTTTGTTGTCGTTTTAAGCCTAACTTTCACCTGCCAAAATCCATGGAGATAAGAAAGCAACCGTTCAATTGTCTAATATACTAACATCAAGTTGAATGTGATAGTTCGATTGGTGGAGTCTATAAAAATAGTATTGAATATGATGTATTATTAATGTTAAGATTAGTTTTGGTTTGATGCATCAAGAGCAATTTTATCATTAACCATGCTTTATTCATGGATTAGTTACTATTGTATTACTAATATCATGACTTGCTATGTTAGTTTTTCATTGGCCGAAAATGGCGCTGAAAATCAGACCAAACAAAGGATGATTCCTAGTACATAAACTTGCCTTTTAATTTGGCTTCTGTTAATATCTATGCCTATAACTTCAAAAGTGAACAAATAGACATTTAAATTTGTATAAAGTTGAATATTCATAATTGACGTGTATATTTTAATAACATAAATAATTTGAGGAGACAAATGTGTCCCTTCTTGAACTTCATCCTTTGCGTCACATATGAATTTGTCACATTATAATTTGCGATAACTTTCATTGAAAGGTCAATCACGAGAAGTCAGAAAAGTATTTTCAATCTAATTGCTTCATCCTTTTAAATTTGTTTGTTTGATTTTGATTTGATATGAATTTTAAACAAGTAATTTTTTTTGAATTTTATAATCTTAACTTAAAGATAAAGTTATATAAAATGTATCAACTTTTTTTTAAAAAAAAAGTATTATAGCGTTAAACATGTCATATAAAAAATTAAAATAAAAAACGAACTAAAAAAATTTAAAATAAGCCAAATAAATTGAAATGAAAGAAACTATATCTTTTCTAAAGATATCATACTGGGCATGTGAGATTAATCATGACAGATTTCAAGTAAAAAATTTCCCAATCTTGATTCCACTACATGAATCGCATGCTTGGTATAATGAGTAATATAGAAGAAGCACTAATCATGAAGTGAGGCCACGTTAATCAGCTATTAACAATTTCAAAAATAAAAATTGTAATGAGCCATACTATATACCTACAAGGTTAATCATTTCATTTTTAAGCCTATAATATCTGAAACCCTCTAAATCGACTGATTTAAATTCGTATTAAAATATGTTGACCAACGTATTCCCTATCAAATGATAAATTTCCATCTCGTAGCTTGAGTTCAAAATCTCTCAATAAGAATAAAATGGTCTCAATTATTCTATATAAATAAAAATACATTGTTAATAATTGAGCATATTGTTTCCTGTAATCCACTCAAAAGGATAAAAAATTTTAAAAAAATTCCCATGTGTTTCATATTGATTAGAATTATTAAAAAGCAAAGATTAGCATTTGGGCCAGTAGGATTAGGACACGTTTCACGTTATACTTTCCTTAATTAGACAAATTTGTTGGATTCCACAAACAGAGATTATTATTTTGCTATATAAAACCAATTATGTTTGCCTTTGGCATTTCACAATTCTAAAACTTCAGCAACCTTAAATCCTTAATTCAGGTAATACTATGAATTTTACTATCATTTATATACATATTTTTTGTTACATTTTGTTTGTATTTATTATCTTCCGCAACCTTACTTGCTGTTTTTGTATGGTCACGGACAATCTTCACATCATGAACTGACTTAATTTTATGATTGAGTTAGGTCCGATCACACTACTAAAAATAGAGGCTTTAACATGAATCAATATAAAAAATTAATTGTAAAATATGTTATTTTTCATTCATTTTTCACTGAATCAGCTCACTAGGAAAACACATGGCGTGAAACAGGTTCTTACTGAAATACTGAAAAGTTTCCTAATTTATCCATGTGAAAACACTAGTATTATTTTTCTTCTCTCAAAATATTTATAGAAATAACCACTGAACATTTTTCAGTGGAATTCAACGAGAAAGTAATAATATTTTAGCCGTGGATGTTTTATTTTTTATCGTCATGGTCGGTATCCATCTCTATTTTTTATTTGCCCTAGGTTGGACTTTCATGTTATGTTGTCCAGGCTTCATATATAATATATCCTACCTCGGGGCATGTTTGGTGTTAATTAGAATCATATCCCACAATTTTCGAATAAACTGATATCTTCTTATATGATCTTGAGCAATCCTCGTCTTATAAAGGATATTAATTTTTCCTTTGTTATTGTAAAGCTGCAGAATTTCACTAGGCAAGTTCATTGGATCAGATGAAAATGTTGAAGAAAAATAGTTCACTTATTCTTATGACCTGTTTGGTTGTTCTGCTAATTTGGGTGAAATCAAGTCATGGACATTCTCATATAGGGAGAAATTTACTGAGCAACCAAACAGATAGTTATTATGCAGTAATATTTGATGCTGGAAGCAGTGGAAGTAGAGTTCATGTTTTTCGTTTTAGCCAAAATTTGGATTTACTTCCTATTGGTGAATATGGTCTTGAAGTTTTTGATAAGGTATGTACGTTATACTCCGATCTCAAATATTAGTCGTTTTGATAAATTAAATTAACGTATTTCAAATTATTCCGATGTTTTAGAAAAAATAGCGTAGGATTAAATACACAACGAAATATGGATTATGTTTAGTTTTTTTTTTTTGTTTCTTATTCAGTGTTCGGTATTCCTCCTTCTGAGTGATTAATTTAGATTTGTGTCGGAAAATGCAGGTTAAACCAGGGTTGAGTTCATATGAAAATGATCCAAAGGCAGCTGCCAAATCATTAGAGCCCCTTCTAATAAAAGCTGAAAGTGTTGTTCCAATAAACTTGCACACTGATACACCTATGGAACTTGGGGTTAGTATCGTAATTTTCACACTATCAGTATAATTTAATCGATTGTTATAAGCGATTTGGATTTGTTGTACTTAAGCCAAGGATTTTTCGGAAATAGTCTCTCTACCCCTCCGTGGTAGTGGTAACATATTCGTACATTCTATCCTCTCTAGACCTCATCACTTGTAGGATTTCACTGAATATGGTATTGTTGTTATAAACGATTTAATTGAGTGATCATCTGAGAAATTAACTCTGAAAATACTTAGTTAATTTTGTTAAAGAACAACAATATATTCACAATGAATAAATACACATTGAGGAAAATAAGAATGAATAACTTTAATTAAAATAGAAATAATTAACTTAAAATATAAAATATTCACTAAATGGCCTTAATAATACTAATTATTTTATTCTTATCTTACCAAATTGTTATCTTAATGGTTAATAATACAGGCAACTGCAGGCTTAAGAATGTTAAAAGGCAATACTACAGAAAGAATTATGCAATCGGTACAATTCTAACCACTTTTTTTTTGGCTATAATCGTAATTATAAATGACACTAAATTAATTGTTTAGTAATTATTTGTGTTATTATGTTAATTAATATTTTTCAAAGGTGAGAAATATGCTGAAGAATGAAAGCATATTTGAATACAAGGATGAATGGGTTTCTATCCTTAGTGGAACTCAAGAAGGTTCTTATTTTTGGGTAAGTATTTTCTCCGTTGAGCTCGGAATATGAAGTTGTCTTTTGTTCAGAATATTTCTACTTTTAAAGTAAAAAAGTTATGCGAATTTAGATTAATCAAACTATAAAATAGGACTAAACACCTTGTGAAAAAACACAAAAAAAGTCCTTTTTCCCCCTTTTGATTAAAAAATTGACTTTATCGATAAAAATATTAATAATTCACTTCCTTGTTTTGTTGTGTTGATGAACTTTGCGATCATCTTATCTAAAAGCAACGGATTTTCGTGAGATTTAATCTCAATACCTCTACGTCTCATCTAAAAACTTAAACTTTTAAAAACAATACACTTTTATTTACTTTTTTAATCATATAATTCTTAAAATGTTTGCTTGCTTTTTTCAATAATTATTTTATTACAGGTTGGCTTGAACTATTTATTAAGAACTTTGGGTAAAAGCTACCAAAATACAGTAGCTACTATAGATCTTGGAGGTGGATCAGTACAAATGGCTTTTGCTTTATCAAAGGAAAATTCAGAAAAAGCTCCAATAAATTTAGATGGAGAAAAATATGTGTTACAAAAATCCCTCATGGGAGCTAATTATTACCTTTATGTTCATAGGTAAAATTACTTTTAAATGAAGTAGAATCCCTTTGGCTTCTTTGTACATTTACTTCTTTATATATTGAATCTAAGATTCTGACTCCGTTACTATATGTAAAATTAACTTTTTTTTACGCAGTTATTTGAACTATGGTCTACTAGCATCACGAGCTGAAATTCTTAAAGTTTCAAGAAACTCTACTAGTCCATGCATTTTGAAGGGCACTTATGGTACATAACTATTTAAATATAGCAGTGTTTGAATAGGCACAAAGGTTTAAGATTTATTTTGTTTGAAATTTATTGTTTAAAACAAATCATAAATACAATAACATACCAAGTGAAATCTTATAAGTGTACGTAGATCTTAATTTTCGGGGGAAAATATAGATATTTATATAAATTCAAATTATCTCATTACAAATTTAACCATAATATATACTATTTTATTTGTAGGTTACTACACATATGGGGGAGTAGCATATAAAGCTTCACCTTCACCAAATGGTTCAAGTTTGAGAAAATGCAAGGCAATTGTGTGGAAGACACTTAAGTTAAATGCACCATGTAAATACCATACTTGTACCTTTAATGGTGTGTGGAATGGTGGAGGTCTTGATGCTATCAAGAATATATATATTTCATCATTTTTCTTTGATATGGCTTCTGAGGTAATATATATATAATTATTCTTCAATTCTTAATTCCCAACGTAACATAAATGTCAGCAGAGATCAAGATAAAAAACACGTTTAAGTGTTAAGTCATTATATGATTGAGTAGATTTTAACATGAATTATTATATTACAGGTTAATATTGTTGATCCAAAAGCATCATCTGGCAAAGCTAAGCCAATACAATACCTAAATGCAGCCAAGATTGCTTGCAAGCTAAAAGCTGAAGAAGTAAAATATGTGTTTCCTAATGTGGATAGTAAAGATCTCCCATATCTTTGCATGGATATGATATACCAATTCTCTTTACTTGTGGATGGATTTGGTAAGTTTTGGTATAACGATGTCGTTTGTCTAAATATTTTTAGCTACTATAAAAAAATATAGAACATGACATAAAAATCAATTTTGAAATAAACCTGACCGTTATGATGAAATGCTATTATAGAGAATGCCAGTAACAATAAAGTCACTACCTGATTGTTATAATAATAAATTTATCTTGATATATGGGTAGGCTTTATCGTTATAGCAGGTAAAGTTTCCTGACTTTGTTGTTATACTTCCTCCGTATCATTTTATGTGATCAGATGTGTATAATTAATGTATCAAAATACCCTTTGATTCTTGTGGTATAAAAAAATATGTCACATGGAATGTAAAGTTTAAGAGTTAAAATATTGTAGAAAGTAACATTCTCTTATCTACAAACTAAAGAATATAAATTAAATGAGAGGGAGTAGTTGGTACGATTACTTTAATCAAACAAAAAAGTAGTTTTGTTATTCTATTGTTATAGTGAATAAAATTCAGTTACTTAACATAACAAAAAATAGTTTTTATGACTTTATAATTACGATAAATATAATTTAATGACTATACGTGAATTTAATTCATATTTTGTTGGAATATTAACAAATAAGTAGAGTTTTAATCAATTTATTTTTTTGGATTATTTTTCAGGTTTGAATCCTCATAGAGAGATTACATTGGTGCATGATATTAATTACAAAAATAATCGTGTGGAAGCAGCATGGCCATTGGGTTGTGCAATTGACATAGTCTCATCATCATCTTCAAGGACTCACATTTCATCTTCTTAATGAAATATAATTTCTAATCTAATTAGTTAATTAGTGCTTTGTAAGCCCTTGTGTTTCTCTTATTTAATTTACTCCTTATTCGGATGCTGACGCATATTCTTTTATAATATATTGTATTATATTATATTACTTTGATGAATATAATATTTATTTGATATATATTAAGATTTTTTTTTATGTTTGAGGTTTATAATTCAAAAAGACCATGATATTGAGATGAAGTTAGAGTTGAGGTGTTCAAACACATTAAAGTCGATATGCTTAAATCATCACTCCCTTATTTTGATCAAGAATATATATGTTGCACTAGCATATGTGGAGACTTTAATCTCTCTTAATGGTCTGTATTATATTACAACTAAGTTTAATTTATTTATTTACGTATTTCATTAATTCTAGTTTTTGCTATGTATTCTTTCTTTTTTATTTGATTTTCATGTGTTCATGATTAGAACAAGTTCACTCTAAAAGTTAAATTGTTTGATGGTTTATTTGGCGGTGATTTAGATAAGGGGTGACAAATCAAATCCAACTTGTCCAATCCGATTCAATTCATATAGGCTTGAGTTGGTTATTGACCCATCCATTTTAATTCATTAAAAATTGGGTTGATATTTTTAATTATTTTTTTATTTTATATGTTATATATAATTATAATAAAGAGAAATATTTTTATTAGGTATTAAAAGTTTATAAAATAACAATAAAACTATTAAAACTTAATAAAAATTGGTCGGGTTAGGTTATGACTCCTTACCAATCCGTTTTGACTCATCCCACTTTGGTCCAAACAAATTTTGATTGGCTTGAGTCTTGATCCTTTTATTATCTTGATTTATTTTGATCCGTTTAAATTTAACTCAACTCGCTCAATTGTCACCCCTAATTTACCGGCAATTCGAGAGCGGTGATTAATAAAGGCATAGTGGAACATGGTGACATATATTTCTTGTATTTTATTTTTAAAAAAGAAGAGGAAAAGTTAGAAGTTGTAAAATTTTAAAGTCCAAGTTGCAATACTATATTTGTTCTGCAATAAATTAATCACAAAGATATAGAAACGGTCCAATTCAAGATGCAACTTGTATTAACATTTGGTGAGGAATTAAATCATTCACTTTGTGTGTAATCGTAATATTGTCATATTAATGTGTATTATTGTAGTGGACAAATTAAAATAAACGGAGTTGTGAGAGTAACAAATTAAATTTCTTGGACTTGGGAGGCATCTTGCAAAATAGTTGATCTAATACTATACAGTGAGCTTTCTTGGTTTCATCCATGAATACTCAAGGAGAATCATCATCATCTTCTTCCCACTTGTTTTATGATGTATTTCTTAGTTTCAGAGGTGAAGATACTCGCAAAAACTTCACTGGTCATCTTTACACCCAATTGTGTCAAGTCGGAGTTCATACATTCATAGATGATGAGGAATTGAGAAAGGGAGACGTCATTTCAAACAAACTTGACAAAGCAATTGAACAATCTAGGGTTGCCATTGTTGTTTTCTCAGAAAATTATGCTTCCTCTAGTTGGTGTCTTGATGAACTTGTCAAAATTCTCGATTGCAGAGCGAAGTTAAATCAGATAGTTTTGCCTATTTTCTATGATGTTGATCCTTCTCAAGTGCGAAAGCAAACTGGGTCCTTTGGCGAAGCTTTGGCAAAACACAAGGAACGATTGTTTGGAGTTCAAAGAGTGGAGAAGTGGAGAGCTGCGCTTACTGAAGCTGCGAATTTATCTGGATGGGATTTGCGAAACATGGCTGATGGGTAAGACTTCTTAATTCAACTATAGAATTTTGAATTTAAGCGTTTGCCTAAGTTTATAAGTCAATAGTGGACAATATTGAGGGACAAAGAAAGGAAGTTGGTTTACATAAATTGGGACGAAGGAGTAGTAGTAGTAATAAATAATCTCCATTCTCTAACCTCGATCCCCTGTTATTTGATTTTGTTTTGTTCATCAAATATCAAAGTATTGTTTTACTTTTAACTTCTGTTATTGCTAAAAACTGTAGGCATGAATCAAAATTTATTGGAAGTATTATAAAACAAGTTTTGCAAGAGGTCAACCAGAAACCTCTAGATGTTGCTCATTACCCAATTGGATTAGATTCTTCTATCCAACATATAGAGTTGTTACTGCAAAGTGGATGTGAGCATGAAGTTCACATGGTTGGTATATGTGGCGTTGGTGGAATTGGAAAAACAACTCTGGCGAAAGCTATCTACAATAGAATATTTCGACAATTTGGTGGTTGTTGTTGCTTTCTATCAGACATTAGATCAAAAGCTGATGAATCGGGTCTAGTCAAGCTACAAGAGAAACTACTTTTTCAAATTCTCAAAATTAAGGAATTCGAAGTTGATAGTGTTGCTGAAGGTGTCAATCTAATCAAAGCAAGACTTGGGTCAAAGAAGGTTCTAATTGTTCTTGATGACGTGGATCATAGAAGCCAATTAGAATCCTTGACAAGAGAAAGAAGTTGGTTTGGCTCTGGCAGTGTAATAATTATTACAACCCGAGACAAGCATTTGCTATATGGGCTTACAACAAGTGAGATACACGAAGCCAAACTTTTAAATGAAAATGAAGCTCAACAACTTTTTTGTTGTCATGCTTTTAACAGCCTTTCTCCATCACAAGAATTTGTTGAGCTGGCACAAGACATAATAAAATATTCAGGTGGGCTACCATTAGCTCTTGTGACATTGGGGTCACATTTGCAAGGGAGATCCGTAGAAGAATGGAGATACGAGTTCATAAAACTAAGAGCAATTCCTCATGGTGATATTCAAAAGATTCTCCAGATAAGCTTTGATGGACTTGATGACAATACTCAGAGTGTTTTCCTTGATATCGCATGCGCCTTTAATGTGTGTTATGAGGATGAAGTTACCAAAACATTAAATGCGTGTGGTTTTTATTCTGAAAGTGCAATTTCAACCTTAGTTGAAAGGAACTTGCTCCAAAGGAATTGGCCTTATTTGGTGATGCATGATCTTGTGCGGGATATGGGAAGAGAAATCGTTCGCAGGGAATCACCTCGAGACTTTGGGAAACGGAGTAGATTGTTCAACCCTCAAGAAGTCCATGATGTTCTACAAGGAAATAAAGTAAGTAAATTTCATTATCTTTATCTTAGTTATACATTTGCTTATAATTTAGGTTGTCACCAGAAGAACTCAATTCATTTGTGCTTAATTCTTCTCGGGCTAGTAAATTATCTCTAGTTGTTTGCCGACCACTCTTTCCTAATTTCTCGTACTTTTCTTTTTACTAAACTACAGGGTTCTGAAAATGTAGAAGTATTGATGTTAGAACGACATGCATTAAAGGGTGTGAAGCTGAGCACAAAAGCATTTCAGAAAATGATAAAACTTAGGGTGCTTAAAATCGACGACTTACATATTAATGGAGATTTTGAGCTATTGTCCAAGGAGCTCAGATGGTTGTCTTGGAAAGGATGTCCTTTAAAATGTATACCATCAAATTTTCCAGCTGAGAAACTTGTAATCCTGAATATGAAAGGGAGCAATATCGAAGAATTTGGTTTGAATTTGCAGGTTCGTTACTCAATTCTGTAATTTGATGTGTACTGTTATATTGCAACTACGTGAAGGAAAATGTTAATTGAAATTATATTCTGTTTACTTTCTAGTATTGTAGAAGTTTGAAGAAGCTGAATCTTTGTGATTGCAAGAGCCTCAGAAGTACTCCAAACTTCAGGGGTTCACGAAGTCTCGAGACTTTGTGGCTTGAGAATTGCTCAAGTCTGAAGGAGATCCATCCATCAATAGGAAATTTGGACAGACTAACTGATCTTCAATTGAATGGTTGCAAAAAGATATCAGATCTACCAAGCAGCATATGCCAGCTAAAGTCCCTTGAACACTTGAGCATTAATGACTGCTTATCTTTACAAACACTGCCAGCTGACATTGGAGATATGCAAAGACTAAGACGTCTCTTTGCACAAGATACGGGTATAAAACGATTGCCCGGATCTGTTGAAATGCTAAGAAATCTTCGTGAATTGCTAGTGGGAGGTCGAAATTTAGAGGCCAAAAGGAGTTTTTCTCGAAGAAGAGTCTGCCGCATAGAATCCTTGCCAATTTTTATTTCTTGGTTACGCCTTCCATATCTTGGTTTTTCGGAGGATGATATTCCTAGGGACATTGGGAGATTATCCAACTTACATCTTTTAGATTTGAGTGGCCACAGTTTCCCCTATCTACCCTTTGATTTTTCTAAGTTACCATTGTTGATTTATTTGTGTTTGAATGATTGTAAGAATCTTCAAACACTCCCATCACTATCAAATTTAAAGTACCTTGAAATTCTTGAACTTAGGAATTGCCAAAAATTGGTCAAGATTACAGGGTTGGACTACCTCCCTTCAATAGGGAAGATGGACTTGATTAATTGTACTTCTTTGCAGAATCCATTGAATGAAGGCTTCTTTAGTGCCCCTGCTCTATCATTTCCATCTAGAGAATTTGAAATGTATGGGGTTAGTCCGTCTCCCTCTCTCTGATCTCTCTCATATCATTACATTAACAATTAGTGATCTAATTATATCTTAATTTGTCTGATGAAGCAGGAGTTACAAATTTATCTCGAATGCAATGAGATTCCAGATTGGTGCAACAATAAAGTAACAACTCCATATATTTGTTTGACTATGCCCACAGTACATGATAATAACAAGTTCTTAGGAATGGTTATCTGGTTTGTTTGCCGCCTTTGCGATGTACATGAGCTGAAACACTTGGTTGTTACTGTTGCCCATATAAAGCTTTCAGGTTTACCGTGGTATTATGTGTATTTTGATATTTCTGACAGTCACGAAGTATCATGTGTATATTGCTTCTCTTACACAAATGATAGGCCTTTTTATGGCATGAAGATCAAAGGCGGGGAACAGATAACAGTAGAGGATGAAACTGGCGGAGGCATAGTAAAGAATATAGGAATACATCTGTTATATTCAGACCAACATGGTAATGTTACTTCTTTCCCCGCAGTTGTGGATCATTCTTATACTCCCTCCTACCCACAAAGACTATAATAATATTCTTATATTATTATTGAAATCATAAAAGAAAGATATACCATAAGTAAATATTTGAATTTATGACAATTTTGTAGTATAGTTTATGAATTAGGTTGATTTTGTCATGATTTGCGTATCGAATCTGAAACTTAATAGTCATAAATATTTCATATATGAATTTAATAAAGGGAAAAGGGTATGATATATCCCTCAACTTTGTCATTTAGAGTTGATATACCCTCGTTATAAAAGTGGCTCATATATACCCCTACTGTTATACAAATGGCTCACATATACTCTTTTCCTCTAACGGAAGCGAAAAAAATAATTTTAGTTTAATTTTTTAAATTATTTTAAAAAATATATAATCACATATGGGTATATTTAATCCTCCTCAAACATATATTATTATTTTTTTACTTTTTTTTGTTTCAATGACTAATTTAGATTTATTATTTTGATAGTCAAATTTATTTAAGTTTTGTTAATATTCTTGAAAAATTTATTATAGATGACCCAATTTTTTTCTTCAAATACAAAAACTAAATTACAATATATCTGAAAAAAAGTTTTAAATTATAATATAGCCACGAAAAAAATAGTTTTAATTTTTTTCTTTACACTAAGGAATGAAAGAAAAAATAAAATAAGAAAAAGACACTCAAATAATGATAATCAAAAAGTCAAAAAAAAAAAATTATTTCCAAAAAAAATTAAAATATACCTTGAAATTTGCTAGAAAAATCATATATACCCCTAAATAATTTTAAAAAAAAATCAAAAGTCAAAAATATAAATTTAAAACTATTTTTTTTCACTTCCGTTAAATGAAGGGTATATGTGAGCTCATTTTGTAACGGTAGGGGTATATGTGAGCCGTTTGTATAACGGTAAGGGTATATATGAGCTACTTTCATAACGAGGGACATATCAGCTCCAAATGGCAAAAGTTGAGAGGTATATCATACCCTTTTCTCTTTAATAAAATGGAACTACATTCGTACAAGTAAGGAACTATTCAAGATATGGATAGAGTTTTAAAGGAATATTATCGATAAGAGTTGTGATGAAATGGTATGTACTCATTTATTTTTAATAGAGGTCTCGGATTTGTGTCTTTTCGGTACGGAATCATCTTTATTAGAAAATGTTTAACCCATCAATGTAGACTTTTTCACAAGAATTCAAATTTAGTCAAACTCTAATGTGAGTTGAACACTGGATGAAACATTTTTAAAAAATGAAAAAAGTAAAAGAATATAGTTATTACTCCTCAAAGTTCAAAATTGTAATATTTAAACCCCTTTAAAATTTTACCAGCGGAGTTTGAGGAAGATGGTGTATACATAATTTTACTTTTATTTGGTATAAGTAAAGAAGTTTTGATAGATATTTGCTTCAAGTAGTGCGTAATAAAAATCAAATATAAAAAGGAAAAATATAATAATGACTCAATTATGTTGAATATAATGGAGAAGATTATCGTAACGATTAGATGCAAATGTATTTTTCCCAATTTAGGTTTTGTGCATAGAAAATTAAGGTCCTTCTCTTTGGTCAGCTATTTCAGTCCATTAGTGGAAATTTCACTAAAAGTTAAACAAATATTAGTGAACAATTAAGGAGTAGTATCTATCTTTAATTTCTAGGACATACTGACGTTATTTAATTAAAATTCATATTCATTTTCACTTAATACTAATCAACAAACTTAAAAACTAATATCCAATTTCCATTCAAAGATACTTTTGTTAACATTCTTAGACTACATATTCAAAGCAATTTTGATGTATGGCACAAAGTGAACCCACATAGAGGTTAAATAAATACATAAAACATAAACGTGCCTTTTAATTTGACATTAGTTGATATTTATGTCCTCTAACTTTGAACGTATATAAATAGACACTTAAATTTATATAAAATTAAATAAGTAGATACATACGTCATACATGACATCCTATGTATTTAGCCATTATAAATAAAGAAGATTAAATTAAATCATTAGTTGATGGCTTGATGCTTTGGGTGCCTTTTGAGCACTCTATGACAAATACTACTCAACAAACTTCAAAAAGGATATAATTATTTGAGTGGATCCTTTTTAAAAAATAATGACTTATTTTAGATATACTCTTTAATTATTACCATTTATACAATATAAAACAATACTATATATTTTATTACAATTTTCTTTCTCTTGCCTCTTTCTCTTTTTTCTTTCAGCTTTTTAATTTTTCTCTCTTTCTCGCTCCTTTCTTTTTGTTGCTCTTTCTCTCTTACTTTCTTTTTGTTGTTTTTTTCTTTTCTTTCTTTCTTTCTTTCTTTCTTTTTGCTGCTCTTTCTCTCTCTCTCTCTCTCTCTCTCTCTCTCTCTTGCTTTTATTTTCCTTTTGTTTCTCTCTCTACTTTATTTCGTAGAGTAGCCAATGATTCGTAGAATGAATAAAATTTGTATCAATAATTAATTAATTAAACAAATAATTTAATCGTTACAAATGAAGAGACATAATAAATTGCAAAATGAATTAAACTTGAATTAAAAATGTATTACACACATTTAAAGTTCAATTAAAAATGTATTACACACAATGATCTATAAAGTAAATTAAACTTGTATTAATAATGAATTAAACAAGTAATCCAATAGTAACAAATAAATCAAAAAATTACAAAATAAATTAAATTTCTTTAAAATTCTATTACACAATATTAAAGTTGAATTAGAAGAGAGAATTACGAATGAATGAAAAACGTAACTAACAAAAGACAAGACAACGATCTATAAACGGAATTAAACTCATATTATTCATGAATAAACTTATATCATGTGTATCTTATAAATTATCTTTGCTTTTATCACTAAGAAAATGAGCGATGGTTGCAATATCTATTAAAAATGTATTGTGCATGTCTTATAAATGTATTATTAGTCTGTTACCTAAATTATTCTTGTTGGTATCCGTAAGAAATGAGTTAAGTGTGCAATACGTATTATAAATGTATTATTCATAAATAAAGCATGTATTATATGTGTCTTATAAATTACTTTTGATTTGTATCACTAAGAATGTGAGTGATGTTTGCAATATGTATTAAAAATGTATTGTGCATATATTATAAATGTATTATAAGTGTGTTACCTAAATTATTTTAGCCGATATCATTAAAAAGGGAATGAAGTTTGCAATATGTATTATAAATGTAGGATGTATTGTTCATGATTTTAATACAATTATGAAACATATCTAATACAACTTTAATACAAATGTGATATAGTTCCGTAAACTTTATCCTTTTCGAGCTTCAATCCAATATTTTTCCTAAAATCAATTCTAAACTTAACCAAACCCTCTTAAAATTGAGATATAAACTCCAAACAATATTTTCAACTATTTGCAAGAACAACCTATCCAAATTAATCGCAAACGAAAGAGCAGTCAATGATTCGTAGACTGAATAAAACTTGTATCAATAATTAATTAGACAAGTAATCTAATTGTAACAAATGAAGAAACATAATAAATTGCCAAATGAATTAAACTTGAATAAAAAATGTATTACACACATATTAAAGTTGAATTAGAAGCGAATTAAACATGAATGCAAAATGTAGCAAACGAGAGCATTATGTGATTTGTAAACTGAATAAAACTTGTATTAATAATGAATTAAAGAAGTAATTCAATCATAACAAATCAACCAATAAACTGCAAAATGAATTAACTTGTGTTAAAAGTGTATACACAAATATTAAAGTTGAATTAAGCATGGATAAAAAATCTAACTAATGAAACACCAGACAATGATCTATAGAGTGAATTAAACTTATATCAATAATGAATTAAATAAGTAATCTAACAATAACAAATAATAAACTACAAAATAAAATAAATTTGCATTAAAAGCGAATTACACAATATTAAAGTTGAATTAGAAGAGAAAATTAACAATAAATGAAAAACGTAACTAACGAAAGACAAGACAATAATCTATAGACTGAATTAAACTTGTATCATTCATGAATAAAACATGTATTATATGTGTCTTATAAATTATTTTAGTTTGTATCACTAAGAACATGCGTGATGTTTGCAATATGTATTACAAATGTATTGTGAATATGTTATAAATGTATTACAAGTGTGTTACTTAAATTATTTTGGTTGATATCGCTAAAAAAGGAGTGAAGTTTCTAATATGTATTATAAATGTATTGTTCGTGATTTTAATACAATTATGAAACATATCTAATACAACTTTAATACAATCGCGATACCGTTCCATAAATTTCACCTTTTTTGAGTTTCAATCTAATATTTCTCCTAAAATCAATTATAAACTTAACCAAACCCTCTTAAAAATGGGATATAAACTCCAAACGACATTTTCAATTATTTGTAGGAACCACCTAACCAAACTAATCACAAATTCGTAAAATTCAAATAATGAATTCAAAATTTGAATCTTTATAATGACCATCAACGGTGAACTCTTGTTTCTATAATTTTAAAGATTTGAAATTTCTATTTGAGAACATGATATTGTACAATTTTTTGATTTTTCTATTCCTCTTTTCGTCGTATTTTTGGATAAAAATAGTGAAATATGGGCAAAAACTGATTTGAAAACAGTTATTTAAATGAAAATTTCAAAAAAAAGAAGAAGAAGAAGAATAAAAAAAATGAGGAGGAAGAGAAAGATTGTCACAAAAAGAGACGACGACGAAGAAGAAAAAAAAAGAGGAGGAAGAGAAAAAGGGCAGAGAAATAGGTGAAGGAAGATAAACAGTACAATTTTTTAGAATTAAAAAATTGTTATATTTAGTTAGAAAAATTGTATTGCCATAGATGGTAAATATTTTTTTAATATTGCATATTTATGTGATTTACCCTTTGAAAAATATAATTATTAATCCAACATTTTTCTAGGAAAACTACTTCTTTAAAGTTAAAACTGTCATTTTCATTTAAATATAAAATATTTAAAATATTGCAGTTAAATTTCATAACATGGTATTATTGCGGTCCATTAATGCAAACAGCTTCATTGTTGAAGTTTGTTATATATCTACATCATATTGTACGTTATCTACGATAATAGTTTGACATAATACATCAATAACCTCGTAAATTTATCAGTATATTTTACTTAGATACATGAAAACGTATTTTTTATTAGAGATTTTGAACCTAAATTTTGAATACCTATTGTATGTGTTCTCAAATGTTTATTACTTAGATAAAATAATTACTTAAAATATATCACCTTCATTAGTTATATACAATAGTGATAATTATCACGTTTTCTACGATAACGATATTTTGTCACAATTCTTATGTGTCAAAATATTAGAGTCAAAGTGTCGTTGTCACAACATAAAAATATCTTCTTCCTTTTCTTCCTAAATCGTTTAATTTTGTTGAGCCAAAATTTGGCATTAAGCTACGATTGATAGATAATAATCATATTAATCACTAAGCAGCTTATCATAAAATCTTATTATTGAATCATATTAAATTAATATATATTTTATTTTTAATTTACAACTTAATCACAGTCAATTAATATGCTATTGATGCGATATAAGTATCGAATGTTGGTAAATTCATAACTACTATATTTGTTCTGCAATAAATTAATCACAAAGATATAGAAACGGTCCAATTCAATAAATTATTCACTTTGTGTGTAATCGTAATATTATTATTTTATTTATTGTTAATGAATGTATATCGTTACAAATGAACTGAGGGTGAGAGTAAACAAATTAAATTTCTTAGGACTTGGGACGCATCTTACAAAAGAGTTGATCTAATACTATACAGTGAGCTTTATTGGTTTCATCCATGAATACTCAAGGAGAATCATCTTCTACGTCTTTTAACTACTCTTATGATGTGTTTCTCAGTTTTAGAGGTGAAGATACTGGTAAAAACTTCACTGGTCATCTTTATTTCCGATTATGTCAGGTCGGAGTTAATACTTTCATAGATGATGAGGAATTGAGAAAAGGAGACGTCATTTCAAACAAACTTGACAAAGTAATTGAACAATCTAGGGTTGCTATTGTTGTTCTCTCCAAAAATTATGCTTCCTCTAGTTGGTGTCTTGATGAACTCGTTAAAATTCTCGATTGCATAGCGAAGTTAAAGCAGGTAGTTTTGCCTATTTTCTATGATGTTGATCCTTCTCAAGTGCGAAAGCAAACTGGGTCCTTTGGCAAAACACAAGGAACGATCAATTGGAGCTGAAAGAATGGAAAAGTGGAAAGCAGCACTCACTGAAGCTGCAAATTTATCTGGATGGGATTTGCGAAATATTGCTGATGGGTAAAACTTCTTAATTTAATTATAGAATTTTGAATTTAAGAATTTGACTAAGCTTATAAGTTGGTTAGTTTTGAAACATTGCAAAGTCTTTCAATATTTCTTAAAACTCAGTGCCAATCAAACTAAGGAAGTAGTAGTAAATCGATAATCTGGTAAAATAACAGCAATTAACCTGTTAAATGTAGTTAGAATTTACTAATAGCACAAAAACATCAATATGTATATATAAATTCTGTTCTCTAGCCTCGAGTCCCTCTTATCTGTTGGCTATTGATTTTGTTTTGTTCATCAAATATTTTCAAATATCAAAGTATGGTTTTGCTTTTTTACTTTTAACTTTTGTTGTTGCTATAAAATTGTAGGCACGAATCAAAATTTATTGATAGTATTATAAAACAAGTTCTTCAAGAGGTCAACCAGAGACCTCTAGATGTTGCTCATTACCCAATTGGATTAGATTATTCTATCCAACATATAGAGTTGTTATTGCAAAGTGGATGTGAGCATGAAGTTCGTATGGTTGGTATATGTGGTGTTGGTGGAATTGGAAAAACAACTCTGGCAAAAGCTATCTACAATCGAATATTTCAGCAGTTTGATAGTCCTTTCAGACGTTGGATCAAAAACTGAAGAATTGGGTCTAGTCAAACTTCAAAAGAAACTACTTAATCAAATCCTCAAAACTAAGGAATTTGAAGTTGATAGTGTGGCTGAAGGTGTTAATCTCATCAAAGCAAGACTTGGGTCTCAGAAGGTTCTAATTGTTCTTGATGACGTGGATCATAGAAGCCAATTAGAATCCTTAACAAGAGAAAGAAGTTGGTTTGACTCTGGTAGTGTAATAATTATTACAACCCGAGACGATCATTTGTTGTATGGCCTTACAACAAGTGAGATATACCAGGCCAAACTTTTAAATGACAACGAAGCTCAATAACTTTTTTCTCGTCATGCTTTCAACAGTTTTTCTCCACCACAAGAATATGATGAGCTGGCACAAGACATAATAAAATATTCAGGTGGGTTATCATTAGCTCTTGTGACATTAGGGTCACATTTGCAAGGGAGATCCATAGAAGAATGGAGACATGAGTTCAAAAAACTAAGAGCAATTCCTCATTGTGATATTCAAAAGATTCTCCAGATAAGCTTTGATGGACTTGATGACAATACTCAAAGTTTTTTCCTTGATATCACATGCGCCTTCCAAGGATGTTTTGAGGATGAAGTGACCAAAACATTAAATGTATGTGGTTTTTATTCTGAAAGTGCAATTTCGACCTTAATCCAAAAGAACTTGCTCCAAAGGGATTGCCGTTATTTGGTGATGCATGATCTAGTGCGGGATTGGGAAGAGAAATCGTTTGCTTGGAATCACCCCAAGACTCGGGAAAACAGAGTAGATTGTTCAACCCTCAAGAAGTCTGTGATGTTCTACAAGGAAAAAAAGTTAGTAAATACATGTAAAGCACTTTTAGTCAAGTGAAATCACAGGCATACCTCCAAACCAGCTAAAAAAGTATGATATTACTTTATAGATTTAATTAGGGAGAATGCATACGTATCCTCAGCCTATGCCCAAAATTCCTGAAACACACCTAACTTTTACTAAGGTCCTATTACCCCTCGAACTTATTTTATATATAATTTTCTACCCCTTTTCGGCCTACGTGGCACTATCTTGTGGGCCCAACGTGTGTTGATAATTTTGTCAAGGATAGTGCCACGTAGGTCGAAAAGGGGTAGAAAATAATATATAAAATAAGTTCAGGGGTAATAGGACCTTAGTAAAGGTTATGTGTGTCTTAGGGATTTGAGGCATAGGCTGGGGGTACTTATGCATTTTCCCATTTAATTAAATACATAATTTACCTAACCAGTTATCAAACACGATAAGAGTATTATTTATACAAATTTAATATGCGGATAATATACCTCCAAATCAATGGCTTATAAGTGACTCGTTAAAGTGAATTTTGACCAATTATTCCAAACCAAATGAGAGACGACTCTTGATCAATTATTTCAATCCACTTATCAATAATGTGAAAGAGATTTAAAGAAGAATGACTTTGAAATGCAAAAAAGAAATTAAAGCAGATAGTTATACCGACAATTAATAGTCCATAGTGAATTATTGGAGGTATGAAATTTTTTCTTAAAAATATATTTAAAGATAAAAATTACAAATTATTTTTTTAATGTTTCTAAACTGTACAAATAAAAATGATCATTGTTTTTAATAGTGTGAACAAGTAAAAATCTAAGAAGATAGTGAAAGTATATAGTACATCTATTAATATCATAACAAATAAAAGTGAACTTAGACATTTCTGTGAAATATCTTGGAAACTTCGCTTTCATCTCTGTCATGCTTCTTTGGGGCTTGTAAATGACTTGACCCATTATTAAATTTCCAGGAACAAATAATTACGTGTGTGTATATGTAGAAGCTGCTTCACTCATCTTTCTTTCATTATTAAAACAAAAAATTATCTAAAAATCCCTTAAATTTATGGTCATCAAATATGCATACACAGTTTGTTGTAGGAGAATCATCTTCTTCTTCCAACTTGTCTTATGATGTATTTCTCAGTTTCAGAGGCGAAGATACTCGCAAAACCTTCACCGGTCATCTTTACACCCAATTATGTCAAGTCGGAGTTCATACCTTCATAGATGATGAGGAATTAAGAAAGGGAGACGTCATTTCAAACAAACTTGAGAAAGCAATTGAACAATCAAGGGTTGCCATTGTTGTTTTCTCCAAAAATTATGCTTCGTCTAGTTGGTGTCTTGATGAACTTGTCAAAATTCTCGATTGCAGAGAGAGGTTAAATCAGGTAGTTTTGCCTATTTTCTATGATGTTGATCCTTCTCAAGTGCGAAAGCAAACTGGGTCCTTTGGTGAAGCTTTGGCAAAACATAAAGAACGATTGTTTGGAGCTGAAAGAGTGGAGAAGTGGAAAGTTGCACTAACTGAAGCTGCGAATTTATCTGGATGGGATTTGCAAAATATTGCTGATGGGTAAGACTTCTTAATTCAACTATAAGATTTTGATTTTAAGCGTTTGCCTAATCTTATAAGTTGGTTAATTATGGAAAATTTCAAAATATTTCTATAGTTTTTAAATTCCATGTCAAATCAAACTACATCACATGAATTGGGATTATGAGGGAGTAGTAGTAATGGACAATCTCCATTCTCTAACCTCAATTTCCCTATTGGCTATTGTCTGTTGGGTATGGATTTTGTTTTGTTCATCAAATATTTTCAAATATCAAAGTTTCGTTTTTTTAATTTTAACCTCTGTTATTGCTGAAAAACCGTAGGCATGAATCAAAATTTATTGAAAGTATTATAAAACAAGTTCTGCAAGAGGCCAACCAGACACCTCTAGATGTTGCTCATTATCCAATTGGATTAGATTCTCCTATCGAGCATATAGAGTTGTTACTGCAAAGTGGATGTGAGCATGAAGTTCGCATGGTTGGTATATGTGGCGTTGGTGGAATTGGAAAAACAACTCTAGCAAAAGCTATCTACAATCGAATATTTCAACAGTTTGGTGGTAGTTGCTTCCTTTCGGACATTAGATCAAAAGCTGAAGAATTGGGTCTTGTCAAGCTACAAGAAAAAGTACTTTGTCAAATTCTCAAAACTAAGGAGTTCGAAGTTGATAGTGTTGCTGAAGGTGTCAATCTAATCAAAGCAAGACTTGGGTCAAAGAAGGTTCTAATTGTTCTTGATGACGTGGATCATAGAAACCAATTAGAATCCTTAACAAGAGAAAGAAGTTGGTTTGGCTCTGGTAGTGTAATAATTATTACAACCCGAGACGAGCATTTGCTATATGGGCTTACAAAAAGTGAGATATACCGGGCCAAACTTTTAAATGACAATGAAGCTCAACAACTTTTTTCTTGTCATGCTTTTAACAGTCTTTCTCCACCACATGAATATGTTGAGCTGGGGGAAAACATAATTAAATATTCAGGTGGGCTACCATTAGCCCTTGTGACATTGGGGTCACATTTTCAAGGGAGATCCGTAGAAGAATGGAGAAACGAGTTCAAAAAACTAAGAACAATTCCTCATTTTGATATTCAAAGGATTCTCCAAATAAGCTTTGATGGACTTGATGATAATACTCAAGGTGTTTTCCTTGATATTGCATGCGCCTTCCATGGATGTGTTGAGGATGAAGTTACCAAAACATTAAACGCCTGTGGTTTTTATTGTGAAAGTGCAATTGCAACTCTAGTAAAAAGACACCTGCTCCAAAGGGATTGGCGTTGTTTGGTGATGCATGATCTTGTGCGGGATATGGGAAGAGAAATTGTTCGCATGGAATCACCTCGAGACTGTGGAAAACGGAGTAGATTGTTCAACCCTCAAGAAGTCCTTGATGTCCTACAAGGAAATAAAGTCAGTAAATTTCATTATCTTTATCTTGGTTATACTTTCTTTTCTCTTTTTTTTTTTCCATTTAATTTGATATACATTTGCTTATAATTTAGGTTGTCACCACAAGAACTCAATTCATTTGTGCTTAATTCTTCTCTGGCTGGTAAATTATCTCTAGTTGTTTGCCAACCACTCTTTCCTAATTTCTCGGACTTTTCATCTTACTAAACAACAGGGTTCCGAAAATGTAGAAGTATTGGTGATAAATCAACAGGCATTAAATGGTGTGAAGGTGAGCACAAAAGCATTTCAGAAAATGATAAAACTTAGGGTGCTTAAAATTGACGACTTACATATTAGTGGAGATTTTGAGCTATTGTCCAAGGAGCTCAAATGGTTTTCTTGGAAAAGATGTCCTTTAAAATGTGTACCATCAAATTTTCCAGCAGAGAAACTTGTAGTTCTTAATATGGAAGGGAGTAATTTCCAAGAATTTGGTTTGAATTTGCAGGTTCGTTACTCAATTCTGCAATTTCATGTGTACTTTTATATTGCAATTACGTGAAGGAAAATCTTAATTGAAATTATATTTTGTTTACTTTTAGTATTGTAAAAGTTTGAAGAAGCTGAATCTCTCTGGTTGCAAGCACCTTAGAAGTACTCCAAACTTCAAGGGTTCACGAAGTCTTGAGTCTGTGATGTTTCGAGATTGCTCAAGTCTTAAGAATATCCATCCATCAATAGGAAATTTGGATAGACTAATTGATCTGCAATTGAGTGGTTGCAAAAAGATTACGGATCTTCCAAGCAGCATATGCCAGCTAAAATCCCTTCAATTATTGTACATTAATTTCTGCTCATCTTTACAAACACTGCCAGTTGACATTGGAGATATGCAAAGCCTAACTCATCTTTGTGCATTGGGTACGGGTATAAAACAGTTGCCTGGATCTGTTGAAATGCTAAGAAATCTTAAAGAATTGCAAGTGGGAGATGGAACTTTAGAGGCCAAAAGGAGTTTTTCTCGAAGAAGAGTCCGCCACATAGAATCCTTATCTAGTTTTATTTCGATTTTAAGTTTTCGATACTGTGGTTTCACTGAGGCTGATATTCCTAGGGATATTGGGAGTTTATCCAACTTACATAATTTAGATTTGAGGGGCAACAGTTTCCTCTATCTACCCTTTGATTTTTCCAAGTTACCATTGTTGACATCCTTGTATTTGAATGATTGTGAGAATCTTCAATCACTCCCGTCACTATCAAATTTAGAGCACCTTACAATTCTTGGACTTAGGAATTGCCAAAAACTGGTCAAGATTAGAGGGTTGGACAACCTCCCTTCAATTTGGAAGATGGACATGGTGAATTGTACTTGTCTGCAGAATCCATTCAATGAAGGCTTCTTTAGTGCCCCTGCTCTATCATTTCCGTCTATAAAACATCAACTGTACGGGGTTAGTCCCTCTCCCTCTCTGATCTCTCTCTCGTATCACATTAATAATTAATGATCTAATTGTGTCTTAATTTGTCTGATGAAGCATCCGTTACAAATTAATCTCGAAAGCAATGAGATTCCAGATTGGTGCAGCAATAAAGTAACAGCTCCATCTATCTGTTTGACTATTCCCACAGTACATAATAACAACTTTTTAGGAATGGTTCTCTGGTTTGTTTGCCACTTTTGCAATGTACAGCTTCCACACTTTGTTGTTGTTACTGTTGCCCATATAAATCATTCAGCTCATCTGTTTAATTTGAATTTTGATGAACCTGACAATGAGGGAGAAGTATCATGTGTATATTACATCCCTTGCTCAAATGATACACTTTTTGAAGGCCTGGAGATCAAAGGCGGGGAACAGATAAGCGTAGAGGATGGCACTGGCAAAGGTACAGTAAAGAAGATAGGAGTACATCTGTTATATTTAGACCAACATGGCAATGTTACTTCTTTCCCGGCAAAAAAAGTAGTAGAAGAAAAGAAGACAAAAAGAAAAAGAAAAAGAAAAATGATGTTTGGTGGCAGTCGTGGACGAGTATTGGTGTTCCCCATTTCCAGGAAAACTTCAGCAAGGTATAAAAGAGCAAAGTTCTGATAGTTTTCCTTTGGATAAAGCTTGGGAATGAGTGATGACTGAATCAACTTTTTTCTATTTGTATACGGCTAGTTTCTTGTACTGCACTAAGCCTTAGTTAAAAGAATTGAATATGTATAGTGAATATAGTTCTCAAATTTTGTTTGTTTTATGTAATCAACTTTTTCCATTTGTATACTGCTAGTTTCTTACTCAATGGTCTTTCAAGATTTGCTTTACTAGCTTTCGCATAACACCTAATTATTTTCGGTCCTAACATTATGATCATAATTTTTAATTTCTACTCCCTTTTTTCCTGAAAAAATACTATAAGAAAATGAAGTTGGAGCAGAAGAAATTGTATAATAAATAATTTGGGACTTGCTCTCTTATACGTGGTGCTAGGGGATTGCCTGTTCTCATTCTGTGAAATGTGCACAATTTTTTGCAGTGATGGAACCATGCAATAACTCGAGAATTTTAAGTAGTTTAACTCAGTAATGTTGGTTCAAGTCAGTTGCTTCTGTATAAAATTTTGTTTTATTTATGTAATCAACTTTTTCCATTGTATACTGCTAGTTTTTTGAGCTGCACTAAAACTTAGTAAAAAGAGATGAATCTGTGTAGTGAATATACTTCTCATAAATGTTTGTGGTGATTTATGGTCATTATTTGCAAATTTCATATACTCCATCAATTTCTATTTACTTGTCAAATATTTTCTAATTTGATTTTCCTTTTTACTTCGTCATTTTTTTTACAAATGAAGGAAGAACAATTATTTTCTTCCTATTATACCTTAATTTATTAACATTGAATTAATGTCTTTGAAAAATGTAGTCAGTAAATATGTTTAAGATTTTATCAATTAATAGGATAAAATGATAAATTTACTATATCAATTATTGTTTTCTTAACAGGTGTGTCAAGTCAAAATTTAACAAGTAAAAAGGGATGAAAAGAGTATATACTTTGTGAATTGAGATTTATGTCAATGCTTTGACTAGTTCTTGAGATGTTGAATAATTCCAAATAATATTAATTTGATTTTCATGACCAAACACCTATTATCTTATTGATCTCAAGTACGTAAAATCTCTATAAAAGATAACCAAAGAATGTCTCTAAGTCAACTACTGGTCAGACTATTCAAAAAGAATAACTTATATTATAAGAAAATATTCAAAAAGGAGAAAAAAAAAAGTGAAGGAGAAGAAAGAGGAGGTAAATAGCGTGTATATTTATGATACGTTAAGTAAGCAATATTTTTGTTTATGTAATAAATTAATTGCAAAGAATTAATTAGGAATTTGGTTGAAAATAGAATTAGGTACTCTCTTCCTCTAATATTAGTTGATCATAATATTAAAAATAATTATTTCATAGTAGTATTTTCTATATTATCCTTGTAATTAATTCTTTTTAAAAGTGTTCATATTTCTTTATAAAATTCCAAAATATTTTTTGAATGGGTGAATTAATAAAATTATCTTCGTATTTATGATTTTTTAAGCACATTACAAAATGAAAAGTGATCGACTAATGGGACAGAGGAAATATTAGATTACTCACTCTGTGGTATCGTAATATTATCATTTTATTTATTGCTAATGAATATGTGTCATCATACTGGACAAATTAAAATGAACGAGCATCCCAATAGCAAATTAAATTTCTTACTTGGAATCAACAAGGATTGTGGTGCAGTAGAAAGTACTCCTTCATCCTTAATCAGACTCTCGGGTTCGAGTTTCCCTTGGTATAAAGTCCCTCTTTATAGGGAGCGTTTTAGCTCCAGTATAGAACTTTTCGGTGCAAATTGAAATTTAATCGGGTTCCAATGTGGTACGAACAAGTGGAAAATCAAATCAAATAAACAATTATAATTTTTTTTCTTATTTTTGAAGAATCTGACACAGATATAACAACATTTTCAAAGAATCCTAGTAAAATACCAAACTATGATAATCTTAATAAAGGCATAGTGGAACATCATGACATATTTGTTGTATTTTATTTTTAATAAAGAAGAAGAGGAAAAGTCAGAAGTTGTAAAATTTGTTGCAATACTATATTTGTTCTGCAATAAATTAATCACAGAGATATAGAAACGGTCCAATTCAATAAATTATTCACTTTGTGTGTAATCGTAATATTGTTATTTTCAGTTACCAAAAAATATAAAAAAAAATATTGTTATTTTATTTATTGTTAATGAATGTATATCGTTATGAATGAACCGAGGGTGAGAGTAAACAAATTAAATTTCTTAGGACTTGGGAGGTATCTTGCAAAAGAGTTGATCTAATACTATACAGTGAGCTTTCCTATGGGAGAATCATCATCATATTCTTCCCACTTGTTTTATGATGTATTTCTTAGTTTCAGAGGTGAAGATACCCGCAAAACCTTCACAGGTCATCTTTACACCCAATTATGTCAAGTCGGAGTTCATACCTTCATAGATGATGAGGAATTAAGAAAGGGAGACGTCATTTCAAACAAACTTGACAAAGCAATTGAACAATCAAGGGTTGCCATTGTTGTTTTCTCCAAAAATTATGCTTCGTCTAGTTGGTGTCTTGATGAACTTGTTAAAATTCTTGATTGCAAAGAGAGGTTAAAGCAGGTAGTTTTGCCTATTTTCTATGATGTTGATCCTTCTCAAGTGCGAAAGCAAACTGGGTCCTTTGGCAAAGCTTTGGTAAAACACAAGGAACGATCAATTGGAGCTGAAAGAATGGAAAAGTGGAAAGCAGCACTCACTGAAGCTGCAAATTTATCTGGATGGGATTTGCGAAATATTGCTGATGGGTAAAACTTTTTAATTTAACTATAGAATTTTGAATTTAAGAATTTGCTTAATCTTATAAGTTGGTTAGTTTTGAAACATTGCAAAGTCTTTCAATATTTCTTAAAACTCAGTGTCCAATCAAACTAAGGAAGTAGTAATAATCGATAATCTGATAAAATAACAGCAATTAACCTGTTAAATGAAGTTAGAATTTACTAATAACATAGAAATATCAATATATAAAAATAAAATACGTTCTCTAACCTCGAGTCCCTGTTATCTATTGGCTATTGATTTCGTTTTGTTCATCAAATATTTTCAAATATCACAGTGTTGTTTTACTTTTTTTACTTTTAACTTTTGTTGTTGCTTAAAATTGTAGGCATGAATCAAAATTTATTGGAAGTATTATAAAACAAGTTCTACAAGAGGTCAACCAGACACCTCTAGATGTTGCTCATTACCCAATTGGATTAGATTCTTCTATCCAACATATAGAGTTGTTATTGCAAAGTGGATGTGAGCATGAAGTTCGTATGATTGGTATATGTGGCGTTGGTGGAATTGGAAAAACAACTCTGGCAAAAGCTATCTACAATAGAATATTTCAGCAGTTTGATGGTAGTTGCTTCCTTTCAGACGTTAGATCAAAAACTGAAGAATTAGGTCTAGACAAACTTCAAAAGAAACTACTTAATCAAATCCTCAAAACCAAGGAATTTGAAGTTGATAGTGTTGCTGAAGGTGTTAATCTCATCAAAGCAAGACTTGGGTCTCAGAAGGTTCTAATTGTTCTTGATGACGTGGATCATAGAAGCCAATTAGAATCCTTAACAAGAGAAAGAAGTTGGTTTGGCTCTGGTAGTGTAATAATTATTACAACCCGAGACGAGCATTTGTTGTATGGGCTTACAACAAGTGAGATATACCAGGCCAAACTTTTAAATGACAACGAAGCTCAGCAACTTTTTTCCCGTCATGCTTTCAACAGTTTTTCTCCACCACAAGAATATGATGAGCTGGCACAAGACATAATAAAATATTCAGGTGGGTTACCATTAGCTCTTGTGACATTAGGGTCACATTTGCAAGGGAGATCCATAGAAGAATGGAGACACGAGTTCAAAAAACTAAGGGCAATTCCTCATTGTGATATTCAAAAGATTCTCCAGATAAGCTTTGATGGACTTGATGACAATACTCAGAGTGTTTTCCTTGATATCACATGCGCCTTCCATGGATGTTATGAGGATGACGTGACCAAAACATTAAATGCGTGTGGTTTTTATTCTGAAAGTGCAATTTCGACCTTAATCCAAAGGAACTTGCTCCAAAGGGATTGCCGTTATTTGGTGATGCATGATCTAGTGCGGGATATGGGAAGAGAAATCGTTCGCTTGGAATCACCTCGAGACTCGGGAAAACGGAGTAGATTGTTCAACCCTCAAGAAGTCCGTGATGTTCTACAAGGAAATAAAGTTAGTGAATTTGGATTATCTTTATTTGATATACATTTGCTTATAATTTATGTTGTCACCACAAAAACTCATTTCATTTGTGCTCAATACTTCTTTGGCTAGTAAATTATCTCTAGTTGTTTGCGAACCACTCTGTACTTGAAATGAGTCAAAAAAAAAATTATCAAATAAAATTCAGTTTTTTAATAATTATATAAATTGATTTGTTGAAAGATATTTCTTATTAAATATTTGGATATAATGTGTAAATTTATTTTCTTGGTAGATAATTTTTGTTCTCTTTGATTGACCTTAATTTGTATAAAACATTTCTCTCTCTTAATTTCTTATACTTAACATGGTCTTATGGTACTTAACATGGTCTTACAGGGTTCCGAAAATGTAGAAGTACTGGTGGTAGAACGATGGGCATTAAAGGGTGTGAAGCTGAGCACCAAAGCATTTCAGAAAATGATAAACCTTAGGGTGCTTAAAATCGACGACTTACATATTAGTGGAGATTTTGAGCTATTGTCCAAGGAGCTCAGATGGTTGTCTTGGAAAGGATGTCCTTTGAAATGTATACCATTAAATTTTCCAGCTGAAAAACTTGTAGTTCTGAATATGGAAGGGAGTGATGTCCAAGACTTTGGTTTGAATTTGCAGGTTCATTTCTCAATTCTGCAATTTCACGTGTACTGTTATATCGCAATTATGTCAAGGAAAATGTTCATTGAAATTATATTCTGTTTACTTTTTAGTGTTGTAGAAGTTTGAAGGAGCTAAATCTCTCAGATTGCAAGCGCCTCAGAAGTACTCCAAACTTCCGGGGTTCACAAAGTCTCAAGATTTTGTCTCTTCATAATTGCTCAAGTCTAAAGGAGATCCATCCATCAATAGGAAATTTGGAAAGACTAATTGATCTTCAATTGAGTGGTTGCAAAAAGATTACGGATCTTCCGAGCAGCATATGCCAGCTAAAATCCCTTGAATACTTGAGCATTAATGACTGCTTATCTTTACAAACACTGCCAGTTGATATTGGAGCTATGCAAAACCTAGTAATTCTTCATGCATGGGATACTGGTATAAAACAATTGCCTGTATCTGTTGAAATGCTAAGAAATCTTGAACATTTGCAAGTGGGAAGTCGAAATTTAGTGGCCAAAAGGAGTTTTTCTCGGAGAAGAAGAGTCCGCCGCATAGAATCCTTGCCAATTTTTATTTTTCATTTATGCCTTCCATATTTTGGTTTCTCCGAGGATGATATTCCTAGAGATATTGGAAGATTATCCAACTTACGTTTTTTAGATTTGAGGGGCAACAATTTCCTCTATCTACCCTTTGATTTTTCCAAGTTACCATTGTTGATATCCTTGTGTTTGATTGATTGTAAGAATCTTCAAACACTCCCATCACTATCAAATTTAGAGTACCTTGAAAATCTTTATCTTAGGAATTGCCAAAAACTGGTGAAGATTACAGGGTTGGACTACCTCCCGTCAATAAAGATGATCGACGTGATTAATTGTACTTCCCTGCAGAATCAATTCAATGAAGGCTTCTTTAGTGCCCATGCTCTATCAACTCCGTCTTTAAAATATCCAGATATTAAGGTTTAGTCTCTCTTCCTCTCTCTCATATCACATTAGTAATTAATGATCTAATTTTGTCTTAATTAATATGTCTGATGAAGCTGCAGTTAGAAATTTATGTCGAAAGCAATGAGATTCCAGATTGGTGCAACAATAAAGTAACAGCTCCATCTATCTGTTTGACTATGCCCACAGTACAGAATAATGAGTATAAGTTGTTAGGAATGGTTCTCTGGTTTGTTTCCCACTTTTGCAATGTAACCACCCGTCTTCAAGAGTTTGATGTTACTATTGACCAGTCTTCAATTTTTTTCTGGAGTTTTTATATACCTGACAGTCAGGGAGAAGTATCATGTGTATATTACTTATCTTTCTCAAATGGTAGACCTTTTAATGGCTTGAACATCATCAAAGGCGGGGAACAGATAAGAGTAATGGATGGCAGTGATGGAGCCGTAGTAAAGAAGATAGGAGTACATCTGTTATATTTAGATCAACATGGTAATGTTACTTCTTTCCCCGCAGTTGTGGATCATTCTTATACTCCCAAACCACAAAGATAGATGTTTGATTTGGGTTGATATAAATTTTTAAGCTGACAAAAAGTTGACAAGCAAACTACATATTGTAATAAATAGAATTATTACAAGTGCTTCGAGATTATTGCTGCTTGACGTAGTATTTGTACAAGATTTTATGTGAACATTCCCTGGCCAATTGAAACAAACACTGTTAGCAACATCTCATACTATATCAATCATGGAATTTTCAGTGAAACGTTGCCACTATAACAAAGTTTGACTGTACTTGTATAATGTTAAACCATCATCGTACGAGACATGCCACCCTTACCTACAAGGTGGAGCATTTTCATCAGACATGCTCAAATGAAACAAATACATACGGATATGATGATCAAAACTGAGTAGCCGCGAAAGAAATTAAGCGAATAGAAGCTAGAATGTCAAATGACTCACTAATAATGCATCAATTTCAGATAACTGAATTCCTTTGCTAAGGTAACTACTTACATAGCTTCAGAGTCCAGACCAAATCAGAACACAAGCAAGGGTAAATCAATGTCCAAATGTACTGTGGACTACCTCTGGAAACTCCCATTGTCACCAGTGGCGGACCCAGGATTTTCGTTCAGGGGTTCGAAAAATAAAAGTATAAACGTGTAAATAAGCCTAGAAATGGGAACCTTGAATTTTTTTGGGTTTAAAACCACACTTTTGGTACATTTTTTAAAGTTAAAAAAAATGAAAAACAGAACTGAAAATTAAAAAAAAAAAACTGAAACTGAAAAAGAAAAAATTAAAACGCATTTCACTAAGATTCGAACTAGTGACGCGCAACTTAATTTTTGGGGGACTTGCCACTGCGCCATTAGCTTCTCTTTGTTGTTTAGGGGGTTCAAAATATATATATCTACAGAAATACAAAAAATTTACTTTATATATACAGTGTAATTTTTTATCGAGGGGGTTCGGGTGAACCCCTGGAGACCACGTGGGTCCGCCCCTAATTGTCACAACCCAAGTATATAACACGTGTTTTCCACTTTGGCCCTACAGACCTAACGGATTTGTTCCTTGAGCTACGTCATGTTAGAGTCTACTAAGAACCCGTGTACCATGTGAACTTGCACTGCAACCTTTTAAAACACTTTACTTTCACTGAAGATGTCATGTGCAGTGCGTAGGAAGAAGGGAGGGGAGAAAATCAGGTGTCACACACCTCAAACCATGTTGTAGTCCCACATCGTTCCTGGGAAGGAACATGGAGTACTGCTTTTTATATGACTTTAATTTGGGCAATTTTCTCTACGTGAGTTAACTTTTTAGAGTTGAGTTGAATCCAAATGAAAATGACATGAATGAGTTAAACTTATAACATATAAGATATTTTAGGAATTTGCTTAAAAATAAAAAAGGTCAAATTCAAGATGCAACTACTATTAGAATTGACCTTTGGTGGGTAGAGTAATTTAGAATGTGAAACCATTCAATTAAAAAGAAAAAGAATTGAATGTTTTCATTTAATTTCCATCAACTTTCCTCCACAATAAGATTGCCTATCAAGAGTCCCACAAGTAATTTCCTAGAAGGATGAAATGTACTGTTATTAATTATTGGAATGCAAAAAGAAGAAGCATGTGGTTTTACTGTGTATGTCACACTGAATGGAAATATATGTAAAGCACTTTTAGTAAAGTGAAATCACAGGCATACCTCCAAACCAGCTAAAAAAATATGATATTACTTATATAGATTTAATTAAGTACATAATTTACCTACCAATTATCAAACATGATAAGAGTATTATTTATACAAATTTAATATGCGAATAATTTACCTCCAAATCAATGGCTTAGTGACTCGTTAAAGTGACTTTTGACCAATTATTCCAAACCAAATAAGAGACGACTCTTGATCAATTATTTCAATCCACTTATCAATAATGTGAAAGAGATTTAAAGAAGAATGACTTTGAAATGCCAAAAAGAAGTTCAAGCAGATAGTTATACCGACAATTAATAGTCCATAGTGAATTATTGGAGGTATGAAACTTTCTTCTTAAAAATATATTTAAAGATAAAAATTAAAAATTATTTTTTTAATATTTCTAAACTGTACAAATAAAATGATCATTATTTTTAATAGTGTGAATAAGTAAAAATCTACGAAGAGAGTGAAAGTAAATTGTAAATCTATTAATATCATGACAAACAAAAGTGAACAAGACATTTTTATGAAATATCTTGGAAACTTCCCTTTCATTTCTGTCAAGCTTCTTCTTTGGGGCTTGTAAATGACTTGACCCATTATTAATTTTCCAGGAACAAATAATTACCTGTGGGTATATGTAGAAGCTGCTTCACTCATCTTTCTTTCATTGTTAAAACAAAAAATTATCTAAAAATCCCTTAAATTTATGGTCATCAAATATGCATACACAGTTTGTTTGTTGTAGGAGAATCATCTTCTTCTTCCAACTTAATAAAAATTGGTCGAGTTGGGTTATGACTCCTTACCAACCCTTTTTCACTCATCCCACTTTGGTCCAAACAAATTTTGGTTGGCTTGGGTCTTCATCCTTTATTATCTTGATTTATTTTGACCCGTCTAAATTTAACTCAACTCGCTCAATTGCCACCCTTAATTTACCGGCAATTTGAGAGCGGTGATTAATAAAGGCATAGTGGAACATGGTGACATATATTTCTTGTATTTTATTTTTTAAAAAGTAGAGGAAAAGTCAGAAGTTGTAAAATTTTAAAGTCCAAGTTGCAATACTCTACTATATTTGTTCTGCAATAAATTAATCACAAAGATATAGAAACGGTCCAATTCAAGATGCAACTTGTATTAACATATGGTGGGGAATTAAATTATTCACTTTGTGTGTAATCGTAATATTGTTATATTAATGTGTATTGTTGTAGTGGACAAATTAAAATAAACGGAGTTGTGAGAGTAACAAATTAAATTCTTGGTCTTGGGAGGCATCTTGCAAAATAGTTGATCTAATACTATACAGTGAGCTTTCTTGGTTTTATCCATGAATACTCAAGGAGAATCATCATCATCTTCTTCCCACTTGTTTTATGATGTATTTCTTAGTTTCAGAGGTGAAGATACTCGCAAAAAATTCACTGGTCATCTTTACAACCAATTGTGTCAAGTCGGAGTTCATACATTCATAGATGATGAGGAATTGAGAAAGGGAGACGTCATTTCAAACAAACTTGACAAAGCAATTGAACAATCTAGGGTTGCCATTGTTGTTTTCTCAGAAAATTATGCTTCCTCTAGTTGGTGTCTTGATGAACTTGTTAAAATTCTCGATTGCAGAGAGAGGTTAAATCAGGTAGTTTTGCCTATTTTTTTTGATGTTGATCCTTCTCAAGTGCGAAAGCAAACTGGGCCCTTTGGCAAAGCTTTGGCAGACAAGGAACGATCAATTGGAGCTGAAAGAATGGAAAAGTGGAAAGCAGCACTCACTGAAGCTGCGAGTTTATCTGGATGGGATCTGCAAAACATGGCTGATGGGTAAGACTTCTTAATTCAACTATAGAATTTTGAATTTAAGCGTTTGCCTAAGCTTATAAGCTGGTTAATTTTGGAACATTGCAAAGTCTTCTATATTTCTTAAATTCCGTATCAAATCAAACTGCATCCAGAGAGCAGTATTAATGGACAATTTCTATTCTCTATCCTCGAGTTCCATGTTATCTGTTAGCTATCTATTTCCATTCCATCCAGGGAGAACTAGTTTTAACTTCTGTTATTGCTAAAAAATCTGTAGGCATGAATCAAAATTTATTGGAAGTATTATAAAACAAGTTCTGCAAGAGGCCAACCAGACACCTCTAGATGTTGCTCATTACCCAATTGGATTAGATTCTCCTATCGAGCATATAGAGTTGTTACTGCAAAGTGGATGTGAGCATGAAGTTCGCATGGTTGGTATATGTGGCGTTGGTGGAATTGGAAAAACAACTCTAGCAAAAGCTATCTACAATCGAATATTTCAACAGTTTGGTGGTAGTTGCTTCCTTTCGGACATTAGATCAAAAGCTGAAGAATTGGGTCTTGTCAAGCTACAAGAAAAAGTACTTTGTCAAATTCTCAAAACTAAGGAGTTCGAAGTTGATAGTGTTGCTGAAGGTGTCAATCTAATCAAAGCAAGACTTGGGTCAAAGAAGGTTCTAATTGTTCTTGATGATGTGGATCATAGAAGCCAATTAGAATCTTTAACAAGAGAAAGAAGTTGGTTTGGCTCTGGCAGTGTAATAATTATTACAACCCGAGACGAGCAATTGCTACATGGGCTTACAACAAATGAGATATACCGGGCCAAACTTTTAAATGAAAATGAAGCTCAACAACTTTTTTATCATCATGCTTTTAACAGTCTATCTCCATCACAAGAATATGTTGAGCTGGCACAAGACATTATAAAATATTCAGGTGGGCTACCATTAGCTCTTGTGACATTGGGGTCACATCTGCAAGGGAGATCCGTTAAAGAATGGAGAGATGAGTTCAAGAAACTAAAAGCAATTCCTCATTGTGATGTTCAAAAGATTCTCCAGATAAGCTTTGATGGACTTGATGATAATACTCAGAGTGTTTTCCTTGATATTGCATGCGCCTTCCTAGGTTTTATTGAGGATGAAGTTACTGATACATTAAATGCGTGTGGTTTTTATTCTGAAAGTGCTATTTCAACCTTAGTCCAAAGGAACTTGCTCCAAAAGGATGATTGGTCTAGTTTGGTGATGCATGATCTAGTGCGGGATATGGGAAGAGAAATTGTTCGCATGGAATCACCTCGAGACTGTGGAAAACGGAGTAGATTGTTCAACCCTCAAGAAGTCCTTGATGTCCTACAAGGAAATAAAGTCAGTAAATTTCATTATCTTTATCTTGGTTATACTTTCTTCTCTCTTTTTTTTCCATTTAATTTGATATACATTTGCTTATAATTTAGGTTGTCACCACAATAACTCAATTCATTTGTGCTTAATTCTTCTCTGGCTGGTAAATTATCTCTAGTTGTTTGCCAACCACTCTTTCCTAATTTCTCGGACTTTTCATCTTACTAAACAACAGGGTTCCGAAAATGTAGAAGTATTGGTGATAAATCAACAGGCATTAAATGGTGTGAAGCTGAGCACAAAAGCATTTCAGAAAATGATAAAACTTAGGGTGCTTAAAATTGACGACTTACATATTAGTGGAGATTTTGAACTATTGTCCAAGGAGCTCAGATGGTTGTCTTGGGAAGGATGTCCTTTAAAATGTATACCGTCAAATTTTCCATTTGGGAAACTTGTATTTCTGAATATGAAAGGGAGCGATATGCAAGAATTTGGTTTGAATTTGCAGGTTCGTACTGCTATTTCATGTGTACTGCTATATTGCAATTACATGAAGGAAAATCTTAATTAAAATTATATTTTGTTTACTTTTAGTATTGTAGAAGTTTGAAGAAGCTGGATCTCTCTGATTGCGAGCACCTCAGAAGTACTCCAAACTTCAAGGGTTCACGAAGTCTCGAGTATTTGATGTTTAAAGGTTGCTCAAGTCTTAAGAATATCCATCCATCAATTGGGAATTTGGAAAGGTTAATTAATCTTCAATTCGGTTATTGCAAAGCGATTATGGATCTTCCGAGCAGCATATGCCAGCTAAAATCCCTTGAATACTTGGACATTAATGACTGCTCATCTTTACAAACACTGCCAGTTGACATTGGAGATATGCAAAGCCTAACTCATCTTTGTGCATGGCGTACGGGTATAAGACAGTTGCCTGGATCTGTTGAAATGCTAAGAAATCTTAAAACATTGCAAGTGGGAGGTGGAATTTTAGAGGCCAAAAGGAGTTTTTCTCGAAGAAGAGTCCGCCGCATAGAATCCTTATCTAATTTTATTAGTGCTTTATGTCTTGAAAACTGTGGTTTCACTGAGGCTGATGTTCCTAGGGATATTGGGAGTTTATCCAACTTATATCATTTAGATTTGAGCGGCAACAATTTCCTCTATCTACCCTTTGATTTTTCCAAGTTACCATTGTTGGTGTCCTTGTATTTGAGTGATTGTAAGAATCTTCAAACTCTCCCGTCAATATCAAATTTAGAGAACCTTAAAATTCTTGAACTTGGGAATTGCCAAAAACTGGTCAAGATTACAGGGTTGGACAACCTCCCTTTAATAGAGTGGATCAACATGATTAATTGTACTCATCTGCAGAATCCATTCAATGAAGGCTTCTTTAGTGCCCCTGCTCTATCAATTTCGTCTAGAAAACATCAACTGTATGAGGTTAGTCCCTCTTCCTCTCTGATCTCTATCGTATCACATTTATAATTAATGATCTAATTGTGTCTCAATTTGTCTGATGAAGCCGTCAGTAAAAATTGTTCTCGAAAGCAATGAGATTCCAGATTGGTGCAGCAATAAAGTAACAGCTCCATATATTTGTTTGACTATGCCCACACTACATAAAGAGGAGTATAAGTTCTTAGGAATGGTTCTCTGGTATGTTTGGCTCTGTTGCAATGTACCCACCCATCCTCCACACTTTGTTGTTACTGTTGCCAATAAAAAGTTTTCAGATATTCTGTTTAGTTGGGATAATGTTATAGCTGACAGTCAGAGAGAAGTATCAGGTGTATATTACTTGCCTTGCTCAAATGTTACACTGTTTGAAGGCCTGGAGATCAAAGGCGGGGAACAGATAAGAGTAGAGGATCGCACTGGCGGAGCCGTAGTAAAGAAGATAGGAGTACATCTATTATATTTAGACCAACATGGCAATGTTACTTCTTTCCAGGCAAAAAAAGCAGTAGAAGAAAAGAAGACAAAAAGAAAAAGAAAAAGAAAAATAAAAATGATGTTTGGTGGCAGTCGTGGACGACTAATGGTGTTCCCCATTTCCAGAAAAACTTCAGCAAGGGATAATAGAGCAAAGTTCTGATAGTTTTCCTTTGGATAAACCTTGGGAATGAGTGATGACTGAATCAACTTTTTTTCCATTTGTATACTGCTAGATTCTTGAACTGCACTAAACCTTAGTTAAAAGAATTGAATATGTATAGTGAATATAGTTATCAAATTTTGTTTGATTTTTGTAATCAACTTTTTCCATTTGTATACTGCTAGTTTCTTACTCTGTGGTCTTTTGAGATTCGCTTTGCTAGCTTCTGCATTACACCTAATTATTTTCGGTCCTAACATTATGATCATAATATTTAATTTCTACTCCTTTTTTCCCTGAAAAAAATACTATAAGAAAATGAAGTTGGAGCAGAAGAAATTGTATAATAAATAATTTGGGACTTACTCTCTTATATGTGGTGCTAGGGATTGCCTGTTCTCATTCTGTGAAATGTGCACAATTTTTTGCAGTGATGGAACCATGCAATATCTCGGGAATTTCAAGTAGTTTAAGCAGACGTTTAATTAAATGCTATATTTGAAAAAAAAAATATATATTTGGAAGTTGAAGTTGTGTTTAGACATTGGTGGACATGTAGAAATTGCGACTGGAAACAACTCACTTAAAAAGCTGGGCCAAATTACGTTATCAAAATTATGTTAGGTTGAATATAACATAAAATTATAACGATTTGTTATGATTTGTGTATCGAATCTGAAATTATACTCACAAATATTACATATAATTTAATAATAGAACTACATCCGTACAAGTAAGGAACTAGTCACCATATGGATAGAGTTTCTCAGTCTTGCTGTTCTAGATTGTCACGCTTCTTGCTCCTTAAAAGTAACGGAAGATTATCGATAAGAGTTATGGCATGGAGTGGTAGGTACTTATTTATTTTTAATCAGAAATCTCGGGTTTTAATGTTTTTTGGGTACGACTGGAGTCGTCTTTGTTAGGAGCATTTTACCCCTGAATGTGGGACTTTTTAACACAAATTTGAATTTAGTCGAGTTTTAATGTGGATACCAAACACATGATGGAAAATCCGGAAAAACAAATGAAAAGAAAAGAAGTAAAGGAATATTGTTATTACTCCTCAAAGTTCAAAATTGTAATATCTAAATCCCTTTTAAATTTTACAAGCGGACTTTGAGAAAGTTGGTGTCTGTGTATGCTATTTTACTTCTATTTTATATAAGTAAAGAAGTTATTTCAATAGATATTTGCTTCCATTAAAGCATATTAAAATCGAATATAATAATGACGCAATTATGCTGAATATAATGGAGAAGAGTATTGTAACGATTAAATGCAAATGTATTTTTCCCAATTTAGGTTTTGTGCATAGAAAATTAAGGTCCTTCTCTTTGGTCAGCTATTTCAGTCCATTAGTGGAAAAGTTAACAAATATTAGTCAACAATTAAGGAGTAGTATCTATCTTTAATTTCTAGGACATGACGTTATTTAATTAAAATTCATTTTCACTTAATTTTTTTAAGTTAAACAATTCTTCATTTTTTTGGCAAAGTTTGTCAATAAATTAATTCTAGGATATCTTCGAATTCTTTGACTAATACTCTAGTCAACAAACTTAAAAACAAATATCCAATTTTCATTCAAGATACTTTTGTTAACAATCTTAAGACTATATATTCAAAGTAATTTTGATGTATGGCACAAAGTGAATCCACATAGAGATTAAATAAATACCTAATACATAAATGTGCTTTTTAATTTGACATTAGTTGATATTTAAGGCCTATTAACTTTGGACGTACATAAATAATTACTTAAATTTATATAAAATTGAATAAATAGATACATATATCATATACGACATCCTATATATTTAGCAATTATATAATAAAGAAGATTAAATTAAATCATTATTTGATGGCTTGATGCTTTGGGTGCCTTTTGAGTACTCTATGACAAATATTACTTAACAAATTTCAAATAAATATAGTAATCCAACATTTTTCTAGGAAAACTAATTCTTTAAAGTTAAAACTGTCGTTTTCATTTAAATATAAAATATTTAAAATATTGCAGTTAAATTTCATAACACGGTATTCTTGCTACTCTCTAGGTCCAATAATGCAAACAGCTTCATCGATAAAGTTTGTTATATATCAACATCATATTGTACGTTATCTACGATAATAATTTGCCATTATACATTCATAACCTCATAAATTTATCAGTATATTTTACTTAGATCTACATGAAAACGTATTTTTTGTTAGAGATTTCTGACTTAAATTTTGAATACCTATTATATGGGTTCTCAAACGCTTATTACTTAGATAAAATAATTACTTAAAATATATCAACTTTATTATCATATATATTAGCGATAATTATCACGTTTTCTATGATAACCATGTTTTGTCCCAATTCTTATGTGTCAAAATATTAGTCATAGTGTCGTTGTCACAACATAAAAATACCTTCTTCCTTTTCTTCCTAAATCGTTTAATTTTGTTGAGCCAAAATTTGGCATTGAAAGAGTGTTTGGATTGGCCTAAAAGTTGGTCAAACTCACTTTTAAGTCAATTTTTTATTTCTGAAAGTGTTTGACAAATATAAAAAATAACTTAAAATAAGTCAAAAATGACTTAAAATAAGTTGAGAAGTGTTTGACAAGGTCAAGAATGACTTAAAATAAGTTTAAAATGACTTAAAATATGTCAAAAACCAAAAATAGGTCTCTCCCTACTTTTATTTTTTGACTTAAAAGTCATTTCAGTTTGACTTTTTATTTTTGACTTAAAAGTTACTTTTTTTAAGTCAATCCAAACGGGCCATAAGCTACGACTAATAGATAATAATCACATTAATCACTAAGCTTATCATAAAATCTTATTACTGAATCATATTAAATTAATATATATTTTATTTTTAATTTACAACTTAAGCACAGTCAATTAATATGATTTTGATGTGATATAAATATCGAATGTTGGTAAATTATAACTACTTTATTTTCTTTTCTTTTATGATAAAAATCATACGTCAAAATCTTCTTTCTCTTTGATCCTTCGTGCGTTCCTTATCCTATCCTGCAAGATGAGCCTACAGGGTGTCAATCAACCGAACTAAAAAGGCCAAAACATTTTTAATCATGTATAAATGGGATGTTGCTAATTCAGTTTATTGAGGCAATTTTAGCTAATAAATAGATGAAACGAGGGTATAGTTGACCTTAAACCTATATTCAAGGACAGTTATGGACTTTTTTTTGTAAATAATATTAAATTGTTATTAATATAAAATGAGTTTTTTTAAAGCAAACTTTCCTTAAAATATATTACTTTTTTTCTCTATTTTTTATTTGTCTGCTATATTAAAAGTAGATATCCACTTGTACTTTGTACAGCATAAAAAAACCAAGAAATGATTTATTTTTATATTTATATCAATTATCTTTATTATTAAGTATTAATCATTTTTAGTTTTCGACATTTAAATAACTTATGATGATTAAGAGTGATATAGTAAAATAATTATTTTATTTGTTACTTTTAAAAAAAATAAAATGAGCTAAGTTAAACATGGACAAATTAAATAAACATGGACGATACTTTAAAGATAAGATATCATAATAAATAGTCAACTCAATTGTTTAATACTCTTCAAATACTACGATACATGAAAAATGTCTCGATAAACTATAAATGATTAAGATAATCACATCAATTAATCACTAACCTTATCATCATATTTATTAATTATTTGACACATATAGATAGCTTTATTTTTATGAGATACATTCTTGAGTTGTCAAGATATGGACAGAGAGGTCATCTGAAGATCTCCAATACTAAATATTAAAAAATATTCCAAATCAAATAAGTAGATCAAATTGTTTTAAAAAAAACAAGGTGAATATATTATTTAGAGTTGATGAATTTTAAAATTAAAATTAATTTTTTTTTATCAAACTCGTACTTCTTATGCTATCTTTGCCTATATATACTCTCCCTCAGTCCATCCTTCCTCATTATCTAACTAGGTATTATTTTAAAATATTATTGCTCTGGAATTAGATTTTTGTACAAATATCATGAGATATACATGTGTGATAAAAGAAATTGACATCTTATATTTATACCAATTCGATCTGACACATATTTTTACATATTCTTTTAACTTAATTATAATTGATATACATATTCTCACATTAATTTAAAATGTAATTATAATAAATGAGTACAATTTAATACAATATTGAGTGAGAATAAACTTTTACATCATGCAATGCGCTAAAGCGATGGCAAATGTAAGAACGTTTTGAATGACGAGAGTAAATACGAAAAATTAACTATTAATTGAATGATTATTTTATAATTTATCAAATATTGTATTATGACAAATCGATCTGTTAATATATCTTTAAAAAGTGTAAGAGAGAAAATTACAGTATCAAACATAGTATCAAATATCAAATGATATTTATAGACAATTTCTCAAATTATAATTTTAAAAATATATGACCTAACTCTGAAAAAAAAAAAAGGAATTTACACTAAGGTCCATCCAACACCTTTTCTTTTTTAGAAAAGAATATAAATGTAAAAAACTTTTAAGAAAATTATTATCTTGCTACAAAACTTATCTAAAGATATCAATATCCTGAATTTTTTAATCAATCCTTTGAAAATAAACATTATCCACTCGATATTCGTTTCACCTAGACAAGTACTCAATGTTTTTATCGAACCGAATTAAAATTTTGAGTTCATTGATCTTATAGTTATGAATAAATTATTTATATATATTATAATAAATTTTTAATGTAAATACAAAAGCCAAATATATAATTAATTTCTTAAATTTGTTAGGATATTCCATTTAAATCATGTTTTCAACTGAACACCACAACAATTTCTAATAAAATACTTTAATTAGATATTTTCTATTTAAATCTAGAAAGAAAGAAAATGCTTGTGTTTTTATTCATCTTCTTTAATTATATATATCAATTCAGCTAAAAAATGTCTCAAATTTACGACTTATTGAGATGAATGCATATGCTTAAGAAAATAACATATTTTATGGTATTAACTAAAGTATCTAATAAACTAATAAAAATATATGAAAAAGGTTCTATTTATATAATTGAAATGTGTTAATATTAGGAATTGAAGTGTTTAATTAAAAAAAATTAATGAAATATTCTAATTAATGCAAGTAATTCATTAAGCCAAATACAGTATGTATTTAGAATATTATTTAGTCTATATACAGACATAAACAAAATACTGCATGATAATACAGCCATGAACAGAGTAAACAAGTCTTTTGAGATTCTGATAATTCACACAAGGTGTTTGGTTACCATATATCTATATATATCCTTGTTACAAGCCAAAAGCTAAAAAAGGGTGTTTTTTTTAATAGTATTTTTAGTACTTTTTGCCTATTTCTGATCTGAAATTTCACATTTTCCGGCGAGAAAATGGCGACGGATATGGAGGTGCTGCAGAACGGGAAGGCGGCGGCGGCGGCGGTTAATGGGTGTTGCAAAAAAGGACCTGGTTATGCTTCTCCACTTGCAGCCATGGATGGTCCTAAAGAATCTTTAATTTATGTCACCTGCATATATACTGGTAAAGATTTCTCTTTTTTTGTGTAAGATTCTTGAAATTGAGGCTTTTTTGTTTGTTTGTGTTATGTTTGTGAAGTAAAATTAGTTGAAAAATGAAATCTTTGTCTCTGATTTTGCTCATCGAGTATGGTTTTTTCTTTGTCTGATTTATGTTTGTGAAGTAAAACTAGTAGAAAAATGAAATCTTTATCACTTGTTTTGCTCATCAAGTATGGTTTTTTCTTTGAATTTCTGCTTCTTCTGTCCTTTGGGGCCTTGGGGGGTGGGGAAGAGAGGAAGAAATAAATTTTGCTATGGAAATTCATTGTCAAAATTCTGTCTTTTGAGGGCCAAAGGGAAATCTTGAGTGTATCAAGTGGTTTTCTGATTCCCTGTGGATTGGGGGGGTGGGGTGGGGAAGAGATAAGCTTTGGTATGGAAATTTGTTGTAAAAATTTGATTGCTAAAAGATCTGTGTTTTGTGGGCCAAAAGGAAATCTTGAGTGTTATTATGGGATTTTATAAAAATAATGAAGTGTTTTTCAAGCCCCATTAAATTGTGGTTTACATAAAATCAGATAGAAAAAACATAAGTGAGGGGTAAAGTGTAGAACTGGTCAACTGGCATGTGTTTGTTTTATGGAATCTGAGGTTTTCAAGCTTAAATAAATATTTTTTGGCATCTTGTGAGTTTCATAATGTTTTGTTTAAATATTTTACCATGATCTTTGGCTGAAGATGTGTTGAAATGTTAATTCAGGTTTAGAAAGTTAACTTACTGAACAAAAATACAAATAGCAAGTAATGTAGCTGCTAATTTTGGATTTACTTGGATGTATAGTTAATATGGTCTGAGGCGGATGGAGCCTATATTCAATGGGTTCGACTGATATTCGTACTTTCAGTACAAAATATAGATGCGTATATGTGAAAAATTACAATCATTTCAATGAATATTACGTTATAAACCTATGATTTCAAAAGCACAATGAGTTCAATGCTGAAATTCCAACTGGATGAATCCGATCAAGTTTAAATCTTTGATCCGCCTCTAAATACGGTTGTTTTCTACAGGAATGGGAAGGGGGAAACCTGACTACCTGGCTACAGTAGATATAGATCCTAAGTCACCATCTTATTCAAAAGTGATCCATAGGCTGCCTATGCCTTATGAAGGTGATGAACTACATCATTCTGGATGGAATTCCTGCAGTTCTTGTTATGGAGATCCATCAGCTGCTCGACGATATCTCGTCCTGCCTTCACTAATGTAAGAATTATAGCTACTCCCCTATATTGTTCATGAGGGAAAAAAATACATCTTGATGACTATATGCAAGTATAGAACTTATATGATATTCAAGATTTTCGATAATTTAACTCTTGCAGATCAGGACGCATTTATGCAATTGACACACAAAAGGATCCAAAGGCTCCCAGTTTGTATAAAGTTGTTCAGCCAGATGATGTCATCAAAAAGACAGGATTAGCATTCCCGCACACTGCTCACTGCCTTGCCTCTGGTGAGATAATGTTGTCATGTCTCGGAGATAAAGATGGAAATGCTGAGGGGAATGGATTTCTTCTTCTCGATTCAGACTTTAACGTGAAAGGAAGGTACTGTATTGTTGTACTCTCTTGAGTCCTGAATTTTCCTCTGCTGGTTTTGTTTGTTTCCACTTGCCTTGGTCTCTCATGGATGGTTGCAAGAAAATTACAGAATCCCTGCATGTGATTGGGCAAGTCCTCTTTTGATTCCTTGTACCTCGATTATCACATTGTTTTGTTGTAGTTTATGTTCTGTTACTATTTGTTGTTTCTTTTACTTCCGTTACTTCTTTTTCTGGACTGCTTTGGACTGTTTTTTCTTGTGTCGAGGGTCTATCTGAAACAACCCCTCTACCTCTAAGGTAGGGGTGAGTCTGCCTACACTCTAGCCTCCCCAGACCACACTTTGTGGGACTACACTGGGTATGATGTTGTTGTTGTGATCGGGCAACTCCAAGGATTGTTTGCTATTCTATCCTAATTTCCGGTCCTCTTAACAGTTTATCAAGGAAAACTGAAGTTATGTAGTTGTAGTGAAACTAGACTATGCAAAGTGTCTAAACCAAGGCAGATTTTGACTCCTTTCTTATATTTTAGATGGGAGAAACCAGGACATAGTCCCCTCTTTGGCTATGACTTCTGGTACCAGCCTCGACATAACACCATGATCAGTTCCACCTGGGGAGCTCCATCTGCTTTCACCAAAGGTTTCAACCTGCAGGATGTTGCTGATGGGCATTATGGTCGACATTTGCATGTCTACACATGGCCTGGTGGTGAACTTCAACAGACATTGGATCTTGGGAACACTGGGCTCCTTCCTCTAGAGGTAATGAACCCCTTTTCCCCCTTTGTAACTTTGCGCCATGGTTTATCCTGCTGAATACATAAATATATTCATTTTCCTTCCGATATATAGGTAAGGTTCTTGCATAATCCATCTGAAGCAATTGGGTATGTGGGCTGTGCTTTGACCAGTAACATGGTGCGATTTTTCAAGAATCCAGATGGCTCGTGGGGACATGAGGTCAGTAATCGTTTACTATTTATTGGACCTTTCAATTAGCTGTTAGAATTATCGATCACCAAGTGGATTCCGGAACCAATGCAGGTAGCTATCTCAGTAAAACCAGTGAAAGTGCAGAACTGGATTCTTCCTGAAATGCCTGGTCTTATCACTGATTTTCTGATCTCTCTCGATGATCGTTTTCTATACCTGGCAAACTGGCTACATGGTGACATTCGACAGTACAATATCGAGGACCCTGCCAATCCTAAGTTAACTGGCCAAGTATTTGTTGGAGGAGTATTTCAAAAAGGGAACGCTGTACTCGCTGAGGCTGAAGATGGTTCGACATACCAAGTTGATGTCCCAGAAGTCCAGGTAATTAGAATTGAAAATAATGTCTCAATAATGTTTTGCTTTCAAGTTCATTACTAGTATAAAGAAAATATGAATACATTTTCACTAAAACAAGCTATATAAGATTTGATCGAATTATAATTCGCCAATAAGCATATAAATCATGCAAAATCTGTCTACTTTTGGAGTCAAATCTGTGGTTTGAAATCCAAAATATTGTTGATATTGTTAACTTAAGATAGTTTATGCCTACCCTTTTTTCGCGAAAGTTGTAGAAACGTGGACAAATCGATGTATAAATGACCTTTCGTGTTACTTCCAGGGACATCTGTTGAGAGGAGGGCCTCAGATGATACAATTGAGTCTAGATGGAAAACGTTTGTATGTTACAAACTCATTGTTCAGTACATGGGACCGTCAATTCTACCCCGAAATGGTAGAGAAAGGAGGTCACATGTTACAAATCAACGTTGACAGTGAGAAAGGTGGCCTTGCTATAAACCCAAGATTTTTCGTTGATTTCGGAGCTGAACCTGATGGTCCATCTTTGGCTCATGAAATGAGGTATCCAGGTGGTGACTGCACTTCTGATATTTGGATATGAGTGCCTAAAATCTCATAAAGAATAAAGTCTGGTGACTCTGGTCCCATGATATTGCCTTTGTTTATTGAACATCTTCTTCAAACTCCTTGTACCTTATAACTTCACATTTCAGTTTCTCCTTATCTTGATAGAGCTTTGTTTTGATTTCAGAATTTTTACTCAGGTTATCCCTTTTTTATATGAGCTCTTTGGTAAATAACGTCTTTTTTTATTTCTCATGCAACTTATGGACCTTTTAGACCATGGTTTACCGATCATTATTGAGCAAACCAAAAAACTTGTGAGAAAACGTTAGACTATGGTCATAAATTTGAAGTTTGTAAACGTAGATCATAGTCTTGTGTTTCCTGTTTTTCAGAAGGATTAAATTTTTCAAAGGTTATATTACACATAATTTTAAAATCGGAACAAAATGGCAGCCTAAAAAGGGGACTCTTGTGCAAGTCAATCAACTTTTTTATCATTTGAATCAGCTTATAGAAAATTTTAACTTTGTCTCTGATTTAATTTAACGTATCCTTAATATAACTTGTTACACTATTGAAAAGTTGAAAAGTTGCATATAGTATTTAAGGTTGGTGAAGAAAATCCTTACAAGATTGATTTTTGTCGCATGAAAAATGTAGCGTCGTAATGTGGACTATCCTAAAGTAGCAACCTAGATGTCTAAAGTCTCTTGAAGCTAACGTCTCAACAATAAAAATGGGACCACATTCGTCAAAAGGTGCAAATAGCAGATATTAAGGATAAAATGCGAGAAGATCGTTTGAGATAGTTGAACATGTTTTATGTTGACCTATAAATATATCGATTTGAAGGTGTGACATAAGTGAAGGTATAAAAAAAGTAGACAGAATAGTCTTAAAATTTACATGGAATGAAATGGTCTCAAAAGATGGGTAATTGCTTGATATCAATATAGACTTAGCTAAAAAGACAGTAATTGGAGATATATTTTAAACTCGCTCCCATTATTTAGGGATAGCAAATTGAAGATTCGTAAACTTATTTGGGACTGAGATGTAGTCTTTCTGGTAACCGCATTGATACCTTAATAAGTATGATAGTGCAGCCAACAAGATTTTCATACATAATAGGGCTCAAATCCAAAAGTTAAAAGTCGAGGAATTCTAACCATCCCGCCACAACTTAGCTCTTAACAAGGCATAGTTACTATTGTTGGCTAGACAATTCAATAGCTTAAGGATTTTTGTTTCCAGAAATATTTGAAGTTAATAGCAACTCATTAGTTTCCCTCTCTTAATTAAACCACTGGTTATGAATGCAGCACTTTCATTTTCTTCACCAACTCCAACGATGCGCAAGATTCCATTTCCCTACAGAAGGCAGAAAACTACATGCCCACATAATCAAGATTGGTTTATACAATTGTTCCTTAAAGCTTTGCAACAATATCATAGACATGTATGGGAAATGTGGCCTTCTTGATGATGCCTTTCAGCTGTTCGACGAAATGCCCCAAAGAGATTTAGCTTCATGGGCCTCTGTTTTTACTGCACACAACGAAGCTAATCAACCCCAGAAAACTCTTTCCCTTTTTCCCCACATGTTTTTAGATGGTCTTTGGCCTGACCATTTCGTTTTTGCTAGTGTTGTTAAGGCTTGTGCTAATTCGGGTGCGTTGAGAGTTGGTAAACAAGTGCATTGCCAGTTCTTGAAATCGGTGTTTTCGGTTGACGATGTTGTTAAGTCTTCGTTAGTTGATATGTATGCGAAATGTGGATTACCAGATAATGCAAAATTGGTTTTTGACTCGATTTTGGTTAAGAATTTGATTTGTTCGAGTGCAATGATATCGGGGTATGCTCGTTGTGGGAGGAAGAATGAAGCATTTGCGATACTAGGGAAGTTGCCAGAAAAGAATTTGCAATGTTGGACTGCTTTGATATCGGGGTTTGTGCAAAATGGGAACTTGATTGATGCCGTTGATGTATTTCTTGAAGTAAGAAGAGAAGGGGTTGATATGAGGGACCCGTTTATTCTTTCGAGTATAGTAGGAACTTGTGCTAGCTTAGCTGCACTGCAACTCGGGAAACAGATTCATCGATTAGTTTTAGGTCTCGGTTATGAATGTAGTTTGTTTGTTTGCAATGCCCTTGTGGATATGTATGCAAAATGTAGTGATATTGTTGAAGCAAAGAGGATATTTGATAGCATGTTGACAAGAGATGTTGTATCTTGGACCTCAATTATTGTCGGGATGGCACAGCATGGGCAAGCTATTGAAGCGTTGTCGTTATATGATGATATGATCTTGGCTGGCCTTAAGCCAAATGAAGTAACTTTTGTTGGATTAATCTATGCTTGTAGTCATGTTGGATTAGTAAACAAAGGTAAGAGTCTTTTTAAATCCATGATTGAGGATTATAAGTTAAGTCCTTCTCTGCAACATTATACGTGCTTGTTAGATCTGTTTAGTCGTTCAGGTCACCTTGAGGACGCTGAGAACCTTCTTAACACGATGCCATTTCAGCCTGATGAAGCTGTTTGGGCTGCTTTATTAAGTGCTTGTAAGCAGCATGGAAACACTGAAATGGGAGTCAGGGTCGCCAATCGCTTACTACTTCTCGGACCAAAAGATCCTTCAACTTGTATACTGCTGTCAAATACATATGCTGGTGCAGCTCTGTGGGACAATGTATCTAAGTTGAGGAAGCAGCTGGCAAATTTGGAAGTTAGGAAAGAACCTGGTTATAGTTCAATTGATTCAGGAAAAGAAACTACGACGTTCTATGCTGGAGAGGCATTGTATCCAATGAAGGACGCGATATTTTCCCTCCTAAAGGAATTTGATTCTGAGATGAGGAAGAGAGGTTATATTCCCGACACCACGTTCGTTTTGCATGATATGGAACAGCAAGAGAAGGAAAGACAACTCTTTTGGCACAGTGAGAGATTGGCTGTGGCTTATGGAATTCTGAGGACTGTTCCTGGATCAGTGATAAGGGTGGTGAAAAACCTTCGAATTTGTGGCGATTGTCACACTGTTATAAAGTTCATATCAAGAATTACAAACCGAAAAATTGTCATTAGAGATGCAAATAGATTCCATCACTTCAATGAGGGGACATGTTCATGTAATGACTTCTGGTGATTGTACCGTCAGCTGTTAGGTGTCTACACTCTATTGACATCGATCCTTGGACACAGAGGCGGAGCCAGAATTTAAAACTTATGAGTTCTAGAATAGAGTCTTCAAGATTGAATCTGATTTTTTTCAGGAAACAAAATGTTACATGCTTATTGAATAAGTTTGTAGTACAAAAGTAGTTAATGTGCCTTCATTTACAACTTTATGTCCTCATAAATATATGTCAAGTTCTATCAGATCTAATCAATTTCAATCACTATATTATCACCAGTTCGCCGGTAGCTATTCAGATCTTGCATCTTTCATAACTAAAAAAATGAGGAATCATTTGTACAAGTTGTCAATTTGCTTTTTGTAAAAAGCTGCAACTGTGTCTCTCTTGATTTTCATAGTTGGTGTTAGCAAGCCACTATCAATCTGCAGTAAATAAAAAGGTCTAAGCTACAGAAATCATCTGACATTAAACTCGAATAAAATATGGCCAAAAAGGTATCGCTTGTATGACACTCATACAAGTAACAACAATGATCAATACGACTACGTTCCACAAGACTCTGGAGGATTATTCCTTCATGTTGATGAAACAGAGGTCATTGGTTTCGATTATGAAATGCTTTCATTTGATTTGACAAATATGTGGATAGGAGAACACCATGATTTGCAACCGCGACATGAATGGATTGTTAACAAAAAGAAAAGTAAAGCAGACTTAACTTAAGCGTGGAGATACTATTGATACCCAGTAAAGGAAAAAAAAAAGCAGTCTTAAGCATCAAGATATCATATATACTGTCTTTCTTTTGTATTTAAGGAAAAGCACCTTCTTAGGTCCTTTTACTGTATCCATTTAATCAATTATAGATAGGAGACTGGTTTGTCGACTAAAAGCAAATAGTGGAATAACATTCTTTTCTGTAAAGGTATCTCTGCCCTTATAACTTCAGATTAGAAGTTTTTCAAGCTACTGAAAAAGAAAGGAGAAAAAAAATGGCTGAAATTCTTCTTACAGCAATCATCAATAAATCCATAGAAATAGCTGGAAATCTACTCTTTCAAGAAGGGAGCCGCTTGAATTGGTTGAAAGAGGACATTAATTGGCTTCAGAGAGAAATGAGACACATTCGATCATACATAGACGACGCAAAGGACAAGGCAATTGGAGGCAATTCAAGGGTGAAAAACTTGATAAAAGATATTCAAGAACTGGCAGGTGATGTGGAGGATCTCTTAGATGACTTCCTTCCGAAAATTCAACAATCCAACAGCGCAATTTGTCGGCTTAAGACTGCTTGCATCCCTTCTCATGCTTCTTTTGCCGATGAGTTTGCTATCGAGATTGAGAAGATAAAGAAAAGGGTTGCTGACATTGACCGTGTAAGGACAACTTACAACATCATGGATACAAGTAACAACAATAATGATGATTGCATTCCATTGGACCAAAGAAGATTATTTCTTCATGCTGATGAAACAGAGGTCATTGGTTTGGATGATGACTTCAATATGCTAAAAGCCAAATTACTTGATCATGATTTGCCTTATGGAGTTGTTTCAATAGTTGGCATGCCCGGTCTAGGAAAAACAACTCTTGCCAAGAAACTTTATAGGCATGTCCGTGATCAATTTGAGTGTTCGGGACTGGTCTATGTTTCACAACAGCCAAGGGCGGGAGAAATCTTACATGACATAGCCAAACAAGTTGGACTGGCGGAAGAAGAAAGGAAAGAAAACTTGGAGAACAACCTACGATCACTCTTGAAAATAAAAAGGTATGTTATTCTCTTAGATGACATTTGGGATGTTGAAATTTGGGATGATCTAAAACTTGTCCTTCCTGAATGTGATTCAAAAATTGGCAGTAGGATAATTATAACCTCTCGAAATAGTAATGTAGGCAGATACATAGGAGGGGATTTCTCAATCCACGTGTTGCAACCTTTAGATTCAGAGTACAGCTTTCAACTCTTTAGCAAGAAAATCTTTCATTTTGATAATAATAATAATTGGGCCAATGCTTCACCTGACTTGGTAAATATTGGTAGAAGTATAGTTAAGAGATGTGGAGGTATACCACTAGCCATTGTAGTGACTGCAGGCATGTTAAGAGCAAGAGAAAGAACAGAACATGCATGGAACAGGTTACTTGAGAGTATGGGCCATAAAATTCAAGATGGATGTGCTAAGGTATTGGCTCTGAGTTACAATGATTTGTCCATTGCATTAAGGCCATGTTTCTTGTACTTTGGTCTTTACCCTGAGGATCATGAAATTCGTGCTTTTGATTTGACAAATATGTGGATTGCTGAGAAGCTGATAGTTGTAAATAGTGGCAATGGGCGAGAGGCTGAAAGTTTGGCGGAGGATGTCCTAAATGATTTGGTTTCTAGAAACTTGATTCAAGTAGCCAAAAGGACATATGATGGAAGAATTTCAAGTTGCCGCATACATGACTTGTTACATACTTTGTGTGTGGACTTGGCTGAGGAAAGTAACTTCTTTCACACCGAGCACAATGCATTTGGTGATCCCGGCAATGTTGCTAGGGTGCGAAGGATTACATTCTACTCTGATAATAATGCCATGAATGAGTTCTTCCGTTCAAATCCTAAGCCTACAAAGCTTCGTGCACTTTTCTGTTTCATAAATGACCGTTGCCTATTTTCTCATATGGCTCATCTTAATTTCAAATTATTGCAAGTGTTGGTTGTAGTCATCTCTGCTGGTGATTTACTGAGTATGAGATTCCCAAACACGTTTGAGAAGACGAGTTGCTTACGCTATCTGCGATTGGAGGGGAATATTGATGGGAAACTGCCAAATTGTATGGTGAAGCTCAAACATCTAGAGACCCTAGATATTGGTAAAAGCTTCTTTGTTAAACTTCCTACTGGTGTTTGGAAGTCTACACAATTGAGACATCTTCGTTCTATAGGTTATAATCTAGCACCTTACAATTACTTTTGTATAAACCCATTTTTTCCAAACGTGTACTCATTGCCTCGTAATAATCTACAAACTTTGAAGTGGATGGATGATTTTTTTTTTGAACCAAGATTATTGCACCAATTGATCAATTTAAGAAAACTGGGTATAAAAGGAGTATCTGATTCTACAGTTAAGATATTGTCAGCATTGAGCCCGGTGCCAACAACTTTGGAGGTTCTAAAGCTCAGCTCATTTTCAGTGAATTGAGAGAGCAAATAAACTTGTCGTCGTATCCAAATATTGTTAAGTTGCATGTGAACGGAAGCATGCCCCTGAACTGTGAAGCATTCCCTCCAAATCTTGTCAAGCTTACTCTTATGAGGTTGATGGTAGACGGTCATGTAGTGGCAGTGCTTAAGAAATTGCCCAAATTAAGGATACTTAAAATGTATCTGTGCAACCATATGGAAGAAAAAATGGATCTCTCTGGTGATGGTGATAACTTTCCGCAACTTGAAGTTTTGCATATTAAGTATGCACGTGGCTTGTCTGAAGTAAGTTGCAGGGATGATATGAGTATGCCTAAATTGAAAAAGCTATTTTTACTTATACATACCACTTCCGGCGTTAGGCTCTCGGAACGTCTTGCAAAGCTGAGAGTATGAAAATCCCAGTGTGTCAACAGGTTAATTATTTTCTTTTAATATCTCTGAATAAGCTCATTTTTTATTAATTAATTCATCAACTTAATATTTTATGTCTAATAAATTGCAGATGCTTTTGAGAATGATTAAGTCTTTGCTGGAGAGCATCTTCTGATGCCTGTTTGTATTTGAAATAAATAAATTAAATGTTTGATTGCTTCATGAAGTTGATGTATTTGTGGCTTGTGATTTATAAAAGATTTATTTATTGTCTTATGTATATTTACTTTGGAATTAGTAGCTTTAGTTTATTTTCTTCTTCAAGAATCAAAGTTTACAATAAGTTATGGCTTTGCATCGATCGATTCGGGTCAATTTTATGTATTGTCATTTCATTTTATCGGTTTTTGGTTATGGTTTGTCTGTCAATTGGTGATGGTGATGGTGATAGCTTTCCGCAACTTGAAGTTTTGCATATTCGTGAACCAGATGGGTTGTCTGAAGTAACGTGCAAGGATGATGTGAGTATGCCTAAATTGAAAAAGCTATTACTTATAATTGATTCCAACGTTAGGCTCTCGGTCTCAGAACGTCTTGCAAAGCTGAGAATATCAATGTGTCAACAGGTTAATTATTTACTTTTAATATCTCAAAATAAGCTAATTTTTTATTATTTAATTGATGAACTAAATAGTTTTTGTCTAATAAATTGCAGATGCAGTCTTTGGTGGAGAGCATCTTCTGATGCCTGTTTGTATTTGTAATAAATAAATTAAATGCTTGATTGCTTTTTCAAGTTGATATATTTGTCGCTTGTGATTTGTAAAACATATCTATTTTGTTGTGTTATGTATATTTACCTTTGGAATTAGCAGTAGTTTTATTTTCTTCTGTTCTTCAAGAATATAAATTACCTATCATAGCAAGTATCATATCATAGGATTGGACGCTACCACAAAATGACTTTTTGTTTGTTAAAGAATTTTGTATTTTATTCTACAAAGTTTAGTTTCCCAATATAATTATTTAAGTATTCATATTTGTGACAATTAATATGTTTAATATGAGAAATAGATTAAAGTACTTTTTTTAAAAAGCGAATGTATATATTTTTCTTCGTTATCACATGAAGTGCAAGTTATTGAATCTGATATTCTCAGGAAACAAAATGCTACATGCTTATTGAACTATGTGCCTTCATTTACAACTTTATGTCCTCATAAATATATGTCAAGTTCTATCAGATCTAATCAATTTCAATCACTATATTATCACTGCAATCTCAGGTTTCTTCATGGAAATATAATCTGAAAAGCCAACTCGCCGGTAGCTATTCAGATCTTGCATCTTTTATAGCTAAAAAATGAGGAATCATATGTACAAGTTGTCAATTTGCTCTTTGTAAAGAGCTGCAACTCTGTCTCTCTTGATTTTCATAGTTGGTGTTAGCAAGCCACTATCAATCTGCAGTAAATAAAAAGGTCTAAGCTACAGAAATCAACTGACATTAAACTCGAATCAAATATGGCCAAAGAGGTATCGCGATAAATGGTACCGTGAAAGGTTGATCAACAACAAGGATAGGTCCAACTTGAAACGAGCACCCCGAAGTCCTGCATTTGTTAAATAAGAGAGGAGATGGTTTTTATTCCAATGGAATTGAAAACAAAATATCAGGAAATTTCCATTTGCGAGGTAAAGAAATTTCCTGATATACAAGTGAATTGGTCAATGTAGAAGGTGTGAGTACGTCCTTACCATTTTCGTAACTCATCGTGTAATAGGCCAACAGTTTTTTCTTTGCTAACTTCAGTGGTTTCAGAATCCACAACAGCTGATCTTTTAGCTGCTAACAGAACCTCTTCCTTGTTTGGTACAATTATAGCTCCAAGACGCCGTTGATCCTACATGTTATTGATGTCAAACTTATGAAACGTGAGAGAACATCTTAATTACGCGCTCAATAATAACAACTCACCTGGCCAATGACAACAATCTGCTGGATCAGACTACTTCCCATAGCAGCTTCTTCAATCTCTGATGGTTCAACATTCTCACCTAGTTTTTCCACACAAGGTAAATACATATAATAAAGTTCAAAGCTGTGGATTGCAAAATTACTCAATAGAATGAAACCCGTCTCTTTGCAGTTTACCAATAGAATGTCATCTTTGAATAACAATCCACACAATTACTGACTGATCACCAGAACAACGACAAACTTAATGTTACTAGAGTAGTCCAAGAGCAAACACACTAGAAGTAATTATAGCTTACCAGTTGAAAGGACTATGGTATCCTTTGCACGGCCTTCAAGGACTATTACACCCCCACAATTACGACTTCTCCCTATAGAGTGATCAGGCACAATCCACCCAAGATCACCAGTGTTCAGCCATCCATCCTCATCAATAGCTTGTTTTGTTGCCACTGGATTCTAAAGAAAATTTACAAGATATTGATGGTTAATTAACACTGCAAGTAGAATTATGTTCCGGAATAACACATACAGCACAAAATGACTGCCAATGAAGGCAAAACATACTTTTGATGTCTTTTATTATGACCAACACGTAAAATAGCAACTCTTTTCCAAGTATTACTGAAGAAAATTAATACTCCCCCTGTTTCAACTGATTCATGCACTTACCAAACATTTATTAAAATATCCATGTAATATTATACTGTATGTAACTAACATCATGCGTAAATGCATTTAGGTTGTTATGTCAGAGAGAAAGGTGCTGCCTCCTCAAAAGGGGAAAAACAGCCTAGGTATTGTCAGAAACCATATAAAGTTCAGAGAAATAATTCAAATAAAATGAAGCAGTGTCACCATAAAATAAAATGTAAAGAAAAGTAATGATGCCTCGTCATAGATGTTCGAGGGAAGACAACAACATACCCAATGTAATCCCACAAGTGGGGTTTGGGGAGGGTAGGATGTACGCAAACCTTACTCCTACCTTTGTGGGGTAGAGAGGTTGTTTCTGATAGACCCTCGGCGTCCAAGGGAAGACAAAGAATATATAATTTCGGATCAAGCTATTGCATTGCATCGCACTAACGGGTCTAACTAAGAGGAACTATAGAACTCATTAAACAAAAAAATATGCACTAACCTTATAGTAGCCTTTCATTATTAGTGGCCCTCTAGCTTTGACTGTGCCTTTTGAGCCGGGAGGAAGGACTTCATCTGTTTCAGAATTTACGACTTTTACCTCTACATGCCGAATGGGACGACCAATTGATCCAAGCACCTTCAGAGATCAACAAGGACTTTGTTATATGATACCACATTCTGAAGTATGCACAGTTAAAGCAAAGTAATGATAGAAACTAGCCTACGAATATGTAAAATACAAATTGCATTTTTGTGTGTTGAGAAGCAACAAATGTGCCATTATGAAACAATTTCACATGATGGTTGTGGTGTTATGACATCTTCAATGGATACAACTCAATGGTACTGCTCTGCACCAATGTCATATAAGGCATCCCTATAAGAAACATCATTGTCGAAGAAGTAGAATTATTTTGGTTCCATATCTATAAGATACAATACTCACGTTACACGTAAGACTCCGTGCAGCAATCACAGGAGCTGACTCTGTCAAGCCATATCCATTCTGAATCTTTATGTCAATTGCCTACGAATTACCAAAATGTATGTAAGGAAAGATCACCAATCCAATTGCCTACTTACAATAGTTAAGACTACAGGAACTACTAACCTCAAAGAATTTGTCTACATGGGAAGAAAGACTACCGCCCCCGCTTATGCCAGCCTGTAATGTATAGGTAATCAATTAGTGTCTTCACAATCCAGCGGACCTATGTCACGTTTGCCTTACAGAATATAAGTATAACAAAACAGTATCATGGTGTTTATGGAAAATAATAGAATGTCGTTGTTAACAATGTGTGAAAAGATTTAAGCTTACAAGCATGCATTTGGGCAAACAACAGCATGAGTACATGTAAGCTACTACTGCAACCTTTTCAAAATATTTCCGCTCACATTGGCGTGAGAAAAGCATTCACCTCTCACATGAGGAAACGTAGTGCAACCATGAGAGCAAATTGACAAGACACCAACAATGTTTGAGCAAAGCACCGAGGAAGATGACTTCCAGTCACTTTCCTAATTTGATGCTAATGTTTAAGTGCTGTATTGTTTTTTATTTTTTAGGCCAGGCCACTTTTGGGCCTGGTCTTGTACATAACCCATTTTAATAAAGGGCTTAATGCCCAACTTTTATTTTAAAAAAAATAAAAAATCTTATTTTACTTTCTTTTGTTTAAAAACTTACTTTTTTTTCTTTTGATGTTCTGAGATAGTGTTAAACTCTTTAATTTTCTTGGGTTACACCCTTACTGCATCAGAAATTTCTTATTTCGGGGATACGTAGTGTACCAAAATGTCACAAGTTTAACAATGACACTTCCAACCTCAAAAGAGTTGCCTAAATCACTCAACTGACGAGTGTCACCACCATTATAAGGCCTACAACACAGGCATTTGTTTTGCTAGTTCATTAAGTCCTAAACTTCAAAGATGCACAGGTAAGGAACATCACAAGTCACTAGGAGTTGCATATCAAACCTTTGAAATACCAATGCCTGAGTGTATTTTACTGTAAACAATTTTCTTGGCCAGCATATGTAATGGCAATAGTATAGCAGCAATAGTTCGAGCCCACAACCAGTCAAGCAATGATACAATATGTGAAGGTTGCTTCGTGTCCTTCGTTAAACATTTCCCCTGCATCACAGACCATGATGGAAAAGAGTAAATCATGATTAAATCAATGTGCTCACTTGGGCGATAGATTATAATTATAACCAGAAGTAAATCAAAAAATCACTCTCAAAACAAATTGAATGACATACTTTCGTAGTAAGAGATCCTATTTAACTGCAAACATAAACAAACGCACAAATAGTGCAACAGAATCCCTAATAAAAATAATAACAACACAAGCAACAAAAATAAAATATGAAAGAAAAATGAAATATGCAAGAAACGAAACGGCGCAAGCTATCAATCCATTTTCTATACCCATTACATGTGCAGATCATAGCATCTTAAGTTCAAGAGTTCAATCTTCGGCATCCATTTTAACAAGTAACAGTTTAAAAGTCCCACTATACGTGTGAGGCAGAAATGCAGTTGGAGAAGAACAGGTATTATATGTGACCTTCCTTAACTAAGTGGTACAGCCTGGGGCAATTGTTGAGAGGTTGAGGGATTGACATAAATTCAGATAGTCATGATCACAAATCTGTTTATAATTGCTAATCACCCTACGACAAAGCTCATACACTCAAGATGCTTCAGTATTAAAGTTCTATATTTTGGTTCCAAATATTGCACCGTATTATACAATCTGAAGAGTAACTATTACTACAAAATGATAAATTTAAGAGTCCATGCCCACATACATCTAAGAACTCATTTTGTGAAAAGATGATAAGAATTTAGAAGCAGTGTTCTGAAAACAGATACTAATACAACTATTATAAAGTTGAGTATTCCTGAACAAAACTGTGCTTATTCACTATGATAATGGTGCATATAAGCTGAAAACTTAGTACAATAATATCAGGGATTAACCTCGTAAATCCTTTTCGCCTCCATGAAAGCCATACTGATCCTTAAAAATAATTGGGCAATGAGTTTACGAGCAGCAGAGTTTGAATTGATCTGCTTTAGAATTCCACTGTAAAGTTCATAATCGATTATTATCTAATAATATAGAATAACAAAAAAAAGGATATCTCAAGAAATGTTATTAAGCACAAATTTTTCAAACAATTTAAGCAACAAAAAAAAATCAAAGGTATGAGAAGCTACGGATTATACCTGTATAACGTCTCATACACTAGAGGAACACTTATCAGGTAATGTGGCTGATAACGCCGCAAATCTTCCTACAACAGTAAGAAGGTTGCTGAGGTAGTGGTAACAAAGATTAATAATCGAAGTATAAATATATTTTAAGAAGGGAAAATACTGGGGCAGAGATCAGATCAATGTTTTAGACTCTTTCAAAACATGAGGGCAAAAAAGGGGCACAAATTGACTAAATAAGAAACCAATACAAAATGCACACCTTCAAATTCTTTACGGTTGTGTACACTTGCTCCGTTCCATATGTAAATATGAAATACTCGCAAGCACGTTCATATGCATGCCAAGGCGGAAGCATGCTTAAAAATCTGTCCCCAGGTACAGCAGGCACAATCTCCCACAAATTCATAATCTAACAAAGAGAACAAAGGGGGTCAACAACTTTACTTACTCAATAACTAGCAATACAACATGCTTATTGACACCACAGATACCTTTGGAAGTTACAATGATGCTAAAAAATGGAAAACCGGACAAACAAAAGATAAATAAGAAATACCAGAAACAGCAGAAACAATATTTTCTATGTAGAATGATAATATAACTATTTTTTGGTTTTAGTATTCACGCTGCTTTTGTGATGATTAGTTCCTACTGTACAACAATTCTTTCTGGCAGTGGCGAATTTAGGTGCAAAAAATAGGGCACCCGAACCCGTGGTCTCCTCGTAAAATTAGATATTTTATGTATATATTTTCTAACATTTGTATATTATTATATTCTTGCACCTGTACTATAAAAAGTCTAGTTGGTCCACGTGGTTAAATGTTGAGCTTTTGACTTTGAGGACTGAGAATCAATTCCCACTTAATACATTTTTCTTGGTGCACCCATATTCGAAATATCCTAGATTCGCCTCTGCTTTCTGGTGACGTGTTAGTGACATTGTAACTATTATGTGACGTTTTCCTGGTACCACGCCTCTTTACAGTGATCGCTCTGGTAGAACCACGACTCTTTTTTGATCATTCTCGTGACAACTTTTTTTGGTTACTCTAAGTTGTCAATTCAAGAAATGCTAATGATGTCCTAAAGATTTGTGCAATGTTACCTCTCACATTTATGAATTAAGGATCCATTTATATGCCACAAGAAGCACCTCCTTTCGCTACATAATTACCATCAACTTGAAAGAGAAATGAATTTCATATTTTTCTTTTGGTGACTTTTCATTGTTCTAGCAACATTAAGACAATAAGCTCACTACTCAAGTATTAGTTTAGCGTTTCTTGTATCTGAAATAAGTAAACTCATGACGTTTCACCAACTTGAATTTGAGAACCTCTGAAAGTTAAGAAAATTGTTAAATATCAGGTGAATATCCTCGATGATAATGTCATAGCTAAGAATTCAAAAAATTAGGGTTATTTCTTTAAAAAACTCTATAAGGAGCCAGCTTAGTAGTTAACCTACAATTCAGCAAGAGTTTTTTTTCTCATTTCTTTCTCTCTTTCACAATACTAAACCTCACTTCTCAACCTAACTTTTTCTCATTGACGTCTTTCCCCAAGGATATTTTATTCGTATTTCTGCAGAAAAGATCACAAGAGTACAGAATCCATTAAAGCACAAATTTTAAGATGAGATAGTGCGCAAGTTTAAAGAGAGATCAGTCCATCAGTCCTTTTTTCCAAATTTGTACTTCAAGTTAATACTTAGCTTCTTTTCATATAACCAAGACTAGAACAACAGGATAAAGGTAATAACACACAGATGATCCTGCAAAAGTGAAATCAACTAAAGAATTCTAAGCACTAGAGTAAATGTACAAGTGCAAACCTGGTGAAGCAAATTTTTATGCGTCAGCATGACACCTTTTGGATTACCGGTGGTTCCACTGGTATAAACAAGTGTAGCCACATCATCAGAGTTGATTGCTTCATATGAATATTGTTTCCCTAAAACAAATTTGTTAGCTACTGATATTCTCCCAATAGTAATTTGGAACTACATTATTGAAAAGTGCAACTTCACAATCGAAGACAAAATAAAAAGGTAACCAAACTGAACATCGCGTTGAGCATATGACTTATAAACACATAACTGCTCAAAATATATAGGACTGCAAACTAGATAGCGTGCTCCAATGTTATGGAAGTTGTAACAGAAATAGAAAGGATAAAAAAAATATGACAAGCTAAAAGGGAAGTAGAACAATCACATCGGGATAGATCACCCTACCAAAAGCTAGTCCCTATTAAAAATTGGGATTACGTACACTAGCCTATAAATTTCCATTTGTTGTTTTATTTCACTGGGCACAGAATCAAAACTCTAGAAGTAAAGTTCAGGATGACCTTTGCATAAACCGAAAAAGAAGCATAAAAGCCAAATTGTGATGATAGAATTAGCATGAGGTTCAGGATATTGATTGCCATGCTGAAGTTTCGAAATTGAATCTACTAAGTAATAATTATTGTGTTTACACCAGGCAGGAGTTATCTTTTATCGTTAGTATCAAAGAGAGCTCACAGACATAACATATACTGGGAAAGAGTCGGGAAGATGAACTTGCAACTTGAAGTAGAAATTTTTTTAGCAATATTCTGTTCTAATAAGATGATAAAGAAAAGCAGAACAAAAAGAACGAGCAAAAGTACTAGATTTATTCCAATGCAGGATAAAAAATCAAGGAAATTTTATTGTGTGAAGAAAAAAAACACCAATATATCATCTTAGGAAAACAACAATAATTAGTTTTAAGCAAGAAATATTTTTAAAAAAAATTAATGTAATTTAAATTATGTCTCTTACAGTAAATGTCTTACTGGCATCTTCAGAATCAAGTAGATCCACACGACTCTTGTGACCCAATTCTATAATCTCCTTATAAGTATATACAGGATATCCCTGCCTGGCTTCTGTTATAAGGCTAGACTTCTCTCCCCAAAGTAAAATAACAAATCGTACAGCTGCATGGGAGCCAAAGGTGTCTGCAATCCGGTTGTACATCTCAGGATTGTCAATAGCAAGAGCGACACTGGCAAGACAATGATTAAAATGATAATGATAATAATCTTATCACACTCAAAATGCATGCAGAAGAAAATTGTTTTTTTTTTGGGTTTAAGATGGATATTGTGGAGTACATCCGACAATACGTTCTTTTTATCTTTGGAGAAAAACATTTTATTATTAAAAACAATGGAAAATGAAAGATGAGAAAAAGAAACCTGAAATTAAAGAATAAAAAGAGAAAGCAAAATACAGTGACAAATATAAGTTCTTTAAACTTGTTGCTGGCACACACAGCAGAGGTAGCTACTTCGTCAAATTGATCACAGCTGCTGGTGCAAACTAAACAACGAAAAACACATAATCCTACACTGTGCGCACAAATTGCTTGCAAAAGTTTATGAATAGAAGTCAACCACATAAACTAGGTAATCCTCTAATCAGATAGAACAAATCTGGCCAACATAATTGATCATGGAGGCATCTTGAAGGCCATCAAGATGTCCATTTTATTTGTTTAGTTCATCAGCTTCAAAAATGTAACCAGTATCAACTACATGTTACTACACCGAACAAGATTTTCTTAAAATAATAAACAAATATAGTGAAACTCGGATTGAGCAGCAGACAAATGTCCAAACGATTTTATTTCTATGATACAATGAACTTTTAGGGAGATAGTGTGCTTCTGATGGTAGAGTCGTTATTCTAGATATAAAAAGTTACTTATACATGTTAAGGCAAAGACATAAGACCTATCATGCTGTCAAAACGAGGATATAATACCCATATATCAATCTGTCAAGAGATCTTTCATTTAGTATTGCAGTCAATAACAGTATCAACATGTTTAAAAATAAGAGGCAGGGAAAACAACTAATCAGGAAAAAGAAATGAGAAGAAAGACAGGTAGAACAAGTAACATGCTCACTGACAGGTTAATTAGAACAACCAACGAACACCTGCACTAACCTTTCAGAGTGGCTGTATAATTGCAATAACTCTTGATCTGATGATCTTGAACCCCTTACAACATTGATAGCCCCACTTGCCATCATACCTAAAAGAATGTGACACTTTACAACATAGCTTCCAAATAAATTGAACATAATCGAGGATTCAGGTAGAAGAGACTAGTAGTAAACAGTTTCGGTTCTTGTCTCTCCTGCTGGTGGTACTAGTATTATTCTCGGTATTTTAATTACTTTACTATTTCTGTATTTGTCATTCTTAGTTTTCTATTGCTACTTGTTGTTTCTCATGCCTCGAATTTCCAAAATTGTGTAATTCCGATGACTGGAGCAGGAAACGGAAGAGAAAAAGGTAATGCATAAAAAGTAAAACGAAAGATTCACCATTTCTAGGATTTATAGATGGGATCAATTGATTTACCTTGATCTGCAACAAGCCATCGACATGAGTTGTCAGCAAAGAGTGCAATTTTTTCATGTGGCTTTAGCCCAATAACTCTCAAGCCTTCGGAGAAATCCACAATTTCCTGATCAAGCTGCAATTTTTGGCAATGCATTTAGAGAAAAAAAAAAAGGAAGCTCATGCATATCAATGACAAGATGGCTAGTCTCATCAAGTCACCAACAGTGATCCACTACACAAACTTGTGAAAGCAACTACCATTCTAGAGAAAGGCTCTAAAAATAGAAGTCATGGTTGACCTGTTTATAAGTCATGGTTGTAGGAGGATCATGATATGGGTCCACGACTGCTACACGATCACCAAATTTCTCTGCTGAAGTCCGCCAAATGTCTGGAACGGTTCTCCACTCTGTCAAGGGCAACCCACCATTACCGGACAACAATTCACTTTCCAGAAAAGGCGAGCACTTCCTGATTTCCACTTCTGCAGTCTGGAACAATGATTCAATGAATCCCATAAATTGATACATAATAGAAGCAGTGTTATCAAAAGAGAGAGCGCAAAAATAATTCTAAGGTCCTTTGGGGCTTTAAGTGGAAAGCGCAAATAAAGTAATGAAAAAAGGCGTAAATAGAGCAAAACTACAAATATGTATGTGTGAAACTGTGAATAGATAGTAACCATAGATGCTTGATGGAAAAGAATATATATCTCTTTGTAAAGTTCAAATATCTTCAAAATCATCGTTTGTACGATCAATAGTGTAAACAAAAGAGATGATATCCTGGACATAATTGACTCCTTACATCTATAAAAGGAATCAGTCCAGCACTTTGACAGATATAATCAGACCTGCTAGGTGCTGCTCTAACTATCAATGAAATTACTGTACTTATATCAAAATATTTTTGCAAGAACGATACATGAAATGCATCAGACACAACTGTAAGTTGGAGGCTAACTAAAGTTAGTTGGCATTAACAAAATTTCATTAAAACAGGAAAGAGGGTACTGAAATATCCATTCAAGAAATCTCAACTCCAAATGCACTTAATGCTGCTTATTGTACTTCCCAAGCTTAAGTCAATTACAGCAATTGTACTTTCACAGCTGGACTCAGTTATAACAAATAGGAACAACATTGCACCATTGATAGACAACAGTGATAATTGCTCTCTCTGATGTGTCGCTTTCCTTTTTACGTCCCAAAAAAATGATACCTTTCTATACAAAGAAACTACTCCCTCCATCCCAATTTAAGTGTCTTACTTTCCTTTTCAATTTGTCCCAAAAAGAGTGCCAGTTCCTATAAGTAAGTTTTTCAATTCTAACATAGTACATCAAAGACTTCACACATCTTTAATTTTAAACCATAAAAAAAAATTAAAACCACAAGATTTAAAAGTTTCTCTTCATTTCTTAAACTGTGTACCAACTCATTGGGATGGAGGGAATAATTAAGTCTAAACTTCAAATTTTACCCTAATGACATATTTGTAATCAAACAAATGTTTATGACATGATTTAGACCACAAGTTTTAAAAAAGATGCGATCTTTCTTAAACTACGTGCCCACTCATTGGGACGGAGAGAGTAATTAATTTTAAACTTCAAATTTTATCCTTAATAACATAATTTGCAGTCACACAAGTACCTATGACGTGTTCAAAACCACAAGTTTCAAAAAAGATTTAATTTTTCTTAAACTACACGCTAGTCAAAAACAGTCACATAACATGGACACTGATTGAGTATAATTCACAATTAAAAACTAAAATATTTTACTCCAACAAAACACAGCAACAGCATTAAACCAAAAGAAGCAAAAGGGTATTCAAGAATCACCTTAGACTGACAGTGAACTCGACCAAGTTTTCGACTTTTCGAAACAAGAATTGTTGCCAATTGCTGCTGAGACCAAAACTGGCTAACCCCATGTCTTCCCCAACATGGGGTAGCAAAAAAATTGGATTTTAAACTCATTGTAGTAGTAATCATCACTGCTAATCTAAATTTTCTTGAAAAAGATGAATCTTTTAGAGTATTAATGGTGAGAAGAAAGAGTCAAGAAGTAGAAGTTGGGTAAGAAAAAAAAGCAGCATTGAAATATACGGAAAAAAAGAATCAAATGGCCGGAATTAACAGCTGAAGGACATTTAAAGAATTTAATTTACTAGTGTTGACAAAAAGACTCCATAAAAGTTGAAGGATTGAGACATTTTAAGAATTTTATTTACGAGCTAATGATCAAAAACATATTTGAAAGATCTCCACATATATGTAAATTACATTAAATATATGTATCTAATACACTAGATGCACGAAGAGAAGCGATAGTCAGATACACGCTAAATACATTTAGATATAATATATCTAGAACATATTTGACTGTGTCAAATACATCTGAAGTTTAAGCTTTAATAAGATTCGTAATATTACAAATTAATATGAATCTAAATAATTAGTTTCTAAACTAATATAATTTCTATAAGTTAAAATAATAATTCAAATAATAAAATTTACGTCCAATAATTTAGATATAAAACTCGAATAAATCAAACTTCATGAGTGGTGACAAAGAGTGTGTGTTGTGTTGAATACTAGTACTACTTTATTGGTGTGCAAGCTGACAATTGACAACTACAACCAACCTATAGCCACCTTTTTGGTTAAAAAAAAGTAAGTGTTCCCACCCGTCGGATTTTTTATGAAATTTGGGCACTCAACTAAGTTTTAATTATTATTTCATCTGTCTTATTTTATTTGGCATCATTTAATATAATATAGTAATATTTAAAAAAAAAATTAGTCTAAAACAGTTCTTAAATATTTTATGGTTGTAAATCATTTTATTAAGTGTTAAAGAAGAATTTTAAAATTAAATTAGAATAAAGTGATATTCTTTTTGATACATACTAAAAAAATAGTATCACATAAAATGAGATAAAAATAATATAATATTTTAAATATCTTTTAAACATTAAAATTGTTAATTATTGTAGTTTCTACCTACATAGCTTGGCACACCAAATTTTGTTATTTTGCTATTGTATTCCTGCATAAGTTATATACAAATTAGTTATTCAAAGATTACATTATATATGATTAAATTACAAACAAATATTAATATATGAGCAATAGTTTATATTTAATCAAAGCTATAAGGTAATACCTACTCTTTATCTAAAAAAAAGTACCTACTCTTTATCTAAAAACTTATGTAATTAAACATCTCAATTTTTTTTAAACACTTCTTTTAAAAAATACTTAAATTTTTCATAAGCTTTGGCCAAACATTAAGTATCCAATGCGTAGAAGAATATATCTTAATAGAAATGCGTGCCAATTTTGTACATATTCCTACTGCCAATAGAGGATAGAGTGAATATTTGTATTTTGTTTAAAACTATTTAATAATTTATTTAATAGGAGCATGCATGTGGTGGGTGCATTTTTTTTTTAATCATAAAATTAATACTATTTAATTATAAAAATTTCAAATTCAACTTGAAGACAAATTTCAAATTTTTAAAACTCAATTTTATCTTCCAACTCCAAGTTAGAAAAGTTCTTCAAACATGAGAAAAATATTGTTTGGCATATATGGAAGTTTAGAAATGCTTGAAGTTTTAATAGTGAATTAACCAACTCTTCAAATATAGCAACAAGAGCTTTATTTGAATATAATACATGTCTTGATTCTTAATAATACTTGCAAGTTCCAAGAGAATTATGAAAATCAACTAAGAATACCCAAAGATGAAATTTGTTTATTTATTGGTGTAGAGTTACAAGTTGAATCAAAGAAGGCAAACATGATTTGTTTGCTATGAATAACAAGGGTGTTTTGCTCATATTTTCGATTTAATTTGTTGGGAAGTCTATGATTGTTTAAAGCATTTGCGATAGTAAACTCTATGAAAAAAGCGATACAAAATGGATGGAGGAAACCCTATGTCCTCTCCGATACAAAAGGTATAGTAGATATATTTCGGATGAAAAAAATCATTATTTAGATGCTGGAAATACTTACTAAAGTCTTAAAGAGTCTATTGGGCTTGGGCCCAGAAAATCCAAACAATATGGGCTCTGGACTAAATAACTTCCCTTTTTTACCAATTTGGGGGTGGAGGATTGCACATATAGCCAATTTAAGGACATCATTTAAGATAGAACCTACGTTCTTAAATTCTTACAAGTTTAGCCACTTGAAAATAATTTCAAACACACGAATCGAAATTTTTATAAACTTCAAACGTATGCGTCTAAAGTTTAGTTTGTCAAAGGCTAACTTCATAATATTTGAAAGCAAATAAACTTCTGATATAAACATCTCAAGTTTGGGTTATTAGAAATTACCTTGTATTGATTTAAAAAATTGTAAAAAACATAAAATATTTCCTAATAATTGGTTGCGTTGTATTGATAAAAAAAGATAAATAATTAATTTTAATTAATAAAACTTCTAATTTTTAATCATACAAGAAACAGAACTAACATGATTAATCGAACATGCCAAATACAAAAATAATTCTTTTTATAGTTTATCCCCAACATATTTACGTGTCGTTTTTGCCGTCCAATAAATTCTTAAATATATAGTTTAATCACCATCATTAAATTAAAAAGAAAAACAACAATATATGATGGTACGGCTTAAATATATTTGAATCAACTTTATTCTTATCACATTATGATGAGACAAATAATTTTTTTTTTACTTTTAACTAAAAAAATTATGTTTGAATTTGAGTAAGACATACCTATTTTTTTTTTTAATGAATGTAATTATATTTGAATCAATCGAATGTGGATATTGATAGAAAGAAAAAAAAGCACACATCCATGATTGACTTTCCATTAACCCTTGAATCATGGCACTTGTCTTGCTATTATAAACATTATAATTATAATTTATGGCCGTTATTAATTAGCAGAGACAAAGATATCGACATGTGCATTAGTATAAGGATTAGTGGTTGCCAACAAATTCAAGATTAATCATCTATTTTGACCTTTGTACATGTTCTGCATGCTAATCCTCCACCTGTCATGTCATGATTAATATGATATTTATGCAAAAATAAATAAATAGATAAATTATGGGGTGCCATCTGGTACAAATGAAGTCATTTTTTGAAAAAAATATGACATTTTTTTTGGTGTTTGGTTACCAAAAATTGAGAAAATAATTTCCTTTAAATGAATCACGGAAGTCATTTTTTTTTTATAGAACTATCTTGACTTATTATTTTATATTATTTGCTTCAATTATCATTTAGATATTTTTATTAATTTATAGTACTCATAATTTTCATTAAAACACTCTTTGATTTATTATTAAATTTAATTTTAGGTTTATTGTAAAATATTTTTACTCATCAACCAAACATCCTAGAGTGAATTTCGAGAAATATTTTAGGTAAAAATGTACTTTTATCGTATCAAACACACACGCTATAATCTGTAGTATTATTATTTTTCTTTTCTTCAAAAGCTATGTGACTACCTCTTAAAGAAATGATTTTTCATTTGATGTGCAGTGGTCATTTTGAGATTCATGGTTGAAGTCTTTTTATTTGGTGTTTGATACTCATTTTAAAATCTCAATTAGAGATTCAATATGTGCATCTCTGTACCTAAAAGGGATGAAGTGACTCAACTGAAAAAAGCTGCTTTTAGTCTTTTCTAACGTTTAGATTGAGCAGATATCAATCAAGAACCAACTCTATAACTGCCGGTCTGCCCCTCCAAATATTTTTCAAAATTGGATATTCTCTCCAATACGTAATTTCCTTCTAAAGGAGTTCGAATGGACCTAGCTCCAAGCTAACTCTGCGCCTGATTACATCAATAGCCAAAATAGTTAAAGAGGGGCGGGGGGTGGGGCAACAATATGATAGTTCAGTTAGATGGATCTATTGTGTCTTGTTAATCTTTAAAATTAATTGTCATTACAAAAATAAAAAAAAACTACAAATTAATACCATGTCATTTCAAGAAATATAAATTTTTGATACTTTGGTTGGTTTAAAACTTTAAACATATCAATTTCTATCAAAACCAACCTACTATGATTTGGCATAAGGTCCCCACTACATGTGCACCACAACTTAACATAAATTATTATAGCAAATAAATAAAATAGTTTACTTACATATATTCTTTCTCATTCCCACGTGAAATATGACTTCAGACTAGTAAAGTTTCTTCAATTATAATATTTTTTCCTTAAAAAAAAAAAGAATAAAAAAACCAATCAAGAAAAACAGCTAAAAGATAGGCAACTGACAGCATAGATCCAGCAAAAAATTGTTTCAACATGGCAAATCTTTGTGGTTCTGAAAAATCATTTATTTACAAAGTCCACAGTTTCTCACACAGCCTGGCAATATAGACTACACTATGTATTCCCGAGCAGTATAACTTTTCAAAAATGTCCAAGAGATGCGTGTCGAATCCTGACACTGATATTATGCGGCAGCATTAAGAGTGTCAAACAAATAAAGTCTTGGAGAAATACTACACACAGTAAGAATATTCAACTTCATGTTTAGAGGGGGAAGCTCAAAATTTTATTTACATCAACAATGTAATATGAAAGAATTTGTTACAACTTTTTGTTGTCTCCAAAGAGGCAAAAGAAAAATGTGACATTCACCCGACTTTTTAACTGTTATCACACCTTACATCAAGACTATATTAACTTAAATATGTAATCACGTAAAAAGGAAATGACATTGACAAGAAGAAACCAATTAATCAAATGAATATTGGCATACTCTATGTTGATCCACAAAGGATTAAAACTGCGCGAGGTGTGGCATGGCATGGCTTGAACTGTTGTCAATTTTTTTGCATATCATCTGCAATCTGTTGAACTGAAAGTATCTGCGAATCCGGAAGGTTTTGAGGGTATGCTTGACTGTGAGTGACTGATCGAGAAGTCATCGAACATTCTTGAAGTTCCTTCATCAGCTTGCCACCTTTGAAGGGCTTGAGGAAGGCTCATGTCGAGGTCAATAATGCCATAGCCGTCATCATCTTCACTTGTTGTAGGCTTCCACTGCTCTACAAGGGGACCAAGGACATTAACAGCATGTCCCATATCAGGTCGCTGAAAAGGTTCCCGAGCAGTGCAATGGCCAGCTAACTCGGCAACCTTGGAGATGCTCTCATATGTTTCATCATCAGGATCAAGTGTCGAGTCAATAGCCTTTCGGAGGTTTTCTTTGTTGATAAGGACTCTGCGGAACCATGTAACCAAATGAGACCTCTCATCTGGCATTGTTTCATCTAAAGCTTTTCTACCAGTAATGATCTCCATCAAAACAACGCCAAAGGCGTAAACGTCTACTTTGGTTGTGACTCGTCCAGTAGCTGTAACAAAGAGGAGATGTAATAGGATAATTCAGATGCTGATCCACACGAAATGGAAACTTATCTTTTATAATAGTAGTATATAGTTCACGAGTTCGATAAAAATAACAAAGCAGCATTTACGCATGGAGATTGCCTCAGTATTAACATTATATGCCAAATGTCTCTAAATGTAATGAAGACAACAATGCCTAGCAATGCAGATGATCGAATAATTTCAAAATTTGCTAAAATCTAAAGCTTACAGCTAGGGGCATACAAATCAGTTCTCAGTTAAAAAAGATGTAATGATACAAGGAGTAGAAATGCTTACCAGCGTATTCAGGTGCAAGATAGCCAAAAGTTCCAGCCAAACGTGTCTCCACAGAATATTTTCCATCAGGGGCATTTCTAACCAAACCAAAATCTGCAACCTTGGCTCTCATGTCGTCTCCGAGAAGGATGTTTGACGGTTTTAAATCTCTATGAATGAAACTTTGTTGTGCCAAGCTATGAAGGTATTCGACCCCTCTTGCCACATCCAATGCTATCGTTACCCTTTGCTTCCAAGTAAGAGGTTTGTAGCCTAATTCTTGCCATTCAAACAAATGCTGACTCAAAGTTCCTTGAGGCATATACTCATACACCAAAAGTCTCTCATTTCCATTAACACATGAACCAAGTAGAGCAACCAAATGCCTATGTCTGACTTTGGTAAGGACCGCAATTTCTGCTTGGAACTCGTTCATTCCTTTGGTACCCATTGCCCCAGATTCCATCCTCTTCACCGCGATTTTAGTCCCATCGTGTAGTTCACCCTTATAAACAACTCCAAACCCTCCTCTCCCCAAGATATTTTCTTCACTGAAGTTGTTCGTCACTTGTCGAAGGACCTGGATGGAAATGGCAACGTTTCCATTTTCAAAAACTGGTATCTCACTATGATCACCACTGCTCTGACTCTGTAATTCAGTGGTGCCACCAGTATATCCATTCGAACCACCCACGACACTTGGGAGAGTAGGCTTAACCATTTCATTGCTTTTCTCTGGAGTCTCAACCCTTCCAAATCTCTTATGGCGTCTCTTCATGTAACATTTGTAAGACACAAACAACACTACTAAAACAAAAAGAACAACAGCTATAACAACACCAACAATCATTCCAACTGAAGGCCCTTTCAAACCACCAGATGAACTTCCACCTCGACCACTGGAATTTGATCCAGAACCATCCGAACCAATTCCCCCACCATCACCACCAGTAGTTATATTTGTCCCAAGAAACAAGTTACCAGTATGAGTAAACTTCACCCTAGGTGGAAACAAAGGTATAGGTCCAGACAAATTATTATTAGACACATCAAGAACTTGTAAACTAGGCAAAGTTGTCAACCTCTCCGGGATCGCACCAGTAAGATTATTGTCATTCAAAAACAAGCTCCTCAACGAAGTCAAATTCGCAAAAGCAGGTGAAATAGTACCCGAAAAGCCCCTCTTACCTAAGGTAACAACAGCTACATTCTTCCCTGTTGTATCACAACTTATAAAACTCCAACTATTGCAAGCATCATTCCCTTTCCAAGACTCAGCCAAAGAAAATGGATATCCAAAACCACCAGCCACATCAAGAAGTGCAGTGACCTGTTGATCACACGGTCCCGGAGTGTTCTTACAGAAACTATTAGTAGTTCCAAGTTTAAACTCAACCCCATCTTTAAACTGAGGTATTGGACCCTGCAACCTATTGTTCTGTAAAGTAATATTCAACAATTTGGGAAGAGACATCACAGACTCAGGAACAATACCAGTAAACTGATTATCCCTTAACTGTAAATCAAATATATTCTCACATTTTGACAAATCAGGAATACTACCAGTAAAAGAATTAGCATGTAACCAAACTTGAGATAATTGTGTCATACTTCCAATCACATCAATACTACCTGATAACCCTTTAACTTGATTATTCAACCAAAGATTCATAATTTCAGAACCACCAAAAGAAGCAGGCAAAGAACCAGTAAGATTATTATAAGACAACCTTAAATTCTGTAAATTAGGAAAAACATCAAAGAAATCAGGAATAGCACCAACAATACTAGCATTACTAGCATATAAAGATCCCAAATTTGTACTTTCAGTCAAATACATGGGGATTTGCCAAGGAGAGAGTCTCCCGTTTTCACTAATGCTTAAAGTTACTAAATTGGGAACCCCCAAAAGGAAATCTTGAGGAACAGAAGTGAATTGGTTATTGTCCAAGAAAAGTTCAGCTAATTTTGACATGTTGGCAAAAGAAGGTAAGGGGCCAGAAAGTTTGTTTTTTTGAAGAGAAAGGGTTTTAAGATTGGAAAGTTGAGTAATTTCAGAAGGTAAAGAACCAGAAACAGATTGAGAATCAAGATTAATTGAAGTTACAGTAGCTGAAGACTTGTCACAAATGACATTAGTCCAAGAACAGAAAGGCTTAGAAGTTGACCAACCAGAAGGAGTTGGAGAAAGAGCTGCAAGAAGCTTGGACATAACATCAGCATCATCTGAGAAGGTGAAAGAAAGGGAAGTGAAGAAAATGAGAAGGTGGAGGAGGAGATAGTGGTGGTGGTGGAAAGCCATTGATTGTGAGGGGGTGGGGTGGAGATATTAGGGTGGTGGGTGCATAAATAAGGAAGAATGGAGATGTGGGGTGGGGGTGTTGGGTGGGGTAGGGGGAAGAGGTTTCAAGTTTGTTCTTGAATTATGTATTTTGGTTTGCTAGCAAGAATGGAGATGTAGGAGTTATGTTGGAAAAGGAACATGAAAAGGGGTATCAAGTTTTTAAAGGTCATTTAATTATAAAATGTAAGCACTAAATGCTTTAAAGGTCATTTAATTATAAGAAATATGTAATAAAGTTATAAAGTTTAGTTTAATATTAATAAAGTAACTTAATTAAGAAAAATATCTCTTATAAAATTATTTAATTAGTTTTTTCATTAAAAAAACTAACATAATTTGTTCATAACATGTAGACATAGACCTCATATTGAATCCTCTTTATTTGATTTCAATTTTTGCTATTCAGGGACAGAGCACTTGTTTTTAATATGAATTTAATCGAATTCAATAATTTTCATCCACATTTTGTAATTGTACTAAACAATTATAAACTCTTAAGAGTCAAAATCTTGAATCCATAAGCTTTAGAGACTTTGCCTCTGTTGCTACTATGTATACCTTCAAGATGTATAAATAACATATAAATTTCTTACTCAACAACGTTACATGGAGAATTAATGACAAAGACTAATAATTAAGTTTATATTATTAATTTACCTCTCGATTACATCGGTGTAAGACGCAAGTTCATTATAAGTTGCGTAAACATCATAGAGATCATCAGTAATGATAATGATATATAATGATTAATTTTGTTAACGTTCTTCTTGCACGTTTCTATTGAGGCCCAAAATACACCTTCATTGCCCAAAAATAACGTTTCAGCAATTTGTCTCTTCCATATGAATATTTATTTGAATGATCTAGATCTTCCCACCACCTATACATGTATGTTATATGTATAATATGTTGTATGATCGCAAAATATATATATATATATATATATATATATATATATATATATAGAGAAGATGTTATTAAGAAATTAAAAGTCTAACCATGTACTAAGGGTAGTGTTTAGAATAACTTAAATAAAAACATAGTAAATAATATAAATACAAGCATTTAAATATAAACATAGTAATAATAATGTAAACAAACATAATTTACATAGTTATTTTGAGGGAATTTTACAGGAACAACATAAAGGACTTACATGATATAGACAGAGAGAGGTTTCCCTTTCGGGAACCCCGAAGGACCCTTACACACTTAAGAAAGTAAACTTAGTAAAACAAACTTAGCACACAAGGAGATTATTTTAGGGATATTTGGATAGTGGAAAGGATGTTTATGAACATTGGCTCGGGAAGGGGAATATGTTGTGGATGTTTTCTCTTTTTGGATTTTCTTTTCTTACCTTTTCTGAGTGAGGATTAGTGTCTTTTTATAGGGGTTTGGAGATAAAAGCGTAAAAACGTGGACAAAAACTAATGGCCAAACGTGGCCGACGTATTAAGAATGGAATAGAAAGACGTGGCCTAACTTTGGCCGACCCTTTTGAAAATAAGATTAAATAATGCATGCCGGGTACACATTGGGCCCCATCGTCACATGTATTATTTGTACTTATTGACACAAATTGGTACAAACTTTGACACTACTGACACAAACTTTGACACGCGTGCTTATCAGTTTTTTCCTCTTTGGAGGATAGTGATAAAGTAAGCACTCACACGACAAATGTGGGCATACCCACATGGCACACTTTATTCTCACACTCTATTCCTATTTCTTATTTTGTCTTGTTCTTCTTTGTCTTCAGGTATCAATTCTTCATTTTCTTCAGGTATCGAGATTGTGGAGAGCTATGGAATCAAAACTCATCCCTGAATCATCATCGTCATTGGGATCTTGAGCATCTTGATAATAAGCATTGTTTCCATAGTCGTCTTCTCCAGAACTTAGGGATCTATTATTATTACCCGAACTGTCTCTTCTTGCACTTGTTCTTTCTCGTTCTGTAGTTATATTTTCCATATCTGGTACCAATCTGTCTCCATTTGGATCTGGATTCGAAATTGGATTTGGAATTACATGTTTATCTTGTCCTTGCGATTGAAAAAACTTTTCTAATGTCTTCTTTATTATTTTTTCTATGTTGTCATTCTTTTTCTTTTTATGAAGCTTCTTTGTAGTTGTCTCTGTCTGAGTAAATGATCTGGGCAACCTTCGTCTTGATGAAGAACAACCTTCATCTTCATTTTTTGGCAAAATGACAGCCATAAACGGATTTGATATGTCTTTACCGGCTACCGTTTGAACCGGACTAGCTGTATCTTTATTATCCGATACAGTGGATCTTTTTGCATTCGTTGGGGAATGCACACCCTGCTCATCCATTTTGTTGTGAGATGGACAACTCGGTTCCGAAGTCGGAGTACTGGTATGAATCGGTTGAATGGGTCCTTTGCCTTTCAGTGATTGTACCTGCTCCATTAGTTTAGCATTTTCTTGGAGTAAAGCTTCTACCTTTGCATTTAATCTTTTGAAGGCCTCGGTCATTGAAGAACAATGGTCACAAAAGATTATTTGGTCTGTGTCTTTTTGGATATTATATTGAGGGGTCTTTTGGGGATTTTGTCTGAGGGCTGGAGAGATATAATAGTTTGGACCAAGTATCCCTCTTACATAATCTAGTGCTTCAGTAAAATCATTAAAACCTTTAAAAAGAGGAGTTTTAACTCCGTTTATAGACTCTACTACTTCTATCCATGTTTGAAAAATACCGTTAGTCTTACCATGTATTACCACATAATATTTAAATTTATTCTCTCGTACTTTTTGTCTCGTAAAGTATTGACATAAAGCATTTAATGAAGCTATAAAATATTTATTGTCCTTCTTATTATATGCCATCCATAAATTATCTCGCTAAGCATTTCGAGGTTTGTCTAACACACATTCTGGCAATTGTCTAAAAGATAAATTCGAATTCGGATAACATATTAAATTATGCTTACCGAAGTATATACGATCCATCATCTCTATTGATGGTGTCTGAGGTCTAAACTTCATATTATTTAATACAGTCTGAGCATATGAGTCTGATGCTGGGGCTACTCCTTTGCCTTTGTCTGTTGAACTAGTTGGTCTCATGCTGAAACAAATATACGATTAAGTTATTTTAATATTTAGTCTACTTAATTGATCTGCTAAACTGTTATCCTTTCCTTTTATATATTCAAAAATAACATTTGGATAAATTGAGATAGTATCCATAAAATTTAGCCATCTTCTCTTGCTACTAGCTTTTTGATTTATTTTTTGATGGAATTTAACTATGGCTTCGCAGTCAGTCCGTACTAATATTTCATTTTTATTTAAAACATATAACTTAAAACTGTTGAGACCATATATTATTGCTAAAACTTCTGCATCTATACTACTCATATTTCCTTTTTCTCTATATTTTTCACTCTGATAGGCACAAATTTTTTCTTCTGTTTTATCACTATATTTAGTTGGTCTAGCTTTTAACACAGCTCCCCATCCTTGGAAACTGCCATCTGTTTCTATTATTAAATAATCTGTTTCTAATGGTATACTTAATTCGGGAATATTTTTCACTCTTTCTTTGATTAGCTTTACTAATTTTATATCTTCTGTATTGAAATGTTTTTGTCCTTTGCTTCCTGTTTTAGAGTATAATGGTCCTGCTAATTTGCCCAAGTCTTTAATAAAATTTCTTGCATAATTTACCAATCCTAGAAATTTTTGTAAATCTTTTGTATTATCTAATTTATCAGACATATCTAATACTTTTGTCGCTATATGTGGTTGTAGTTTAATTTTTCCTTCGCCTAATGTTACTCCTAAAAAATTTATATGGTTCTTACATAATTCCATTTTCTTTTTACTTACTATTATGTCATTTTTAACAAATAATCGAAACACTGTCTGTAGATGTCCTAAATGTTCTTTAATGTCTTTACTAAATACTAAGATATCGTCTACATATACTAAGACAAATCTTTTATAGTCTCCAAATATACTATCCATTTTTCTTTGAAATATTGGCGGGGCGCTTTTTAACCCAAGTGGCATAGCTAACCATTCAAAATGTCCTTCGGGACAAGTGAATGCTGTCCATTCTATGCATTCATCATGCATTTTTACTTGCCAATATCCTGATTTACAATCAAATTTACTAAATACCCTTTTTCCTTGAATTCGATTGATTAATTCATTTTTATCTCGGTAATTTATATGCATCTGTTCTAGTATTATCATTAAGTCTTTTATAATTAATGACCATTCTTGCTTTACCTCGCACTATCTCACTATGATTTCTTACCATGAATGTTTGCTGACCTATGTTTAGAAGTAGATCTTCTTATTACTCCTAAATTTAGTAATTCTTTTATTTGTATACCAAAATCTTCTAAGTCTTGATTAGTTGCTTCAATAGCAGTTGTTTTTATTATGTATTCGGTATTTATGATATTTAGTTTACATACTACTCTATTATTTTCCCAATATTTTAAAGGTTTTTCTCCTATTATTTCCATTTCATCTAATATTTTAACTATATTATCCAAGTCTTTAGGACTTTTAATTGTTCCTATCCTATCTATGCCTGTTTGAAAATTATAGAATTCATTTTCTACTTCTATTAAAGTATAATCTTTTTCCCTTATATCGTATTCTTCTTCTTCTTCTTCATATTGTTCTTTATTATCTTTACAACATTGATTTTTATGGTCGCAGTCTTTACAACATGTCTGTAAGCCGTCGTTTTTGGAAGTATTTGGAGCTATATTAGCTTGTCTTCCTTTTGTGTCAAATTTTATAGTTTGTACTGGGGTATATGTTAGATGTTTAAAAATATTACGCCATCTCTTGTAATTAATGTTCCTCCATTATTTTGTATCATAAATTTTAGTCCTAATACAAAATCTACATTTATGTTAAGGTCTCTTACCCATATCCTGTCAAGTGTATACATTGGTTTATAAAATTCATTACATGTATTAATAAAACTTACCCGTGTCTTTCCTATATAATGTTGGTATGTATTATATGTTCCGTCCATCTCGCATCGCGGCAATTGGCTTGTCTAAGGTTTTTATTAATTTTTGTGGTAAAATCTTTTTATTTATTATACTACCCGTACATCCCGTGTCTACCAATGCTAATGTTTCTAACTCAATATCTTGTTGCTTCTTGGGTCGATGTTTGGCACATCCCCCATTCCTGTGATGGTTTTGTCAAATTTTCTTCAATTTTTTGTTTTCCTTTTTCTAACATTATTACCTTTTGTTCTAATTCATTTAGTCTACTTTCCAATGTTATTATTCTCAAATTTATTGTATCATTACTTATATCTCTATTTTCGCGTCCGTCTTTTATCTTTATTTTTAATAGATTTTCTATGCATGTGATACATCCTTCAAAGATAACAAAACTTACATTTTGCTCTTTTTTCTCTACTTGGATACCATCTACATAGAATACATTGATTACTATCTATTCCTTTATTTCTTTCAAACTCATGAGTACATTCTTGTGAGATATTCATCATTGTACTCATTTGTAATCCGTCTACGTCTATATTTTTTAATTCTAAACCTATTTCATTTATTAATTCTTCGTTAGCTGAATCTGACTCGTCAGACCTTGTTGTTTCTTCTACTTCCACACTTACTATTGAATATATGCTTTCATTGTCTGACATGTATTCATCAACATTAATCAAAGTTTCTTGAAAGTCTTCTATTAATTGGGAGTTTCTAGTTCTATTATTATTTCTTTTAGGACATACATTTGCTAAATGTTCTATACTTCCACATGTGAAGCACTCTAGTTTGTTTTTATAGTTTCTATCGTTTCTGTATTTTCTAACATGTCTATCTTTATTTAGGTATGGTTTTCTAGCTGAAGATCTTCTTAAATAATATCTTTTATTATTATTATATTGCTGATTATAATAAGGTCGACGCTTCTTATATCTTTTCTTAGATTTATTCTCGCTCTTTATCATAGCTTTGGGTTGTATACATAACATTTTTTTACGTAAAACCCATTTCATTCTGTTTTTAGCTGTTTTTGTATTTGTATATTTGTACATTTCTCTGTTAAAATTGCCATTATATGTTGCACTTTGTGTCCTATAGACCATTTTCCGTCCGGGTTTTGTACTACACCGTCTCTTTTATACCATCTTTCTTCTATTTCTCGGCCTAAAGCTCCTGGTAATTTATTAAATAACTTCTTTCCTAATTCTTCATCAAAAGAATTTCCACTAATTGTGCAGTAATAATAATAATCCTTTAAGAAGTTCTTTATGTGAAACCAACTTGTAATGCTTAATTGTTCTAAGCTTATTAGCGCATTTCTTTGTAGTACTACTAAATCACTATTTGGGTCTTCTCCTGTAATTAAACTATGTATTTTATTTGTAAAATTATATGGGTTTGCACCCATATTTACCAACGCTTGGAATTCTTGTGGGAAGTTTGATTTATATGCTTCCCATAAGGCTTTTGCGGATTCTCCTAGAAAAGTTTCCATGTATTTATACATAGTTTCTGCGTCTGCATCTTGGTATGTTTTTATATAGTCTGCTACTACTATTCCTTTCCATAAGTCTATAACTGCATTCCACATTTGAGGATCATGTGCTGCTATGTTTAATATTTTTCCTTTACTTCCCCTTCTTGTAGCCTAATGGGTTCTTCTATAGGCATCCTTCTACCCATTGGTCTTACATTTTCAGTTACTGTATCTGGATTTACCCTAAAGACTCGCCGTCTTGGTACATTTCCTGTGCTTGTAACTATTGTATGTGGTTGGGCAGTTCGTTGAAATGGACTAGCACTTGAACTAGTGGATTCCATAAGTTCTTTTTGGCTTATTATAGAATTTCTTTCTATTTCATCTTCGCTATCATATAGATTTTCTAGTATTTTTTCGAGGTTTTCAAATTTTTCTTGTTTTTCATACTCTTCTCTATATCCGAGATTATCTGTTCTGAAAGTACATGTTTTAAAATGTTGTTCTACCTCTACTATACCTATACTTCCTGTTTTACATCCTTTACATTTAAAAGTTATATCCTTATTGTTATTATACCTTCGTTCGACTTCTTGTAATGCCTCATCTACTTCATATCCTTCTTGTATTATTTCGATATTCATAAACTCCTTTTTCTCTTCTAATTCTTCCAATTCTAATTCTTCTTCTAAATTAGTTTGGTTGGAGTAATTATAATCGGTGAATCTTATAGAAGTTTCTCCTTTTGTATTAGTGTACATTAAATGAGAGTCTGGTGTAAGTACCTTCTTCTTATTTAGATTTTCGAGGTTCCATTCTAACCCTGCATACTCTTCTGGATTTATTTTTATTGGTTTTATTAATTTTATGCCTTTGTTTCCCATTACCTCTACTACATCTTCTACTTTTAGTCTAAACCTTGTATTACTTCTAGATGCAATTTTTCCGATGAAACCTGTACACATAAGTAGATTATTTTCGTTACTCATTTCTTCATAACCTTTGGTCTGTATTCCTATTTTTATATGCTTTCCAAATTCTCTTAAATTAATCATAAAATCTGGGCTAATATAAAATATTCCTCCATTATTAGTCATATCAACTTCTGTTAATCCTATGATGGATTTCTTTAAGTCAGACCATCTATCATCATATATTACGATTAATACTTTAGTTCCTAGATTCTTTCGAGTTAATCCTTTTAATCCTACTACTATTAACCCCATATGCATTAAGGTTAACTTATTATGTACTATTTTTTGTAAGGATTCTTGATTTACTAGATTCATAGTAGTTATTTCGTTGCCTATAGCTGAAATTTGTTCTTCTCTATAATGTCTATATAACTGATTAGTTTTCGCGAAATATCCTGTATCGTATAATATTTTAGGGTTGAGTAGGTTCAACTGATTTTGTTGAAATATTCTTAAGTCTTTATCGACATCTATTACTTGGTTTAACTCTTGGATTTGTTTATCGTCTTGTCTATTTTTTGTTAATATTCTGGATATAAGGCCATTTCCTATATGATTTTCAGAAAAACTTACTCGTGGTCTTTCTTCGGTTGTTGTTCTTCTACCTGAAAGAAAGTCCATTTTTGAGATTTTCTAACTATTGTAGGTCTTTCTTTAGGCGGAGTAATTTCAATATTTTTTAATTGAGTTATTAATTCTTCTATTTCAGAATGTTTTGGTTCTTCTCTTATAGCCTCTTTTTCCCTAAGTAGTTTATCTAATTTTCTACCTAATTCTATCAGTAGCGCTATTATAGTGTTATTTTGTTTAATAACTATTTGATCTGATTTACTTGCAGCTTGGTGATCGACAATCCTTGTGGATCTGGTAGTATGCTTGCTGTATATTTTAAAGCTTTATTGTATGATGGTTCTTGACATAAGTCGTTCATGAAAGGATTTTATCTTCTAGTTGTTGTATTGTCTTTTTTAATTCACGAACTACTATGTCTACCTGTTTAGTAATTTTTTCAATTGATTCGGTTGTTTTTATTTCTAATTCTTTTTCTATTATAGTCTTTATTAGCTTTCCTATTTCAACCTTTGTAGGTATTTGTTCTATATTAAATTTTTGGTTTAAGTGTTTGATTTTTCTATCTATTTCTTGTTCTTGAGATTTTAGGAAATCAAAATTTTGTTCTAACCTTTCTAGTATTTTTTTTATGTTTATTTTGAGTTTGTTCTATAGTTTCCAATAATTTTACTAGACTTTTTTCTTTTTGTTGTGTTGTTTCACTAAAGTTTATTATAAGATCTACTATCGTATTATATTGCTTATCTTCTGAATGTAGAAGGTGTTCTCCTTGACTAAAATTGCACCTTATTACTGAATTTTCTTTTAATATTCTGTATTTCTTTTCGGGATAAATTCTTAAATCTAAGTATTCTAATGATTTTAATTGATCTATTTTAACCTAAAGGGATATCTATTTTACTAATACTTTTTCTCTCGAAATGTTATTCTATTATTTGCGGATTGGATATCAATATCTATGCTTTGTAATTCCCACCTTAGAGCACTTAATAATTCCGGGTTGATTAGTGTAGGTCTATTTAATGAGTATAAGCCTCCGTGATTACGAGTCTATCTGCTAAGTCTCTTGTTTCTAATACCTTTAAATATGAGCTTAATGCCTGCTTTAGTTTTAACCACTCTAATTTTATTTGTATTTCTCTGTATAAATACCAATATTGTAATCGTAGTCGGTTAGCGAAAGGGTGCTTTTTCATATACAATCTTTTGTCTTGATTTTAATTGAGTAATAAATTTATATTCTAGTCTAGATATTATTTCTATTAAATAACCTAACCTTATATTATCTTCTTTAGTCTTGTTTAGTATCTTATATTCAAAGTATAAACTTTCTAACTTTCTTTTAGTTTCTAAATGTATCTGGGTACTTCGTCGAGGTCGTCTCATTAAATGTTACCTCCCAAAAACTTCTCGCTCTGATACCAAAATATACAAAAAATATACTTACAGAAAAGTTACAGAAAAGGTACAGGAAATACAGAAACGTTACAGAAAAGTTACAGAAAATACAGAAAAGGTACAGAAAATACAGAAAAGGTACAGGAAATACAGAAACGTTAAAAAAGTTACAGAAAATACAGAATAAAGTTACAAAAAATAACACCTTAATAGACAGAATTACAGAAAAAACAGAATTTTAGCAGATTAAAATTTTTTAGCGGAAGAAGCAAATGTTTGTAAATCCTACTCAGTACTCCCTCTCTCACTTAGAGTCCTATCGTGTTTATCCAATATATTATATTTATCCTGTTTTTCCCTCTTTGTTTTTTTTTTTTTTTTTTTTTTTAGTACTACCCCGTTCATTTCTTTCTTTTAACTGAGATTCTTAATAACATCTTCTTTAACCTCACCCCGGAGATGGCCATCAATACGTCCTGAGATATACGGACTTTTTACAGGTTAATCCATAAATATATATATATATATATATATATATATATATATATTGTAATTGATTAAAGAGGATACATACAGATATGTATAGTTTGTATGAATGGGCTGGATCAAGGCTTCACTAACTTGGGCCTTGAGTGAGTTGTCCAATTTAGGGCCCTTGGACTTGAGATAACTAATGGTAAAAGTTAGAGCTTCTTCAATAATTTCTTCTCCATGTAATCTTAGATATGTTGCTTCGTATAAGCTTAATGCTTAATAATCCTAGCACATTGTTAGTAAGAATTTCCTTGAACTTTCCATCATTGTTGATGAAAAGTTTGAACACATCTGGTTAACTATCATCATGGTGAAATATTGAACAAGTTTTTGTAGATATATACTAAAATTTTAAATAATCTTTGGAAAATTTCTTAAATTCTTCGATTTCAATTTTTGCTACTCAGGGTGGAGTGCTAGTTCTGATTACAAAATCCAATAGCTTTTGTTTAAAATTTATATTTGAACTAAAAAAGTAATTAAATTTATTTACGTTCAATAACTCCAAAGGATCAAATTTTTGAATGGCTTTACCTCTATTGCTACTATGTATATACCTTCAAGAAGCCTAATACATTTCCCTCCAACTGTTATTTCAACTGTAATACTAATACCTATTCTTTAAATACTTACTCCAATATTACAAACTATATAACAAAATAAATATTTATGGTCACTATGTTATCCTTCCTTCAAGAGAAAAGAATATAAATTATGGTTTTAAAAAATCAGAATAAAACCTAACAATAATACAATATTAGTACATAAAAACTTGAATTTATTGATACAATAATCCAACTACTAGGTGTGATATATCCTAGTAATTTCAATATAACTATAATATGAGTGAAAAAACAACACACAAGAAGTCAACAACTAATTCAAACATTTTAATAGAAATACAAAGCAACCCCCCCCCCTCCCTCCCCACACACACACACCACACACACTATTTCATCAACCACTTAGAAATATTTGGAAACATTGTTCGCTTAAAAAGTAAACTTGATGAATAGTTCGATTATCCACGTGATGTACTATTGACAGAATCAACAAACAACAAGGTAATTGTGTCTTTAAGGAAGTTTTGTGAATCTGTGAAATCATCCTCTTGGAGAATATCTACGAGGCGTGAAAGATTTAAGGCAGGTTCGAGGGCAAACGTTGGTACTTGAGTAGCATGTAAATAATTAGTGTTTAAATCTTTCCATGCATTTGCAATTTGCCTTCGAGCCTCAGCATATGCCTCTTGTTTTGAAGCTCTATATTCTTTCATGTAACATTCAATGAATGAAGCTCCATGTTCTCTTTGTTGTTCATGCTACATCAAATACATTTCAGTATGACGTTTACATTAAATATCTATTTTTATAAGTTCAAACTATATAATATGTTAGCGTATTTATATACTTACTTCATGTCCAATAATATCGTCCTTTAATCGATTGATTAGTGATGAAGCTGGAGCGACCAAAGACTCATTTATCATCCATTCAAAAGTCTTGTTGGTTATAAATTCGTCCACAACAATCAAACAAGTAATCAAAATCATTTGATTGGAAACAGTTATAGTAGCGTTTCTCTTATATTCCTCACATTTTGGAATAATGTCATCTTTCAACCATTCTGCTTCCTTAAGATAGCTTTTGATCCACTTATTCATCTAAAATAAATAAATATATATCAGAAGCGTTGTTTGTAAAATAAATGATATCAATTTATGATTTTAACTGATTAATGGGGCCAAGTTATATTCATAGCAAACTTAGCTTACCTCAATTTTTGCATAGTAGACATGGTGTGCTTTACCATCTTTGGTCAATTCTTCTTCCATTTCATCAAAATAATCTAAAAGGATTTGATAAAGAGGTCTCATATAGGACAATATCAAATCCATAGCAGTAATGTCACATCTGTACATACATAAATAACACATATATTTCTTAGCTTACCTCAATTTTTGCATAGTAGACATGGTGTGCTTTACCATCTTTGGTCAATTCTTCTTCCATTTCATCAAAATAATCTAAAAGGACTTGATAAAGAGGTCTCATATAGGACGATATCAAATCCATAGCAGTAATGTCACATCTGTACATACATAAATAACACATATATTTCTTACTCAACGTAACAACGTTGCACATTTAATAAATAATTAAATTTATATAAGTTTTACCTCTCAACTGCATCGGTGTAAGGCACAAGTTCATCATAAGTTGCATAAGCATCATATAGATCATCAATAATTGTAATGATAACGATTAATTTTGTTAACATTCTTCTTGCACGTTTGTATTGTGGCCCAAAATACACCCCTGTTGCCCAAAAATAACATTCCACCAATTTGTCTCTTGCATATGGATATTTATTTTCATAATCCAGATCTTTCCACCACCTATATATGTATTTACATATAATATCTATAATATATTACACGATGTAGATATATACCATATTCATGTGATTAATTAAAGTGGATACATGTGTACATACCTTGTAAGTTCACTAAGCTCTCTTTGGTGCATCTTTTGCAAAATGTGGAAATCCAATTTTGCAAATTTCAAAAGCAAATCATCATGTGATTCAATGTTCTCGTAAATACGTATGTATTTACAAACTACTACTCTTGGTACATTTGTGTGAATGGGCTGCATCAAGGCTTCATTAACTTGGCCTTGAGTGAGTTTTCCAATTTAGGGTCCATTGACTCGAGATGAGTGACAGTAAAACATAAAGCTTCTTCAAGAATTTCTTCTCCGTGTTCTCTTAAATGTGCTGCTTCGTATAAGCTTAATAATCCCAGCACATCGTTAATAAGAGTTTCCTTAAAACTTTCCGTCATCGTTTATGAATTTTTTGAACACATCTGATCAGTTATCATCATAGTTAGATATTAAACTAGTTAAAAGACGTACAAAACCCAATCCTCGCGCGTGTGTGTTAATAATCCTATCGTTTAATTCTTGATGATCAAATATTACATTGCCAATTTTTAGTGAAATTTTGTAATCATAAATATTAAATTCGGAATTCAGTTGGTCAATATTTTGCTTTTGACTAGAAAGGGCTTAGAGAATAGATACGATACCAGAAGACATGTAATGCCTTTGTCCTCTCACTAGTCGAAAACGAAGAGCAACAACATAAAGATTGTTATCATCTTCATTTTTATTCTGCTCAAACTCATCAAAAATATTCTGAATAGATGTTTTGATCTCGTTATCAAAATAATATGCCACTCCCAATCGTTGGATTGTATCAATCAAGAAAAGTTTTTGTGTACTTTTATCAGGAGTTTCCACCACATTTGCTTTACTTTTTCTTTCAATTTTTCAATTTCAAGTTTTTCTTGGCTACTAATTTCCTGCACCAAATGTTAAATGTTATAATTGTTCTACCACCTTTATATAAAATAACATCAAATAGCAAAATAAAATAACAATATGTAATTTTATAGGTGAGATCGGAGAAGGATAAAATACACTTTATCCCTATCCAGTAAAGATAAATAGATTGTTTATAAAAAACCCTCAAGTTTGAAAAGTATCTATACAAAAGTTAAAATAATATAGAGAAAAATAGAAAACAAATGGAAGGTAACAAAAATCGTAGGACCAAAAACTACAAAAATAATGTTAGCTACTATGATTGCTAATATAAATAAAGAACAAATACGATACATCAATCAAGTCTATCTCATAGAAAAACGAAACATACTGTGAGTTGAGGAGTGTAGGAGAGGAAATAGTCTTCCCAAACACTTGAGTGATAATTTGCCAATGGACGTGTAATAGTAGTGTCAACCATTGTTAATTGATTCATACTTTTTTTTTTCTTCTCTTTCAAATGCTTTTAATACTATAATGTGAGAATTTGTTGCTATATTTATTATTTGGTGAGGCATTTTATAATGAACTTGGGACGACAAACGGACAAAGTGTGAAGTGATAATAGTTATCAAGATGACTTACCAAATTCATTATTCTTTCGGTTTCAAATTATATGTCGTGATTTTAAAAGTAGTGAGTATTTTCTCCTTTTTTTTTATATGTCATTTTTTTAAATTTCACTTGCATTAAAAAACTAAGTAAGTTTATAATTTTGCCCTTATTTAATAATTTTTTGAAGTCGACTTTTTGATAAATAATAAATATGCTAAATTTCAAAAATTGAGATGCATTTAGATGACTATTTAATTTTTTGAGTTTGTTTATTGGAGCCAAATTTTTTCAGTATGATTTGATCCAAAATTTGAAAAAAATAATTTTTTCTCACCTCAATTTTTCTATATATTTTGTCTAAAAATGATTTTTTTTTTATAAATTCTTAAAATAAACATTACAACTTCACAAAATATTCAAATTTCATTACTTCAAATTGATCTAAATATTCCTACTGAATCTTATGTTATTTATAATGAAATTAAACGAAAACTCATTTATTTGAATCTTGATTTTTCTCAAATTAGCATTCACATATTTTGGTTGAGTCTTCTATTTTTACATCATTTAAACCTTTTGAAGTGTCATCTTCCTTGACAAAATTTATTGAAGCTTCAACTTTCAAGATTATTTTTTATTTTTGGTCCATCTTTTATTTTTAGTTTGTTTGTTGAGATTTTTTTTTCAAATCAGATTTTATAGATTAGTGCAATGGTGAGAGTAATTAATCAATGTATGAAGTAATTACAATGAACATTAATTACTTGGTAATTTTCCTAGATTGATCAAATATCTATTTTCAAGACTAATTAACTATCAAGGTTATAATAGATTTATGCATTGATTATATGAACCAATTATCCAGATAACAATAAAAAGGAACACAGAGAGTATTATTTTAGATGCTTAAGAAAAATGAATTAATTTCTCTCTTATTTTACACTTAATTAGATTCTTTCTTCCAAAATTAGTGTTACTTTAGCTCATTTCACATTCATTAAGAAAAACTATAAATAAAAGATATAATTTACTAAATTTTTCCTATTTATTAAACGTTTCTTGAAAATTCAACACTATTAAAAAAAAATAATCTTTCAATACAATAGTCTAGACCTTTCTCCCTTTTTCTTTTAAGAAACACATAACATAAGTTATATACAAGCTCCACTCGATTAAAACAAAATAACATAGGAAAAATCTTTTTTGCCAGAAAATTTGGCCAGAATGATATTTTATCTAAGTTATTTTACCTTTTAAAACATTTTTCCTTTTTAACTTTAATACCTTTTAACTAAAATATGAAAAAAGATCAGTTTATTTTAAAATAGAAAAAAATATAATTTTTTTTAATTTTCTGGTCAAATTCTGGCCAAATTTTCTGGTCATTTAGCACTTTCCAATAACATAATAGGAGTATTACCAAAACCTTTTTGAATTTGCTAAAAGAAATTGGAACTCGAACTCAATAGTTTTTTATTAAGGATGAAAGAGTACTTACTACTCCAACACAATACGTGTTGGTCGTATAAATCATTTATTTTAAGGGAAGTACAAAGTTCAAAGTGGATAAGTAAAAGTGAATGAAGAGGGTAGTAAATAAGGATTCAAAATTGCAAGATCACTTGTAATAAATTGTACTTCCTCTGTCCACTTTTATTTGTCTATTATATTAAGAAAAAAATATATCCATTTTTGCTTGTCCATTTACAAAAATTAAGAGACAATTTATAACTAATTAGTTCCTAATTTAATTTTTCATCTTTTAAATGGAAACAAAAGTGGAGGAAAATCTGTGTAACGATTAATATTTCATAATCTAATTTTAATTTTATAGGTCTTGAATTTTAAAATATTAATTTTGTAATTTCATGACCTACTACATATCATCTAAAATAATTATCACAAAATTATATGCTCCTTGATCAGTATTTTAGATTACAAGAATTGTATACGGAAGATGGCTGTGTTGTCTTCACACTCATATCTCTTTCCATAATGTGTACACCCTGTGAATTGGATGGAGTAAGGTAGGACAAGGTAATTCATTCGTTGAAAAATTATATTGTTTATATATATATATATATATATATAATGAAGAGATATTAAATTTTTAAAACTTTTTCGTACGTTTACTTTTTTTGATATGTTGAATTTTAGTAAATTTTTTGACTTTGTCCCTATTCGTGAATCGATTGGTGTGAGCCACATAGCAAAAGTTTTGTGTCAAGCGTAATGATTGATTTTCTAGGTTTCGTACAATTACAGTTGTAGAGGCAATCCACAATGTGTGTCCCTGTTGGGACAGAGTCAGATAGGTGAAGGGATTCAATCAAATTTCTTCGTTGAAAAAATGTATTACTCCTTCTATTCCATTTTATGTGGCATCATTTCCTTTTTGGTCAATCCTAAAAAGAATATCACATTTACTTATATGATAAGTTTATAAAAGTACAATTCCTCTTTTATCCTTGTTGGTCTCACTTAATCTTAAAATAATACTCCAATACATTTATGAAGAGAGAGAGAAAAGAGTCTACTTTTTAAAGGGCAATTTGGTAAATATTTCAAAGTCTTCATTTATTTTTTAAACTCCGTGACCAATCAAATATTGCCACATAAAATGGGATGGAGGAAATATTTATATATAATATATTAGGTAGATATTAAATTTTTTTAACTTTTTCATATATTTACTTTTTTCATATTTTGAATTTTAGTAAATTTTTTAACTTTTCCCCTATCTGTGAATCGATTAGCGTGAGTCACACAGCAAAAGTTCCGTGTCAAGCGTAATGATTGATTTTCTAGGATCATATAATTACAATCATAGAAATACAATGAACTCTCTTTTCAATTGTCTCGACGTTGGACAAGGGAATACTATTACGGAAAATATAATTGGCAAAACACATTTTTGGCACGAAATGACATGAGCAACAAAAATAAGATATTTTTATAATTTTGGTGAAAAGTTAAAGGTATTTGGGTAAATTTATTTATTTCGTGTACCTAAATTACCCTCAAAAGTAAAATTACTTTATTTTGCTAGGTGAAAATCGGGTCCCACTAAAAAGAAGAAGCTAAAAGGCTCCATTTCTTTATTATTATTCTTCAATTCCATATCTTCTTCTTCTTTTCCGTTTCTTTTTGTAATTTTATTATTTTTCGTATTAATTAGTTTATTTGTCAAATGCTGAAATTTAATTATTTTTAGTAGAATTAGCCGTGATTTAGTTTGGATAATTTTTTTATTAAATAAATTAATTTGATTTTTGAAATGTTGAAATTAAGTCAAATTAATTAAGTCGATTTTTTTATCACTTTAATTTTTTTATTTTTTTTTCTATTTGGTTTTGGTCGATAATTTGATTTTTCAATCATTGAAATTAAGTCAATTTTTTTATCACTTTAATTTTTATTTTTTTATTTTTTCTATTTGGTTTTGGTCGATTAGAATATATATGATAATGTAAGAAATTGATCTAATTATATATAGGATCCTTCAAAAAATGTATACATTATCTAAGAATTTAATTATTTCTAAGAAATATGATAAATTCGTTCCAACGATTTTTATTTTTTTTACAAAAAGTTAAAAATTTAGTTGTGATATACTATGTCTTGATGATGCTTGATTTAAATAAAAATAATCAATTAAAAAGACATAAGTTATTTTGAACATGAAAATTCATGCTTGACATTCTTAAAATAAAAATATAAATTAAAATACGAAGTAAATGCAAATAACTTGATTATTATAAAGAGAAATACATGAATAGAACAAAGATTTTAAAAAAAAATATTTATAACATTTTTTTAATTTAATTTTTTTTTTATATATGATGAAAAAAGTTATATTAAAAAATCAATGTATAATCTTTTATAAACAAACACAAAACAAAATATCTAAATTCTTATATTTCGTATATATCATTCTATAAAATACGTACAGAAAAATAAAAGGTTCAAGAAATTAATACGCAAAATTTTACAATTTTTTTATTTGTAGTTTCATTACCTTCAATTTCTTCCATTTCATTCAAAAATTAATTCAAAATTTTCTCGCCACATTCACTTTATTTTTTCTCTCAAATAAATAATACCGTAAAATATGCATATTAGACATTTTGGGCAAGTCTTAAAAATTCTTTATAACTCTGACAAATGAAGTAACGTAGAGGAGGAAAAAAGAAAGTCGAAGAATTTTTTTTAAAAATGAATGAAAAAGAGTAAGTGAAAGAAAATGAAATAGTTAGGGTATGGGTCCCATTCGTACATTTGGCAGCCAACAAAAGCCTCATACAAGTGGTTTTCTTTTTAGGAGGCAACGGGACATTTTCGTCATTTACCCGTGTCTTAGCAATTCGTGCCAAAATTCTGTTGTGCCAATTAGCACTGCTCATACTATTATTCATAAATCTATGTTCTCATTGTACATGACAAAAACTTAAATTTTATTCGTTAAAACGTCATTTCTTGTTTCTTTTTTACTCCCTCCATCCTTTTTTTATATGTCATTCATTTCTATAAATAGTTGATCAATAATACTTGTCATTTCATAAAATCAATGCATAAATTATCATATTGTTCCCTTTTTTTTTTTTTTTTTACTATTGTGAGTTATTAGCCTTGAAAGTATACATTTGACCAACTTAGAAAAGTTAAGTAAATAATTCATGTTCATTAGTTAAATTAATTAATCAAAATAAATTAATTTATATTCATTGATTGAAAACTTGAGTTCCAAAAAAATTAAATAAAGGTAGAAGGGTAAAGTTACATCATTTCTTAAAGCAAGTGCAAAACCTTATAACATCTATACTTCCATCATTTCAAATTAATTGAATTGTTGAGGTATTTCACACCCTTGAAGACAAAAATGATTAAGACATAAATTAGGCATAACTTTCCATTTTTACCCTTGTTAATTATTGTCAAATTTATGATTAAAATAACTAAACATTAATTAATAACTAATTCCACTACTAATTAATGAAGGGTAAAATTGGAATAGTCTTGAAAATTGAACAATTAAGTTACTTTGAAAGATGAAAAATGTCTCAACAATTCAATAAATTTGAAATGGAGGGAGTATATCCCTTATTGATGCTTTGATTTTTATCTATTTATGTGCTTCATAATTCTAGAATAATTCTAAAGGCAAAGTTGGAAAAAATTAATTAATTATCTCTTTATTGTTTAATTAATTAATAGCCTATTTTACAATATTTTTTTTTTTTTTGTATATAAGACAACTAAAAAGAAATGTAAAGAGTAAGGTCTAGAGTCAATTATTTCAGCCATAATGATAAGTTAGATGGCTAATCGAAGAGTACAATTATGTAAGTTTTTCAATTATTAAATGTCAAATTTGCAGAAATAAAAGCCTTTGCATAGTTGGTTTTCGATAAAGCTACTCACAACTAATGGGCAAGAGGTCAATGATTATGTGAATGCAACTATCTTATATTTAATATATAATTAAGACTCAAAAATAGATTTAAATTATTATTTATTTTAGTTTCATACTTAAATAATTAGGAGTGTGTTTAAAGTTCACTAGATTAAATATGTGTATACACACACATTTTGGCGCATCTAGCCCAAAATTTTCATTTACGTGACTTTTTTTTTTGCTGACACTTTTTTTTAAAAGTTAAGTATCAAAAATACACTTAAACTACTATTTCTTTAGTTTCATACCTAAATTATTGGGAGTGCTAAAAATACATCTAAACTATTACTCATTAGTTTGAGAAAATTGGACCTTGAATTTTCGTCCACATGGTTTTATTTTTGCTGACACATTTTTTTTAGTTATTATTATCTGGGGATCAAATATGATAAGATTTAGAAATATAAAAAACTCACGAAAGTGGAGTTTGCCTAAAAAATATATATTGTATTTGAGTAATGATAATCTAATCCAGCTATTCAATCTCTACTTATATTTAAAACCTTCACTTTGTCATGAAAATTTGTTTTGATTGATGGTCAAATTTCAGTTGCAAAATGAGTATTACATATAATTTCTCATCATTTTATACACTTCATATTTATAGCAAACTATATAATTACATATAATGAAATATTCTAAATTTTGAGTAACTTTCTCATCTCGTTCTCATGCTTCTATTATTGACTTGCATGGTTTGAAAAATTAAAAGAGATATACTGTAGTTTCTTAAGTTCCTTTAATTAAGTGATTTCAACATGAAGTTTACATTTTTTTCGTGTTTCAAATAAAAAAGGAAAATGGAAAGTAGGCAAGAGTTTATACAATCTACAACAACAAAAAAAATTATTAAATCGTTTAAATAAAACACAATGACCTTAAAATAGGTGGCCTCAAATTTTTGACCCCTAATTGTTCGAAGGACAAAACTTTAAGTTTAAAAGTCAAAATTTAGTGAACTTGAAGTTGGGCAAGTGAAATCAAAAGTTCATGATCTGTGACCTTTAAGATCAATCCCGTAAATCTATCAAGTAATTAATATAGTCCGAAAAACATCAAAGAGGAGATGGGACAAATTTAATTTTCTTCTTCTTCATTCATGAATAAAATTTTGAATTTAACATGTTTTAACTTTTAATATTAAAAGTTTTCCCATGAAAATGGAGGTTGGGGAGGGGGGTGTTAAAAATTAATTATACGATACATCAAATTTACCACCAAACTTATCTCACAGGAAAACGAGACATATATATGTATGTGTACATAACATACGGTGAGTTGAGGAGTGTAAGAGAGGAGATAATTTTTTACTTCCCAAACACTAGAATGATAGTTTGCCAATGGACGTGTGATAGTAGTATCAACCATTGCTTTTTGATTCTTAATTTTTTTCTTTCTCTCTCTAAAATGTTTTAACTGTTGCAATTTGATATTTACTGCTATATTTAGTGAGGTACTATTTTATAGTGCAATTACGACGATAAGTGTAAAAGTGATAAATATTTTGCACTACTATAAAAATAATTTTTAGTGGTAATAAATATACACGAGTGTTATCGACATTAATTAATTTTTCATTGGATCCAAAGTCGCTATAGACTTTAAGAATAGTTACAAAAAGTGTTAATTAGTTGCCACTAAAAATACATATTTAATAACAATTAAGTTATCAACTTATCGTTGTTAGTTAATTGTCACTAAAGATCATTTTTAGTGTAGTGCTGGAAGTTATCCAAATGCATTTATGAATTTAGTACTTTTTCTGTCTCAAATTATTTATCGTGATTTTTAAAATTAGTCATTATTTTAAAAGTTCAAGTATTTTCTCTCTCATTTTACCCTTAACAATATTTTTGAAATTTACAAATATCTAAATTATGGAATGATACATATTCTAAATCTCCTTAATAAATTTTTTGACTCCAATTATATTCGTGAATTAATCGATGTAAATCATAAATTAAAAGTTCAGTGTCAAGCATAAAGATTATATTTATAGGATCATATCATTACAGTCGTAGAAATAATGCGACGAATTCTCTTTCGAATTTTAAGACTTTTCTAAAGCATTGGACATGTCACATGAGTGCAGATATTATATTGACTATAATCATGAGTTCATTGTTGGTATACACACCAACATTTTATGAGAATATATAAAATGTACTCCCTCTGTCTCAATTTATGTGACACATTATTTGGATTTCGAGATTCGTTAATTATTGCCCGGACCATTTTGTTTTAGTCGAATTCAATCATTCATGCTCTATTTTAGCCTTTTAGGTCTACATTTTTTTATATTATATATATAATCTAAATAATTAATTACTCATTCCTTTTATAAGAGTAATTTCCACCTAGCTCGATTTGGAAAGATAAAATATTTGGATTTGGCTCCTCTTCATTTTCTTTGTCTCCATTTTTCCCAAGTTCTAGCCTTGATTAATGACATATAGCATAGGTTAGATTTAATGGCTAAGATTTAATTAATTAAAATATATTCCTAATCATGATTTAGGTAATAAATATATTATTATATCAATTAAAAATAGTCCTATTATTTCTCCTTATTCCCTCCGAGCCCAATTGTTTCTCTTTTTTTCCCCTAGTCCCTCCAAAATTTTCTTGTTTGTGTCATTTTGCAGCACCGATCTGTTTACATTTATTTGAGAAATGAAAATTCTAGAATTGGTATTGCATTAAAATACATTAATTTAAATAACATTAGTTCTCAATCTGCTTCTTTTAAATATAGAAATATCTTTCAATAACAAGATTTTATCATAATCAAGTATTTTGAAAAATAAACTTTTTTCTATAAAAAGACGTTATCTAATTAAATTAATTTTGCGCAATGCAAATAACAATTAAAATAATTAAAAAAGAATCAGATGAGTGGCTGAATTGCTAGCAGAGAAACAATCGGGCTTGGAGGGAATAAGGAGAAAAGGAGAGAAATGATAGGACTATTTTTAATTGATATAATAATATATTTATTATTTAAACCATGGTTAGGAATATATTTTAATTAATTAAATCTTAGCCATTAAATCTAACCTATGCCATATGTCATTAATCAAGACTAGAACTTGGTGAAAGTGGAGACAAGGGAAATAAAGAGGAGCCGGATCCAAAATATTTTATCCGCATCGGGAGCTTATGCTAAAATAGTATATACGTATTTGTATATAGACTTTTGTTACTTAATTGTGGTTAATTACTACATATTTTCTCTTCATTAATCAGTCAACCGTGGTAATTAAACTACACTTACAATTTTAGTTTTGCATTCATAAACTCACCTATCAATTGACCAGACCCAAAGATAATTAAGAGGGGACAAAAGTCTATATCACGAGTTTGATTTTATTTTTTTCAAGAAATGCTAATTGCCTTTAAAAAAATACATTGATCGATAATTAAATTATTATCGTTAATTAATTATCGCTAAAATTATTTTCAGTTAATTAGTGTATATATTTATTCTCCTTATTAATCTCCAAGTCACAGCCTAAATGAAGAAACATTATCAATATTATTTGTAGCATTAGGATAGTTATTAGAATCTCTTTTTTCATTTTTGTTGTTTCATAATTAATTTTTGTAAGGAGAGAATTTCTCTCTCATTTTATTTATTTGTATCATTTGTCAATAATAAGAGTCCTCCTACAATAGATGTGTGGTAATTAGGTCCCTCTCTCCTTTAATTTCATGGTTGAAGCCTTACCAGGAGAGGACGAGTCATGATTTGAAGTTTATATATTTTAAAATTGTTACTGAACGTACAATTCGTTATAGTTATTGAGTTCGCAATTAAATATGTATACATATTTAATAAATTAATTTTTTTACTATATATTTCAGATAGATATACTATAAAGACTTGACATGAATAACATTACTATCTAAGGTATTGGACTTGTGCTGGCACATGCAAGAGTGACCTAGTATCAAGAGAAAAAAGTTGCTTGGATCTTTTCACACATATTTTTCTTTTAATAAAAGATTGCAATATTGTAGTCGTATTGAATCTTCTTGCTTTGATTTCAATTTTTGCCACTCAAAGGTGGAGTTCTAGTTATAATTACGAATTTGTCCAAACTCAATAGTTTTCATCTAAATTTTATATTTGTACTTAAATTTTTTTTATTGAATATATACAATATTAATTTGAAATTCACGAATTTTCAAAGACCGAAATCCTAAATTCATAAGCTTTAGTGACTTCGGATATATTTATTAGGATATATACCTTCAAAAAGCCCTAAACATTTTTCTCAAAGGACTAACAAAGTATGGGAGATTTAAAATTTCCTTCTAGGAAAAATGAAACACCAAATTTATGGTAAATATGTAGCCCTTCCTTGAAGAAAAATAAAAATCAAATATGGTAAAAACAAATCAAAATAAACACCTAACAACAATACCAGGTAATAGCACATAAAAACTTCAATTGATTGATACAATAATCCAACTACTAGGAGTTATATATCCTAGTTTCAATACAAACTACAATATGAATGAAAAGACTAACACACAAGAAGTCAAGAACTCATGCAAACATCGATAGAATTATAAAGTAACCCCCCCCCCCCCCCCCACACACACACACATTATTTCATCAACGACTTAGAAATGTTGAAACCATTAATCACTATTTGATGTACTATTGACAGAGTCAACAAACAACAAGGTGATTGTGTCTTTAAGGAAGTTTTGTGAATCCGTAAAATCATCCTCTTGGAGAATATCTACAAGCCGTGAATGATTTAAGGCAGGTTCGAGGACAAACGTTGGTATTTGAGTAGCATGTAAATAATATGTGTTTATGTCTTTCCATGCATTTGCAATTTGCCTCCGAGCCTCGGCATATGCCTCTTGTTTTGAAGCTCTATATTCTTTCATGTAACATTCAATGAATGAACTCCATTGTAACATCCGACAATTTAAAATGAATATGAAGAAGCTTGAAATTGGAAATAATCCTTTTGGAAAAAAATTGAGAATCTGGAAATTTTGGCTAAGTATGGGAAAAAGTGAGTTTTTGGCCAACTTTGAGCAGTCGTAACTCCTAGATCAGGAAGATTTAGGAGTAGTTCCAGATATGGTTGCGAATCTCATGGAATGATCTTTCCAACGCCACTGATTTTACTCTATTCCGAGTTCGTATGAGTGAGTTATGACCGTTGGAAGTTGGGCAGTTGGCAGGGATTTTGTCCGAAATTTTAAGGGCATTTTGGTCTTTTTCCCTAATTAATTATTTGTGTTATTTTGGTATTGTTGGAATGATTTTTGATCAGTTTGTTTCCACTTTTCAAAGAGTAAAGCTAGGGCTTGGGAGAGAAGAGAAGAAGAAGAGAAAAAAGAAGAGAAAAAAGGGAAGATCAAGCAAGGAATTGTTGTGTTTTCGTCGGGGGTGATCCCTACCAAGGTATGTGAGTCTTAGTGATGGGTTGATCCTTTCCTCCCACACACCAACTCGTTTTAGCTTTGAGAAAGATTGGTTTTGGTTGTTGGAGTTGTTGGGTTGTGTTGTTGGGGTTGTTGATTTTGTTGTTGGAAGTTTTAGTTGATTTTAGTCCATGATTTGATTGGTATTTGAGGCTGAAATCTATTGTATATTGAGGGATTTATGAGTCTAAAAGTTATGATCATATGAAGGGGTCCATCATCAAGTTTTAGCTATTTTGGCAGTCGTTCCCATTTACGGCCATGACCTACGGACCGTAGATCGATCGACGGTTCGTACTGGTCAACCGTCAATTGGGACAGAAGCTAGGCCTTTTGGGGCATCGATCTACGGACCTGACCTACGGTCCGTAAGTTGACCTATGGACCGTAAGTCCCGACCGTAGGTCAACACTTAGCCATTTTCTCTGACTGAGTTCTTGGGGAAAATTCTCTGTCATGAATGACGGACCTGCAGTACGGACCGTAAGTCCATCTACGGTCTGTCGATGACATCCGTAAGTGTCACCTGTGTCACCAGAAGTCTGAGGTCTCAACCAAGTTCCCCCATTCTTTTCTCACTTTCTCATGCATGTTCCTAGGTATTATACCTATGTTTCATAGTTGTTTCCGACACTCTAAAGTACGGCTAAGCGTCAAGAACTCGTCCATAACGTGTGATCAAACACCTTGAATTCATAATTCCAATTCAAGGAAAGTTAGTTCCAAGTCAAGTGAAGTTGGACGTCAAGTGAAAGAGTATAGAGTTTTAAGTCGAGTTAAGTCAAGAGTTTCGAGTTAAGTTAAGAGTTTCAAGTCGAGTTCTTTTCAAAAAGGGCTATTAGGGAACTAAGTATTCCCAAAAGGAGTTTATAAATGTTTTTACATTTGAGTAAGAGGGGAACCATGTTTTCCAAAAGAGCCTTTGAGCTAAGTTTTGAGTAATTATCTCAACTAAAGAAAGAAGATTGTTTTAAAAACACTTATGAGCCAAAGCATTTTTGGGAGTAGTACTGAGCACCGAATTGGAGACACAAGTTCATATTAACTCAACTCTCCATAAGAACTATGCTCCAACATGGGATTTCTCGGGTCATACTTTTTAGATGATCACGAAAGTTAAGCTAGTGGATCCACTTAGTAAAGTTAGCTTTCTATATCACTGCAAGGTATAGGATGGTCCTTGGCAACGCGAGGTAAAGCGTTGTATCACCACTAGGGCTCATGGTGGTGGTTGTCGGTTAAAGAACCTCCCGCATAAGTTATATTACTTTTATATGAGTAAAGCTAAGTTGTTTATACTGTTTTACAAGCCTTTTATGTATTGCATGTGCTTTATTGCTTTATATATTGAGTTCAGTTATTCATGAGTCGAACAGAGCCAAGGTAAGAGTTCCTTTCTACTCTTTTCAAGCTTAAGTTGTGGTTTAGCTTTCCAGCTCGCATACTCGTACATTCCATGTACTGATGCCAGTTGGCCTGCATCGTCTTATGATGCAGATACAGGTACCCCGGATCAGCATCCTGCACGTCGTTGATCCAGTTGAGCATTCCAGAGTCAGTGGTGAGCCTCCTTGCTTTCCGGAGGACTCAATCATTTTGCGTTCTTAGTTTTGTTTTTATTAGGATGTTGCGGGGCCTGTCCCAACATCCATCTCAGTATCTTTAGAGGCTTCATAGACAGTCAGTCAGTTAGTTTTAAGTCTTTCTTATGTATATATATAATATTCTATTTTGAGACTTGAGTTGCCTTTTTGGCCAAATTTTTATCAGTTGGTTATCTTACAACCTTTTCCTTACTATTGAGTTAAGTTTCCGCTGAGTTAAGAAAGCCAGGCCAAGGGTTCGCTTGGGGCCAGCAATGGTCTCCGAGTGCCGGTCCCACCCAAGGTGTAGGCTCGGGGCGTGACATCCATGTTCTCTTTGTTGTTCATGCTACATCAAATTCATATCAGTACAGCGTTTAAACATCTATGTAATTAAGTTCAAACTACATAACATATGTTGGTGTATATATATATATATACACCTACTTCATGTCTAATAATATCGTCCTTTAATCGATTGATTAGTGATGAAGCTGGAGCGACCAAAGACTCGTTTATCATCCATTTAAAAGTCTCATTGGATATAAATTCCCCCGCAACAATCAAACACGTAATCCAAATCATTTGATTGGAAACAGTTATAGTAGTGTTTTTCTTATATTCCTCACATTTTGGAATAATGTCATCTTTCAACCATTCTGCTTCCTTAAGATAGCTTCTGATCCACTTATTCGTCTAAATATAAATAGATTAGAATTGTTGTTTGTAAAATCAATGATATCAGTACTAATTAACGGGCCAAGTTATAGATATAACAAGCTTAGCTTAGCTTAATTACCTCAATTTTTGCATAGTAGACATAGTCTGCTTTACCATCTTTGGTCAATTCTTCTTCCGTTTCATCAAAATAATCTATAAAGACTTGATAAAGAGGTCTCATATACATCATTATCGAATCCATAGCACTAATGTCACATCTGCACATATGCATAAATAATACATATATTTTACTCAATGTAACAACATTGCACATAGAACGAATGAAATTAATGACAAAGGCTAATAATTAAGTTTATATATTAAGTTTTACCTCTCTATTGCATCAGTGTAAGACACAAGTTCGTCATAAGTTGCATAAGCATCATAGAGATCATCAGTGATGGTAATAATAACAATTAATTTTGTTATCATTCTTCTTGCACATATATATTGAGGCCCAAAATACAACCCCATTGCCCAAAAATAACATTCCACCAATTTGTCTCTTACAGATGGATATTTGTTTGAATGATCCAAATCTTTCCACCACCTATATATATATATATATATATATATATATATATATATATATATATATATATATATATATATATATATATATATATATATTATACGTATAAGATACCATATATATATACATACTTGTAAGTTCGCTAAGCTCTCTTTGGTACATCTTTTGCAAAATGTGGAAATTGCAAATTTCAAAAGCAAATCATCATGTGATTCAATGGTCTCGTAAATACGTATGTATTTACAAGCTACCACTCTTGGTACATTTGTATGAATGGGTTGGATCAAGGCTTCACTAACTTGGGCCTTCAGTGAGTTGTCCAATTTAGGGTCCATAGACTCGAGATGAATAATGGTAAAAGTTAGAGCTTCTTCAAGAATTTCTTCTCTGTGTACTCTTAGATGTGCTGCTTCGTATAAATTTAATAATCCTTGAACATCTTTAGCAAGAGTTTCATTGAATTTTCCATCACCATTGGTGAATATTTTAAACACATCTGATAATTAATTATCAATATTAAACTAGTGAATGGAAGTATATATACGCTAAGGGGTCAACATTTTATACTTTTGACCAGAAAGAAATTAGTAATTAACATTAATAAGTTGCATAGGATAATTAGAGAAGAGATACGATACCAGAAGACATGTTATGCCTTTGTCGTCTCACTAGTCGAAAATGAAGAGCAACAACGCAAAGATCATCGTCGTCATCTTCATTTTTATTCTGTTCAAACTTATCAAAAATATTTTGAATGGATATTTTGATCTCATTGTCGAAATGATATGCCACTCCCAATCGTTGGATTGCATCAATCAAGACAAGTTTTTGCATACTATTATCAGGAGTTTCCACTAACATTTACCTGACTTCTTTCAACTCTTCAAGTTCAAGTTTTTCTTGGCTACTAATTTCCTGCATGCACCAAATGTTAAGGGTTATTGTTCTACTTTCGTAGATGGGATCTGGAGAGGGCAGCGTGCATCGTATCCCTACCTCATGGAGGTAGAGACACTGTTTCCAAAAATTCATCAGATCAAGTAATGCACACAAATCTTAGAATAATAGACTACGAGACAGTGACGTAGCCACATATAGCCTAGGGTGGCCAATCGGACATATATATAAAACTGTATGAAATATATTGGTCAAAAATTATTTTTCATACATATATATCAATTTGAACACCTTTAACGAATTTTTTTATTTCAGCACTGCAGCATGAGAATAATGCTAGCTACTACGACTACTGATCATATGAACAAAGAAACAAATACGTACGTGCACCAAACTACCACCAAACCTATCTCACAGAAAAAAAAAAACTAGATATATATATGAGTGCATTCATGTGTACATAACATACTGTGAGTTGAGTGAAGGAGAGAAAATAGTTTCCCCAAACACTTGAGTGATAATTTGCCAATGGACGTGTGATAGTATCAACCATTGCTAATTGATTTATACTTTTCTTTCTCTCAAATGCTTTAATTACTACAATGTGAGATTTGCTGCTATACTTGGTGAGGTATTTTATAGTGCTCTTGGGAGTGTCAAGTCATAAATAGTATAGTACGTAGTTAATTTAAAAATTTATGATAAAACTAATTATTTTTTCTCATTCTAGCTTTAATAATGTTTTTGAAACTTACAAATCCTAAATTATGAAGGGATGATAAATAAATAGATTAATTAAAATTCACTGGACAAATTTAAAATATAACACAAGTTCGAAATTATATTCATAATAAAAGTTTTCTTTAACATAATACTCTTATGTCAATTTCAACATAGTGTACATAAATATAATTTAAAAGAAAAGAAAAATAACGTAAGTCTATAACCTTATTCAACAATGAATTCTACTTTAATTCAATAATTAGAATATTAACAAAATTATGGTAATGAAAAAAATAAACATAGAATAAAAATATAAATACATAATAAGAAAAATTGCATGGAATCATGTTAAGTAAATGTCGAAAATAAGAAGAAAATGAGATATAAATAATACAAAATAAAAATATATTTTTAGAAAATACTAAAATAAAAAAATTCCAAAATAATAGAAATAAAAAAAAATAAAAATAGAAATAAAATGAAGAAATCAACCCCACATATCACTCGATTCACCTTTTATGCTACATGTTAACTTCGATCCCTCTACCTTTTCTCTTAAACAACTTATCTTCTTTGAATTGCAACAAAAAATTAATCTCCAAAATAAAAAAGTCATGAAAGTGACACATAAAAATCATAGGTTGCATATGGCCTATTTTGTGATCGAAATGAGATTTATAGCACGTGTTAGTATCCTCAATGGTGATGAGTGATTAGTTAGCGGGTTTATCTAAATCTAGATGTATACTTCGCGGAACATATTTTTCTTTTATTATATTAAAAGAGTGGCCGGTTTAAAGGAGGTACCAATATGTTAGTTATTTGTCAATAAAATTGAAGTTAAGGGTTGTTTAGTAATTTACATATAAACTAACATATTAATATAATGATAGCTAATATATTAATACCACTTTGTCTTTCTCATAGCTTTTGTATTTTCATTCATTTAAATTCGTGTCGTGAAATATTCATGTGTTAACTTCTCACTGGGAATGATTTGATTCATGTCATAGTCTATATCCTGCATGAAGCCCCAACTAAGGGGAAATGGAGGGATTCCATTTTGTATTTGTTTATAAGAATCCATGTTTTATTGTGCTAATTTGTTATATTTCCAACAGGATTATCTTCAGTTATATGTTTGTAAAATTATTGAAATTATACTAAGCAATTATTAGCATTTGAAAGTTTCGGTTATATATCTCATATAGATATTACTATCTAAAGTATCGAGCTCGTGTTGATACATGCAAGATTCAGCTAGTATCAAGAAAAAAATTGCTTGGGTCTTTTCACTCATATTTTTCTTTTAATAAAATATAGAAACGAAGTCGTATTGAACCCTCTTTCTTTGATTTCAATTTTTGCCATTCAGGGATGGAGTGTTAGTTGTAGCTATAGGGACCAAACTTAATAGCTTTCGTCTAAATTTTGTATTTGTACTAAAAAATATTAAATATATACACTTATTAATTTAAAATTCATTAACTTTTAAAGACCAAAATTCTAAATCCATAAGCTTTAGAGACTTTGCCTCTATTTGTTACTATGCATATCTTAAAGAAGCCCAAAATATTTTCCTCGAAGGATTAGCAAAATATGGTAGATTTTAAATTTCCTATCGTTGAGTGGTTCGCTGACAACATGGTTTTAGGTACCGTTACAACGGTGAGTAAGATCATTGTATCCTGTGAGGATATATTCCATTAACCTCAGGTACTGGAAGGGGATAATTTTCTTAAGGGGACACTGTGCATTCAGTGGACTCGATTTTCTTCTTTGAGAAAAATATTTTGTATATTGTTTTCAATTTGTTTCTGATTCTATTTTCTCTACTAGTTTTAATTTTTTAGTTTTGAAAATACTCTTTGTTGTTTCTTACCAAGTTCTTCATAGTTTTGTTCTAAGTATCTTAGGAATACAAGATGAACAACACTCACTATTTCAACAACCACTTAGAAGTATTGGAACCATTAATCAATATTTGATGATAGATATGATTATCCACCTGATGTACTATTGAGAGTGTCAACAAACAACAAGTTGATTGTGTCTTTAAGGAAGTTTTGTGAATCCGTAAAATCATCTTTTTGGAAAATATTTACGAGGCGTGAAAGATTTAAGGCAAATTCGACGATAAACGTTGGTACTTGAGTAGCATGTAAATAATCAGTGTTTCCAAATACAGTAACACCCAAAATTTCCTTTTTCCTTCTTAATAATCAGAAAAGTTTGAACTTTTAAGAAAGTTAATTTAATCCTACTTTATAAGAAAATTGAACTTCATAATTAAGTTTTGACAAAATTGTTAGTACTAAGTGCTTTAGAGGTCATTTAACTATAAGAAATATGCAATAAAGTTATAAAGTTTTAGTTTAAAAAGTAACTCAATTAAAAAAATATCTCTCATAAAATTATTTAGTTAAACTTTTCATTAAAAAAAAAACTAACATAATTTGTTCATAACATGTAGACATAGATAGACCTCGTATTGATTCATGTTTATTTGTGTAAAGATATGACACCTGGCCTAACCCAAAAGCTAGCTCATAAGGGGAGGTTTGTCCAAGTCCATATAAGAATATCAAATTCCCATCCCTTTATCGATGTGTGACATATTAACACTCCCCCGCACCCAGACTTCAACTGGAGCATGACCACTTCTAAATGGGGGCCATTGTCGGTGAACAATAAATTGAGACTCATCTTAACACTCTCCCGCATCCAGATTTCAACTGGAGCATGAACACTTCTAAATGGGGACCATCATCGGTGAACAACAAATTGGGACCCCGCACGCCCAGATCTCAATTGGAGCATAAACACTTCTAAATGGGGGCTCATTATCGGTGAACAACAAATTAGGATGTGCCTAGCTAGTTTTGATACCATTTAAAATATATGACATGGGTCTAACTCAACCCTAAATGATAGCTCATGAGGGGAGGTTTGTCCAAGTCCATATAAGGAGACCAAATTTCCATCCCTCTACCGACATGGGACATCTTAACAATTTGATTTCAATTTTTGCTATTTAGGGACAAAGTGCTAGGTTTTATCATTGATTTAATCGAACTAAGAAGTAATTTTTATCTATATTTTCTAGTTGTACTAAGAAATTGTTAACTTTCAAGAACCAAAATCTTTTAAACCATAAACTTTAGAGACTTTGCCTCTGTTGCTTACTATGTATGTATACCTTCAAGAGAAGCACGACATTTTCCTCCAATAGAATGATTATCAAAACATGTGAAATTAGAAATAAGGAAGAACCTATATTTATGGTTAATATATGTTGTCCTTCCGTCAAGAGAGGAAAATCAAATATGATAAAAATAAATAAATATTTGAACAAACAATAACATCAGATAATAGTACACAAAAACTCGAATTGTTTCTTGTTCAATAAAATTATCACGCTGTAAATCAACAAAACTCAAAGTTATGTCTCTTTCACCTTCAAGTTTACGTACTATTATAGCATGACATACATATCATTTCAAAATGAAAATAAACCAGCTTCAATACAACTTCATATGTCATTGTTACATTTTATTAAAAGAAAATATGAGTGCAAAGACAACACATCCCCTACCCACCCACCCCAAACACACATATATAATTGCTTCATATATTATTGTTACATTTTATTAAAAGAAAATATGAGTGCAAAGACAACACACCCCCTACCCACTCACCCCAAACACACATAATTGCAGTAATCACTTATAAATATTGGAACCATTATTGTTTGCCTAAAACGTACACTCAATGAATAGTTCGATTATCCACATGATGTACTATTGATCACAGAGCCAACAAACAACAAGGTGATTGTGTCTTTAAGGAAGTTTTTTGAATCTGTAAAATCATCCTCTTGGAGAATATTTACGAGGCGCGAAAGATTTAAGGCAGGTTCGAGGACAAACGTTGGTACTTGGGTAGCATGTAAATAATCAGTGTTTATATCTTTCCATGCATTTGCAATTTGCCTTTGAGCGTCAACATATGCCTCTTGTTTTGAAGCTCCATATTCTTTCATGTAGCATTCAATGAATGAAGCTCCATGTTCCCTTTGTTGTTCGTGCTGCATGCATCAAATACAATTCAGTATGACGTTTGAATTAAACATCTATTTTTATAAGTTCAAACTATATATATAATATGTTGGTGTATATATATATACACTTACTTCATGTCCAATAATATCGTCCTTTAGTCTATTGATTAGTAATGTAGCTGGAACGATCAAAGACTCATTTATCATCCATTCGAAAGTTTCATTGGATATAAATTTGTCCGCAACAGTCAAACAAGTAATCAAAAGCAATTGAACGGCAACAGTTAGAGTAGCGTTTTTCTTATATTCCTCACATTTTGGAATAATGCCATCTCTCAACCATTCCGCTTCCTTAAGATAACTTCTGATCCACTTATTTATCTAAAAAAATAAATAAACATATTGATTAGTAGCATTAATTATTTGTAATCATCGGTGATATCAATCTCCGGTTTAACTGATTGATGGGGCCACTTACCTCAATTTTTGCATAGTAGACATAGTCTGTTTTACCATTTTTGGTCAATTCTTTTTCCATTTCATCAAAGTAATCTAAAAAGACTTGATAAAGTGGTCTCATATAGGGCGATATCGAATCCATAGCACTAATATCACATCTGCACATGCATAAATTTATAACACATATTTCTTACTCAAAATGTAACAACATTATATTGTAAAGAGTTAAAGTAATTAAGTTTTACCTCTCGACTGCATCGGTGTAAGGCACAAGTTCGTCATAAGTTGCATAAGCATCATAGAGATCATCAGTGATGGTAATGATAACCATTATTTTTGTTATCGTCCTTCTTGCATGTCCATATTGAGGCCCAAAATACACCCCCATTGCCCAAAAATAACATTCCACCAATTTGTCTCTTGCATATGGATATTTGTTTTCAGTATCCAAATCCTTCCACCACCTATATATGTATATAATATTTATAATATATCACACAATGTGCATATATATATATATATATATATATATATATATATATATATATATATATATGTATGTATGTATGTATGTATGTGTGTGTGTGAGAGAGAGATTAATTAAAGACAATATATGTATAAATTTATATACCTTGTAAGTTCACTAAGCTCTCTTCGGTGAATCTTTTGCAAAATGTGGAAGTCCAATTTTGCAAATTTCAAAAGCAAATCATCATGTGATTCAATGGTCTCATAAATACGTATGTATTTACGAGCTACCACTCTTGGTACATTTGTATGAATGGGCTGGATCAAGGCTTCACTAACTTGGGCCTTGAGTGAGTTGTCCAATTTAGGGCCCATGGACTTGAGATGAGTGATGGTAAAAGTTAGAGCTTCTTCAAGAATTTGTTCTCCGTGTACTCTTAGATGTGCTGCTTCGTATAAACTTAATAAGCCTAGAACATCTTTAGTAAGAGATTCCTTGAATTTTCCATCGTCGCTGGTGAATTTTTTGAACACATCTGATTAATTGTCGTCATAGTTAGATATTAAACAACCTTTTTGGAGATATATACTAAAGTTTTAACTTATAAGCCTCATATAATTACTATAAATATTATATTTTTCAATTTATAAAAATTTTGAATTCATAAAGATTAAATTCTGAAGTCATCTCGTCAATATTTTACTTTTGACCAGAAAGGAATTAGTAATCAACATTGATAAGCTACATAGGATAATTAGAGTAGAGATACGATACCAGAAGACATGTAATGCCTTTCTCGTCTCACTAGTCTAAAACGAAGAGCAGCAACACAAAGATCATCGTCATTATCTTCATTTTTATTTTGTTCAGATTCATCAAAAATATTCTGAATGGATGTTTTGATATCGTTTTCGAAATGATATGCCACTCCCAATCGTTGGATGGTGTCAATCAAGACAAGTTTTTGTGTACTATTATTAGGAGTTTCCACCAACATTTGCCTGACTTTTTCTTTCAATTCTTCAAGTTCACGTTTTTCTTGGCTACTAATTTCCTGCACCAAATGTTATTATAGTTTAGTCTAATCCGATAGGTGGAATTAGAAGAAGGTCGGGTGCACCTTATCTCTTATACTATTTCAGAAAGATCATCAGTTCAAGTAACACACAAAGGAAAAATTTGAAAAATGTATATACACAAGTAAAAATGACATATCAAATAATAGGAAAGCATTACATAGTATTCATAAAGCACGGAACAATAACAATAATTAAGCAATACGATTGATAACCAAATCACATAAAACAAAATAAAGGGGTAATAGAAATCGTAAAGATGAAAAATTATGAGAATAATGCTAGCGCTACTACTATTAATACGATACACCAAATTTACCAACAAGCATATCTTACAGGAAAACGGGACATATATATATATGTGTGTGTGTGTGTGTGTATAACATACCGTGAGTTGAGGAGTGTAGGAGAGGAAATAGTTTCCCCAAACACTTGAGTGATAATTTGCCAATGGACGTGTAATAGTAGTATTAACCATAGCTAATTGATTCATACTTTTCTTTCTCTCAAATTCTTTAATTACTACAATGTGAGATTTGTTGCTATACTTGGTGAGGTATTTATAGTGCTCTTGGGACGATAATTGTCAAGTCACAAATAGTCTAGTGGTTAATTTAAAATTTCAAGATAAAATTAATTATTTTCTCTTATTTTATCTTTAATAATGCTTTTGAAACTTACAAATACCTAAATTATGAAGAGATGATAGATTAATTAAAATTCACTGGAAAAATTAAAAATATAACATAATGTTCTAAATTATATTCATAACAATTTTTTAAAACATAAACATAGTGTACATAAATATAATTTAAAAATTAGAATCCTAACAAAATTATGGTAATGAAAAAATAAATACGTAATACGAAATATTGCATGGAACCACATTAAGTAAAGGTTGAGAATGAGAAGAAAATGAGATATAAATAATAAAAAAAATAAAAATATATTTTTAGAATATACTAAAATAATAAAAATAAAAAATAATTTAAAATAATAGAAAATAAATAAATAAAAAGGAGAAAAATAAAAATTAGAACTAAAAGGAAGAAATTAAAAAGTAACAAGCTTGTAATTACATCATGTAATTAACCAGTGATTCACAACTCGCTCTCCTCCCAACCCTCCTCGAGAATTCGAGAGGGTTATTATCCTCTGCCACAACACCTAATTACCCGCTGATCAAGTAATTACATGATCAACCAAACATATCAAACTCAATTACATCAAATTATCAGGGCGACTTACTAAACATAGATATGTTTTTTTTATATTGACATATAGCCGAAAAACAAATGTTAATAACCTGGACCATTTAGTTTTAGTCAAATGTAGATACTTATATGTTTTTTCTTTAAAGAAAAAGAGAAAGGTAATTGTTATGGAAAAGGAATTAGTTGAAAAATATTCATTTTTTTTCTTAAATTTGAAGGTGAGAACACGTAAATTAGCATGGAACGAGAAAAAACAAGTTAATAATAGTAAATAAGAATTCAACTCTATTTTAGGTCTACCTTTATATCATAATTTACATATATAGTCTAGATAAAAACTGATGAATTTACATTAATTCATAGACAATACTCTAGATCAACCCCACCTATCACTCGAATCAACTTTAACTTTATGCAACGTGTTAACTTTGATCCCTCTACATTTTCTTTAAATCACTTATCTTCTTTGAATTGAAACAAGAAATTAATCTCCAAAATAAATAAGAGAAAATCACAGGTTGCATAAGGCCTATTTTGTGATGGAAATGAGTTTTATAGCACGTGTTAGTATTGTCAATGGTGATTTGTGACTAGTTAGCGGGTTCACCTAAATCTAGATGTATACTTTGTGGAACATATTCTTTTACCATATTAAAAGAATGGGTTTGGAGGAGGTATATATCTTCTTCTATTTCCCTAAATAACGGAAGAATTTTATTTAGTTAATAAATATGTTCAATTAGGTTGAATCCTGACCCCCATAAACCATTGAGCTACTCCTTTGACAAATGCTCAGGGGGTTCAATTTTAAATATATACACGTACATAAAAAAATTGATCTTATATATATAGTGTAATTTTTTTTCCGAAGGGGGTCGGATGACCCCCCTGAACACACTACAAATCCGCCCCTGTGTTCAATCATACAAAAGTGGAACTAGTCTAGGTATATATCAATATGTAAGTCATTTGTCAATAAAATTGAAGTTAAGGGTTGTCTAGTCATTTACATATAATATATCAATGATAGCTAATATATTATACCACTTTGTCTTTTTCATAGCTTTTGTTATTTTCATTAATTTAAATTTGTGTCATGTAATATTCATGAATTAACTTTTCTTTCATGTCATAGTCTATATCCTGCATGAAGCCCCAACTAAGGGGAAATGGAGGGATTCCATTTTGTATTTGTGTATAAAAATCCAAGTTTGATTGTGCTAATTTGTTATATTTCCGATCGATAGGATTATCTTCACTTATATGTTTGTATAATTATTGAAATTATACTAAGCATTTATTAGCATTTGAAAGTTTCGACTATAAATCTCATATAGATATTACTACCTAAAGTATTTAGCTCGTGCTGGTACATGCAAGATTATAATAACCCGAAAGGTCATTTTTGGAAATTTTGAATATTCACTTAACTAGAGTTAATTAATTGACGGTTAATTATTAAATAGCTAATTTTAGTTAATGCTTTAATGGGTTAACTTTATAATTTATTTAATACCATATACCAGTTAACCATACAAGAAAATAAATTATTAGGGTTGAAAATTTTTGGATCATAATTTAAGAAAAGAAAAAGAGTCGGGACTTACCTGTGCAAGCGGTGGCCGGAGTAGAAACGACTACCTTACGTTCAGGTAATAATTAACAATGGCTCCATGTTCCGTGTCTCTTCCTACTCTAGTACAAAATGATGTTAATTTCCATAATAGATGTGTTGAATAGATCACTGTTGTATATAATATATAAATATATCTATGCTTTTATACCTTACCCTTACATATTATATTCAAAGAAAATAGATTCCATTAATTACTCAAATCAAGATATGGAAGTATAAGGTGCAGGTATATTAATTAACCGACAAAGAAAGCAAGCATATTGTTTACTGTTTTCAAATGGTATGGCAAAATAATGGTTAAGTAAATTAATTGAAGTTATGGTCAGTGGCCCGTAAGTGAGAATAGAGGTTATGGGTTTAGTTGGGTTTCACGATTTTCTTATAGATTATCAGGTTATAATTCAAGTTTTAACATATTGAGATAGGTAATTAAATATTAAATGTATGGTATTATATGAATATCATTAGATTTATGATATTAGAGAAATTGAAACTTAATCCTAGGCTTGAAACTTGGAAAATATAAGAGTTGACATGTTAATTGACAGTTGACATCAAGATTTAGGAACTTGATTATAAATTCGGATGAGTTTTTTTGGGTCTAGGATAGACCTATAGTAATATGAGTGTTGTTACTTTCGAAATCTTATCGTGATTATTAATGTGAATAGATTGCTTTGAGTTGGAAGTACAACGAAAAGGGAAGGCTCAAGTCCCGGAGTAAATTCTTATTTGATTCAGGCAAGTGAATTTCTAAACTCTTGTTAAGTGTATGGAATTCGTGTGTTTCCTTGTAATGTGTTTGGGGGTAACGAGACTTGGTGATGGGTTGACTTGTCCTCATTGATTAATTCTAATGATGAAAAAAGGGTAATAAAAGACAATGTGACTAATTGTTTATGTGTGATGTGTTGAGAATGGCTTGAAAGGCTTGTTGAATCATTGTTGATATTGTATCATGATTGTATTATTGTGAATTGTGCAATGTTATGAAAATGGTCATCTCCTCATTATTTGTGTGAACATGTCATTTGCATTGTTCTGAGACATGGTTGTGACAAGTGTTATGTGAATTGATAAAGAATAAGGAATTAAAGAGGATGTACCATTTCGAGGGACGTATCGCATGCCGCGATGGATACTATATTTCGAGGGACGTATCGCGCGCCACGATGGTTACTATTATCGAGGGTTGTATCGTGCGCCGCAATGTATGCATGGACAGATATGTCCCCCATGGGTCCCGGACTGAGAGACAGCGGGTGTGTATCACTAGGTTAGACATGCATCACTATACTTGACATTGCATTCCATTGCATTGCACTGCACATATTTATCATTACTGAACTTTATATTGTGTTTTGCTGATGTGAGTGCCTTTCTGTGGAACTTTGATTGATGAATATTGAGCTTGTTGTTGAGAATATGTAATTGTTAGAGTGTTGTTGTTAAGCTGTGTGTTATGTGAATTATGAACTGTTAGGTTGGCTGATTTTATAAAGGTTGTAGTTGTGGAGGTTGTAATTGATGAATATTGAGCTTGTTGTTGAGAATATGTGATTGTTAGAATGTTGTTTTTGAGATATGTGCTTGTGAATTGCGAACCGTTAGGTTGGGCTGATTTTATGCAGTTTGTAGTTGTGGACGTTTGGTTGGGGTGTAAGGAGTACCCGTATTCTATCCCCTTAGCTTGTGTTTAGAGATTTACTTGCTGAGTACCGTGTGGTTTGGTACTCACCCCTTGCTACTACATGTTTTTGTAGGTTACTAGCTCGGACCTTTGTGATATATTCTCTTCTTTTCCGAGGCTTCTTGGAGATTTGTGAGGTAGTTGTTTGTCATCTCAGCAGACCTTCTTACTCCTATTTATGAATCAATTGTAATACTTTAGAGGCTTGTACACGTGACAACCAGATTTTTGGGAGTATTTTTGTGTTGATTATGAAATTTTTGCATTTTATTGTAATGGTTGAGTTTTAGGCTGACTTGTCTTGGTTGGATAAGACGAGTGCCATCACTTCCATTTTTGGGTCGTGACAAAGTTTTAGCTAGTATTAAGAAAAAAAGTTGCTTGGGTCTTTTTGCACTCACATTTTTCTTTTAATAACATACAGCAATGAAGTCGTATTGAGCCCTTTTTCTTTGATTTCAATTTTCGCCATTCAGGGATGGAGTGTTAGTTGTAGCTATATATAGGAGCCAAACTCAATAGCTTTTGTCTAAATTTTGTATTTGTACTAAGAAAATATTTTATATATATATATACACACTTTATTAATTTAAAATTCATTAACTTTTAAAGACCAAAATCTTGAATCCATAAGCTTTAGAGACTTCGTCTCTATTTGTTACTATGTATGTCCAAGTCTGTATATCTTCAAGAAGTCCAAAATATTTTCCTCAAAGAATTAGCAAAATATGGTAGATTTTAAATTTCCTTTTGAGAAAAAAAAAAACAAATTTATGGTAAATATGTCGCCCTTCCTTCAAGTAAAATAAAAATCAAATATGATAAATTTTTTTAGAACAAACACCTAACAATAACAATAGATAATAGCACATAAAAACTCAAAATGATTGATACAACAATCCAACTACAAGGAGTGACATATCCTAGTTTCAATACAACTACAATTTGAGTGAAGAGACAACACTACTACAATATGAATGAATTATGAAAAGACAAATATTCATGTATTAACTTCTCTTTTATGTCATAGTCTATATTAGGGGCGTACAAAATCAAATCGAAAATCAAATTAAACCGTAAATCGAGTCAAATTGGAAAAAAAAAACTCGATTAGTGGTTTGGTTTGACTTGATTTGGTGTTGAAAAAAAGAACCCGACTATATTTGGGTTGGTTCGGTTTTAACTAAAAAAAACAACCCGAGGCCAAACCAACCCGACATTATATATATAATTTTAAAATTTTATTTTATACATAAAAATATTTACTTTGATATAATTTTTAAATATTTCTTATACTTTTTCATAGTATTTATCTTTAATATATTATATTATTTCAAGTTTGAAACTCAGAATTCTGAACGGTTCAATAAATATTATAGTTCACAGATGTTGGTAATTATAATAAAGCTTAAATCAAAATCAAATTAATACTAATGCAAAAAGAAAATCAATTCAACACTAAGAATGACAATAATATTAAATATTTGTTCTTTAGTTTTACATTGATTTAGACAATTAAAATACATAATCTAATTTTAGTTTCCTTTAATATTTAATCATGTAACTAATACTTACTAAACTTATTTTAGCATGATTTAGTACTTTTAAATTATGATTATTTTCATTATGACTTGTTAATTTGCAATAATTGTTTAACGCAATTTCATTATTATTTTTTTGTTGGATATTTTAGTGTCATTAATCATATCATATTTTGTGTTATTTTCTTTAAAAAAAAAACTTAGATAGTTGTATTTTGGTAGGACCAAAGAAATATTTGAAGTGCAAGTAAATAATATGTTTGTATGAATACTTTATCAGAAAAACCCAAAGACCCAAAAAACCTGAAAAAACCCAAAAAAAACCCGAGGTTGAAAAATCCGACTTTTATTGGTTTGATTTGGTTTATAAATTTAAAAATCCTATACAAATAGTTTGATTTGATAGTTGAAAAACCTGAATCAATCCGGCCATGCATGTACACCCCTAGCCTATATCCTGCATGAAGCCCCAACTAAGGGGAAATGGAGGGATTCCATTTTGTATTTATGTATAAAAATCCATGTTTGATTTGTTATATTTCCGATAGGATTATCTTCACTTATATGTTTGTATAATTATTGAAATTATACTAAGCATTTATTAGCATTCGAAAGTTTCGACTATATATCTCATATAGATATTACTACCTAAAGTATTTAGCTCCTGATGGTACATGCAAGATTTAGCTAGTATCAAGAAAAAAAGTTGCTTGTGTCTTTTCACTCATATTTTTCTTTTTATAAAATATAGCAACGAAGTCGTATTGAACCCTTTTTCTTTGATTTCAATTTTTGCCATTCAGGGATAGAGTGTTAGTTGTAGCTATATATAGGAGCCGAACTCAATAGCTTTCGTCCAAATTTTGTATTTGTACTAAGAAAACTTTATATATATATATATATACTTTATTAATTTAAAATTCATTAACTTTTAAAGACCAAAATCCTGAATTCATAAGCTTTAGAGACTTCGCCTAGCCTCTATTTGTTACTATGTATGTCCAAGTCCGTATATCTTCAAGAAGCCCAAAATATTTTCCTCAAAGGATTAGCAAAATATGGTAAATTTTAAATTTCCTTTTGAAAAAAAAAAAATTATGGTAAATATGTCGCCCTTCCGTCAAGTAAAATAAAAATCAATTATGATAAATTTTTTTTAGAACAAACACCTAACAATAACAATAGATAATAGCACATAAAAACTCAAAATGATTGATACAACAATCCAACTACAAGGAGTGACATATCCTAGTTTCAATACAACTACAATTTGAGTGAAAAGACAACACAACCACAATATGAATGAAAAGACAACACACAAGAAGTCAAGAACTCATATAAACATCGATAGAATTATAAAGCAACAGCTCACGCCCCCCCCCCCCCACCCCCTACACACACACAAACACATTATTTCATCAACCACTCAGAAATATTGAAACCATTAATCAGTATTTGATGAATGATACAATTATCCACGGGATGCACTATTGACAAAGTCAACAAATAACAAGGTGATTGTGTCTTTAAGGAAGTTTTGTGAATCCGTAAAATCATCCTCTTGGAGAATATGTATGAGGCGTGAAAGATTTAAGGCGGGTTCGAGGACAAACGTTGGTATTTGAGTAGCATGCAAATAATCTGTGCTTATGTATTTCCATGCATTTGCAATTTGCCTCCGAGCCTCAATAAGATAGTAAAAATATTTAGTCGGCCATTAGGATAGTTAGGAGGTTTGGTTTATGTCTTCCTCCTTTGAATTTTTTTGCTATTTTGATGATATATGAGATAGGGGTTGATGTCAATTAGCCCTTCTTCCTTCCTCTATTAATTTTTTGCAAAAAATTTATGGTGCAGCCAAATGTTTTTTCAGTAATTATTAATAAACACCAGATAATAGCACATAAAAACTCTAAATGATTGATACAATAATCCAACTACTAGGAGTGACATATCCTAGTTTCAATACAAACTACAATATGAGTGAAAAGACAAGAAATTAATCTACATTTTCTTTAAACCACTTATCTTCTTTGAATTGCAACAAGAAATTAATCTCCAAAATAAAAAAGTCATGAAAGTGACACATAAAAATCATAGGTTGCAACTTGCATATGGCCTATTTTGTGATCGAAATGAGATTTATAGCACGTGTTAGTATCCTCAATGATGATGAGTGATTAGTTAGCGGGTTCATCTAAATCTAGATGTATACTTCGCGGAACATATTTTTCTTTTACTATATTAAAAGAGTGGTCGGTTTAAAGGAGGTGCCAATATGTTAGTTATTTGTCAATAAAATTGAAGTTAAGGGTTGTTTAGTCATTTACATATAAACTAATATATTAATATAATGATAGCTAATATATTAATACCACTTTGTCTTTCTCATAGATTTTGTATTTTCATTAATTTAAATTTGTGTCGTGAAATATTCATGTATTAACTTCTCACTGGGAATGATTTGATTCATGTCATATTCTATATCCTGCATGAAGCCCCAACTAAGGGGAAATGGAGGGATTCCATTTGTATTTGTGTATTAAAAATCCATGTTTTATTGTGCTAGTTTGTTATATTTCCGATAGGATTATCTTCAGTTATATGTTTGTAAAATTATTGAAATTATACTAAGCAATTATTAGCGTTTGAAAGTTTCGGTTATATATCTCATATAGATATTACTATCTAAAGTATTGAGCTCGTGTTGATACATGCAAGATTCAGCTAGTATCAAGAAAAAAAGTTGCTTGGGTCTTTCGCTCATATTTTTCTTTTAATAAAATATAGAAACAAAGTCGTATTGAACCCTCCTTCTTTGATTTCAATTTTTGCCATTCAGGGATGGAGTGTTAGTTGTAGCTATAGGAACCGAACTCAATAGCTTTCGTCTAAATTTTGTATTTGTACTTAAACAATATTAAATATATACACTTTTTTAATTTAAAATTTATTAATTTTTAAAGACTAAAATCCTGAATTCATAAGCTTCAGAGACTTCGCCTCTATTTGTTACTATGCATATCTTCAAGAAGCCCAAAAGATTTTCCTCAAAGGATTAGCAAAATATGGGAGATTTTAAATTTCCTTTTGAGAAAAAAGGAAAACCAAATTTATGGTAAATATGTCGCCCTTCCTTCAATAAAATATAATCAAATATGATAAATTTTTCTGAGAACAAACACTTAACAATAACAATAGATAATAGCACATAAAAACTCTAAATGATTGATACAACAATCCAACTACTAGGAGTGACACATCCTAGTTTCAATACAAACTACAATATGAGTGAAAAGACAACACACCAGAAGTCAAGAACTCATGCAAACATCGATAGAATTATAAACCAACACCCCCCCCCCCCCCCCCCCCCCCCCCCCACACACATTATTTCATCAATCACATAGAAATATCGAAACCATTAATCAGTATTTGATGAATGATACGATTATCCACATGATGTACTATTGACAGAGTCGACAAACAACAAGGTGATCATGTCTTTAAGGAAGTTTTGCGAATCCGTAAAATCATCCTCTTGGAGAATATTTGCGAGGCGTGAAAGATCTAATGCAGGTTCGAGGACAAACGTTGGTACTTGAGTAGCATTTAAATAATCAGTGTTAATGTCTTTCCATGCATTTGCAATTTGCCTCTGAGCCTCAACATATGCTTCTTGTTTTGAAGCTCCATACTCTTTCATGTAACATTCAATGAATGAAGCTCCATGTTCTCTTTGTTGTTCGTGCTACATCAAATACATTTCAGTATTCGAAAGTCTCGTTGGATATAAATTCCCCCGCAACAATCAAACAAGTGATCAAAATCATTTGAATGGAAATAGTTATAGTAGCGTTTCTCTTATATTCCTCACATTTTGGAATAATGTCATCTTTCAACCATTTTGCTTCCTTAAGATAGCTTTTGATCCACTTATTCATCTAAAATAAATAAATAGATATATATCAGAAGAGTTGTTTGTAAAATAAATGATATCGATTTATGATTTAACTGATTAATGGAGCCAAGTTATATTCATAGCAAACTCAGCTTACCTCAATTTTTGCATAGTAGACATAGTGTGCTTTACCATCTTTGGTCAATTCTTCTTCCATTTCATCAAAATAATCTAAAAGGACTTGATAAAGAGGTCTCATATAGGACGATATCAAATCCATAGCGCTAATGTCACATCTGTACATACATAAATAACGAGTTTGAAGCCGAAATGATAACGTTTTCCCTCAAACAAACATAAACGGTATATCAAAAAAAAAAATTAAATCAAAAGGACAAAATCGCTCTTGAGGGAGCAATGTCTTTCAAACAAAATTAACACTGGTTGCACATCGATTAAAATCGCTGTTGGAGCAGCGATTTTATCAAAAAAAAAAATTTTAAAAAGAAAAAAAAAACTGAAATCGCTGCCCATGCAGCGTTTTTCCTCAAACTTTTTTTTTTTTTTTTTTTGAAAAACTGAAATCTCCTCAAACTTTTTATTTTGTTTTTGAAAAACTGAAATTGCTGCCAGCGATTTCCCTCAATTTTTTTTTTAATTGTTGCTTATTGATTTATAAAAGAAAAGTTCAAATAAATTTTACATGATTTTCCCCTCCTTTGTAGTGTATCTCATTGTATTTTGCCACCTAGTTGATCCATGAGAACTGCAAACTTTGCCAACAACACTATAGGCACAATTAAAAAGAAAACAAATTGAGGAAAATCGCTGCCCGTGCAGCGATTTTAATTTTTTTCAAACTTTTTTTTTTTTTTTGACAAATCGCTACTTCAGCAGCGATAATCTTTGTTCAAAAGACATCGCTTCCTCAAGAGCGATTTTGCCCTTTTGGTTTAATTTTTTTTTTTGATATACCGTTTATGTTTATTTAGGAAAAAAGTTGCCGTTTTGGCTTCAGACTCACATATATTTCTTACTCAACGTAACAGTTCGGTGCACATTTAATTAATAACTAAGTTTATATAAGTTTTACCTTTCGACTGCATCAGTGTAAGGCACAAGTTCGTCATAAGTTGCATAAGCATCATATAGATCATCAGTAATGGTAATGATAACGAGTAATTTTGTTAACGTTCTTCTTGCATGTTTGTATTGTGGCCCAAAATACACCCCTGTTGCCCAAAAATAACATTCCACTAGTTTGTCTCTTGCATATGGATATATGTTTGAATGATCTAGATCTTTCCACCACCTATATATGTACATTATACGTATAATATATCATACAAATAATATATATATATATATATATATATATATATATATATATATATATATATATATATGTGTGTGTGTGTGTGAGAGAGAGAGATTAATTAAAGAGGATAGATATATATACCTTGTTAGTTCACTAAGCTCTCTTTGGTGCATCTTTTGCAAAATGTGGAAATCCAATTTTGCAAATTTCAAAAGCAAATCATTATGCGATTCAATATTTTCGTAAATACATACGTATTTACGAGCTACCACTCTTGGTACATTTGTATGAATGGGCTGGAACAAGGCTTCACTAACTTGGGCCTTGAGTGAATTGTCCAATTTAGGGCTCATGGACTTGAGATGAGTAACGGTAAAAGATAGAGCTTCTTCAAGAATTTCTTCTCCGTGTACTATTAGATGTGCTGCTTCGTATAAACTTAATAAGCCTTGAACATCTTTAGTAAGAGTTTCCTTGAATTTTCCATCATCGTTGGTGAATTTTTTAAACACATCTGATTAATTATCGTCATAGTTAGATATTCAACAACTTTTTCGAGATATATACTAAAGTTTTAACTTATAAGCCTCATCTAGGTACTATAAATATTATATTTTGAATTCGTAAAGATTAAATTCTAAATTCACCTCATTAAACATTTTACTTTTGACCATAAAGGAATTAGTAATCAACATTAATAATCTACATAGGATAATTAGAGAAGAGATACGATACCAGAAGACATGTAATGCCTTTGTCGTCTCACTAGTCTAAAACGAAGAGCAACAACGCAAAGATCATCATTGTTATCTTCATTTTTATTTTGTTCGAATCATCAAAAATATTTTGAATGGATGTTTTGATCTCGTTTTCGAAATGATATGCCACTCCCAATCGTTGGATGGTGTCAATCAAGACAAGTTTTTGTGTACTATTATCAGGAGTTTCCACTAACATTTGCCTGACTTTTTCTTTCAATTCTTCAAGTTCATGTTTTTCTTGGCTACCAATTTCCTGCACCAAATGTTTAGTGTTATTATATATTGTTCTACTACCTATAAATAGAAACAAATGCAATACAACAATAATAATATAGTCGGTATAACTCTATATGTGGGATTAGAAGAAGGTAGGGTGCATCTTACTTCTATCTTGTGGAGGTACAACCGTACATGTACTATTTCAATAGTAAAAATGATATATCATACAATAGGAACATGGAACAATAACAATAATTAAAGAATACGATTACCAAAGCATATAAAATAATGAGAGGTAATAGAAATTGTAGGACGAAAAATTATGAAAATAATGCTAGCTACTAGATAATACTAATCATGATATGAACAAAGAAACAAATACGATATATCAAATTTATCATGAAACCTATCTCACAGAAAAACGAAACATACTATGAGTTGAGGAGTGTAGGAAAGGAAATAATCTCCCCAAACACTTGAATGATAATTTGCCAATGGACGTGTGATAGTAGTATCAACCATTGCTTATTTTTTTCTCTCTCTCTAAAATGCTTTAATTATTACAATTTGAGATATGTTGCTATATTTGGTGAGGTATTTTATAGGGATTTGGCTCAACATCATTATCGTTCTCTTTTTTTTCTTTTTTTTTTCATGTTTTTATTTGGACGGAGGCATGCTATAAATTTAAATCAATAATTGAGATTTATTTTAATAAAATAAAGATACGTTTCAGCTACGACTAAGATAATAAATTACTTCCATATACTTATTTTTAAAATATATTTTAAGCCCACAATTTTAGTTGCACGTGTTACTATCCATAAATATATTAATAACATTTCTTACTTGCCTTTAGTGAAAAAAAAATATCATACTTCCAAAATTTAGAGTAATTCTTTCTTCAGTCGAACAGGTAAGGTAAATAATGTAACAATCAAATACTTGAATATTTGAAAAAATAAATATTAATATAATAAAGAATAATTTGTACTTATAGTGCTGCTTTATAAAGAAAAAAGAATAAATTTAGTGATTAGAATTGCGGGATTTTCTTATATTTTGGGAGTAATTATATAAAATTTCTAATATCTTAATCATGTTAAAGGTTTATCTTTCATTTATTAAATCTCAATCCTTGATTTAAATCTATAACATGTGTATCTTATCCAAATAAATACTTGAAAAAAATGAAGAAAAAGAAAATGGAGAGGAGCAAGATCCTTTTTGGATTCTTGGGATCATGAAGGATCTAGTCATAAACCCTAATAGTTATCCAAATGACTCTCCGACTTTAGTGATATTTTCGTCTCAAGTTATATGTCGTGAATTTTTAAAAGTAGTCGTTTATTTTAGAAGTTTAAATAAAATTAATTATTTCTTCTCTCATTTTACCCTTAGTAATATTTATGAAATTTACAAATATCTAAATTATGAAGAGATGATACAGACTTTAAATTTTTTTAGTGAAAATTTTAACATTGTATCTGCCCGTGAATTGCTTGGTGTGATCTCACAAAATAAGAGTTTCGTATCAAACATAAAAATTGAATTTATAAGATCATATAATTACAATCATAGAAATGTAGTACAAACCCTTTATCCAAACATGTGGACTTTCCTATGTGAAGCATTGGACATGAATCATGAATATTGAGTATATTATTGAATGAGTATATTAATATTGAATGACATGACTCATGAATGAATTTTTTATTGAAGAAAAAAAAGCATAAATTCTCTTATGAATTTGTCTCGAAAAGTCAGTTATATATTAAATTATCATTACGATTTATCACATATCTTAATTATTTAAAAGTTAATTTAATATTATCCTGAGACGTGTAACATCACTCTCACAGTATGTGGCGTATTACACTCGCAGTCATATCATCACTATCGTTATGTGATAAATTATAATGTTTATATCTATCTTTAGTGTTTTCTTTTCTTTATTAATTAACTCTATTTTTATTAACTACATTTTATCAGAGGGAGGTTTTCCGATGTTGTTTCGTCTCACACTTTGAGGTTTGTGATGAAAAATAAAGAATGAACAAGAAGAGGAAAATGGATGAGGTGTGAAGAAGAAGAAACGTGGGGTGGGTGTAAGGAGGATTTTGATTTTATTTTTTTTAACTTTAATTTTTATCTGGCACACTTGTTTTTATTTTCTTACCACGTCAGTTATCGTAAAGATGTACAACAAACCATCATAATAGTTTAAGTATGTAACTGACTTTTCGAAGCAAAATAACATGCATCTTTCCCCATTATTGAATGAAACGACTAATGAATGAATATATTATTGAATGGCATGATTCATGAATGAGTATATTATTGAATGGCATGACTTATGATGAGTATATTATTTACCAACATGAGTTGTGGTGCAATGGTGGGAGTGTTTCACCCTTAACCAGAGGTCTCGGGTTCAAGCCTTGGGTATGGAGAAAATCCTGTTGGGAGCGCCACCCCCGAATGGACACTACAGTGCTCGATCCGGATTTAGTCGGAACTCCAATGTGAGCTCCGGACACTGGTTGGGAAACCAAAAAAAAATAAAATATATTATTGACTCTAATGTCAAATCAGACCAACCAATAATAGAGACATAGGCGTGTTCAAAATGAGTGAAACAATTCAATAAAAAGCCTACAACTTTCCACAAATGGCAGTACACCTCATAATTTTCCTAATATGAAACTATCTTACATTTAATGTATGTATCTAAAACAAAATTTAAACTTATAGATACCGTGTAATTTATCAATAAATAGGGTTATATATGTACACATGCAACACCCTTTCAGGTAATTGGTACAAATATTAATAGAAAGAAACACCCTACTTAAAGCAATGATCACTTTGAAATGGATGTAGCCATCAACACGATTATCCTGATCATATATTGACACGTTCAACAAGTATCATGGTAATCATGTCTTTAAAGAACTTTATCAAATCTGTATACTCATTCCCTTGGAAAATATCTAGTATAGTGATATATATTTTTATATTACTACATAAGGTTTCTGCTCTGATACCATGTTAAATTAGGTCTTTAGGCCTAACTCACACCCAAAAACTAGTTCAAAGGGAGGAGGATTGTCCAAGTTTTATAATGAGTCCACCTATTTATTTATTTTTCTTTTTAATTACACCCAAATCAACTGGGAGTTATTTATTCCATCAAAAGAGTGCATATGGGCAAACCCACGTACAAAAAGGCCTTTTGGCAGCCAACAAAAAAGGCCTCAACTTACGAAAAAAATTGATTTGTTATACCTAATTCTAATATTAGGCATTTGCATTTTGTCTAATTGATATGAGCCCACTGCTAGCTTAGGGATATCCCTCCAATCGTGATACATATGAGCTTCAATAGAAATAACAACATGTTTAGCTAATGCATCTGCAACTTGATTAGCTTTCCTGTAACAATGATTTACTTCACAATTCATCTTAGCAACAACTTGTATGATGTCTTCTACAACACCTTTGATTTTCAAGTTGGAGGCTTGTCCATTCCTTACCATATCAACCACCATTTTTGAGTCTAATTCAAGGTAGCAATTGTGAAATCCTTGCTGCAATGTGGGACTTTTGTCATTCGTTAGCACGGGTACATCCTTATCATTTGCAAGGTATCGAACAACCAAGGAATGTATCCGACAACAATGAAAAATCCAAGATTTTTGTAATTGAAAAAACTTTTGAGATAAGATGTAATTAGTCCCAAATAAATGGGCTTATATATATATATATATATATATATATATATATTTCATGATCCAAATTTGAATCCAAGAGCCGAAAGTTAGGGCAGAAATTTCAGTCGAAGTGTGTTGAATTCTCAACCAACAAGGGCTGAAAATCACAGCACTATATATAAGCCCAATTATGAGATGAAGTCACATGGGTTTTTGGTGCAAATTTGCCAATTTTCCTCTTATTTTTGTTAAGCTAATTTTAGGAAGAAGTTTGTTATTATTTTTAAATGTTCTCCTAGTTTAATAGTTTTATAGATAGGAATAATGATTGTATACAATAATCTACCCTTTTAAACGCATATGTAAAATTATACAAAATATATTATTATCTTTCACTATATGTGTCTAAATATTAATTGAAAGTTGGTACTTCCCCTCTCCCTCTTTTGCTATTTTTTAAATTTTAAATTCGAAACACTGAGCATAATCTATACAACTTTTTCATGGCTATCATTGTCTAAAAGGATAAAAAATGTTTTAACATATTTCTTGGTAACTTCTTGTTGTTTAATTCTACAAGAATTCTTATCCTATATGAATTATTGGCTACATTTCTTTGAAATAATCGATGAATTAATTTTATTATATACTGCACTTTGTCACCACAAACGTCATCAATGGTCACATTTCAATAATTTTCTCTTATATAAGCTCTCATTAGTTAAAACCTTACGTTCTACCATAGATTAATTAATAAAATTCTATCTTACACAAAAGAATTATGGAAAACTTGAAGAATGATTGTCATGTTCTTCTTGTAACATTTCCAGGTCAAGTTCATATTAATCCATCTCTTCAATTTGCCAAAAAATTAGTTAATTTAGGAATAAAAGTCACATTTTCCACTAGCCTAACAACTTTTAATCATATTTCCAAGCTTCCAAATATCGAAGGATTAAGCTTTACTCCTTTTTCTGATGGCTATGATGGAAAATATAAGTGATCGCTATATATATGAGTTCGAGTCATTTTATTCTTCCCTAGTGAGTCATGGTTCTAAATTTGTGACTCAAATCATAGAATCCAGGGCGGTTGAGGGCCGCCCTTTCAAACGTGTCATTTACACAACCCTTATGGCATGGGTTGGTATAGTGGCTAAGGACATTAATGTCCCGTCTACATTTTTTTGGATCCAACCCGCCACAGTCTTGGACATTTATTATCATTGCTTCACTGACTATGTTGATTGTTTTAAGAATTGTTCTCAAGATCAAGTTGTAGATCTTCCAGGATTACCTCGACTAAGTCCTCGTGATTTTCCCTCATTCGTGTTCACCGATGTGAATTCTAAGTATGGTTGGGGAGTTAAGTATAACATAGACCAAATTGAGTTGTTGAATAGTGAAGAAAATCCAAGAGTACTCGTGAACACTTTTGATGATTTGGAATTCGATGCTTTGAGGGCATTGAAGAATTTAACTATGGTTGGAATTGGTCCTTCAATTCCTTCAGCTTTTCTTGATGGAAATGATCCTTTATATAAGTCATTCGGAGCTGATTTAAGATGGAGTTCGGAAAATTATATGAATTGGTTGGATACAATGACTAAAGAATCTGTTATTTACATAGCATTTGGTAGTTACTCTGAGATATCAAATCAATTGATGGAGGAAATAGGTCAAGGGTTGATAAAATGTGGAAGACCATTTTTGTGGGTGATTAGGGAAGAAAACAAGGGGGGTATCCCGAGGAAAAATTGACTTGTAAAGAGGAATTAGAAAAACAAGGGAAAATCGTGCGTTGGTGCTCGCAAGTGGAAGTGTTACAACACCCGTCTTTAGGTTGTTTCTTGACTCACTGTGGATGGAATTCGACTTTGGAGAGCCTCTCTTCTGGCATGCAGATCGTGGCGTGTCCATTGTGGACCGATCAAGGTTGCAACGCTAAGCTCGTTCAAGATGTTTGGAAGATTGGCGTCAGACTGAATGCCAGTGAAGAAGGTGTCGTCGAAAGAGATGAATTCAAGAGATGTATAGATGTCGTGATGGAAGATGGAGAGAAAAGGGAGGAGCTTAAGAAGAATGTCAAGAAATGGAAGGATTTGGCGAAGGAAGCTATGAAGGAAAATGGTTCATCAAATGTAAATCTCAAAGCTTATGTTAATGAGATTTTACTTGGTCAATAAATACAATTCAATGCAGAAAAGTGCAAAAATCCCCATTCATGCAAAATCCGAATCAGTATAAAAAATAAAAAAATATGTATCGTTCTTTTTTTGTAATACCTTAGCCTATATATGTTACACATATTACGTACGCATAATTATTTAAACAATTGTGCAAATTAAAGAGTAAATAAGCATCATATTTTGGTTAATGACATTAGTTAAGTTTTTGCTTTTGATTGTATTTGAATTGTTAGTACTTTGAGAATGATGGACAAGTGATAAAGTCGGGTAGAAATGTGTTAGGTATAATGCCAAATTCAAGTAAATTTTTATCAAAAAAATAAATAAAATACACATGATTAATTAATCAGTGACAAAAAGTAAAGGCTTAGAATTCATCAGAAACTAGATAAATGACTCGGATGGTAAATATCCTTTGCCTTCAATTCTAAAATTGTGAATTTCGAGTCACTAAAAAAACAAAAAAGATGAAAACTCCTAAGGAGTAATAAAAAAATATTAAAATTCTTCTAATTCCAATCCATATACCTGAATTCTTATCTTATACAACCTTTTTTTTTAATGAAAAAACAATATATAAATTGAATTAGTACAATATGTATGTTGTCATCACAAATGTCATCAATTACTATGTCCAAATATTTTTATCTATATACAAACTCCAAAACCATACACATACCAAATGCAAAACACTTCATTAACATCAATAGAAAAATTCTCTCTTTTCCCTACCAAAAAATGGAAAATCTGAAAGAATGAAAAATCTCATGTTCTTATTGTAATATTTCCAGGTCAAGGTCATATTAATCCATCTCTTCAACTCTCCAAACGATTAATTAGTTTAGGCATTAAAGTTACTTTATCTACAAGTCTATCAGCTTTCAATAAAATAAAAATACTTCCAAATATTGAAGGATTAAGCTTTGCTCCTTTCTCTGATGGCTATGATGACAATTTCAAAGGCTCATTTAATGAGTTTCATTTATATTATTCTTCTATAAAGTCTCATGGGTCAGAATTTATTTTCAGTTTAATTAAATCAAATGCAAAAAAGTGTACTCCTTTTACACATATTATCTACACTGTTATTATGGAATGGGCTGGTTTAGTAGCAAAAGAATTAAATATTCCATCTACATTATTTTGGATCCAACCAGCCACGGTTTTTGATATTTATTATATATTATAGATATACTGATTATTCTGATTATTTCAAGAATTGTGATTCTAAGGATAAAATAATAGAGTTACCGGGATTGCCCCCATTTAATCGAATTGATTTTCCTTCTTTTGTGTTTGATGATGTGGTGTGTAACAATTGGGCAACTGAGTCTATTAAAAGGCAAATTGAGATATTGACTAGTGAAGAAAATCCAAAAATTCTTGTGAATACTTTTGATGATTTGGAATTTGATGCTTTGAGGATTTTTGAAGAATGTGACTATATATAATTGGAATTGGGCCTTCAATTCCTTTAATTTTTCTTGATGATAATTCTTTTCGAGCTGATATGATTGGGATTAGTTCAAAAAAAATATATGGATTGGTTAGATTTAATGACAAAAGGATCAGTTATTTACGTAGTATTTGGTAGTTACACTAAGACATCAAGTCAATTGATGGAGAAGATTGGTCAGGGGTTGTTGAAATGTGGGAGGCCATTTTTTGTGGGTGACTAGGGAAGGGCAAAATGAGGAAAAGTTGACTTGCAAAGACGAACTGGAAAAGCTGGGAAAGTTAGTGAGTTGGTGCTCGCAAGTGGAAGTTTTGAAACACCCTTCTGTTGGTTGCTTTCTGAATCATTGTGGGTGGAATTCCACTCTAGAAAGCATAGCTTCTGGAGTGCCCATCATTGCATGTCCAATTTGGAACGATCAACTTGGTAACGCAAAGCTCATTCAAGATGTCTAGAAGAATGGCGTTAGGGTAAATATTGGTGACAGCGGTATTGCTGAAAGAGATGAATTTGAGAGGTGTATAGAGTTCGTGATGGGAAGTGGCAAAGAAGGGGAAAAATTGAAAAAGAATGCCAAGAAATGAAGCGATTTATCTAAGAAAGCTATGAAGGAAAATGGTTCATCAACTGTGAATCTCAAGACTTATGCTAATGAATTTTTACTTGGTGGTCGTTGGTTTAAATAAATAAAAATAAAAATCAAGTGTTTTATTTTTCTTGTCCATATAATAGAATGGTCTATTATATTTTTCATGTAGGGAGTGAATAATGTCACTCAATCGATGACCTTACTATACCTTTTTTTTTAAATGGTGATTTTGAAGGTAAAGATTGAGAAGTAAGGCATAACGTACTTTATCCTCCATTTTATTTTTTGTTCAAAACTATTTTTATCGTTGAAACGTAATTCAAAAGTATCCTAATAGTTAGTTAAATTAACATAAAATTAAGAGCATTTATCTATTCTTTGAAGGAGGAGGGAATTAAAAAATTCAAAATTTTAACTCCGCTCACTTGAAGAATGTGTCTGTTGTTGGTGAAACATTTTTTGGTGTTTAGTGAGGTAGCAAACAAAGAGTTTACCATGATATATTCATCTTTATTCATATGATCACACCTACTCGTTGTCACTTTAGCAGATTTTCCAATACCCAAAGTAATACGAATTAACTTGAGAGATGTATTGAAAACACTCTTAAACTAAATGTGAATTATTAGTTTTATTTTCAAACTGTTGACAGTCTAAAAACATTCTCTTTACTTGACTACCTGAACTTAAATATGCCCCCAATCTTGCATCATGAGTGAAATACATTCCTAAATTCTTGTCAAGTATAAGAGTGTTTTTAATACTTCTTTCGGCTTTTAATCAAGAGTCACATGCTCTGTCAGATCGAGAGTGATCAGAGGTGTATCTAAGTTTAGTTAGTCAAGTAGAAGAGTGTTTTTAAGGCTGTCAATAGTTTAGGAACGAAATTAATAATTTCCGTCAAATACAGAATATGTTCAATACTTCTCTAAATTAACTTATATTTATGTGTTTGATATGATAAAAAAAAATTGGTGAGCAAAAATATATATAATCTTTTTTTGAAAATATATTTTAATTAATAATAATAATAATAATAATAATAATAATAATAATAATAATAATAATAATAATAATAATAATAATAATAATAATAATAATCGTGCTGCTTCTTCAATCTAGCTTGTTAACATCCGAATTCAAGGAATAAATCTGAATCGAAATACATACAAATTTTTATATAGTTTGATGACTGTATAGAAGGATTTAATACTTTTACCCAAGCAAAGGGCCTGTCGAGATTCAACTACGTATTGTTAGTGAACCCATGTGTCTAGCAGTTCTAACCGGGTGTAAAGCGCTCTTTTTAACTCCTTATCGGGCTGAGACCATGGCTGGCTAGACGGAGTCACTAAGACAAAGCCACTAACTTATTGTATTGAATCTGATTGTATCACCATCTTGGAACCAAGTCAAGAAACCATATATAAATTTATGCATATTTAGATAAAGTCTAGATTTTTCATGGTAGATATAAAAGTGAAGTTAGTTATCCGGCATAGATATATGTCTTTCGCCGGACATAGTCATGGCGTAGATCGGAGAATAAAAGAAAGTAAACGAAAGGAAAAATTTAATGTACCTTGTAGTCAACACCAAAGCTTATAGAAGAAGCACACTTTATTTAATATCTCCGGTACTCTGGCCAACTGATTACAAAAAGAGAGTTCTTTACAAGAGAGAGAAAATTAAAAACTGAGAGGAGAGGGTTTCTGAACCTGCCTCTTGCTAAAGAAAAACAAACTTATTTATAAGAAAAGAAAGCATCTTTGTACAGAGATACTGGCCCCTCATCTGGGTCCTGGTAACAGTATATCTACTGTTTTTCCAACAATGTTGCTACTGTTGCTAGTGCATTTCCTGTTTTGGATAAGCTTTACACCTCCTTTTCCTTTAGGCTGAATAGGAAATCTTCCTTTTGCTGTAGCGAATCTCCACCTGGCTGATTATTCTTGTCTTCTTCTTGTGCATCCTCACTCATTTCACTTCACATAAAAGTGTCTGATTTTGCATAGTGAGTGATATTGAGGAGAATATTTCTCCTAACTTCTTCTAGATAGTCATTTATCATGTCATTTGTATTTCCATCTTGAATGGAAATTCTCCTAGCAATATGCTTGACTAAAGGGTCAGCTACCATTATCTGGTGAGTCTCTTTGCCATAGTCTCGAATCTTTTAAGTTATTGTCACGCCCCGAGCTACCCCCCGAGACGCGGACACGGGACCTAGGACCACAAGTGATCCCAAGCTAACCCTGCTGGCATGATCATGAGCATACTAAAGAAAATAAACTGATGCGAAAGCTAAATCATAAATAAAATGAAAAAGAGATGGGAATACCATATACTATAACTGAATATATCAAATCTGAGAGTTTAATACAAAAGAAATATCAAACTCAAAATACTTAGCTGAATCTAACTATGTCTGAAATAAGCCTCTAAACTGACTAGAAATATTGGGACATGCCCCAACTAGATCTAGCAAAACCGAAACTAAAGACTAAAAGCGATAAAGATAAACATGTCACTAGTCCTCGAAGAATGAGGACTCACCACCGATGCCTTGAAGATCGGGAATCGATCTAAGCGTGATCTGGATGCTGAGAACCTGAACCTACATCACAAGAAGATGTAGCGCACGTATGCGTCAGTACTTGAAAGGCACTGAGCATGCAGGATAGAGTAAAGCTGAAATAACACATAACTGAACAAAGCATACTGAGCAATGATATAATTTGAACATGATATAGATACTGAAAATAATGAATACTGAGCTAACTGAATGCAATTACCAAATTTATAACATGCTGATACTGAATACTGACTGTACTGAAATATGGTTAATGCAATAGAGTCTGACTGAACTGTGGGAGCTACTAATAACCGACATAAAACCACATGAGCTAAATGTGGAGTCCGATGTATACGCCCCATCGAGAGGACCCAATATACCCTGCCAGAGGTATAGAGGCATGCTGGTGTGATCATTAAATTGATGTTGCCCACAGAGGGGACTTACACCTACGTGGCTCGTAGTTATGGGATTATATGGGTACGCTGAACCCTAGTCCAACTCAGTATTATGCTACTCCCAATAGATTAAATGATTAACACATTATGACTGAATTTCTGTAAATACTGGATAGGTCGAAACCGAACATGCAAACGAGAATGCAACAATTAATCGATAATGATGCATTCATAAACTGAGGCATGTAAAACTGAATACTGAAATATCTGTCCTAGCATGTGTAATTTAAGAACTAATGAAATACATAGCTAGGGTTCTGAAATTCATGCGATAAACTGAGCAATAACATGATAATCTGATTTGGAACATTTAAATAGCTAATTCATGATGATCTGCTGTAATTCTAGAAACCCTAGGTCCGCTTCATAATCATAGAATCAAGAATCGACTGAATTCTAGGGACCTAATGGGAGAAAGGAACCCACTAGTGAAATCCCACATACCTGGTGATGAATTCCACGGAGAAATCTTTCGATTTTGGGGCTGGAACTGAAGGAACCTTGCTGCGTTCTTGAACTAGGGTTCTTGACCTTTTTCTCCTCTCTTGCTTCTAATTCTTCTAAATTTGATTAATGATTTTGACTAAGGTAAGTTCTAGTTATGTTTCTAGGATTAAACTGATTAAAACCTCATGATTTAGGGTCTAAACGACGTAGCTAAGGGGTTAAACAAAACAGGAAAAGACCAAAAGACCCCTGAATTAGCTGCTGTCGGAGTGATCAACGGAATGGACTGACGGGCCGTCACTCAATCGACGGTCCGTTGATTGGGTCCGTCGATCGACTCTGCCCGACAGGGCTTCACTAAAATGAGCATAATTTTTTACTCAGAGGTCGGATTTTAGCAAACTTAGTGGCGTTGGAAAGAGAATTCAATTATCTATCATATCATAGGTAATGGGACACACAATTCTTTTTGTGCTAAAAGTTATGACCATCTGAAGTTGACCCATCATAATTTTCAGCTAACTGGCTGTTGATCCCTCATCTACGGTCAGCCCTACGGATCGTGGATCGAATGACGATCCGTGCTGGTCGACCGTAGTTCATGTCAGAGGCTGGGTAAGGAGGTCTTGATCCATGGACACAGACCACGGACCGTGGGTCCGTCCGTGAGTCGAGACTTCGACAAATTTTCTGAGCTTGGCTGGGGAGGGGTTGCAGTGGTGAACTATGGACCACCAGCACGGGCCGTGGTCTGACCTACGGTCCGTGGATGGCAACCGTAGGTTGTACCTGTAACTTTTTAAAATCTGTATTTTGGTCTGTTTTCGAATATGGGGTGTTACTGTTATAAAATCTAATAACTCTTGACCATATAATTCTTTTGTTTTGGGATCTTTTTTCATCATTTTATCCCAAAAATTGTTGTAATAAACCCGATATAAGCAAGGGATTTGTTCTTCGGTATAACCGACTTCTGGGGCCCATATGTGAATACATGGGATGAAAATTTTTATAAAAAATAGATCTGCTCGATTTGCTCTATGTAGCAAATATGATCAATGTGGTATAACTTATTAAGGTCTGGACAAACCCACTCTTTATATAATTTTTAGAAGGGTTCCAGTAGAACTTTTATAGTAGGTCTGTGGTATGACCATCAGTTTAAAAACCAATTTGGAATTGGTCCTTCAAATATCTTTGAACAAACCTTAACAAACCAAGAATGTTTATGCCTTTCATTATTATAGCAAAGGACTTTGCTGAAGGCATGGATATAATTCCAATAAGTAAGATTAGTGGGTATCTTATTATGACTCATCTGTCTTTCCTTCACGGAAGAAATACCCCAATCTTCCATTGAAATAACCTGTTTTATAATCATTTTAGAGAAGTTATAAACATTCTCAACAGTGTTGTATCCTGAGAAGTGCTGGAATTCAACACTACTAATACTCATTAAAATAGTTTCATAATATGAACGGGTTTTATATGATTCGCCCGAGAAATATAATCCATTAATCAGATAATACTGAAATATCTTCCAGGGTTCATCTTTTCTCTGAATCTCAGAGTTCTCTAAAAGAAATATCATTTCCTTTTTAGCCACCTTTTCATACGATTTGATATCATCAACATCGTATTTGGCAATAGAAGCAAAGGTATCACCTTTTTCTTTTTGTGACAAATATGCTTGCAGCTCTGCATATAACGGGCTACCCTCTGGAATATCTTCCAGGTGTACTGATGATGATGCTTTTTGAGATGATTTTGAGGGCAAGTTTATCAAACTCATGCCTCCGAGCTGTAACATTGAAAAATTTGATAAGGATCCATATGAAGATCCTGATGAGGATCCTGGGAAAGATCTGCCCCTTGCTCGAGAGTTATTCCCTCTGATTCGACCTTTAGTTTCCCAAGGAGGGTCCATCCTACAAACAAAACATTTTGTTTTAATCATCTAGAAGGTCATACAAATCATAATAATAATAATCCTGATAACTATTTTGGTCATCAAAGTCGATGATCTCTTCATAATCATGAATGATACAGTCAATTATTTTCCATAGGATAATCTCATGTACATCTTGGTTCAGTGGAATCACCTTTAAGATAGTTACCAATGTTTTATAGGTAAAGAAAGGATTGGAATAATTCATTTCTAAGAAGTTAAATATTCTCTAGATAAGAAGTCTGGAAGAGAATTATCACTTCCCTTTTTATAATGAATTTCGAAGTTAAATGGGGCTAATTGTGCTTGCCACCTGGCGAATATTAATTTTGAAGCATCATGCTTAAAATCTTTATCAAACATATATTTGACAGATTGAGCATCTGTCTTTATAAGAAACTTTTGATTATAAAGATCATCTTGATACCTCAAAACACATTTGACTATGGTTAACATTTCATAGGCTACAGTAGGGTATTTTTTCTGAGCCTCGCTCCATTTTCCTGAATGAAATCTAATCAGATATTCAGTTTTATCACGAGGGTTGATTTATTTCAAATTAGTCTCAACAATTTTTTGCCAGACTGGGTTAGCAAGAGTTAGACAAGGCAAAGATTTAACACGCAATTTAATATCATTTACCAATTTTTTGAGACTATCAGTCCAAGGAGTTTTATGATCTTTTTTTAGCCGATCGTATAAAGGGGCTAAATCACGAGACAAATTATTATTATTATTATTATTATTAATATTTAAATATGAGATTGATGGGAAGTATTTTGGCATAGATATATTCTCTTGATCATGGATCTAGGAGATACTAGTACTAAAAGTACTTGATTGGAAGAGGTAGATATACCTCAAAACCTTGATTTGTTAAATAAATGGACTATTTCGAAAGTTAATATAAAAACCATTTATGATTATGGTTGGTTTGATAAAATCTCTCATAAAAAGTTGATTAAAACAATTGAGCAATCTTTGGCGTTAAACTCTTCTGAACAAACTATTCGTTTATTAAATAAATGAGATATTGATTTATATAAATCTCAATATATGTTCTTACATATTGACATGGTTCAAATTGCTTTTAAACCTTTAACCCTTAAAGGGTTACCAAAGACTTTCTTAGCTGCTTTACAAGATGCTAGAAATTTAAATTTTCGACAATCTTTGATGGGTTTGATAGAATCTACTGTGGCCTATGGACCAGTCTATTTTAATGCTCAGCCTAATTTGCAGTAATCTTTGACTGTTTGTAATATCTTAGATGCTTTAACTTTAAATGTTAAAACTCATAGTTATATCTATGCACCTGGATCTGAATTGATTTGTTTGTTGTATAGAGTTTATTTCAAATTACTTGCTACTTTGAATCCTAAATGTAAGTTATATGATACATCTGATCAAACAATATTGGTGTAAACTAATTTCGCTAGATCTAAGGTCATTACTAGAAGACCTATAAAATGGGAAGAAATTAAGTTTCCTACAACTTGGACTTTGGATTCTGTTATACCTCCTGAACAAATGGCTAATGTTGTCACTAATTCAGAGTATTCTCATATTTCGCAAAATACTGATGGCAAGATTTGCATCTAGTTTGATGATAAGAGTGTTCCTTATAATAGACATTCATTTTCTGATAGAAGATATCTTGCTATACAACATATTTCACCTATCGAACCGTTATACGGTCAAGCGCGAAATCGTGCTGCTTCTTTGCATACATTATCTTCAGTTATATTTGCTGATAATAAGATTAAAATTGACCCTCTCCTCAATATTGTGAGAGTTAATGATAAATCATCTGATATTTTTGACAAGGATATTCCTTTTGTATCTGAAATGGATTTGATACTTAATGATGAGTGGACATCAAATTGATTTTAGTTCAGGTTCACTGGCAAGAAAATATATTTAAAATGAATTTGCAAGTGATAAATGGAACAAGTTTAAAACTTGGTTTTTTATGAAACTTGTGCTTTGCATAATCATATTATGTTTTTCGTACCCTGGTTTATAACCACTTATTTGTTTTTATTCATCAATGTTCTTGAACGATCCTATAAAGATGAATCATGTAATATTATCAAAGCAATTTACCTTTCTTAAGCACCGTTTATACTACCTAATAATACAGGTATTACCTTTACTGCTTTTCAAAAATTGGTGGCAGAAGATGTGGCGACAGTTAGCCTCTAAGAGATTAATACCTCATCTCTAAGAATAATTACTTAGGGCTTTATGTTACAATTTTGGGTGAAAATATTAGTTCTCTTGATAAAAAAATAGATGATCTAATTTCTTTGATAAATCAGATAAAAACAGACTTAAAACTTTCTGAGAGAGCTTCTACGTCAACACCGCTTTTAGAACTTTCTACTCATGTACAAAGGCCTCCTGAGATTCAGGATTTTGTTTTTAAACCTCTTTTTGATTTAGAAGAACTTCTTGATAAAAAGTTTTCTAAATTTAGTGCTAAACCTATAGATTTGTCCGAAACTTTTGCGAATGAATCAGAACATGCTTTTGATTATAAAGAGCATGTTGCTTTAGAAGTTAATAAACTCCGGGGTTATCCAAAGAAGAATAGTGGTAATCCTCAGTTTGCTCATAAACCCAATATGCATACTTATTATTATTCCAGACCTACTCCTCAAGATGTGCTGATCGAGGAACACGACTGGAATCAGGCCAATACATCTTATAGTGAATCTGAAATTTACGAATGGAATCTCGATGGGTTAACTGATAGGAAATTAACTATCCCCGTTCATAGAATGTTGATGTATGCTACTATTTGTAAGAGTGTTAATAACACCGATAAGATAATTTGTAAGATGATTATTGCAGATTTTACTGGTCAACTTAGAGGTTGGTGGGACAATTATATGAGCTTTGAAGCAAAAATAGTAGTTATCAATGCTAAGGTTCCTAATGAAGGAGTTGATAACTTAGGCTTTGCAGTAGTAAAAAAAAGAGAAGATGCTGTTTATACTCTGGTTTTGACCATATTGGAACATTTCAATGGTAGATTTACCAATCAATACGAAATGGTCCGGTCATTGTTAAACAATTTTCGTTATCGACACTTAGGAGAATTTCGTTGATATAAAGATACTTATTTGAGTCGTGTAATGGAACTACCAGAAAATAAATCTGGAGCATTGGAAAGCTAAATTTATAGATGGCCTTCCTTTTTTATTTGCAGAAAGAGTTAAGAAAACTCTAAGGGATGTGAAAGGAGTCATTCCGTATGGTGCTTATACTTATGGTAAGTTAATAGGAGCTTGCACTCAAGAAGGAATAAATTTGTGTAATGAACTAAAGCTCTCCAGACAACTTAAGATTGATAGGCTCAGAGAGAAAACTTAGTTAGGAGACTTTTGTACCCAATTTGGATTACATGACATAAATAAGGGTAAACAGACCAAACATAGAGATTTAAGTGATTTTACTCCTGATAAACCTTACAGAAGGAAAAGGTCTAGACGAAAGTCTAGAGAAGAACGGGAAGAGAGAAGAGCTCATCGTAAGTCTAATACATTTACAAAGAATCGATCCAGGCGAGAACTCGCTAAAATTAAGTGCTACAAGTGTGGAAAGTTTGGTCATATTACACCAAATTGTAGGCTTGAAAAGCTGAAATCTTTAGAACTAGATGAAGAGGTTCATGATAAGATTTATAGTTTCTTATACACATCTGGCTCCGAGTTCGATTATGAATCCGATTCAGGTTCTGAAGAAGATATTGATTTTCCTGAGTCCTTTGATAATAATCAGCAGGTTAATATTAATGCTTGCAGGTGTATATGTGATATTTGCTCTTGTGAAAATGATGAATTTTATAAATTGTAAACTCAATTTGAAGATTTAAACATTAATACTATTTCTTCTGATAATGTGATTGAACTTCTGAAAGAAGTTACTGATAATAAATTGTGTGAAAAAATCATTCTGCTATCTGTTAATAACAGTGCTAGTTCTTCAAAATATATTGAAAAAACAAAAAATGATTTTGATATTGAATATTCTGCACTATATTCTTTGTCTGAAGTTAATAATAGACTTGCTAAACATGTTGTTATTCGTGATACCTCTTTTGATGATTTAAATGGAGCAATTGAAAATTTGAAAAAAGAGATTAAATCTATTAAACAAAATCAAATGATTTATGATCATCGTCTTACCTAGATAGAGACTGCTACAAGTAAAGGTAAGAATGTTGCAGAAGATACTCATGCAATGCATATAAAAATGGATCTTAAACAAGATATGTTTTTAGTAATGATGCAAATTGTTACTGCTCATAAATGGTATGTTAAATGCATCATTTTAATTGATAATACTTTCTCTTTAACTGATGTTACCATGATTGACAGTGGAGCTGATGTGAGTTGTATTCAAGAATGTCTAGTACCTACCAAATATTTTGAGAAAATCACTCATATGGTCAAATTTGCCTCTGGACATGCTTTAGATATAAAGTGTAAATTGCCTAATACTCGTATTTGTCAAAACAAGGTTTGCATTCTGCATTTCTTCTTTTTGGTAAAAAATCAATTGCACCCTCCAATTATACTTGGAACACCTTTTATAAATGCTATTTATCCATTCACTAGCATAACGGCTAAAGGTTTTTCTGCTACTTATTAAGATTAGAATATTAGTTATACTTTTATCACTGATCCTATTTTGCATGATTTTAATGCTTTAATTAATATAAAACAAAAGCATATTAATTCTTTACAACTTGAATTGTTTAGTATGAATATATTCGACACTTTGAATCTACTAAAGTGCAGGAATAAATTAAATTAATTTCCAAACAAATTGCCATTGATATTTGTGCTGATCATCCTAGTGCTTTTTGGAATCGGATAAAGCATATTGCAACCCTTCCATATGAAGATAATATCTCTGAGGATGATATTTCGATAAAATCTCGCCCTTGTCAGATGAACGTCGAATTGATGGAATTCTGCAAAAAGGAAATTGATAATTTATTACAAAAGGATTTGATAAAACCTTCAAAATCACATTGGTCTTGCACTGCATTTTATGTTAATAATGCAGCTAAAAAGGAACGTGGAGTTCCCAGGTTAGTTATAAATTATAAACCTTTGAACAAATTTTTAAAATGGATTAGGTATCCTATTCCAAATAAAAGGAATTTACTGTCAAGAATATATGATGCCAATATATTTTCAAAATTTGATTTAAAATCAGGATACTGGCAGATTCAAATATTTAAAGAGCACTCTTTTAGAACTGCTTTTAATGCCCCGCTTGGTTTGAAAAACACTCCTTTTGAATTCCCGAAAATTATGAATGATATTTTCAATCAATATTTGGATTTCATCATTGTTTATATTGATAACATTTTGATTTATTCAAAAACTCTTGAAATGCATATTAAACATTTAGACATCTTCAAGAAAATAGTCATACAAAATGGTTTAGTGATTTCTCAACCATAAATAAGTTTGTTTCAAACTGAAATCAGATTTTTAGGACATTTTATTTGTCAAGGAAAGGTTATCCCTATTCAGCGATCAATTGATTTTGCTTCAAAGTTTCTTGATGCTATTACAGACAGGACACAACTACAGAGATTTTTGGGTAGTTTAAATTATATTTCTCCCTTTTACAAGAATTTACCTCGTGATTTAGCCCCTTTATACGATCGGCTAAAAAAGGATCATAGAACTCCTTGGACTAATAGTCTCACAAAATTGGTAAAAGATATTAAATTGCGTGTTAAATCTTTGCCTTGTCTAACTCTTGCTAACCTAGCCTGATAAAAGATTGTTGAGATTGATGCATCTAACATTGGCTATGGTGGAATTTTGAAACAAATCAACACTCGTGATAAAACTGAATATCTGATTAGATTTCTTTCAGGAAAATGGAGGAGGATCAGAAAAAATATGCTACGGTAGCCCATGAAATGCTAACCTAGTCAAATGTGTTTTGAAGTTTCAAGATGATCTTTATAATCAAAAGTTTCTTATAAAGACGGATGCTCAATCTATCAAATCTATGTTTGATAAAGATTTTAAGCATGATGCTTCAAAATTAATATTCGCCAGGTGGCAGACACATTTAACCCCATTTGACTTCGAAATTCATTATAAAAAAGGAAGTGATAATTCTCTTCCAGACTTCTTATCTAGAGAATATTTAACTACTTATAAATGAATTATTTCAATCCTTTCTTTACCGATAAAACATTGGTAACTATCTTAAAGGTGGTTCCACTGAACCAAGATGTACAGGACATTATCCTATGGAAAATAATTGACTGTATCATTCATGATTATGAAGAGATCATTGATTTTGATGATCAAATTATCAGGATTATTATTATGATTTGTATGACCTTCTAGATGATTAAAACAAAATGTTTTGTTTGAGGATGGACCCTCCTTGGGTAACTAAGGGTCGAAGCAGAGGGAATAACTCTCGAGAAAGGGGCAGATCTTCCCCAGGATCCTCATTAGGATCTTCATATGGATCCTCTTCAAATTTTTCGATATTAGAGCGTAGAGGCATGAGTTTGATAAACTTGCCCTCAAAATCGTCTCAAAAGGCATCATCATCAGTACACCTGAAAGATATTCCAGAAGGTAGCCCGTTATATGCAGAGCTGCAAGCATATTTGTCACAAAAATAAAAAGGTGATATCTTCGCTTCTATTGCCAAAGACGATGTTGATGATATCAAATCGTATGAAAAAGTGGCTAAAAAGAAAATGATATTTTTTTAGAGAACTCTGAGATTCAGAGGAAAGACGAACCTTGGAAGATATTTCAGCGTTATCTGATTAATAGATTATATTTCCCGGGCGAATCATATAAAACCCATTCATATTATGAAACTATTTTAATGAGTACTGGTAGTGTTGAATTCCAGCACTTCTCAGGATACAACATTGCTGAGAATGTTTATAACTTCTCTAAAATGATTATAAAACAGGTTATTTCAATAGAAGATTGGGGTATTTCTTCTATGAAGGAAAGACAGATGAGTCTTAATAAAATACTCACTAATTTTACTTATTGGAATTATACCGATGCCTTCAGCAAAGTCCTCTGCTATAATAATGAGAGGCATAAACATTCTTGGTTTGTTAAGGTTTGTTCAAAGATATTTGAAGGACCAATTCCAAATTGGTTTTTAAATTGGTGGTCATACTACAGACCTACTATAAAAATTCTACCAGAACCCTTCTTAAAATTATTTAAAGAATGGGTTAAGGTTTTTCCAGACCTTAATAAGTTATACCACATTGATCATATTTGCTACATAGAGCAAATCGAGCAGATCTACTTTTTTTTATAGAATTTTCCATCCCATGGATTCACAAATGGGCCCCAGAAGTCGGTTATACCGAAGAACAAATCCCTTGCTTATATCGGGTTTATTACAACAATTTTTGGGATAAAATGATGAAAACAGATCCCAAAACAAAAGAATTATATGGTCAAGAGTTATTAGATTTTATAACTTAAAAGATTCGAGACTATGGCATAGAGACTCACAAGATATTGGTAGCCGACCCTTCAGTCAAGCTTATTGCTAGGAGAATTTCCATTCAAGATGGGAATACAGATAACATGATAAATGACTATCTAGAAGAAGTTAGGAGAAATATTCTCCTCAATATCACTCACTATGAAAAATCAGACACTTCTATGCGAAGTGAAACGAGTGAGGATGCACAAGAAGAAGACAAGAATAATCAGCCAGGTGGAGATTCGCTACAACAAAAGGAAGATTTCCTATTCAGCCTAAAGGGAAAGGAGGTTTAAACCTATCCAGAATAGGAAAGGCACTAGCAACAGTAGCAACACTGTTGAAAAAACAGTAGCTATACTGTTACGAGGACCCAGATGAGGGGCCAGTATCCCTGTACAAAGCTGCTTTCTTTTCCTATGAATAAGTTTGTTTTTCTTTAGCAAGAGGCAGGTTCAGATCTCCTCTCAGTTTTTAATTTTCTCTCTCTTATAAAGAACTCTCTTTTTGTAATTAGTTGGCCGGAGTACCGGAGATATTAAATAAAGTGTGCTTCTTCTATAAGCTTTGGTGTTGACTATAAGGTACTTTTAATTTTTCCTTTCATTTACTTTCTTTTATTCTCCGATCTACGCCGTGACTATGTCCGGCTAAAGACTTATATCTATACCGGATAACTAACTTCGCTTTTATATCTACCATGAAAGATCTAGACTTTATCTAAATATGCATAAATTTATATATGGTTTCTTGACTTGATTCCGAGATGATGGTACAGTCAGATTCAATACAAGAAGTTAGTGGCTTTGTCTTAGTGACTCCGTCTAGCCAGTCGTGGTCTCATCCCGATAAGGAGTTAAAAAGGGCGCTTTACACCCGGTTAGAACTGCTAGACACATGGGCTCACTAACAATACGTATGTGAATCTTGACAGACCCTTTGCTTGGGTAAAAGGATTAGATCCTTCCATACAGTCATCAAACTATATAAAAATTTGTATGTATTTCGATTCGGATTTATTCCTTGAATTCAGATGTTAACAAGCTAGATTGAAGATGACCGCGCGGACTACCGCCCGTCTTCTGAGATCCTATAAGTTGGTGGTACAGTCAGATTCAATACAACAAGTTAGTGGCTTTGTCTTAGTGACTCCGTCTAGCCAGCCGTGGTCTCAGCCCGATAAGGTGTTAAAAAGGGCGCTTTACACCCGGTTAGAACTGCTAGACACATGGGCTCACTAACAATACGTATTTGAATCTCGACAGGCCCTTTGCTTGGGTAAAATGATTAGATTCTTCCATACAGTCATCGAAATAATAATAATTATTATAATAATAATAGCCAATCGAAAACTGTTTCGACTATTAAATATTGTTGAAGTGAATAGTATGAAGTTAATACTATTCTCATTAATTTTTATAACTTCTGTGTCTTATTTTTTAACTTCTAATATGACAAGGAAAGTACATCAATTGTACATTTCCTTTCACATGCGGGTTTAATATATATATATATATAACAACCTTTTTTAATAATGAGTGACCGTGAAATTCGAGTAATATATTATTATTCATATACTATATATATTGAAGTATATGTTATCTCATCAAAGAACTTAACTACATGTCGTATATGTTATCTCATCAAAGAACTTAACTACGTTGTTAAAAAGAACATATTTTATTGATTTAATTATATTTTCAAATAATATTATGTTTTAAGTGTTTGATATATATATTATTTTGGTAACAATTAAATTCGTAGCGGTTACTTTTTAAATATGCTCAGAATAAATCTTGCTTTGATATAATAATGCATAAATTATTTATAAATATAAATTACACTTAACACACCATATATATATATATATATCACAAATTTGATCGAGAAATACATGCAGATGACATTGAACTACGACCTCCTTTATCACGATGAATATGTTAACTGTACACGGCACTACGTAATACGTACCTTTTACAACTGTGACAAATGGACAAGTTGCAAAATGAAATAAATTAATATAATATTCCTCATTAAAATATTCTAAGAAATACTTTAAAATCCAATAATTACAAAAATAATTATCTTTAGTTTCAATTTATGCGATATAGTTCAAATTTTAAAAGTTAAATTATTTAATTTTGATCGTAACAAAAAAAAATAAGGTTTTGATATAAAATTTAAATATTTAAAAACTGCGTAAAACGTATTGAAAATCATAATAATACATAATTCAAAATGTTTTTAAAAGTTGAAAATTTGACTAATGAAGTAATTACTTGGAAGCTGAAAATTCTCTTGAATATTGCAACATCATCTTGTCAACCTCGAAGAGCAACTTTGTAATTAGTGGTATAAAATAGTAAGTATAAGATAATGCATTTATTTATTTTTTTAAAATAAAACGACAGCTATTTACGTTACCAAGAAAAGAACAAATTGGCTTTAGTCAGCACAGACGTCGTTAATCTAAATATTACTCCCTCTGTCCCAATTTATATGACTCACTTTCCTTTTTAATCAGTCCAAAAAAGAATGACACATTTCTATATTTAGTAACAATTTAACTATAAAATGTCTATTTTACCCTTAATGAAATGATTTACAGCCACACAAATTTCTATCATTCATTTTGGACCACAAGTTTTAAAAGTCTTCCTTTCTTTCTTAAACTCCGTGCCGAGTCAAACTACATCACATAAAATGGGACGGAGGGAGTAGTAAATACAAAATAAAACTACATACTCCAATCAAGTACTAGTACTATATATATATACACTATTGGCCCATGCAAACGTAACATCGTAAATCATATAACAAAAAAATAAAATAAAAATAATCTTCCTTTACTTTTGAACCATATAAAGATAGATTTAGAACTCAAATTTTTAATTGATAATATTTACATATTGAATAAATTTTGTAAGATAAATATAAATATATAAAATCAATTTGAATAATGCTATTCAAGTCATAGTGGCAAGATTGAAGTAAAATGAAAAAAAGAAATTGCATTTTATTTTATTTAGTTTTTAAATTTAGTTCATTTTTTAGCTCAAATTATATCTAAATTAAATTAAAATTTACAATGTCAATAACTAAAATATAAAGTTTTTTTTTTTTTTTTTAAAGAGAGAACATTATATATATTGATCGATAGCATTTAATGCCATAAAATTTCCGTTAATAAAAGAAAGAGAACAACATTCCATGTGGTGGTCAATACATATTCGGTATATCATGTGACAATAATTAAGGATAAATTTAAAATTTAAATTTTATAAATTTAAATCTAATTTATTATATTTTTAAAGTTGCAAATTCATAATTACTAGTATATTCATTACAATTTGAATAATATGTTATATATAAACTAATTTTTTACGGTAAAAATATTGGATTCAGATAAACTCGATACTAGACAGTAGTTCAGCCCGTGATAGATGCATCAAAATCCATGCCTAACTTCAATCTTTACATTGTATCTGGCTATCCTAGATTAGGCAGTAGCTTGCCAGAAGTTTATTTTTATAATAATTGAATAAAAAAAAAATAACAGAAACATATCCAAGACAACTCATGTCATGCATGACAAATTCTGAAATTGGGCTTGCTGGGTACTGCATGAAAAGTATGACTCACTAACAAATATAAAATACTAGTGCCCACAACGATTGTGATGGAGTGGTGAGATTACTCTGTCTTTAATTAGAGATTTTGATTTTCAATTTTAGATATGGAGAAAATTTTGTTAGGAGTATCACTCCTAAATGAGCTTTGCATTGCATGATTCGAATTTAGGCGAAGCTCAAGCGGTGAGTAATTACCAAACACAATACATGCAATAGTAGAATTTATTTATTTTCTTGAGTCAATTTGTTTTTCTTTTTTTAGACCGTTTGATAAAAATGTCTTTTTTCCTTTTTGGTAATTATTTAATTTTCAATTTTTCACGTGATATATTTAAGATTACAGAATTAAGAACGTTTTAGTACATAAATTACCAGAAGTTTTTATTTTTATAATAATTGAATAAAAAAAAATAACAGAAACATATCCAAGACAACGCATGTCATGCATGACAAATTCTGAAATTGGGCTTACTGGCTACTGCATGAAAGGTATAGCTCACTAACAAATATACAATATTAGTGCCCACAGCGATTGTGATGGAGTGGTGAGATTACTCTATCTTTAGTTAGAGCTGGTCTCGATTTTCAATTTTAGATATGAAGAAAATTTTGTTAGAAGTATCACTCCCAAATGAACTTTGCATTGCATGATTCGAATTTAAGCGAAGCTCAGCGATGAGAAACCAAACACAATACATACAATTAGTAAAATTTATTTATTTTCTTGGGTCAATTTATTTGTCTTTTTTTAGATCGTTTGATAAAAATGTCTTTTTTCCTTCTTGGTAATTATTTAATTTTTGATTTTTCACGTGATATATTTAAGATTAGAGAATTAAACAACGTTTTAGTACATATATTTAATTTAAGATTTTAAACTTAAAAGTCGTATTTTCTTTTGTAAATTACGTATCAAATTAAAATTAGTTAAATAAAGAAAAACAAAATATTTGTTTCGCAAGTAAGATAAATAGTCACTCTCTGCTGTTCATCTGGTGTTTTTTTATAATATTAAATAAATTAAAAGAAAGAAACAAAAAGGAAGTACTGGCAAAATTTGTCTTCTCATCAATTTCGTCACCTCCAACGTCATATGACATGCATGTGTTTAAATTTGGTCCTCAAACATGTTACTCAAACTTAGGAATGAACATGATACGATAGATATTGAAATTTTCAATATCGTAACATGCTTACCCCTACAAACTCCTTATATATATCCCTTTAACTATCATCATATATACCACATAATAATTAAGAGTCTTACAAGTCAAAGATTTCTCTCACACAATACTAAAGTCTACTTTCATTCATTTGACCTCGAACTTTGAACTTAGGTTCTATTTTTAAGTTTGTGAGTGTAAAAATGGTGCAACCCCATGTCCTCTTGGTGACATTTCCCGCACAAGGTCATATCAATCCATCTCTTCAATTTGCCAAAAGGCTAATCAAAATGGGCATTGAGGTGACATTCACAACTAGCGTTTTCGCCCATCGTCGTATGGCGAAAACCGCGGCTTCCACCTCACCCAAGGGCTTAAACTTGGCGGCATTCTCTGACGGATTTGATGATGGTTTCAAGTCTAACGTGGATGATTCTAAACGTTACATGTCAGAGATAAGAAGTCGTGGGTCCCAAACATTAAGGGATATCATTTTGAAGAGTTCAGATGAGGGACGTCCTGTCAGTTCCCTCGTCTACTCTCTTTTGCTACCTTGGGCAGCTGAGGTAGCGCGTGAACTCAACATCCCATCCGTGTTACTATGGATTCAACCAGCAACTGTGCTTGACATATACTACCATTACTTCAATGGCTATGAGGATGAAATGAAGTGTAGCTCAAATGATCCAAATTGGAGTATCCAATTACCAAGGCTTCCATTACTAAAATGCCAAGATCTTCCATCGTTTTTAGTTTCATCTGGCTCAAAAGATGATAAGTATAGTTTTGCTCTACCAACATTTAAAGAGCAACTAGATACATTAGATGGTGAAGAAAATCCGAAGGTACTTGTGAATACATTTGATGCATTAGAGCTAGAGCCACTCAAAGCTATTGAAAAATACAATTTAATTGGAATTGGACCGTTGATTCCTTCATCATTCTTGGGTGGAAAAGATTCATTGGAATCTTCATTTGGTGGAGATCTTTTTCAAAAGTCAAATGATGACTACATGGAATGGTTAAACACAAAGCCTAAATCATCAATTGTTTATATCTCATTTGGGAGTCTATTGAATTTATCAAGAAACCAAAAGGAGGAGATTGCAAAAGGGTTGATAGAGATTAAAAGGCCATTCTTATGGGTAATAAGAGATCAAGAAAATATAAAAGAAGTAGAAAAAGAAGAAGAGAAATTAAGTTGCATGATGGAATTAGAGAAGCAAGGGAAAATAGTACCATGGTGTTCACAACTTGAAGTCTTAACACATCCATCTTTAGGATGTTTTATCTCTCACTGTGGATGGAATTCGACTCTGGAGAGCCTGTCGTCAGGCATAGCTGTGGTGGCATTTCCTCATTGGACAGATCAAGGAACTAATGCAAAGTTGATTGAAGATGTTTGGAAGGCAGGTGTCAGGATGAGAGTGAATAAAGATGGTGTGGTTGAGAGTGAAGAGATAAAAAGGTGCATAGAAATTATAATGGATGGTGGAGAAAAAGGAGAAGAAATGAGAAAGAATGCACAAAAATGGAAAGAATTGGCAAGAGAAGCTATGAAAGAAGGTGGATCTTCAGAAGTGAATCTAAAAGCTTTTGTTCAAGAAGTTGGCAAAAGTTGTTGAAAAAATTAAATTTCTTGATGAGAAATTGTTTTCCTAATTGTAATTTTCTTCTTTTTTTTCACAATAAAATTAAGAGTTCTATACATTGACCACGTAAAAGAATTATTATAATTTACTTTTCATTATAAGTAAACTTACTTAACCTAGAGAATATGGCATGCAACCAATCGGGCTCACCCAAATTCAAAATTTTCAATGCAAAATATGAATTTACGTGAAGAAATGAAAAAAATACAAGAAATAATAGATATGACTTCTAAATCTTTTTAAAATAAGTTGGTTAGATACTTAAAACTTGAATCTATAGATTTTAAATTCTGAATATACGTTTCTACTTATTATAAATTATAATCGATTAAATTACGAACATAAATTCTATGCGTTATTTGTGTCAAAAGATTACACCATCAAGTTGATCACTTTAAATGCAACTATAAGTAATTCCTTATGCAAATATTAATCAAAATAGGATGAAATCTTCTGTGTAAGAATTCTTTTACACCGTCAACATACATAAAATTATATCTTAAATCAAATCTATGTTTTAATTTTTGTCATTTTCATATATTAGTAAATAAAGACATGCCACGTACAATTCAATTTAATTTTTATCAATCTGTCCATTGAGTCAAAATATGAAACCTTGTGAGGTGAAAGATCACGGCCATGGAGAGTATAAATTTTGAGTTAAAATTATTAAATTTTATTGAATCTTTTGTTATAGTTCTTTTCTCACTAGGTTTTGGATGACTTATGGATTACTATATTTCCTGTTTTTATTAATTAATGTTACGCATTACTTGAGGTGAGTGTCTATCGAGAATAACTTCTCTATCTTCATTATGTAGGGATAAGACAACGTACACACCACTCTTTTCAAACCTGACTTATGAAATGACACTGAATATATTGTTATTGTAGTTTAATATAGCACATATTTATTATTTAATCAAATCAACATATTCACACAAATAGTTAATCATGTAGCACACAAACAAATATTGTGCGTTTTAAACAGATATGTGACCCTTTTATACCAAGGGTAGGGCCTAACGATTTAAAAGATGTATACGTCATTTGAAACATTTCATTGCCCCCAACACCCAAATTTATACAATCTTCGTCAGTAAACTAAATGTACATAGTAGGGAAATGGGATACGAATAATCAGCCCCACGCAGGGGTACCATCCTAGACTATGCCTCCATGAAAAGTCCTTCGTTCTTGAACTTATTGTCGTCTCCGGGTGCCAACGCCTTTGAATGGACTAGTAGCTTGTAAAACTTTTTTTTTTACTATAATAAGCTATAAAACTCCCAACCCCAATGAACAATGGTGTGTCAAACGACGTATACAACCTTCAAATTTAAACACATAAGTATGATCTTCTGTTTAGGCCGTGGGCCGTTTTGGACACAAGATGGTCTCTCTAATGGACCCAACACGCCTTGGGTGTTGGGTCGTCTTAGTTCAATGCGCTAAAAGGGATTTAGTTTCGCTCTACACTAGTTGACTAAGAGTTGATTTTTGAAAGACCGGGCACCCGAGTTGGACAGACTACGGGGTGAAGTATAATAAACGACGTTGGATAACCACAAGCCAACTATTCGTTTATCACTTCAAAAGAATTCAAAGGTGCTTTTCTGAAGGACAGTCGTGGAAAGCCACGTAACCGCTATTTTTCCTAATGCAATATATTTGTCGTTTGGCAGAATCGGATGCCATAAAATGCAACAGTTTATACTATACAAGAATTGAAACAATTAAGCAATTTAAACAAATAGCCAAATAAGTTATTTTTACGGTTAGAACTCATTCAAGTCCCCAGCAAAGTCGTTATTTTGTTTTTTAACTTACTTTGAATTGAACAATTTTTATAGTTAGAACCATTTTAAAAGGAAAAAGAGGAGAATGTAGGACTAATATCTAAGTGAGGTATTTCTCAAATAAGTTCATTTAAAAGACCGATTTAGTTAAATTGTTAAGTCAAAATAGGTGTCTTTTAGGGATTTGAATTTTTTTTTTACCTTAAGATTAACAACAAATACTAACAAGTAAATAAACATAATCAAAATAAAGAGGGAAAGAGATTTGAGCCCAAATCTGGTTTTCCTGTCCGCCTGGGCTAGTATTTGGGCTCATTTTTGTTTTGGGCCTTTGATCTATTTGAGTCCCCTGCACCTATCATAAACTAACATAAAAGAAAATATTTCTTTTGAACCTTAGGCCTAATTTTTTCACCTGTCCTAAGAACTAAAACAATAATAATAAATAATGACAAGGGGCTTAACCCCAAAATAACAAAATATAACTCAGAATAAATAGAGGTGAACTTTTGGCCCAATCTTTTTCAACTCCCGATCTTCTCCGCTTTTCTTTCAACTTTGAGACCTGTTCGTTGATTTGATAGATGGCTGACTCGATATAGCATTCCAACATCTATATACATATCTAGATCACATTCGAAACTAAAGGACGAAGAATCCCCAACTCGTGTCGACGGCTAGAAATAAATGAGACAAACCAAGTTCACATGAGAAGGAAAAGAACTGAAAAGTCGATTGACAAAGCAGAGAACTATACTACTGACTTAACATCAACAATAAATCAAAACCAAATTAAATTTTCTATCATCCTAACAGATCAATAGTTAAGAAACAAACACACCGGCATATTGAGCATAACCGAAAATACAAACTAAATCAAGAGTTACCTTTTAAGGTGCAACAAACTGGATAACAACGAGCGGAAGGTAGTGAGAGTTCACCACTAAAACGGCGGCTCCAACGAACTTACGCGAACAGAGAAATGAGCAGAGACTCTATCAATAGCAAAACTCTTACCCTCTCCGCTCCTATTTCCCAATATTTATATGTAAACGTTTAAGCTAATAATTTATTATATCTTCTTTCAAATTTCAGCCACCTCCTCTCAATTCCCCACCCCCGAAATTTTTTTAGGGGATTTTCGGGTAGAATTTTTTTTTGGCGGAAAGGGTAGAAAACGGATAAGAACAAAGGGTAGAATAGGGATTCCATTCCCTTTTCAAATTCGAACTTGCTCCCCAAGAAGAGAAAGCTGCTGTTTATGTATGAAAATCACCAATTTCTCAACAAATTCCAACGGCTAAACAACAAGGGCCATCCGATTCTTGGCAAGGACGAGTGAATCACGGAGATCGTTCCACCTAGCTTCGAAGGATGAAGCTGCCTGCTGGAATCGTACAAGATTCGAACTGGTGAGGCGAAAAGAAAAAAGAAAAAGACGACGCAGAGTCGTACTGGCAGTCTGCTTTGCGCCTCATGCCGTGAACTCGTCGTTTGGCTTAGCTGTGATTGACACAGTGAAGATGGCGTTGTATCGCTGGAAGAAGAAGAAAAGGAGAAAACGTATAGGGTCGGGTCGTTCTTTTGGTATTGTTGTACTGTAATGGACTGCTGTGATGTTGTATGGAATTGTTGTATGTATGCATTGTCTGTTGTAATGTTTGCTGATAGGTTCCTGAAATTGAATGGTAAATGGGGGCTGATGGAAAGCAATTTGGGCTGACAAAATGGCCCAAAATCTTGTCTCTCAATGGACCGAAACCAATTTGATAGATTTGGCTAAAAATTGTAATTAAACACTAGGCCAACTAATTTAGCCAAAAATTAAACAAGACAAATTTATATAAATTAAATAATGCGCTGCTTAACCTTAATGAAATAAAATAATTGACTTAGTTATAAACTAGACAATTTAAAACATAAACTATTCATAACTAAAAATGCTTAACCAAATATTTAATTAAAACAAAATATTTTTGAGATGATTTTCGAATATTCATAAAATATACTAATTAGACACATAATTATATAGAACATATACGTTATTTAAAAAAGTATAAAAAGGGCAAACTATTTGACATAACTTGCAAACTATATTATATATTATTATTATTTTTTGAAATTTTATAAGACTAATTATTTTAAATCGTTTGAAATTGAAGAAGCTCGGCAATTAATATATAATGTAATTGGATGTCAACACTTATCGTTGTTAATTAATTGTCACTAAAGATCATTTTTAATGTAGTACTGGAAGTTATCCAAATGACTTTATGAGTTTAGTACTTTTCCTATCTCAAATTATTTGTTGTGGTTTTTAAAACTAATCATCCTTTTAAAAGTTCATGTATTTTCTCTCTCATTTTACCCTTAGCAATATTTTTTAAATTTACAAATATCTAAATTATGGAATGATACATATTCTAAATCTCCTTACTAAAATTTTTTACTCCAATTATATTCATTCATGTATTTTCTTTCTTATTTTACCCTTAGCAATATTTTTGAAATTTATAAATATCTAAATTATGGAATGATACATATTCTAAATCTCCTTACTAAATTTTTTTACTCCAATTATATTCGTGAATTAATCAATGTAAACATAAAATAAAAGTTCCGTGTCACAAGCATAAAGATTATATTTATAGGATCATATCATTACAATCATAGAAATAATGCGACAAATTCTCTTTCGAATCTTAGACTTTTCTAAAGCATTGGACATGTCACATGAGTGCAGATATTATTGAATATAATCATGAATTTATTGTTGGTATATACAGGTAATATATTTCCTTGAAGAGTTATCATATTGTTCATGAGTTCACGAAGTTAATTATTACTTAAATGTAAAATCTTCATACATAATTGAACCAACCAAGAATCAAAAGAAGCTACAATAATGGAGGTATAGGTGTGTGCAAAATGAATGAAACAATTATTACATGTTTTCATAGAGGTAATTGTTAATGACAACTACATGTTAACACGTTTTATGAATTCTAAAGCCTATAACAATAGTGAATTTAATAGCTGTAAAAACTTTAGTGTACATATTTATTTTCGCTAACGTTTGTTTTTGTTATAGTATATCATACGTTTAATATATGTATCAAAAAAAATTTAACCTTATATATATCGTGTAATTTATCGACAAATGGGGTTCTTGCTTCTAGCTTCTAGATCCTTCCATGTACTATAGTCTTTGATTTATTGGCCACTATGTACACATCCTATTCCAAAAGGGAACCTATGATTTGTGTTCATTCACTGCTGCAACCATTTATAACGTTTTGTAGTTCAATTTGCACTTCATATTTATATGTCTTAGACCACTACATGCACGGATCATATACTCTGATATCTACGTTTCAATTTATTTATCTTACTTTTTTTTAAAAAAAAAAAAATTTAGATAATTTTTTTAAATTTTAGTTGTCTACATGACATGACATATATTATCAAATATTAGTAGAGAGATTTTGACAAACAAATTAAAACGAATGGAGTAATATATTATCAAGTATTAGTAGAAAGAACCATTCTACTACAAGCAACAATCACTTTGAAATGCATGTAGGCATCAACACGATTATCCTGATCATATATTGACACGTTCAACAAGCCTATGGTAATCATGTCTTTAAGAAACTTTGTGGAGTCTGTAAAATCATCCCCTTGGAAAATATCTACAAGGCGTGCAAACTTCATAGCAAGTTTGAGGACAGACGTTGGTACTTCAATATAACTAGAATAGAGGAATTCTGCGTTTATGTCCTTCCATGCATTTGTGATTTTTCTTCGTGCCTCAACATATGCCTCTAACTTTGAAGCTTCATATTCTTTCATGCACGTAGTCTTCTACGAATGAAGTTGTATGGTGTCTTTGTTGTTCCGTCTACACCAAAGATTGAATTCAATTAGTTATATATATATATATGTGTGTGTGTATGTTCCTACGTACTAAGTTCTAAGTCCCACCCTTTCTCCTTTGATTTCATGGTAGTCTTACCATGCCTCTATGAGAGGACGAATCATAATTTGAAGTTTATATATATATACTAGATATGGGATCCCGTGCTAGCACGGGGCCCAATATATGTTACTGTTTCTGTTTTAATTTATGTGGTACATATGAAATTTGAAGTTAATCAATTTTTTAGTATGTTTTTATATATTTTAAGTTGGTAATTATTTTTATTTAGAGTATGTTTTACGTAAATATATTATAAATCACAATAATTAACAAGTTACTATAAAAAAAAAACTTATAAAAAATTGATTGACTTTTGAAATTTCATTTGTATCACATAAATCGAGACAAAGCGAGTAATATATATGAAAATTACATAAAACGTATTATAACTCACAATAATTAGCAACTTAAAATATCTATATACCTATATTTCTCCCAATTTATGTGGTATAGATGAAATTGCGAAAGTTAACAAAAACTTTTTATATGTTTTCAAATATTTTAAGTTATTAATTATTATGATTTATAATACTTTTTACATAAAAAAAATTATTTATATAAAGTATAAAAGAAAAAATTTAAAAAAAGGAAACATAAATGTCAGCAGGAGTCCAATCTATGTTAATTTCTATGTTTTAATTATTGTAATACCGATTGAATTTGGAGAGCCAACAAAAATTTTTTAAAGGGTTTTTTTTTTTATAAATTTTAAGTTGTTAATTATTATAATTTATAATATTTTTATTAATTTTAAACCAATATATGTTTTTCTCTGTCTCAATTACATGAGACATATGAAATTTGGAGAGTCAACTAAAATTTTAAACTATGTTAAGTTGTTAATTATTATACCTTATAGTACTACTACGTGATTTTCAAATAAAATATGTAATTTTTTAATTTCAATTTATATGTCATTGATATAATTACATATCTGATGTGACATCTCTTTATGATCAGTATTTCTATTCATTTTTTTTCTCCTTTTTTTGACATTTTATCTTTGTTTTGTTTTTTTTATTTGTATTTGAAAAAAAAAAGTATTTATGTCATACCCGATTAATTATGCCCTTTATAACATCCATTACACTAATATACATTTAAGTAAATGAAAATGGAAGATGAAACGATAAAAACTATTCATTTTTCATAACTGTTTATAATTATTTAGCCTATAAAAAAAAAGTTGAGCACTTGTAACAAATAAGAACAAATTTCTTCACTTTGGCTCTTCTTCTTCTGACGATGATGATCAATATATGGTATCAACTTCCCACACGCTAAGATGTCCATCAAATTTGTAGGTCATGTGACTTTTTTAACAAAAGAGAAAAAGAGAATATCTCATGATTCTTGTCAAGACATTGATGTAAAGAAAGAGATTATGTAACAAAAAGTTCTTTTAAAAATAAAAGACTTTTTGAAAAAATGTTTAGTCCTCCTACAAAGAAAGAAAATTCATTGTGGTTGAGAAATTTATAAGAAGGCTGATTAGTGTTTCGAAGGGTAAGAAAAATTCTTTGGAGAAAAAATCATTCTATTTATGAAATTCGTATCAAATTAGGAGGAGAAGAAGTAAAAAATTATTTTGTGATTTGAAAAGAGAGAAAATTAGATATTATTTCTTTCAACCTCATTATTCTTCTAATTTCTTTCTTCTTTTATTTGTCTTGATTTTTTGTATCTTTAATTAAAGTTTTTTTTCTTATTTATCTTTAATTAAAGTTTATATATATTTTCTTAAAAAAGAATGAAAAAATATGATCATATTTAGTTCCTTTCCTCATCAATGCTATTAATCTCATAATTAATGTTATTTATATTATTTTCTTAATTACTTTTTTTTCTTTCATTTAATTATTTATTTGAAGAAATTAGTTATTATAACTTTATAAGAATTACACATGTATTTTTACATAATTGATTTGTTATTTTTAAAATTTTTGGATCTTTCTTCATCTTAAAGTTTCTATGTATATGTAATAATAAAGCTAAAATAGAAAATGTAGGGTGACACCTTGTTAGCAATAGATACTTATTTATTCTTATCAATGTTTCTGACATTTTTTGTTATTTTTTCCTTAAAATAATTGTTGCCTCGATTTTTAGCTTTAGTTTTATTTTTTTAGTATTTTCTAATTTTAAAAGACAGAAAAATTTCTATTGAAAATTTACAAAATATAAAAAATGATTTATTTAACTCCTATCATCATCATTATTATTATTAATTTGTTTTACTTCTTTTCTTAATCTTCATTTCATCATTAATGTCATTTATGTCATTTTCTTAGAAGTTAGGATTACTATTTATTTAATTTTTAAAAATTTTGAATTCTTTTGTCATACTAAATACAACATGTTTTATTATAATTACATTTAATATATTAATCAATATGTTGTACGAATGAAAAGAAAATTATCATTTCACAAAAACAAAGGTTAAAATATAATTTATTATGATTAAGGAAAGATAAAATTATTATTTCAATATCCATAATCATATATAATACATTAAAAATTAATTGAAAAGATGTAAATGGAAAAGGAATCACCATTTAAGGAATCATTATTTTTAAATTTTTGGATCATTTCTTCTACTAAAAGTTTCTATCGATATGTAACAATAAAGTTAAATAGAAAATGTAGTAACACCATTCTTAATAATAGATACTTATTTATTTTTATCTATTTTTTCTGACAATTTGGGTTATATTTTTCTTTAAAATAATTATTGCCTTGAATTTTTTTTATATTTTTAACATTTATTCTTAATTTTAAAAGATTGGAAATTTTATGTTAAAAATTTAAATAATAGAAAAAATGATTTATTTAACTTTTATCATCATCGATACTACTAATTCATTTGGCGTTTTTTCTTAATCTTCATCTCATCATTAATGTTATTTATATAATTTTCTTAAATCACTTATTTTTTCTTTTTTAACTCTTTTATATATATAAAGTTGGATATGTAAATGATGATATGACATTTCTTAGAAGCTAAGATTACTATTTATCTAATTTTTCCAATTGTTGAGTTCTTTTGTCATACTAAATACAATTATATGTTTTATTATAATTACATTGAATATAGTAAACAATATGTTGTAGGAATTAAAACAAAATTATCATTTTAGAAAAATAAATGTTAAATTATAATTTTATTATGATTAAGGAAAGATAAAGATATTATTTCAATATCTCATAACCACATTCAATACATTAGAAATTAATTGGATATAACTGTAAATGGAAAATGAATCACTATTTAAGGAAAATAAATGTTTGCAATACCATAATAATTAAGGAGAGAGTAAGATATTATTTTAATATCCTAATTCAAAACTTTTAATCTACTACTCAATTAAAAAGAAAATGCATTTAATAACATTAAAAAGTTATTAGTTTAATATTTTTTCTCATTGTACTAATTCAATTCAATCAAACTTAATTTTAAAGATAAAATAACAGCTTTATTTTAATTGTTATCAATATATTTCAGAAAATTATCGTGAAAAGGCATTTCTTGCAGCTTATTTTAATTTTCACATACTATTATTATTTTTTCTGTCATTTTTCAATGATTTTTTATTTCGATTTAAAATTTAATGTTTATTCTTAAAACTCTGATGGTACAAATTAAGGTGGAGTAGTATATAATAAATGATGATTCTTCTACTAAATAAGAAGATATAACGAAATTGAAAGGGTGAAGTTTTTTTTAAATGGATAGGAAATTCTATTAAGGTATCATTACGTCATTATTCAATATATTTTTAATATAAATTTCATTTGCTGATGCATTTGTTTAGTACTCCCACTATCTCTAATTACTTGTTCACTTTTTCTTTTATAGTTGTCTCTAATTACTTGTCCATTTTGACAAATCAAGAAAGAACATTTTTTTTACCTATTATACCCTTAATTAAATGACTAATTACTTTGAAAATTGCAGAACTTTTCATCTATTTCATAATTAATAGGGGTAAAATGATAAACTCACTATGTCATTAATTGATTTCTTAATAAATGTGTCAATTTAAAAGTGGACAAGTAATTAGGGACAGAAGGAGTATTACAGTGTTATTTGACATTATGAGATATTTCTTAGACATTTAAGGAGAATGGTACACGGGAATATATATTATATATTAAAGGGTCAACCTCATGCAATGGAAGAATTTGTTATTAGCAAATATATTTTAACTTATTTGATAAAAAATATATTCTTCCTCATTTAATAGATGTAAAATTTGTGAAGCTTTATTTTTTTCACAATCTTCATATTATTAAAACAAATAATAATATTACGATTAAACAACAAAGTAAATATAAAATTAATCAAAAATATTTAATTTTAATGATCGCGCGAAGTGCGGTCAAGTTCTCTAATTTAAAACCAAAAAGTAAAATTTAAATGGGTCTACTATAGAATTCCTAGAAATCCAACTTGAAAAATTATGTCAAAAATGGAAAATAAAAAGTGAAATAAATTTAATTGAGAGTTATCCTTGGTCTGTCCCATTTTATGTGACACTTTTTATTTCTGGAAAATCAAATTTGCGTATGATATTTTTAATTTTTTTAAATGAAATTTATATATTTGTAAACTACATAAAAATCAAAATATTATAATTCATAATAATGAATAATTCAAAATATTTTAAAGATCTCTTTAGTGCTGTGTTGGTCCTCCCAAACTCCCATTTCAAATAAGAGGTACCAATAGAATTTAGAGAGTCAATTAAATTTTTTATATAAGTTTTAAATAATTAAGTTGTTAATTATTCTAATGTATAGTATTACTTATATTATTTTTAAATAAATTTAAATATTATATGTTAGGTTTTTTTTATCCTAATTTATATGACATTGATAGAATTTAAAGTGTCAAATAATTGTTAATTATTGTAATAGATAATATGGAGTATTTAAGTCATTTAAAGTATAGTAATTAATATGTAATCTATAGTATTTAAGTGGAAGGTGGTGGGACCCACTTATATAGTTTGATAAATATATTGGATATTAGTAGTGATTTATAGTATAGTAATTAATAATATATAATATGTAGTATTTAAGTGGAAGGTATTTATAAATATATTGGACATTAGTAGTGATCTTATTGGAACATGGTTTTAGTTCATCTTTTTGGTGGGGCTCAATGTACAATTTCTATAGCTTTTAGTCCAACTCTTTAGTGCTATGTTGGTCCTCCAAACTCCCATTTCTAAATAAGAGTAAAATATATATATATATATATTTGTCACGACCCGATTTCTCGAGTCATGATGGCACCTACTATACCCTACCAGTAGGTAAGCCAACCCGTAACCCAGAACATCAAGCAATGAGCAAAAGGGCAGAAACTAGCGAAAATAATAGTCTAAACAAGGATAACAAAGCGGAAGCAACCCAAAATAAATATATACGAAAATCCCTCCCGAACCTCGGAAGTCACTAGTACAGAGCTATCTAATAAAGAGTACAAGTCCCAAAAGTGGACCACAACAGAGCGTGTCTCGGGAGGCAACAAGACTAGCTAAAACAAAAGAAGGAGACAGAACAAACCCAAAACGCCAAGTGCTCGCCCCTCGTCTCCGAATCACCGCCGCAAAAGAAGGCTGGAACTAATCACCGCCGGTAATCAGTGCTGGGACCCGCATCACGAAATAGATGCAGAGCGTAGCATGAGTACCAACACAACGGTACTCGGAGGGCATCATAGGCCGACCGAGCAAAAAAGGTAAAAACAATAAGAAAGGATAGAATCTAGACACGAGAGAGGTCAAAGCGGATAAGAAAATGAAGCACACGAGCATACCAAAAACAAACTAAGTACAACTAGACTAAACCTAGCCGGGTCCCCATAAACCCGTAAGGTACACTCGTGCACAAGCTCAAATAAAACCCGAACGAACCCCCATAAGCCCGACAACGGTACACGGAAAAGCTAAGTCTACGAGAAAGAAGAAAAATTAGGCTACCAACCCAAAGTAACTAAGATAATCCATCGTACTCCACCCAACCAAAGAAGTGCACTCCCAAATTGACTAGAAAGAGTGACCCTAGGGGCACCCAACCAAACAATCCGCTCCCGGCCCGGCTAGAAAGAGGGACCCGTGAGTGAGGTAGATATCGCGAGTCGTCCTACCATGCGCGATCGGCTCAGCCCGGCTAGAAAGAGCGACCCTGGACACCCGGCCCGAAGACACTCCCAAACCCGGCTAGAAAGAGAGGCCCGGGGGCGATCGCCGATATCACCGAGTCTACCAAGCCGAGCGATACGTTCCCACCCGGCTAGAAAGAACGACCCGGGGTGATGGTATCTCCAATAGGATTCAATCCAAAAACAACCACCGTGGAACGCCGCCCACTCTAAGATATTACATAAAAGGCTCCAAGCCTAGACTATCTAAATCTCACGCCTCGAGTGATGCACTAAACCTTTGAGAATGCGCCGAAACCGCGAGAATACGAGGAGAAGATACGAAGTGCAACAAGTAGCGATAACGCCTAATCTAAGGCTCAAACTATCGGACTCAAGTCTCGCTATTCCGCCTACAAGGAGCTAAGTCATCCGAACGACGTCGGCGAAAGTCAAGGCTATCCAAACCCACACGGGTCATAAGTCTAAGGCAATGCCGGCCTAACCTAGACTAAGGACATCATACTTACGATTAAGGATGAACAAGGCATACAATACAAAGCATACAAACATACAATAACATTTAGCACATAGACATGCAACTCTAATAAATCGGATAACATGATACTATACCCGAGATATGGCCAATCGATCCTAACATGAGGTATCTAATCAAAGTAAGGTAGTAAACTTGTACCCACCCCTAATTCACTCCTATCAACATGTTTTTACACAATTAAGCTCAATCTAAAAGAAGGAAAGCCGTAGCCTACCTTAAGGCCAACCGTGCGCTCCAAATCACTTTATCGGAGCTTTCCCTTTCCGAACAGTCTCAAAACGCCGCCCCGCTATCAAAAATAGAGTCACAACGTTACTATGGTCATTTAGACACCAAAATCATAACAAACGAGACGGGTCAATTTTGGAGTCAAAACGGGAATCGTGGGACCCGCACCGAATCGTCCAAATTTGACTCCGTCAAGAGACCCTAAACAGCATTCCAAACTTGTGTTCCAAAATGGAACACAATCCGAGGCTCAAAACACAAAGAAAAACCAACAAGCAAGAAAACCCACTTTAATCTACTAAAAGAAACCCTACAAAGAAGAAAAAAAAATCGAAATAAACGAAAATCAAAAGGTGCCCAGCACTCTTTGAACACTCTACAACGAAGTCACGACAATTCTCAACACGTGGGACTTCGAATCACCCAAAACCGAGCTAAAATGAGTGAGATATGACCAAAACAAAAATTCCAAAAACAATGACTCGAAAACAATACAACAGTCAGGTTTTATCGCGAATTTACCTCAAACGGGAATCCCAAACGAGCTAACCACACCGACGGAATTCTCATCCGAGCGCGTTTACTCAAAATGTTGACCAAAGTCAAACTTAGGCTTAAACTTAAAGTTAAAACGCCTAATCGCACCGACTCACACTGAAAACCTCGGGAGTCATGTTGACCATGCTACTAGCCTAAAATGACCCTTCCGGAGCTAATAGAATCGTCAGAATTGGATTCTGATGTCATCTTCTTGAACTTCTGATCGAAAATGATCGTTAAAGGTTCAAAAGCTCCAAAACACAAAAACTCGCACCAAGACCAAACGAACGACCAGGACTTTCGTCCGCGAAAGTAAGGGTCAAGAAGTACCCGAAGGCTCAAACAAGCTGAAACTGCTCTCGCATCTCCTGCTCAATCTCCCAGGTAGCCTCCTCGACTGGACGATGCCTCCAACGGACCTTAACAACAGGAATGGCTCTCGAGCGCAATCTTCTCACATCTCTGGCTAGAATGGCAATTGGCTCCTCTACAAATGTCAAACGATCATCCAACTCGACTGCATCATACTGGAGCACATGAGACTCATCAGGAACATACCGCCGCAACATCGAGACATGGAAAACCGGGTGGACGGCTGAAAATGCTGGAGGTAGGGCCAACTCATAAGCAACCTCCCCAACCGTCCGGAGTATCTCAAAAGGCCCAATGTACCGGGGCTAAGCTTGCCCCGTCTCCCAAACCTCATCACGCCCTTCATGGGCGACACACGGAGGAATACCCGATCACCAACGAGAGAATCTCAAAGGCCGGCGCCTCCGATCCGCATAACTCGGTGCCTACTCGAGCCGTCCCGAGCCTATCCCGAATCAACCTCACCCGATCCGGGGCCTCCCGAAGCAAATCTGCACCACGCGGCCTAGGCTCGTGGGACTCAAACCAACCAACCGGAGAGCGACAACGCCTACCATATAATGCCTCGAATGGGGCCATCCGAATACTAGAGTGGTAGCTGTTGTTGTACGCAAACTCCGCCAAAGGTAAGAACCGGTCCCACCGACCTCCAAAATCCATAACACAGCCCGCAACATATCCTCAAGGACCCGAATAGTACGCTCCGACCGGCCATCCGTCTCGCGGGTGGAAAGCCGTGCTAAGGTCAACCCGAGTGCCCAACTCATCCCGAAAGGTCCTCCAAAAGCTAGACGTGAACCGAGAACCCCGATCCGATATAATAGAAATCGGCACCCCATGAAGTCGAACCACCTCCCGAATGTAAATACGAGCCAACCTCTCGGCGCTAAATGAACACTCGAACAGAAGGAAATGTGCTGACTTGGTCAATCGATCAACGATGACCCAAATGCCGTCAACACCTCTAGGAGTCCGAGGCAACCCCACAATGAAGTCCATAGTGATACGCTCCCACTTCCACTCCGGAATGGGTAATCTCTCGAAACACACCACCAGGCCTCAAATGCTCGGCCTTTACCTGCTGGGCAAAGACAAACAACGGGAAACAAAATCAGCAATATCTCTCCTCATGCCACTCCACCCGCACACTTGCCTCAAATCACGATACATCTTCGCTTTGTGCCCGGATGGATAGAGTATCTAGACTCATGGGCCTCGAAAGTATCAACCGTATCAAATCCCCAACTCTCGGAACACGGATGCGGCCGGCGAATCTCAACACTCCATCGCATCTAAGGTAGCCTCGACCACCATCACCCGCTAACACTCGATCTCTAAGGGCCACCAAGGCCTCATCCTCAAACTGACAACCACGGATCCTATCAAGCAAGGAAGACTGAACTCCCATATGGGCCAAGACACGTCTAGGATCTGTGATATCCAACCGAACCATGCTATTGGCTAAGAACTGAATGTCCATAGCCAAGGGTCGCTCCTCAACGTATAAGAAGGCTAGACTACCCATACTCACGCTTGCCTTCCGGCTCAAGGCGTCTGCGCTACCACATTCGCCTTGCCCTGATGATAGAGAATAGAGAGGTCATAGTCCTTCAGAGCTCAATCCAACGACGCCGCCTCGAATTAAGGTCCCTCTCGGCTCATGATGTATCAAGACTCCTGTGATGGGTATAGATCACACACCGAACTCCATACAAGTAGTGCCTCCAAATCTTAAGTGCGAAAACTACCGCCGCCAACTCTAAGTCATGGGTGGGGTAGTTGCGCTCATGAATCTTAAGCGGCCTCGACGCATAAGCAATAACCCGCCCCGCCGCATCAATACACAACCCAAACCAACGCCGGATGCGTCACAATATACCGTGAAGCCCTCGCCCTCAACCGGAAAGAGTCAATATAGGAGCGGTGGTCAATAACTCCTTGAGCCTCAAAAAGCTCGCCTCACACTCCTCTCGACCAAACAAAGGGAACATCAACACGAGTCAATCGAGTCGAGGTGGTCTTTGCCAAGGTAGAGAAACTCTTCACAAATCGTCCGTAGTAGCCTCGCTAGTCCGACGAAGCTCCGAATCTCGATGGCGAGGTGGGCCTAGCCCAATCACGAATAGCCTCAATCTTCGCCGGATCTACCATAATGCCCTCCTTAGATACAACATGCCCCAAGAACGCCACGAGTCTAACCAAAACCGGCACTTTGAGAACTTGGCATAAAGCCGCCGATCTCTCAAAGTCCGGAGCACAACTCTCAAATGCTTGCTCATGATCACCCCTACTCCGCGAGTATATCAAAATATCATCAATGAAGACTATCACGAATGAATCAAGATAAGGCCCGAACACACGCGTCATCAAGTCCATAAAGGCGAGCGGGGCATTAGTCAACCCGAATGACATCACCAAGAACTCATAATGGCCATAACGGGTCCTAAATGCGCTTAGGGATGTCCGCCGCCCTAATCCTCAACCGGTGGTAACCGGACCTCAAATCAATCTTAGAGAACACTTTGCTCCCCGTAGCTGGTCAAATAGGTCATCGATCCTAGGCGAGAGGATATCGATTCTTCACTGTCACCTTATTCAACCGTCTATAGTCAATGCACATGCGCATAGTACCGTCCTTCTTCTTAACAAAAAGGACGGGAGCGCCCCAAGGTGATACACTAGGTCCGATAAATCCCTTACCCAAGAGATCCCGAAGGAACACCGAGCTCCTTGAGCTCTGCGAGCCATCCGATATGGCGGAATAGAAATAGGCCGAGTACTGGCTCAAGCTCAATCGGAAAATCAACATCACGCTGCGGGGGTAGGCCGGGTAGGTCAGTAGGAAACACATCTAAGAAGTCACGAACAACAGGAACTGACTCAACCGGAGGAACCTCCCTACTCACATCACGTACATAGGCCAAATATGATAAGCATCCGCTAGCCACTAGCCTCCTAGCACGAATAAAAGAGATAACCCCAACTGGTGTACTACCACGAGATCCCTGCCACACCACCGGAGGAATACCGGGAATGGCTAAGGTAACGGTCTTAGAAAAGCAATCTAAAATACAGCGCGATAAGGGGATAACCAATCCATGCCCGAATCACATCAAAATCAACCATGTCAAGCAATATGAGGTCGGCCCGGTGTCACGCCCGGATAGTAACTAGGCAAGATCGAAATACCTGATCCACTACTAAAGACTCACCCACGGGGGTCGACACACGCAACGGCGCTACCAGAGGCTCAGACATCATACTCAATCGAGAGGCATAGTAAACAGAAACGTACGAAAAAGTAGAGCCTGGATCAAATAAAGCCAAGGCGGGTTCCGACCACGACCACGGCCTCTAACTGGAGGTGCCGGTAAAGCTGGGGGAGCTACATGAGGAGCGGGAGCAATCCGACTATGCTGAGGGCAGTCCCTAGCCCAATGACCCATCTCACCACACTCATAGCAACCCTGTCGAGGGCGACTCCCAGAAGAACGACTACCATGGCCTCAAGAACCCGACTCGAAACACCTCGCGGCCATGACTCGAACTAGCCTCACCCCGACCACCATCTCGATGCCCGAAGAGGGCTGCGTGGGTCCGCTAGGGCGACCCCCGCGAAACCGTCGTCCGGCCCTGTCATGAAAATCTCTGGACCTGGGGCGGGAGTCACTGTAGCTGCCCTCATGCCTAGCCCTCTTCTCGCTGCCCCCTTGGGCCTCACGACGAAGATGCTCCATAGTACTAGCATGGTCAACTATGTCTAAAAAAGATCGACCCGCAGAAACTAAGGACTGGGTCTCAAGCCGAAGCTGCAATCTCAACCCACGAACAAAGCACCTAACTCGCTCCTCCTCTGTAGGTAATATCATCTCAGGAGCCCCCGCTCCAACTGCGTAACTGATCCCTGAGGCGGTCTCTGACGCTACGAGGGATAAACTTGGCCAAGAAGGCCTCAGAAAACTCATCCCATGATACCGGTGGAGATCCAACTGGCCTGGTCTGAATGAATGTGCGCCACCACTGCCTGGCTGGCCCATCTAGCTGGTAAGCAATGAAGTCGGCCCCCTGCGGTACTAGTCTTTGGTGTAGCTGGGGCAGGTGGCTGCTGCATCCCCCAAGCACACCTAAGAGCTGAGCAATAGCGGCCTGGAGATCTGGAGTCAGAACTAGTCCGGGGGGCGGCTGGGCTGGCCCCGCCCCACCGACCGATCCCGGTATACGAAGTCTTTGAAGGGTCTGCTGCGCTCACGGATACTCCTCTCTCTCCCGGACCCGATGCCGCGGCCTCTCTCGACCTCGGGGTCGGCGTCTACCCCAAGCCGGGGCCCCGTCCGCAGCTCCGGTGCATCACCCCCGGTCGCGCCACCTCGCGATCGAACCATCCTGCGAAGAGTGAAACAAATGAGATTTTAAGGAACCAATAAGACACATGCTGCACGAAAGTGAAACAAAAGAGGAAATCTTTCTAAGGACATCCTGTAGCCTCCCGAAGATAAGTTACGGACGTCTCCGCACCGATCCGCAAGACTCTACTAGACGTTAGCTCTGTACAAGTGAGACCGGTGAACCTGAGGCTCTGATACCAATTTGTCACGACCCGATTTCTCGAGTCATGATGGCACCTACTATACCCTACCAGTAGGTAAGCCAACCCGTAACCCAGAACATCAAGCAATGAGCAAAAGGGCAGAAACTAGCGAAAATAATAGTCTAAACAAGGATAACAAAGCGGAAGCAACCCAAAATAAATATATACGAAAATCCCTCCCCAGGAACCTCGGAAGTCACCAGTACAGAGCTATCTAATAAAGAGTACAAGTCCCAAAAGTGGACCACAACTGAGCGTGTCTCAGAGGCAACAAGACTAGCTAAAACAAAAGAAGGAGACAGAACAAACCCAAAATGCCAAGTGCTCACCCTCGTCTCCGAATCACCGCTCAAAAAAGGTAAAAACAATAAGAAAGGATAGAATCTAGACACAGAGAGGTCAAAGCGGATAAGAAAATGAAGCACACGAGCATACCAAAAACAAACTAAGTACAACTAGACTAAACCTAGCTGGGTCCCCATAAACCCAGAAGGTACACTCGTGCACAAGCTCAAATAAAACCTGAACGAACCCCCATAAGCCCGACAGGTACACGGAAAAGCTAAGTCTACTGAGAAAGAAGAAAAATTAGGCTACCAACCCAAAGTAACTAAGATAATCCATCGACTCCACCCAACCAAAGAAGGTGCACTCCCACCTGCCTAGAAAGAGTGACCCTAGGGGCACCCAACCAAACAGTCCGCTCCCAGCCCGGCTAGAAAGAGGGACCCGTGAGTGAGGTAGATATCGCGAGTCGTCCTACCATGCGATCGGCTCCCACCCGGCTAGAAAGAGCGACCCTGGACACCCGGCCCGGCGGACACTCCCGGCCCGGCTAGAAAGAGAGGCCCGAGGGCGATCGCCGATATCACCGAGTCTACCCGGCCCGGCGATACGTTCCCGGCCCGACTAGAAAGAACGACCCCTGGGGTGATGGTATCTCCAATAGGATTCAATCCAAAAACAACCACCGTGGAACGCCGCCCACTCTAAGATATTACATAAAAGGCTCCAAGCCTAGACTATCTAAATCTCACGCCTCGAGTGATGCACTAAACCTTTGAGAATGCGCCGGAACCGCAGAATACGAGGGAGAAGATACAGGAGTGCAACAAGTAGCGATAACGCCTAATCTAAGGCTCAAACTATCAGACGCAAGTCTGCTATTCCAGTCTTCAAGGAGCTAAGTCATCCGAACGACGTCGGCGAGAAAGTCAAGGCTATCCGGCCCACACGGGTCATAAGTCTAAGGCAATGCCGGCCTAACCTAGACTAAGGACATCATACTTACGATTAAGGATGAACAAGGCATACAATACAAAGCATACAAACATACAATAACATTTAGCACATAGACATGCAACTCTAATAAATCGGATAACATGATACTATACCCGAGATATGGCCAATCGATCCTAACATGAGGTATCTAATCAAAGTAAGGTAGTAAACTTGTACCCACCCCTAATTCACTCCTATCAACATGTTTTTACACAATTAAGCTCAATCTAAAAGAAGGAAAGCCGTAGCCTACCTTAAGGCCAACCGTGCGCTCTCCAAATCACTTTATCGGAGCTTTCCCTTTCCGAACAGTCTCAAAACGCTGCCCGCTATCAAAAATAGAGTCACAACGTTACTATGGTCATTTAGACACCAAAATCATAACAAACGAGACGGGTCAATTTTGGAGTCAAAACGGGAATCGTGGGACCCGCACCGAATCGTCCAAATTTGACTCCGTCAAGAGACCCTAAACAGCATTCCAAACTTGTGTTCCAAAATGGAACACAATCCGAGGCTCAAAACACAAAGAAAAACCAACAAGCAAGAAAACCCACTTTAATCTACTAAAAGAAACCCTACAAAGCAGCCAAAAAATCGAAATAAACGAAAATCAAAAGGTGCCCAGCACTCTTTGAACACTCTACAACGAAGTCACGACAATTCTCAACACGTGGGACTTCGAATCACCCAAAACCGAGCTAAAATGAGTGAGATATGACCAAAACAAAAATTCCAAAAACAATGACTCGAAAACAGTACAACAGTCAGGTTTTATCGCGAATTTACCTCAAACGGGAATCCCAAACCACTATACGAGCTCACCAACGCGTTGCCCTCGAAAAATCTCACAACTTTGCCTTTTGAATCGCCCAAATCGGACAAAAGATGAGAGAGTTAAGAGAGTTTAAAGTTTTGGAAATATTGCTGAAAATCTGCAATATATTGCAGATTTTCTGCAATTTTCCAACAACTAAAAACCCCGACGGGGTACTCCGATCTCGTTCGGAACCCCGTGCACGCAAACGAGATATGCAACCATACCAAATTCGATATTCCGTACTCAACGGCGCAGTCGAAATTTCCATCGTAGGTCATTTCGATAAAAAGTGGGTCCCACTTCCAAAGGCCATTTTAAGTCAAAACCCACAAAAGGGCTCGGAAAGAAATCGAAACCTCGGGACACAAAAGAAGGGTCAATCTAGACCAAACTCAACATTCCGGAGCTAACCACACCGACGGAATTCTCATCCGAGCGCGTTTACTCAAAATGTTGACCAAAGTCAAACTTAGGCTTAAACTTAAAGTTAAAACGCCTAATCGCACCGACTCACACTGAAAACCTCGGGAGTCATGTTGACCATGCTACTAGCCTAAAATGACCCTTCCGGAGCTAATAGAATCGTCAGAATTGGATTCGATGTCATCTTCTTGAACTTCGATCGAAAATGATCGTTAAAGGTTCAAAAGCTCCAAAACACAAAAACTCGCACCAAGACCAAACGAACGACCAGGTGACCGAACTGTCAGTCCCAGCAAGTCATAAATGACTTGGGGTCGCTACAGGAATGCTCTAAACGATACACAGCAGGCAAGACACAGAAATGACCTGGAGGGTCATTACAATATATTCACTGATTGTATATTTTAGATAGATATACTATATAGACTTGACATGAATAATATTACTATCTAAAGTATTGAGCTCGTACTGGCACATGCGAGAGTTACCTAGTATCAAGAAAAAAAGTTGCTTGGATCTTTTCACTTATATTTTTCTTTTAATAAAAATTGCAATGTTGTCGTATTGAATCCTCTTTCTTTGATTTCAATTTTTGCCACTCAGAGGTGGAGTTTTAGTTATAATTACGAATTTGGCCGAACTCAATAGTTTTCGTCTAAATTTTGTATTTGTACTTAAAATCATTGAATGTATACACTTTATTACTTTGAAATTCATGAATTTTCAAAGAACGAAATCCTAAATTCATAAGCTTTAGAGACTTCGGATATATTTGTTACGATATATACCTTCTGTAACATCTCGCACCTAGAAACGACTTGAAAGAGTTTAAAATTTGAAAATAATCTTTTTTCTAGAAAGAATGTGGAAATCTGGAAATTTTCTAAGTTAAGAAAGTGAGTTTTGGTCATTTTCAAACATCCATAATTCTTAACTTAGGATGAGTTAGGAGTAGTTCTTGATATGGTTGGAAAGCCCTTGGAATGATCTTTCCAACGCCGCCAAGTTTGCACGATTCCGAGCTCGTATGAGCAAGTTATGCTGTTGGATTAAGGAAATGTCCAAAACCGGGATTTTAAAAGGGTATTTTAGTATTTTCACTACCCTATTATTTTAATCCGATTTTAGGAGCTTAATATGGGTCAATTCAGAACTTAGTTTGTTTTAGAAACTAGAATACGCTTAGGGCTTGGAGAAGAGAGAAAGAAAGAAAGAACGGGAGAAGAAGGCAAGAATTCGCCAAGATCATCCAAGCTTGCGAGTGGAATTTGTCGGGGGTGATCCCTATTAAGGTATGTGAGATCTTTTGTGTTGGGTTAGTTCACCCACACACCAACTTGTTTCAATTCAGCGATTTGGAGTTGTTTACATGTTAAGAAGTAAAGTTCTTGAAGAACTATTGTCAAAATTCTTGTTGGTTGAGTTGTTGATACTTGGGGGTTGATTTGATTCATGTTTCCGGGCTGTTTTCAAGTTAGATTATTTGTGTATTGAGGGTACAATTGATCCTAAGTTTTTGGGGAAAGAAATAGAGAAGATTGGAGGGTTTAGAGATGAAAAACGAAGAAGAAATTTTGTCGGACAAAATTTGAAGGTGGTTGCGTGTCGCGCTCTTGGTCCCAGATTTTGAAAATTTCTGCTTCGCGTCGCGGAGCTGACACGAGGTGTTCTGCCTCAAAAGATGTTTTCGAAACCAAAATTTAATTATGCCTCCGCGTCGCGGACCCACCTTCATATTTTAATTTTCGGTCTTTTCTCATATTTAGCTATCTAAAATCATTCCTAAACAACATGATCACAAATCTAAATCCTTGAACCCATAATTCAATTCAAGGATCAGTTAAGAGCCAAGTCAAGATCAGTTAAGAGTCAAAGTCAAAGAAGTTAAGAGTCAAGTCTAGAAGTTAAGAAGCAAGTCAAAGTAAAGTTTCTTAAAGTTTTCAAGAGTCTTTATTAAACGTTTTAACTTCGTTTTAAGGCTCAACGTTCAAGTAAAGCAAAGAGTAGGAGTTGAGTTCATTTCTCATAAAAAGGCTATTAGAGAACTAAGTTTTCCCAAAGAGTTATAAATGTTTTTTCATTTGATCAAGAAAAGGGAACATCGATTCCCAGAGAGCTTTCAAGCTAAGTTTTGAGTAATTATCTCAAACCAAAGAAAGAGTTTGGTTTTAAAACATATGAGCCAAGTATTGTTTTGGGAGTAGTATTGAGCACCGCTATGGGGATGCGAGTTCATATTAACTCAAGTCTCCATAAACCATGTAGCCATCATGGGTAGTAAAGGATCATACTTTTTAGATGAATCCTTAAGATGCTTTTAGCATAGACTAGTAGATCCACTAAGTTAAGCGTTTTATATGACGGCAAAGTATAGGACAGTTCTGGCAGCGTGGGCAAGACGTTGTATCACCACTTAGGCTCATAGTGATGGTTGTCGGTTAGAGAATCTCCCACAAAAGTTATATTACTTTTATATACAAGTAAAGTTGAGTTTGTTATTGCTTTATCTTTAACAAACTAAGTTGTTTACACTGTTTTACAAGTTTTATATATATTACATGTGTCTTATTGCTTTATATTGAGTTCAGTTATTCATGATTTGTGCAGAGCCAAAGTAAGTGTTCCTTCTTACTCTTTTCAAGCTTAAGTTGTTGTTTAGCATTCCAACTCGTATACTCGTACATTCAATGTACTGATGCCAGTTGGCCTGCATCGTCTTATGATGCAGACGCAAGTAACCAGGATCAGCATCCAGCACGCCGTTGATCTAGTTGAGTACTCTAGAGTCAGTGGTGAGCCTCTTTGCATTCTGGAGGACTCTTTTAATCGTTTTTCCTAGTTTTCTTTATTAGGATGTTGTGGGGTCTGTCCCAACATCCATATCTGTATTTAAAGAGGCTTCATAGATAGTCAGACAGTAGTTGGGTCTCTTAGCTATGTATTTACAAATATTTGCTTTTGAGACATAGTTGCCATTTTGGCCAGACTTTATCATTTAAAGTATTGCATTGAATTTATTTTGTTGAGTTAAGTCTTCTGCTGAATTAAGTAGTCAGGCCAAGGGTTTGCTTGGGGCCAGCAATGATCTCCGAGTGCCGACCACGTCCAGGGTGTAGGCTCGGGGCGTGACACCTTCAAAATGCCCAAAACATTTTTCTCAAAGGACTAACAAAGTATGGGAGATTTAAAATTTCCTTTTAGGAAAAATGAAACACCAAATTTATGGTAAATATGTAACCTTTCCTTCAAGAAAAATAAAAACCAAATATGGTAAAAACAAATCAAAATAAACACTTAACAATTACACCAGGTAATATATAGAACATAAAAACTTGAATTGATTGATACAATAATCCAACTACTAGGAGTGACATATCCTAGTTTAATTTTAATACAAACTACAATATAAATGAAAATACAACACACAAGAAGTCAAGAACTCATGCAAACATCGATAGAATTATAAAGCAACACCCCTCCCCCCTCCCCCCCCCCCCCCACACTTTATTTCATCAACCACTTAGAAATATTGAAACCACTAATCACTATTTGATGAATGATACGATTATCCACATGATGTACTATTGATAGAGTCAACAAACAACAAGGTGATTGTGTCTTTAAGGAAGTTTTGTGAATCCGTAAAATCATCCTCTTGGAGAATATCTACAAGGCGTGAAAGATTTAAGGCAGGTTCGAGGACAAACGCTGATATTTGAGTAGCATGTAAATAATCACTGTTTATATCTTTCCATGCATTTGCAATTTGCCTCCGAGCCTCAGCATATGCCTCTTGTTTTGAAGCTCTATATTCTTTCATGTAACATTCAATGAATGAAGCTCCATGTTCTCTTTGTTGTTCATGCTACATCAAATACATTTCAGTATGACATTTACATTAAACATCTATTTTATAAGTTTAAACTATATAATATGTTGACATATATATATATACTTACTTCATGTCCAATAATATCATCCTTTAATCGATTGATTAGTGATGAAACTGGAGCAACCAAAGACTCATTTATCATCCATTCGAAAGTCTCGTTGGATATAAATTCCCCCGCAACAATCAAGCAAGTAATCAAAATCATTTGATTGGAAACAGTTATGGTAGCGTTTCTCTTATATTCCTCACATTTTGGAATAATGCCATCTTTCAACCATTCTGCTTCCTTAAGATAGCTTTTGATCCACTTATTCATCTAAAATAAATAAATAAATATATATGTCAAAAGTGTTGTTTGTAAAATAAATGATATCGATTTATGATTTAACTGATTAATAGAGTCGTGTTATATTCATAGCAAACTTAGCTTACCTCAATTTTTGCATAGTAGACATAGTGTGCTTTAATACCATCTTTGGTCAATTCTTCTTCCATTTCATCAAAATAATCTAAAAGGACTTGATAAAGAGGTCTCACATAGGACGATATCAAATCCATAACGCTAATGTCACATCTGTACATACATAAATAACACATATATTTCTTACTCAACGTAACAACGTTGTACATTATATTTAATTAATAATTAAGTTTATATAAGTTTTACCTCTCAACTGCGTCGGTGTAAGGCACAAGTTCGTCATAAGTTGCATAAGCATCATATAGATCATCAGTAATTGTAATGATAACAATTAATTTTGTTAACGTTCTTCTTGCACGTTTGTATTGTGGCCCAAAATACACCCTTGTTGCCCAAAAATAACATTCCACTAGTTTGTCTCTTGCATATGGATATTTGTTTGAATGATCAAGATCTTTCCACCACCTATATATGTATAGTATACGTATAATATATCATACGAAGAATATATATACATATGAATATGATTAATTAAAGAGGATACATATATTTACCTTGTTAGTTCATTAAGCTCTCTTTGGTGCATTTTTTGCAAAATGTGAAAATCCAATTTGGCAAATTTCAAAAGAAAATCATCATGCGATTCAATATTTTTGTAAATACGTATGTATTTACGAGCTACCACTCTTGGTACATTTGTATGAATGGGCTGGAACAAGGCTTCACTAACTTGGGCCTCGAGTGAATTGTCCAATTTAGGGCTCATGGACTTGAGATGAGTAACGGTAAAAGATAGAGCTTCTTCAAGAATTTTTTCTCTGTGTACTCTTAGATGTATTGCTTCGTATAAACTTAATAAGCCTTGAACATCTTTAGTAAGAGTTTCCTTGAATTTTCCATCGTCGTTGATAAATTTTTTGAACACATCTGATTAATTATCGTCATAGTTAGATATTCAACAACTTTTTCGAGATATATACATAAGTTTTAACTTATAAGCCTCATCTAAGTACTATAAATACTATATCTTGAATTCGTAAAGATTAAATTCTAAATTCATCTCGTTAAACATTTTTACTTTTGACTATAAAGGAAGTAGTAATCAACATTAATAAGCTGCATAGGATAATTAGAGAAGAGATACGACACCAGAAGACATGTAATGCCTTTGTCGTCTCACTAGTCTAAAACGAAGAGCAACAACGCAAAGATCATCATTGTTATCTTCATTTTTATTTTGTTCAAATTCATCAAAAATATTCTGAATGGATGTTTTGATTTCGTTTTCGAAATGATATGCCACTCCCAATCGTTGGATGGTGTCAATCAAGACAAGTTTTTGGGTACTATTATCAGGAGTTTCCACTAACATTTGCCTGACTTTTTCTTTCAATTCTTCAAGTTCAAGTTTCTCTTGACTACTAATTTCCTGCACCAAATGTTAAGTGTTATTATTGTTCTACTATAGCAACAAGTGCAATAAAACAACAGCAATATAGTTGGTATAACTGTATAGGTGGGATTAGAAGAAGGTAGAGTGCATCTTACCTCTACCTCATGGAGGTACAACCGTACATGTACTATTTCAGTAGTAAAAATGACATATCATATAATAGGAACATGGAACAATAACAATAATTAAACAATACGATAACCAAAGCACATAAAATATCGGGAGGTAATAGAAATTGTAGGACGAGAAATTATGAAAATAATGGTAGCTACTACTGATCATGATATGAACAAAGAAATAAATACGATATATCAAATTTATCACCAATCCTATCTCATAGAAAAACGAAACATACCGTGAGTTGAGGAGTGTAGGAAAGGAAATAATCTCCCCAAACACTTGAATGATAATTTGCCAATGGACGTGTGATAGTAGTATCAACCATTGCTTTTTTTTTTTTTTGTTTCTCTCTCTAAAATGCTTTAATTATTACAATTTGAGATATGTTGCTATATTTGGTGAGGTATTTTATAGGGATTTGGCTCGACATCATTATCGTTCATTTTTTTCATGTTTTTATTTGGACGGAGGCATGTTTTAAATTTAAATCAATAATTGAGATTTATTTTAATAAAATAAAGATACGTTTCAACTACGACTAAGATAATAAATTACTTCCATATACTTATTAATAAAATATATTTTAAGCCCCCAATTTTAGTTGCACGTGATACTTTCGATAAATATATTAATATTAATAACTTTTCTTACTTGCCTTTAGTGAAAAAAAATATCATACTTCCAAAATTTAGAGTAATTTTTTCTTCAGTCGAACAAGTAAGGTAAATAATGTAACAATCAAATACTTGAATATTTGAAAAAATAAATATTAATATAATAAAGAATAATTTGTACTTATAGTGCTGCTTTAAAAAGAAAAAAAGAATAAATTTAGCGATTAGAATTGCGGGATTTTCTTATATTTTGGGAGTAATTATATAGAATTTCTAATATCTTAATCATGTTAAAGGCTTATCTTTCATTTATTAAATCTCAATCCTTGATTTAAATCTATAACATGTGTATCTTATCCAAATAAATACTTGAAAAAAATGAAGAAAAAGAAAATAGAGAGGAGCAAAATCCTTTTTGGATTCAGGACCCATTTGGTAGGAGGTATTAATCAAAATAGTCCATGGATTAAAATTTAGTCCAACAAAAATATTGTTTGGTTACTTTATTTAACCTAAGCCATGGATTAGTTATACCTCATACAAGGTCTTATCTAATCCTTAGAAAAGGGAGGGATAAGTAATCCAAGGTTTAACAATCCCTAGATAAGACCCCTAAATGACTAAAATATCCCCAAATCTTTTTTCCTAATTTTTTTTTTGTAATTTAATTTTTTTTTAATTTATATGAGAATATTTATAAATATTCTTTTAAATTCTCCAAATTCGTTCCATGTGATTTGATGATTTCACAAATTAATATTTTTTTTCTCCATGTTTGATTTGTTATATTGGGTTGGTTTTTTCGTTTTTTTTAAATGTAGTTCGTCGATTGACCACTTGAACTATTTTTTTTTTTAAAAAAAAAACTTTGTGTATTTGAACAATTTAAGTAGCCTTAAATCTATGTTAGGTTCAAGGTATATTTGACCAACAAAAAAATTAGAAATATACCGTGCTATCAAGAATCTCTATGGTGGCATATCACACCTCAAAATTAATAATAATTTTTTAAATATATTTAGTATTTAACTTGACAAATTAAATGAAATATAAAATCTCATAATAACTCAAGGGTATAATAGGAATGAAACTTTTTCTAGAATTTTAAACCAAACATAAGATTAAATGGGAAACAATGAACCAAACACTTGATTAAAAATAATCCCTGCATTACTAATCCATGCATTACTAATTCCTGCATTATTAATCCATGCATTAGTAATCTCTGCGTTATGCATCTTTGTACCAAACGACCCCTAATAGTTATCCAAATGACTCTCCGACTTTAGTGGTCCTTCCATCTCAAGTTATATGTCATGAATTTTTAAAAGTAGTCGTTTATTTAGAAGTTTAAATAAAATTAATTATTTTCTCTCTCATTTTACCCTTAGTCATATTTTTGAAATTTATAAATATCTAAATTATGGAGAGATGATACATACTTTAAATCTCTTTAGTGAAAATTTAACATTGAATCTGTTTGTGAATTGCTCGGTGTGATCCCATAAAATTAGAGTTTCGTGTCAAACATAAAAATTGAATTTATAGGATCATATAATTACAATCATAGAAATGTAGTACAAACCTTTTATCCAAACATCTTGACTTTCTTATGTGAAGCATTGAACATGAATCATGAATATTGAATATACAAGGGAATTTGGCCGCGCTTCGCGCAATTAAAAAATATATATGTAAATTTATTTTAAAAAATAATTATGATACAAGAAATAAAAAATCAATTATAGAAATAAGAAAACTGATGAAATCACAATACAATTTTTTTTTTTGTAGAATTAGAGCTGGCGTGAATTATATTTTATTATCAAATATTTTTCAAAATTAAAAGACTAATTTATTAAGAAAAAAAATTCATATATTATTATGTTAATACACAAAATTCGGATAAACATATTTAAGGACTTGATTTTTTTTCTTATTTTTGTCAAATGATAAATTTACTATCCGATGAATCTTCCTTTAATTCCAAAAAATAAATGATGAAACTAAAAATAGGAGGAAAAAGAGATAAATATTTCTATTTCATTTCTTCTTTGATATTTGATTCTTTCTTTGTCCTTGTTTTTTCTCTTATTCATCATCGTCTAAATAATTATTTTTCTCTATTTTTTATTATCATCTAAATAAAACTCTATTGCTAATTTTTCGTATATATCTTATATTATTTTGGTAATTCTTTAGAAGTAGAAGAAATGAACAAATTTAAATGGTTCTTCACCATAAGAAATACCTCAGAATTGCGTATTTCAATACTTAATATGCATTTGTTTTGAGCCATGAGTAATAAAAGTAAGTAAAAAGAGAAAAATAACAATACTTTGTCAAGTTCTTAATCACAAAAACAAAAATGATAAAAAATCAGCTAAGCAATGCAATTATTTTTGAGCTTTTATCAGGTACCCCTTCTATCCATATCCAAGAGCCTTTTCATTGAGTCAAACTAAAGTATAAATATGATACTACAACAATAATATAGAATATCACTATTTTAAATATGAAATATAAATAATAATCTTTAGTAGGAATCCAATGAAACAAAAAATAAGAATTTATATAGACAAAATTGAAGAAATCAATATCATAAGGTACCTTAAATTTTGAAATTAAATAGTTGGGGGTTATGAATATGAAATTTTTTTAAAAAGAGTTAATAGTATTAATTAAAGTAAAAGTTCAATTAGGTATAAGTAATGGAGATAAGAATTTTAAAATAAATAAAAGAAGGAAAAAATTAAAATAATGAAGACAAAAAAAAAAACTCATGTACTATTCAACAATTGTTGGGTGTTTAAGTTTTATAAGGAAAGCAATCAAATAAACTTCTTCTCTTTTTGTGTTTAACAAATTAAATTGAAAGAGGAAAAAAAATACAATAAAAAAAGAGAAAAATATCTTGAAATATTAAAGTGGTAAATATTGACACTTTTAATTTTTTGTAACAAAGAATAATGAGTGTAAATAATTTTTCATACATTGAAGTATATCAATAAATAGAGGAGTATTAATTGATATATTTATTTTTTGTATAATAATAAGTAAGTAGAAAAATATGGAAAATTGTCAAAAAATTGAGGAAAAAGGATAAATAGAATCTTTGGCCAAAGAGAGGTGCAACTTCACTTCTCTAACATCTAGCTTGTATTATATATAGATTTTTAAGTACAACAATATGTAATAGCTAAGAGAAATGTACCATAGATAATATAATATACCTTTCAAACATGGCAAAATTTTAGAATATTGAAATCAAAACAATACATTAATGAATCTTTAAAATATTGATAACATTCAAACTTTATACTAATATGATCATCTCTCTTTTTGATGATCTTGTACGAAATAAATGTGAACATCTCTTTATAATGAATCTTTGAAGTTTGAATAATATATCTTTGATCTTCATCAAAGTGAAGAACATATCATGTGACTATCTTTTCTATGATTTCTTATGGAAACGAAGAAGATAATTTATTTATTTTTCTTAAAAAAGAGAAAAAAAAAACTACACTATTAGAAAGAAAGAATGAGAAAAAAAACTACACTAATAGAAAGAAAAAATGAGAAAAAAACTACACTAATGAAAAGAAAGAATGAGAAAATGAAAAATTAATATTCAACATCTCCATGGGTGATTGTAATTTATAGATTTGATAATCCATAAGAATAAGTTGAAGAGACATGTTATTTAAGTAGAGAATATGAATAGATGGATGTTTTTTCTAACTCATTAGATATAATTAGAATAGTAAATATGATTTTTTTTAATTTAATAAATAAAATATTTAATGAAAAGAATTTTAAAAAATCTCAATAAAAGGAGAAAAAATATAAATATGAATGGAGGCTATAGAGGGATGCCACATCATATTTTCTATGTTTCTCCTTTATATTATATAGGTTTAAGTCATCCACGGCTCCTTAAAGTTGTCCGCATAATTCACTTAGACACCTTATCTTAGGCTTGTTCCAATTGAACACCTTTATTAGTTAAAAATTATACCTATCGAATATTTTTTGACAATCAACTAAAAATAGAGAGAGAGTGTTATACACTCGCGAATGATGTGGCATAGTGACCAATAAAAAAAAGACACGTGGCATGGACCCATAATAACAATTCAAGAAAAAAATAAAATGAAAATTATGTGTTTATCCCCCCCAAAAAAAAAAAAATCATCCTTCCCCAATTTCTTTTCAGCACAATACCCCACGCAACCACCCCTTTTTTTTCCAGAACACACAGCTATCACTCCTAAATTCATTTTCTTTTTAAAACTCAATTCAGATTTGTATATTCTACTTCTTTTCTATGTTGTGGTTCTTTATGGTTTGATTTTTTAGTAGTTTTAAAGAAAATAATTTCAAATTCGTATTAGTCTTGCCGGTAAAAGTAGAGTTTCGCTGGAATTTGACGCAATCTAATTTTTATTTTTTGATGAAATACTTTTCTACGACTTCAATGACAATCTTTATCAATAATCTCTTTTGATTTTTTCTGTTTTGGCTGATTATTTCTTTAGTTGATATTTTTTCGACAATAATATTAGCGCTAAGAACACTCTATCCTGATATATTTCTTCAGACTCAATTTGTTCCTTAAACAAAAAATGAAGAAGAAAAATTAATGGAACCAAAAGGAGGAACAGAGATTTTGTAGTGAAGAAGACGGTAAAGAAGTGTGGGATGGGTTTATAAAAAAAATTAAGATTATTATTCTTTTAGTTATTGTATGCCATGTGTCAAAAAAGACAAATTTATCAAAAAAAAAAATTATTATAAAAATCTGGAATCTACTCACGCGCCCAACCAGAGTGAGCTACACTTATTTTGCCACATAAGCATTTTGTGTTTAATAGGTAAATGTTTTGAATAGTTTAAGTGTTCAATAGGTACAAGTTGTAGTTAAGGTGTCTAAGTGAATTATGCGGATAACTTTAAGAGGTCGTGGATGACTTAAGCCTATTATATATATATAGATTATTGAATGACACTCGTGAATGAGTATATTAATATTGAATGACATGACTCATGAATGAATATATAATTGAAGGAAAAAGGCATAATTTTTTTTTTATGAACTTGTATCGAAAACTTAGTTATATATTTAAATTATCATTACAATTTATCACATATATGTACTATTTAAAAGTTAATTTAATATTATCCCGATACATGTAACATTACTCTCACAGTATGTGGTGTATTACACTCGCCGCCATATCATCGATATCGTTATGTGATAAATTATAATTTTATATCTTTAATGTTTTTTTTTATTAATTATCTCTATTTTTATTAACTACATTTTACCGGAGGGAGGTTTTCCGATGTTTCGTTGTCTCACACTTTGTGGTTTGTAATGAAAAATAAAGAATTGTGATGAAAAATAAAGAATGAACAAGAAGAGGATAATAGATGAGGTGTGAAGAAGAAACGTGGGGGTGGGGACTAAGGAGGACTTTGATTTTTTATTTTATTTTTTAACTTTAATTTTTGTCTGACACACTTATTTTTATTTTCTTGTCACATCAGTTGTAGTAAAGATGTATAACAAATCACCATAATATTTTAAGTATGTAACTGACTTTTCGAGACAAAGATATAACATGTATCTTTCCCCATTATTGAATGAAACGACTAATGAATGAATATATTATTGAATGGCATGATTCATGAATGAGTATATTATTGAATGGCATGACTTATGAATGAGGATATTATTGACTCTAATGAGTTCATATGCTAGCGAGGAAATACATAAAATCACCCTCAAATTTGTCCACAAAACTCACTTTAGCATCGTAACTTTATAGGTGTTTAAACACCCCCTTAAAGAACTATCAGGTGAATTAAATAACACTTTATACATACAATACCAATTTCGTGGTTGGGAGGTGATATACACGATCTCCACATCAGCACCACCTCAGTGACACGTTGACAACAGGTGAAAAATATAGTTTTCATTTCTTTTTTCTTTTTCCATGCCATTTTCTGTTTTTAGTTTTCATTTTTTTTCTTTTTCCATATATTTTTGTTCTCTTTTTCACTGTGTACTCATCTTCTTCGTTCCATCTTCTCCATTACAAGCCTAGGATAGAAAACTAACACACACAACATACTTCTAATAAATTGACGAATATTGTGTGTCAAACAGAGAAACAGAGCGATACATATATTATCATCATTGAAGCTGGAATTGCTAGAGCTTCAACGGCAACGATCGACAACGGTCGGCAACCGCTTCAACGACAAGTGTCGGAGTCATTTTTGTTATATTAGGCTCAAAATTGATAGATCTGAAGGTTTTCAGACCATTTACCGTGGTTGTCGAAAAAATGAAAACACATAAAAAGAAAAAAAAATAGAAAAAATGGAAGAAAGCCAAGGAAACGAGTATGGCCAGCGTTTTGTCCAGGTCGCCGGCGTGGTGAATTTTTTTGACGAGATCGAGTGATTTCACGACACTTTATCTCTTATGGAGCAATAATGAACAAGGAAAAAAGGGGTGGCGGTGATGTCCTTCATGATTGAGCAACATTGAATTTGTTAGCCCGTAATTGCCATCAAGAATTTTTTCCGTCGAGGGAATAGAGACGGTCAACAATTTGAGAGAGAGGATATGAAACAAGGAGTAGTTGAAGAAGACAAAGTGGGATCCACTTGTTTTTGTTTTTTTTTTTTTTTTTCTCTTGACGCACCTAAAACTTTTTAATTTGTCACGTCAGCCATTAAGGTGAAATTTAATTCACTTACAAGTAATTTAAGGGGGTATTTAAATGCACGTAAAGTTATAGTACTAAAGTAAATTTTGATGACAAGTTTGAGGGGGATTTTATGTATTTCCTCTATGCTGGCCGGTAAGTATCTAAATGTCAAATCTGTTCACATAATTAGACCACCCAATAATAGAGGCATAGGCGTGTTCAAATGCAACTATCTTACCTTTAATATGTGTATCTAAAACAATATTTAATTCTATATATACTGTATAATTTATCGATAAATAGGGGTATATATGTACACAACACCCTTCAACTAATATATATATATATATATATATATATATATATATATATATATATATATATATATATATATATATATAAAAATAGAAGAGGTGAAAACGCTTACGTGTCAGCACCATAAAAAATAACATTTATTAATTCTTAAAATTAATTAAAATCAAAAGAAAAGAAAAGAACGGAAAACTGAAAATAATGGAACCATTTTCCACTCATCCAAATAATAATACATATTTAGATTAATTAATAAATAGTTATTAGTTATCATTTAATATTCACAATTTTTTATTTTTAAAAAATCAATATTAATAATTGTTTTTATTGATCTCAAATGAAATTTAAGATAGGTGGGTTGTGCAACGAGAGAAATATGGGGAGTTGTTATAAACTAAATTATATTTTAAATAATTAGTTAAAAATGATTTCAAAATTAATATATATATATATATATATATATATATATATATATATATATATATATATTATTTTATTTATTTTTTTATTTTTAAAAAATATATATATAATGCCAAGCTAAAATAAAAGAAACTACATCATTAGGTTTTAAAAAATAATACAAAATAATTGTCGAATAAAATTGCCAAAAACATGTGTATTCTGTTTTTGCCAAAACATGTGTATTCCGTTTTCAGATTTTTTTTAAAATCATAAACTTATTAATAAAAAACTAACTTTAACTTCAGCTACTACAACACGTATCCCACTTTCCTCTCCCCACGTCAATTAATTTGCAGACTTTTAACTGTTTAAATTTATCAATAAAACAACAAAATTAATCAAACTTTTAAATTCAAAAAATTGATTTTTTTTTTTTGAAACAATGTGGTTACAACTTACTTTATCAATCTCAACATTAAATATATATCCTGACCGTCCACATTTGTGGAGAAGTAGACGAGAGAAATGAAGTGCAATCGAAAGAGCATTCTTATCCAGAATTAAGAGAAGAAAGACTTATTTCATGGTACTATCAAACGAGCGGCATATATTGATGAAATCGCTTGAGTTAGGTTTAAATACTATGAGTTTCAGGTTTGCGAGACTTATGAAGATTGTGATAGAAAATCAATCCGAACATACCGTAAAAAATGAGTGATTATCCTAATAGTCTCTTGAATTTTGTACGTCTAAGTTCTGAGTATATCCAGACAGTCGATTGACTTTCTCACTCCTTCTGTTTTCTGTTTGGTATTGCTATTACAACTAAAGGTAATTGGATTTTTTTTTAAGTTTTTGTTTTTGCTTAAAATAATGGCTTCTCTATTTCTTTGTTCTTTGAATAAGTGATAAATAATTTATGATGATTTCACAATGAATTGACTCTATTTGATGAAACTTAATATCTGATTGATTTGTTTTTCATGTTTTTGCAGGGATAAATTCATTGGATAATTTATATTGGCATGGCACAGATTATATCCCATCTTAAAATCATGCAATAAATTAAGAAAAAAAATCAATTTTTTGAAAGATATTCTAAAGGTGCTAAATTTTATTTGTCCATCTTGCAATTTTCCCCAACCAGATATTCAAGCTTTTGAAGAAAAACGAGAAGAAGAGACTGATTTGCAGAGATAAAATCTCTATTTTTCTACGTATATTTATGTTCAAGAGCTGGTGCGTTTATACAGATTATATAAAACTTGGAGCGCAATCCACTAATCTAGCATACTCTCTAACCGACTGAATAATAATCTAACAAACTCTCCACTATCTAACAAACTCTCTAACTTGACTAAACAAATAAAATGTTGAAAAGAAAAATATATACAAGCTGCAAATATTGTTCTGCCCTTGGCACAAATTAAGTAAATCCACTTTTTTCAATACGTGCTTGAGATTCTGTTGGAGGTGAAGATTTTCCGGCAACAACTATATATATTAATTTTTTATGTTTTATTTAATTTTATTATAATAATAATAATAATAATAATAATAATAATAATAATAATAATAATATTTTTATTATTATTATTATTATTATTATTATTATTATTATTATTTACATTTATCCAACGTCACATATGTAAACTGTTAGTATTAGAGAAAGGGATAGTTTGTTTTTAATAATATTTTTCTAACAAAATATTTTAATATGAGAAAATACATAAAATCCCCCCTGAACTTGGCACCAAAACTTACTTTAGCACTTTAACTTTACATATAATTATTTACCCCCCTAATTTAATTTCAAGTGAATTTAAATCCTCCTTAAGTTTATAAGACCAGTCTCACAATGGCAAGTGTATTCCACACGCGCCACGTCATAGACACGTCACTGCCACGTCAGTGCCACATTAATAATTATTTAAATTTTGAGTTTTTTATTCCTTTTTTTATTTTCTTAATTCACAATTTTAGAAAGGAAAAAAATAAAAAGAAAATTAATCCAAGATTATAAAAAAGAAAAATAAAAAGTAAAAAATTCTCAAAAAAGATCAAACTCCACAGATCCAAAATTCTCAAGACCATTTCACTAAAAACATTCAATCTTTAAGGCACATTATCAAAGTAAATACATAGTTATAACAAAAAAATTAATTTGAGATGAAAAAATTATAAATTTTTCACTAAAAAGAGCTTTAAGTTCATCAAATCAATAAACACCTTCATAAGTAGTGATCTTGAAGCAATAATAAGTTGTTGATTTTTTTTCATTTTTTTCGTTGTTCATCACATCTAAGAATAAGTGAGAATAATTTGAAATTATTCTCATTTAGTGATGGAAAATAAATGAGGGTATGAATGTTCCGAAGAAGAAGAAAGAAGGGGGAGAAAGAGGTTCATCGAAGAAGAAGAAGAAAGGGATGAGGCAGAGGCAGGTGGTGGCTGAGACAATGGAGTTCGAAAAAAGAAGAGAGAGGGGTGAGGTTGGAGGGTTCAAAGAAAGAGAAATAGGGTGAAGGTGAAGGATTTCGTAGAAAGAAAAAGAAAGTGGGGAGTTCGAAAAAGAAAATGAGGAGGTGGTGCAGGTGGTGGTTGAGGGTCGCAAGGGGTGGTGGGGTGTGAGGAAGAAAAAGGGCTAAGGTTGTTGGTGGATAGGGGTGGTGGGGTGTGAGGAAGAAAAAGGGCTAGGGTTGTTGGTGGATAGGGGTGGTGGGGTGTGAGGAAGATGAAGAGAAAAAATTTTATTGGCTAAAAAGAAAATAAAAGTATCCCAATTATTTTTTTTCTCTTTAATTTTTAACTTTTTACGCGCTTTTCTTTTTTTCATTTGCCACGTCAGCCATTAAGGGGGTATTTAATTCACTTGAAAGTTGTTTAGGGGGGTATTTGAACACCCGTGTAGTTAAAGTATTAAAGTAAGTTTTGTAGCCAAGTTCAGGGGGGATTTGAAGTATTTCCTCTTTTAATATACACAAAAGCTTAACCAAATAATTCATAATTTATATACAGTATAATAAAAAAATCGTATCATAATATGTATATTATATAAAAAAAAAAATAAACAATAATGAAATAAAAGTAGAAGAAATATCAAATGATAATATTTATTTTAATTAATCATTTTAAAAAAAATAATAGTGTAAAAAAGTCATGTTGTGGGTGATACAAATGAGGCACAACTAATGAATGTCAAGTAACATAATAATTTTTTGAAAGAAAACATGAATAATTTTTTCATACAATATAGCGCCTATGTGTCAGCATCAAGAAAAAATAGTATTTAACAAGAAAAATTGTATTTGAAAAAAAAATAATAATACACATGTGTGTGTAAACTTACGCAACAATATATATATATATATATATATATATATATATATATATTACCTTAAAAAGTATGAACTCCTAACTTGAATGTTAAATTACTATAATATTCCTAACTTAGGTTGTGACTTTTTCGATGAGTTGTGACTTTTTTGATAAGTTGTGACCTTTTTTAAAGGGTTGTAATTTTTCGATGAGTTGTGACTTTTTAAAAGAGTTGTGACTTTTCCAAATAGTTGTGAATTTTTTAATATGGTATGACTTTTTCAAAGGTTGTGACTTCTTGAAAATGTCATGACTTTTCACATAAGACACAAAAACACTAGCTCATACTACCCTTTGTTGACTATAAATAGAGGGCTTCCTCTCATTTTTCAACCACAATTTTTTTTCATCTTCTACTCGTCTTCTACTTCTTGAATTTAAAAAAAAATAAAAAATTATCTTCTACTCCTTGATCTCAGATATTTCACTCTCATTGTCTCCTGTGATAATAATGCCGTCAACATAAACGGGAATAATTGTGATTAAAGTTCCAGTGGTTTTGAAGAAAAGTGAGTAGTCATTGAGTGATGAGATGAAACCCCTGGGCCTAAAGAAGATGATAAGCGAGAATACCACTGACGAGATGCATGTTTTAGGCCATATAAAGATTTCCGAAGTCGACAAACAAGAGGAGGAGCAGGAGCAAGAGCAGACAATCCAGGAGGAAAACACATATACACTTCATCAAGCTCACCATGTAAAAATGTGTTATTAACATCTAATTGATATAAATTCCAATGTCGTTTCACTGCAGTTGCAAGAATACATCGAAGAGCCTGGTGGTATGAAATAGGTTCTTGAATTTGACAAATAGAGGTTACCAATCTCTGATTGTCTTGAGTTAAAGCAGAGAAAGAAAAAGAATGAATAGGCAAATAAGGCGGATTTCGTCACCTCAAACGTCATATGACATGCATGTGTTTAAATTTAGTCCTCAAACATGTTACTCAAACTTAGGAATGGACATGATAAGATAGATAGTGAAATTTTCAATATCGTAACATGCTTACCCCTACAAACTCCTTATATATATATCCCTTTAACTATCATCATACCACATAATAATTAAGAGTCTTACAAGTCAAAGATTTCTCTCACACAATACTAAAGTCTACTTTCATTCATTTGACCTCGAACTTTGAACTTAGGTTCTATTTTTAAGTTTGTGGGTGTAAAATTGGTGCAACCCCATGTCCTCTTGGTGACATTTCCCGCACAAGGTCATATCAATCCATCTCTTCAATTTGCCAAGAGGCTAATCAAAATGGGCATTGAGGTGACATTCACAACTAGCGTTTTCGCCCATCGTCATATGGCGAAAACCGCGGCTTCCACCTCACCCAAGGGCTTAAACTTGGTGGCATTCTCTGACGGATTTGATGATGGTTTCAAGTCTAACGTGGATGATTCTAAATGTTACATGTCAGAGATAAGAAGTCGTGGGTCCCAAACATTAAGGGATATCATTTTGAAGAGTTCAGACGAGGGACGTCCTGTCACTTCCCTCGTCTACTCTCTTCTGCTACCTTGGGCAGCTGAGGTAGCGCGTGAACTCCACATCCCATCCGCGTTACTATGGATTCAACCAGCAACTGTGCTTGACATATACTACCATTACTTCAATGGCTATGAGCATGAAATGAAGTGTAGCTCAAATGATCCAAATTGGAGTATCCAATTACCAAGGCTTCCATTACTAAAACACCAAGATCTTCCATCTTTTTTAGTTTCATCTGGCTCAAAAGATGATAAGTATAGTTTTGCTCTACCAACATTTAAAGAGCAACTAGACACATTAGATGGTGAAGAAAATCCAAAGGTACTTGTGAATACATTTGATGCAATAGAGCTAGAGCCACTCAAAGCTATTGAAAAATATAATTTAATTGGAATTGGACCATTGATTCCTTCATCATCTTGGGTGGAAAAGATTCATTGGAATCTTCATTTGGTGGTGATCTTTTTCAAATGTCAAATGATGACTACATGAAATGGTTAAACACAAAGCCTAAATCATCAATTGTTTATATCTCATTTGGGAGTCTATTGAATTTATGAAGAAACCAAAAGGAGGAGATTGCAAAAGGGTTGATAGAGATAAAAGGCCATTCTTATGGGTAATAAGAGATCAAGAAAATATAAAAGAAGTAGAAAAAGAAGAAGAGAAATTAAGTTGCATGATGGAATTAGAGAAGCAAGGGAAAATAGTACCATGGTGTTCACAACTTGAAGTCTTAACACATCCATCTTTAGGATGTTTTATCTCGCATTGTGGATGGAATTCGACTCTGGAGAGCCTGTCGTCAGGCGTACCTGTGGTGGCATTTCCTCATTGGACAGATCAAGGAACTAATGCAAAGTTGATTGAAGATGTTTGGAAGACAAGTGTCAGGATGAGAGTGAATGAAGATGGTGTGGTTGAGAGTGAAGAGATAAAAAGGTGCATAGAAATTGTAATGGATGGTGGAGAAAAAGGAGAAGAAATGAGAAAGAATGCACAAAAATGGAAAGAATTGGCAAGAGAAGCTGTGAAAGAAGGTAGATCTTCAAAAGTGAATCTAAAAGCTTTTGTTCAAGAAGTTGGCAAAAGTTGTTGAAAAATTAAATTTCTTGATGAGAAATTGTTTTCCTAATTGTAATTTTCTTTTCTTTCACAATAAAATTAAGAGTTCTATACATTGACCACGTAAAAGAATTATTACAATTTACTTTTCATTATAAGTAAACTTACTTAACCTAGAAAATATGGCATGCAACCAATTGGGTCACCCTAAATTCAAAATTTTCAATGCAGAATATGAATTTAAGTGAAGAAATGAAAAAAATACAAGAAATAATAGATATGACTTCTAAATCTTTTTAAAATAAGTTGGTTAGATACTTAAAACTTGAATCTATAGATTTTAAATTCTGAATAAACGTTTCTACTTATTATAAATTATAATCGATTAAATTACGAACATAAATTCTATGCGTTATTTGTGTCAAAAGATTACACCATCAAGTTGATCACTTTAAATGCAACTATAAGTAATTCCTTATGCAAATATTAATCAAAATAGGATGAAATCTTCTGTGTAAGAATTCTTTTACACCGTCAACATACATAAAATTATATCTTAAATCAAATCTATGTTTTAATTTTTGTCATTTTCATATATTAGTAAATAAAGACATGCCACGTACAATTCAATTTAATTTTTATCAATCTGTCCATTAAGTCAAAATATGAAACCTTGTGAGGTGAAAGGTCACGGCCATGGAGATAATAGATTTTGAGTTAAAATTATTAAATTTTATTGAATATTTTGTTATAGTTCTTTTCTCACTAGGTTTTGGATGACTTATGGATTACTATATTTCCTGTTTTTATTAATTAATGTTGCGCATTACTTGAGGTGAGTGTCTATCGAGAATAACTTCTCTATCTTCATTATGTAGGGATAAGACAACGTACACACCACTATTTTCAAACCTGACTTGTGAAATGACACTGAATATATTGTTATTGTTATTATTGTAGTTTAATATAGCACATATTTATTATTTAATCAAATCAACATATTCACACAAATAGTTAATCATGTAGCACACAAACAAATATTGCACGTTTTAAACAGATATGTGACCCTTTTATACCAAGGGTAGGGCCTAACAATTTGAAAGATGTATACGTCATTTGAAACATTTCATTGCCCCCAAAACCCAAATTTATACAATCTTCGTAAGTAAACTAAATGGGGATACATAGTAGGGAAATGAGATACGAATAATCAGTCCCACGCAGGGGTACCATCCTAGACTATGCCTCCATGAAAAGTCCTTCGTTCTTGAACTTATTGTCGTCTCCAGGTGCCAACGCATTTGGATGGACCAGTAGCTTGTAAAACTTTTTTTTTACTAGAATAAGCTATAAAACTCCCAACCCCAAGGAACAATGGTGTGTCAAACGATGTATACAACCTTCAAATTTAAACACACAAGTATGATCGTCTGTTTAGGCCGTGGGCTGTTTTGGACACAAGATGGTCTCTCTAATGGGCCCAACACGCCTTGGGTGTTGGGTCGTCTTAGTTCAATGCGCTAAAAGGGATTTGGTTTCGCTCTACGCTAGTTGACTAAGAGTTGGTTTTTGAAAGACCGGGTACCCGAGTTGGACAGACTAAGGGTGAATTATAATAAACGACATTGGATGACCACAAGTCAACTATTCGTTTATCACTTCAAAAGAATTCAAAGGTGTTTTTCTGAAGGACAGTTGTGGAAAGCCACGTAACCTCCATTTTTTCCTAATGCAATATATTTGCCGTTTGGCAGAATCAGATGCCATGAAATGCAACAGTTTATACTATACAAGAATTGAAACAATTAAGCAATTTGAACAAATAGCCAAATAAGTTAATTTTAAGGTTAGAACTCATTCAAGTTCCCAGTAAAGTCGTCATTCTGTTTTAATTAAAAAATATACTTTACTTAGATTGATTTAGAGTCGCCACTTATTTTTAAAGTAAACTTAAGAAAACTGTCGTTTTCAAAAGACTAAAATAGAAAATCTAATGAAAAAATTTATAAAGGGGTTCGAGGGTTCATATTAGTATTTCGAAAAGGATTTTAAAGCACTCGAAATTCCCGCTAATATGCGGTTATCCGACAATTAATTATTTGGCTAAAAATAATTTAACTTACTTTGAATTGAGCAATTTTTATAGTTAGAACCATTTTAAAGGGAAAAAGGGGAGAATGTAGGACTAATATCTAAGTGAGGTATTTCTCAAATAAGTTCATTTAAAAGACCGATTTAGTTAAATTGTTAAGTCAAAATAGGTGTCTTTCAGGGATTTGAATTTTTTTTACCTTAAGATTAACAATAAATATTAACAATTAAATAAACATAATCAAAATAAAGAGGGAAAGAGATTTGGGCCCAAAACTGATTTTCCTATCCACTTGGGCCAGTATTTGGGCTCATTTTTGTTTTGGGCCTTTGGCCTATTTGAGTCCCCTGCACCTATCCTAAACTAACATAAAAGAAAATATTTATTTTGGACCTTAGGCCAAATTTTTCCACCTGTCCTAAGAACTAACACAATAATAATAAATAATGACAAGGGGCTTAAGCCCAAAATAACAAAAAACAACTCAGAATAAATAGATGTGGACTTTTGGCCCAATCTTTTTCAACTCCCGATCTGCTCCGCTCTTCTTTCAACTTTGAGACTTGTTCGTTGATTTGATAAATGGCTGACTCGATATAACATTCCAACATCTATATACATATCTAGATCACATTCGAAACTAAAGGACAAAGAATCCCCAACTCCTGTCGACGGCCAGAAATAAATGAGACAAACCAAGTTCACATAAGAAGGAAAAGAACTGAAAAGTCGATTGACAAAGCAGAAAATTATACTACTGACTTAACATCAACAATAAATCAAAACCAAATTAAATTGGGTGTCTCTTAGAGTTTCGAGTCTCAGAAATGAAATTATGTCGATCCCATCAGTCCTAGAATGTGGATATTGGACTGATAGAGTTGTTGGTTTCAGATTCGAAGTTTTTTTGTTGATTTGAGGTCCTAAGGTTTAAATCGGTGAAATTTTAGCCTTTGGATTTACATTGGTCAACATTCGGATGCTCGGATATGTTATTGAATTGGAAGAAGGCATTTGATTTAAAGCTTCATAAAATCCGAGTTATCATTTATACATAAAACGGACCCAATGGATGCGATTTATGAGTTATACATGCGTGAAGCTTTCATAAATCGTGTTAGTCTCCAGATTTATTATCATTTAAATAATTATCCCCTATTGTTTTGTATTGAATAGTTAAAATGTAAGAATTTATGTCCACACTATTACAAATCTTCTTAACTATATTAATCAAATATTCCAAGGGAAGGGAAAAAGGAAAAAATGTTCCAAAATTAATTTAATTAGCTACAAAAATAAAGATATCGATATAAATCCATGGCACAAACTATGTTAGATTTATCTCTCTCTTCTATATATATGTATAAGCATTTTCCCAAGATTCGAAAAATAATTTGAAAATAAATTCATCTTCGTCCTTGTTATTCTCGAGAAGTAGTTTGAGTCACAATGTACTTGACAAAGGCAAATATAATCTTTTAATTACCACAATAATTGTTTGATGGATAGACACATCGATCAGGGTTTGATATACCCCTCAACTTTTTTTTTTGTTTCAATGACTAATTTAGATTTATTATTTTAATTTTCAAATTTACTTAAGTTTTGCCAATATTTTTGTAAAATTTATTATAGATGACCCAATTGTTTTCTTCAAATACAAAAATTAAATTACAATATATCCGGAAAAAATAGTTTTAAATTATAATATAGCCACAAAAAAAATAGTTTTAAATTTTTTTCTTTACACTAAGGAATGAAAGAAAAAATAAAATAAGAACAAGAAACTCAAATAATGATAATCAAAAAGTCAAAAAATAATTTATTTCCCAAAAAAAAACAATATATCATGAAATTTTCTAGAAAAATTATCTAAATCCCTAAATAATTTTTTGAAGAAATCAAAAGTGAAAAATATAAACTTAAAACTAATTTTTTCACTTCCGTTAAATGAAGCGTATATGTGAGCTAATTTTGTAATGGTAGGGGTATACGTGAGTCGTTTACATAACGGTAAGGGTATATATGAGTCACTTTCATAACGAGAGACATATCAGCTTTGAATAGCAAAGTTGAAGGGTATATCAGACCCTTTTCCCTTTTAAATATTTAAGTGTCTGATACTTTGATTTTTGTCCTCGTTATATTTTTCATTCTCGCTGAAAACCCATTTTAAAAACATCGAACTGAATTAGCTCGGTATGATATACAGTGCACACATTTTTAACATTAGGAATGTTTAGCTAAGAGAAACAATGATTATCTCACTCGCCCCTCTCCTGTCTCGCTTGTCTTACCTCCCTATATAAGTATTTTAATTTCTAGATGTAACTAGTGTGGTTCACGTGTATTCAGGATACACCGACTCTATAATGACCCATAAGGTCATTTTTGGAAAATTTCATCAAATTACCATTTTACCCAACTTCTGATATTGGCTCCGGGTAATTTTCTAATTGGATTCTGACATTTGGATTTGAGTTTTGAGTATAACAAGTGTGGTTCACATGTATTTAGGATACACCAACTACCTAATGACCCATAAGGTCATTTTTGGAAATTCTCATCAAATTACCATTTCACCCCTCCTGATATTGTCCTGGGTCATTTCTGATTGGATTTTGAAACTTGGGATTCGAGTTTTTTGTATAACTGATATGTTCACATGTATTCAGGATACACCGACTTTATAATGAACCATAAGGTCATTTTTTTAAAGTTTCACCAAACTACCATTTTACCCCTCCTGATATTGGCCCAGATTCATTTCTGATTGGATTTTGATTGGAATTCGAGTTTTGAGTATAAAGTTGTGAATTGTGGAAATTTTAGGGTTTGGAAGGCTAAAGTTGCTAAAAAGTTGTTTTGGGTGTCTCTTAGAGTTTCGAGTCTCAGAAATGAAATTATGTCGATCCCATCAGTCCTCGAATGTGGATATTGGACTGATAGAGTTGTCGGTTTCAGATTCGGAGTTTTTTTGTTGATTTGAGGTCCTAAGGCTTAAATCGGTGAAATTTTAGCCTTTGGATTTACTTTGGTCAACATTCGGATGCTCGGATATGTTATTGAATTGGAAGAAGGCATTTGATTTAAAGCTTCATAAAATGCGAGTTATCATTTCTACATAAAACACATCCAATGGATGTGATTTATGAGTTATACATGCGTGAAGCTTTGATAAATCGTGTTAGTCTCCAGATTTATTATCATTTAAATAATTATCCCCTATTGTTTTGTATTGAATAGTTAAAATGTAACAATTTATGTCCACACTATTACAAATCTTCTAAACAATATTTATCAAATCTTCCAAGGGAAGGGAAAAAGGAAAAAATGTTCCAAAATTAATTTAATTAGCTACAAAAATAAAGATATCGATATAAATCCATGGCACAAACTATGTTAGATTTATCTCTCTCTTCTATATATATGTATAAGCATTTTCCCAATATTCGAAATATAATTTGAAAATAAATTCATCTTCTTCCTTGTTATTCTCGAGAAGTAGTTTGAGGCACAATGTACTTGACAAAGGCAAATATAATCTTTTAATTACCACAATAATTGTTTGACGGACAGACACATCGATCAGGGTTTGATATACCCCTCAACTTTGTCATTTAGAGTTGATATACTCTTCGTTATAAAAGTGGCTTATATATATCCCTATTGTTATACAAATGGCTCACATATACCTTTTTCCTTTAACGGAAGTGAAAAAATTAATTTTAGTTTAGTATTTTTAAAAAAAAATTATAATCCAATATGGGTATATTTAATCCTCCTCAAACATATATTATTATTTTTGAACTTTTTTTTTTGTTTCAATGACTAATTTAGATTTATTATTTTAATTTTCAAATTTACTTAAGTTTTGCCAATATTTTTGTAAAATTTATTATAGATGACCCAATTTTTTTCTTCAAATACAAAAATTAAATTACAATATATCCAAAAAAAATAGTTTTAAATTATAATATAGCCACAAAAAAAATAGTTTTAAATTTTTTTCTTTACACTAAGGAATGAAAGAAAAAATAAAATAAGAACAAGAAACTCAAATAATGATAATCAAAAAGTCAAAAAATAATTTATGTCCAAAAAAAAAAACAATATACCTTGAAATTTTCTAGAAAAATCATCTAAACCCCTAAATAATTTTTTTAAGAAATCAAAAGTGAAAAATATAAAATTAAAACTAATTTTTTCACTTCCGTTAAATGAAGCGTATATGCGAGCTTATTTTGTAATGGTAGGGGTATACGTGAGCCGTTTACATAACGGTAATGGTATATATGAGTCACTTTCATAACGAGGGACATATCAGCTCTAAATGGCAAAGTTGAAGGGTATATCAGACCCTTTTCCCTTTTAAATATTTAAGTGTCTGATACTTTGATTTTTGTCCTCGTTATATTTTTCATTCTCGCTGAAAACCCATTTTAAAAACACCGAACTGAATTAGCTCGGTTTGATATACAGTGCACACATTTTTAACATTAGGAATGTTTAGTTAAGAGAAACAATGATTATCTCACTCACCCCTCTCCTATCTCGCTTGTCTTACTTCCCTATATAAGTATTTTTATTTCGAAATGTAACTAGTGTGGTTCACGTGTATTCAGGATACACCGACTCTATAATGACCCATAAGGTCATTTTTAGAAAATTTCATCAAATTATCATTTTACCCCTCTCCTGATATTGGCCCCGGGTAATTTTTTAAATGGATTCTGAAATTTAGATATGAGTTTTGAGTATAACAAGTGTGGTTCACATGTATTTAGGATACACCGACTACCTAATGACCCATAAGGTCATTTTTGGAAATTCTCATCAAATTACCATTTCACCCATCCCGATATTGTCCCGAGTCATTTCTGATTGGATTTTGAAACTTGGGATTCAAGTTTTGTGTATAACTGATATGGTTCACATGTATTTAGGATACACCGACTCTATAATGAACCATAAGGTCATTTTTTAAAAGTTTCATCAAACCACCATTTTACCCCTCCTAATATTGGCCTAGATTTATTTCTGTTTGGATTTTGATTGGAATTCGAGTTTTGAGTATAAAGTTGTGAATTGTGGAAACTTTAGAGTTTGGAAGGCTAAAGTTGCTAAAAAGTTGTTTTGGGTGTCTCTTAGAGTTTCGAGTCACAGAAATGAAATTATGTCGATCCCATCAGTCCTCGAATGCGGATATTGGACTGATAGAGTTGTCGGTTTCAGATTCGGAGTCTTTTTATTGATTTGAGGTCCTAAGGTTTAAATCGGTGAAATTTTAGCCTTTGGATTTACTTTGGTCAACATTCGGATGCTCGGATATGTTATTGAATTGGAAGAAGGCATTTGATTTAAAGCTTCATAAAATGCGAGTTATCATTTCTACATAAAACGCACCCAGTGGATGCGATTTATGAGTTATACATGCTTGAAGCTTTGATAAATCGTGTTAGTCTCCAGATTTATTATCATTGAAATAATTATCCCCTATTGTTTTGTATTGAATAGTTAAAATGTAAGAATTTATGTCCACACTATTACAAATCTTCTAAACTATATTAATCAAATCTTCCAAGGGAAGGGAAAAAGGAAAAACTGTTCCAAAATTAATTTAATTAGCTACAAAAATAAAGATATCGATATAAATCCATGGCACAAACTATGTTAGATTTATCTCTCTCTTCTATATATATGTATAAGAATTTTCCCAATATTCGAAATATAATTTGAAAATAAATTCATCTTCGTCCTTGTTATTCTCGAGAAGTAGTTTGAGGCACAATGTACTTGACAAAGGTAAATATAATCTTTTAATTACCACAATAATTGTTTGATGGACATACACATCATTCAGGGTTTGATATACCCCTCAACTTTGTCATTTAGAGTTGATATACTCTTCGTTATAAAAGTGGCTTATATATATCCCTACTGTTATACAAATGGCTCACATATACCTTTTTCCTCTAACGGAAGTGAAAAAATTAATTTTAGTTTAGTATTTTTTTAAAAAAATATAATACCATATGGGTATATTTAATCCTCCTCAAACATATATTATTATTTTTGAACTTTTTTTTTTGTTTCAATGACTAATTTAGATTTATTATTTTAATTTTCAAATTTACTTAAGTTTTGCCAATATTTTTGTAAAATTTATTATAGATGACCCAATTTTTTTCTTCAAATACAAAAATTAAATTACAATATATCCGAAAAAAATAGTTTTAAATTATAATATAGCCACAAAAAAAATAGTTTTAAATTTTTTTCTTTACACTAAGGAATGAAAGAAAAAATAAAATAAGAACAAGAAACTCAAATAATGATAATAAAAAAGTCAAAAAATAATTTATGTCCGAAAAAAAAAATATACGTTGAAATTTTCTAGAAAAATCATCTAAACCCCTAAATAATTTTTTTAAGAAATCAAAAGTGAAAAATATAAAATTAAAACTAATTTTTTCACTTGCGTTAAATGAAGCGTATATGTGAGCTCATTTTGTAATGGTAGGGGTATACGTGAGCCGTTTACATAACGGTAAGAGTATATATGAGTCACTTTCATAATGAGGGACATATCAACTCTAAATGGCAAAGTTGAAGGGTATATCAGACCCTTTTTCCCTTTTAAATATTTAAGTGTCTGATACTTTGATATTTGTCCTCGTTATATTTTTCATTCTCGCTGAAAACCCATTTTAAAAACACCGAACTGAATTAGCTCGGTTTGATATACGGTGCACACATTTTTAACATTAGGAATGTTTAGTTAAGAGAAACAATGATTATCTCACTCGCCCCTCTCCTATCTCGCTTGTCTTAGTTCCCTATATAACTATTTTTATTTCTAGATGTAACTAGTGTGGTTCAGGTGTATTCAGGATATGCCGACTCTATAATGAGCCATAAGGTCATGTTTGGAAAATTTCATCAAATTACCATTTTACCCCTCTCCTGATATTGGCCCCGGGAAATTTTCTAATTGGATTCTGAAATTTGGATTTGAGTTTTGAGTATAACAAGTGTGGTTCACATGTATTTAGCATACACAGACTACCTAAAGACCCATAAGGTCATTTTTGGAAATTCTCATCAAATTACCATTTCACCCCTCCTGATATTGTCCCGGGTCATTTCTGATTGGATTTTGAAACTTGGGATTCGAGTTTTGTGTATAACTGATATGGTTCACATGTATTCAGGATACACCGACTCTATAATGAACCATAAGGTCATTTTTTTAAAGTTTCATCAAACCACCATTTTACCCCTCCTGATATTGGCCCAGTTTTATTTCTGATTGGATTTTGATTGGAATTCGAGTTTTGAGTATAAAGTTGTGAATTGTGGAAATTTTAGAGTTTGGAAGGCTAAAGTTGCTAAAAAGTTGTTTTGGGTGTCTCTTAGAGTTTTGAGTCTCAGAAATGAAATTATGTCGATCCCATCAGTTCTCGACTGTGGATATTGGACTGATAGAGGTGTCGGTTTTAGATTCGGAGTCTTTTTGTTGATTTGAGGTCCTAAGGTTGAAATCGGTGAAATTTTAGCCTTTGGATTTACTTTGGTCAACATTCGGATGCTCGGATATGTTATTGAATTGGAAGAAGGCATTTTATTTAAAGCTTGATAAAATGCGAGTTATCATTTCTACATAAAACGCACTCAATGGATGCGATTTATTAGTTATACATGCGTGAAGCTTTGATAAATCGTGTTATTCTCTAGATTTATTATCATTTAAATAATTATCCCCTATTGTTTTGTATTGAATAATTAAAATTTATGAATTTATGTCCACACTATTACCAATCTTCTAAACTATATTGATCAAATCTACCAAGGGAAGGGAAAAAGGAAAAAATGTTCCAAAATTAATTTAATTAGCTACAAAAATAAAGATATCGATATAAATCAATGGCACAAACTAGGTTAGATTTATCTCTCTCTTCTATATATATGTATAAGGATTTTCCCAAGATTCGAAATATGATTTGAAAATAAATTAATCTTCGTCCTTGTTATTCTCGATAAGTAGTTTGAGGCACAATGTACTTGACAAGGAAAATATAATCTTTCAATTACCACAATAATTGTTTGATGGACAGACACATCGATCAGGGTTTGATATACCCCTCAACTTTGTCATTTAGAGTTGATATACTCTTCGTTATAAAAGTGGCTTATATATATATCCCTATTGTTATACGAATGGCTCACATATACCTTTTTCCTCTAATGGAAGTGAAAAAATTAATTTTAGTTTAGTATTTTAAAAAAAAAATATAATCTCATATGGGTATATTTAATCCTCCGCAAACATATATTATTATTTTTGAACTTTTTTTTTTTCAATGACTAATTTAGATTTATTATTTTAATTTTGAAATTTACTTATGTTTTGCCAATATTTTTGTAAAATTTATTATAGATGACCCAATTGTTTTCTTCAAATACAAAAATTAAATTACAATATATCCGAAAAAATAGTTTTAAATTATAATATTGCCACAAAAAAAATAGTTTTAAATTTTTTTCTTTACACTAAGGAATGAAAGGAAAAATAAAATACGAACAAGAAACTCAAATAATGATAATCAAAAAGTCAAAAAATAATGTATGTCCGAAAAAATAAACAATATACGTTGAAATTTTCTAGAAAAATCATCTAAACCCCTAATTTTTTTTTTAAGAAATCAAAAGTGAAAAATATAAACTTAAAACTAATTTTTTCACTTCCGTTAAATGAAGCGTATATGTAGCTCATTTTGTAATGGTAGGGGTATACGTGAGCCGTTTACATAACGGTAATGGTATATATGAGTCACTTTCATAACGAGGGACATATCAGCTCTAAATGGCAAAGTTGAAGGGTATATCAGACCCTTTTCCCTTTTAAATATTTAAGTGTCTGATACTTTGATTTTTGTCCTCGTTATATTTTCCATTCTCGCTGAAAACCCATTTTAAAAACACCGAACTGAATTAGCTCGGTTTGATATACGGTGCACACATTTTTAACATTAGGAATGTTTAGTTAAGAGAAACAATGATTATCTCACTCGCCCCTCTCCTATCTGGCTTGTCTTACCTCCCTATATAAGTATTTTTATTTCTAGATGTAACTAGTGTGGTTCTCGTGTATTCAAGATACACCGACTCTATAATGAGCCATAAGGTCATATTTGGAAAATTTCATCAAATTACCATTTTACCCCTCTCCTGATATTGGCCTCGGGTAATTTTCTAATTGGATTCTGAAATTTGGTTTTGAGTTTTGAGTATAACAAGTGTGGTTCACATGTATTTAGGATACACCCACTACCTAATGACCCATAAGGTCATTTTTGGAAATTCTCATCAAATTACCATTTCACCCCTCCTGATATTGTCCCGGGTCATTTCTGATTGGATTTTGAAACTTGGGATTCAAGTTTTGTGTATAACTGATATGGTTCACATATATTCAGGATATACCGACTCTATAATGAACCATAAGGTCATTTTTTTAAAGTTTCATCAAACCACCATTTTACCCCTCCTAATATTGGCCCAGATTCATTTCTGATTGGATTTTGATTGGAATTCGAGTTTTGAGTATAAAGTTGTGAATTGTGAAAATTTTAGAGTTTGGAAGGCTAAAGTTGCTAAAAAGTTGTTTTGGGTGTCTCTTAGAGTTTCGAGTCTCGAAATGAAATTATGTCGATCCCATCACCCCTCGAATGTGGATATTGGACCGATAGAGTTGTCGGTTTTTCAGATTCGGAGTCTTTTTGTTGATTTGAGGTCCTAAGGTTTAAATCGGTGAAATTTTAGCCTTTGGATTTACTTTGGTCAACATTCGGATGCTCGGATATGTTATTGAATTGGAAGAAGGCATTTGATTTAAAGCTTGATAAAATGCGAGTTATATTTGCTATATAAAACGCACCCAATGGATGCGATTTATGAGTTGTACATGCGTGAAGCTTTGATAAATCGTATTAGTCTCCAGATTTATTATCATTGAAATAATTATCCCCTATTGTTTTGTATTGAATAATTAAAATGTAAGAATTTATGTCCACGCTATTACAAATCTTCTAAACTATATTAATCAAATCTTCCAAGGGAAGGGAAAAAGGAAAAAATGTTCCAAAATTAATTTAATTAGCTACAAAAATAAAGATATCGATATAAATCAATGGCACAAACTATGTTAGATTTATCTCTCTCTTCTATATATGTGTATAAGCATTTTCCCAAGATTTGAAATATAATTTGAAAATAAATTTATCTTTGTCCTTGTTATTCTCGAGAAGTAGTTTGAGGCACAATGTACTTGACAAAGGCAAATATAATCTTTTAATTACCACAATAATTGTTTGATGGACAGACACATCGATCAGGGTTTGATATACCCCTCAACTTTGTCATTTAGAATTGATATACTCTTCATTATCCTAACAGATCAATAGTTAAGAAACAAATACACCGGACTATTGAGCATAACCGAAAATACAAACTAAATCAAGAGTTACCTTTTAAGGTGCAACAAACTGGATAACAACGAGCGGAAGGTAGCGAGAGTTCACCACTAAAACGGTGGCTCCGACGAACTTACGCGAACAGAGAAACGAGCAGAGACTCTTATCTCTCTAACTTGACTCTCCTCTATCTAACAAACTCTTTAACTTGACTAAACAAATAAAATGCTGAAAATAAAAATATATACAAGCTGAAAATATTGTTCTGCCCTTGGCACAAATTAAGTAAATCCACATTTTTCAATATGTGCTTGAGAATCTGTTGGAGGTGAAGATTTTCCGGCAACACCCCCCTATAAGTTGGAGGTCCCGGAGCTGATACCCAACTTGCCTAACAAATGCCGATGTAAAGGTTCAGATAAAGCTTTCGTAAAAATGCCGGCTATCTCTGAAGAGGAAGGCACAAATGAGAGGAAATCAAACCATCCAAAAGCTTCTCACGGACAAAGTGACAATCAAGCTCGATATGCTTAGTTCTCTCGTGAAAAACTGGATTTTTGGTGATATGAGTGGCGGCTTGATTGTCACAATGGAGAGGAATAGGCAATAATGGTGGAGCAGATAGATCTTGAAGAAGACGCACAATCCAAGCAATTTCAGTTACCGGTCGACGCATTGAACGATACTCCGTCTCTGCGGAGGAAAGAGATACAACTGGTTGCTTCTTTGATTTCCACGAGATGGGAGATCCACCTAAACTCAAAAAGAAACCACTGACTGACCGACGAGATTCAGGGCATGTAGCTCAATCGGAGTTGCAATAAGCAAGAATTTGAAATGAGGAAGCAGGAGACATGAACAAACCAATCCCGGGGTCATGACAAAGATATCGCAAAGTATGTAGTGCTGCTTGGTAGTGCCTAGAACATGGTGATTGCATAAATTGACTGAGAGATTGTACAGCAAAGGAGAGATTTGGCCGAGTATGCGATAAAAAATTCAACTTTCCAGTTAGGCGACGATAAATAGTAGGATCTGAAAGGGGAGGACCGCAGGTGGAAGTGAGTTTAAGAGTTTGATCCAAAGGAGAAGAGGCAGGTCTGGCATCCAAGCAATCAAATTCAGCCAACAAGTCCTTTATGACGAATCAGTTCCAATCCCAAAAAATAACTGGCGAAGCCCAAATCCTTGATTTTGAACTCATTATGAAGGAACTCCTTGATCTCAGATATTTCACTCTCATTGTCTCCTGTGATAATAATGCCGTCAACATAAACGGGAATAATTGTGATTAAAGTTCCAGTGGTTTTGAAGAAAAGTGAGTAGTCATTGAGTGATGAGATGAAACCCCTGGGCCTAAAGAAGATGATAAGCGAGAATACCACTGACGAGATGCATGTTTTAGGCCATATAAAGATTTCCGAAGTCGACAAACAAGAGGAGGAGCAGGAGCAAGAGCAGACAATCCAGGAGGAAAACACATATACACTTCATCAAGCTAACCATGTAAAAATGTGTTATTAACATCTAATTGATATAAATTCCAATGTCGTTTCACTGCAATTGCAAGAATACATCGAATAGCCTGGTGGTATGAAATAGGTTCTTGAATTTGACAAATAGAGGTTACCAATCTCTGATTGTCTTGAGTTAAAGCAGAGAAAGAAAAAGAATGAATAGGCAAATAAGGCGGATTAGGGGAATAAAAAAAAGTAGCATTACAAATGCAGTCTGACAAGAACTTAGGTCGGTGATGCTCTCTCTGAGATTTCCTCAATACAGGCTCTCCTGCTGATGGTAATGGTGTAGAAGTGAAATCAGAAGGAGCAGGGGAAGAACACACAGGTTGGATAGGTGAACTGGGAGTTGATATACTAGGTTGGTCCATAGGCTGGGATGGAGTACAAGATATTGATGGCACAATAGGATCATGAGAAAGAGATGTAGAACATGGAATAGGATCGAAAGGTGGATAATGTAAAGGAAGCAATTTTTGCAATGGGATAGGATAGGAAAAAGGAAATACAGTCTCAATGAACTTCACATCCCTAGAAATAATTAAAAACTTGTTTATTAAGAAGATATAAGATCCTGTAACCTTTCTGCCCAAACGGAAAGCCAAGAAAAACACCAGGTATGGCTCTAGGATCCAACATATCCCTTTGTCGAGGAAGTGAAGAAGCAAAACAAAGTCATCCAAAACATCTTAGAAACTCATAATTAGGTTGCCGACCAAAAAGAATATGATAAGGAGATCTGTTATGAAGAACTTTGGAAGGGAACCTATTGATCAAATAGTATAGGACAAATCCTTTTGAGTTGCAATCTTAACAGGAAGCCCTTTAATGTATTTCATAGCATGAAAAGGTAGACAATGCCACAATTGCTCTAACTCAGAAACGTTAAAAACTGAAACTGTTTCATTGATATCAACTATTTTATTACAAACAGAATTCTGAGACTTAGAGCTCCATTAATGAATGATTCACTGGATTCTGCAATATGGACTTGTTGATGTTCATAGCTCCCTCGATTTGGTTTGTTGATATTGAAATGTCATGGGTACCCGACCAATTTATAACATTGTTCCTTCTCATGTCCAGACTTCTTACAATAACTTCTCCTTTTATATTTTGAAATATTTTCTTGAGTAACACAGATCTGGAATGGGTGACAATACAGATGACAGTACATATCCAAAAGCTTCTAACACAGGTATAGAAGATCCCAACAAGATTAATGTATCCCATCCTTATTATCTTTCTGCTTCTGATGCACCAAGTATGCATCTTGTAAACGCCATATTTGATGGATCCAGTTATGGTAACTGGAAAAGAGGAATCCTAATTTCCTTGTCTGCAAAAAACAAGTTAGGGTTCATAAATGGATCTTGTCCAGCACCACTGAAAGGTTCAAACATGCTAAAGCAATGGGTTCGTTGCAACGATATGGTTATTGCTTGGCTACTCAATTCTCTCAGTACAGAAATAGCTGAGAGTGTGATATACTCTCAGACTGCATCGGATCTTTGGAATGAGCTTGAAGAGAGGTATGGTCAAGCTGATGGAACAAAGTTGTTTCAACTTCAGAGAGCACTCAACAATATGAGTTGAGGAGTTTCTGATATGAAGAAAAACCAGAAGAAGAGACTGATTTGCAGAGATAAAATCTCTATTTTTCTACGTATATTTGTGTTCAAGAGCTGGTGCGTTTATACAGATTAAAACTTGGAGCGCAATCCACTAATCTAGCATACTCTCTAACCGACTGAATAATAATCTAACAAACTCTCCACTATCTAACAAACTCTCTAACTTGACTAAACAAGTAAAATGTTGAAAAGAAAAATATATATACAAGCTGCAAATATTGTTCTGCCCTTGGCACAAATTAAGTAAATCCACTTTTTTCAATACGTGCTTGAGATTCTGTTGGAGGTGAAGATTTTCCGGCAACAACTATATATATTAATTTTTTATGTTTTATTTAATTTTATTATAATAATAATAATAATAATAATAATAATATTATTATTATTATTATTATTATTATTATTATTATTATTATTATTATTATTATTATTATTTACATTTATCCAACGTCACATATGTAAACTGTTAGTATTAGAGAAAGGGATAGTTTGTTTTTAATAATATTTTTCTAACAGAATATTTTAATATACACAAAAGCTTAACCAAATAATTCATAATTTATATACAGTATAATAAAAAATCGTATCATAATATGTATATTATATATAAAAAAAATAAACAATAATGAAATAAAAGTAGAAGAAATATCAAATGATAATATTTATTTTAATTAATCATTTTAAAAAAAATAATAGAGTACAAAAGTCATGTTTGTGGGTGATACAAATGAGGCACAACTAAAGAGTGTCAAGTAACATAATAAAGTTTTGAAAGAAAACATGAATAATTTTTTCATACAATATAGCGCCTAAGTGTCAGCATCAAGAAAATATAGTATTTAACAAGAAAAATTGTATTTGAAAAAATAATAATAATACACATGTGTGTGTAAACTTACGCAACAATATATATATATATATATATATATATATATATATATTACCTTAAAAGCATAAACTCCTAACTCCTAACTTGAATATTAAATTACTATAATATTCCTAACTTAGGTTGTGACTTTTTCGATGAGTTGTGACTTTTCTGATAAGTTGTGACTTTTTTTAAAGGGTTGTGATTTTTGATGAGTTGTGACTTTTCAAAAGAGTTGTGACTTTTCCAAAAGTTATGAATTTTTTAATAAGGTGTGACTTTTTCAAAGGGTTGTGACTTCTTGAAAATGTTATGACTTTTCACATAAGACACAAAAACACTAGCTCATACTACCCTTTGTTGACTATAAATATAGGGGCTTCCTCTCTTTTTTCAACCACAATTATTTTTATCTTCTACTCTTCTTCTACTTCTTGAATTCTAAAAAAATTCGTGTGATTTATTGTCGTTGAGTGAGTTCAAAGTTTAGCGGAATATGAGGTACCAATATTCTAATGAAATAAAATTTTCTATCGTAAGAGGGTATATTCCTTAACCTCGGGTACTTAAGGAAAATAATTCTGATGATATAATATATATTTTTTTCTTTGTATATGCAGTAGTATGTAATTTTTCAATATATGAAGTTAACATGATGTAGTCTAAATTTATTTATTTTTGTTAACAATTTCTTTTGTGATGTAGATATATGCTTCTGAATATCTTTTTTAAAAGTTATTAAACTTTTTAAGATTTAGAGAATTGTCACGATTTGTTTTTTGATGCTCAAGACAAAAGAATGACTTTATTTATCAATGCTACTTATGTGATTTAGATCGTCAGGAAGTTTGCTTCAAAATAGTTATTACTATATAAACATTGCTTTTTTGTTTTACTGATTTACTATTTCTTAATATTTCAATATTTTCAATGAATAAAAGTTCATATGACTTATAATAATGCCAATTGAAGATTTTATTTATTTAATTTTTATTGTAGTATAAATTCATATATCTCTAACTTAGGTTGTGATTTTTTCGATTAGTTGTGTTCTGATAAGTTGTGACTTTTTTCAAAGGGTTGTGATTTTTTGATGAGTTGTGACTTTTGTTGACATCTAATTTTGACCCTCCCCGATAATAATTAATTTCGAGCTTCTTAATTTCCGAATGATTTAAAGTAATTAATTTTAGAAATTTTGAAAAAAAGAAAATATAATAGAATAATTTGCAAGTTATTTCATCACTTGTTATAATTTTTAAATAACAATATGTCTTTTATATAATTACGTATTTAATTAGTGTATTTTATAAATATTCAAAATTCGTCTCAAAATATTTTGTTGAATTAAATATTTGGTTAGTTTGTTTAGTTATTTAATAGTTTACAATTTTGAGTTAATTAGTTAGTTTATAATTAAATTAATTATTATATAATTATGTGTCTAATTAGCATATTTTATGAATGTTTGAAAATTGTCTCAAAAGGATTTTAGCTTTATATATTTAGTTATTTAGTCGTTTATATTGTTAAATTAATTAGTTTATAATTGAGTTAATTATTTTATTTCGTTAAGATTAAGAAGCTCGTTAATTAATTAATATTAATTCGTCTTATTTAATTATTAGCTAAATTTATTAAATTTGATCAAGTTGGCTAAGTATTAAATTTAAATTGCCTAAATTTGAAACCTACGTGGCTACTTTATGCTAGCCATTTGTTCTTTGTCCTTGGTTCAATTTTGAGAAAAACCAAGCTAGGCCTAATTTTCAACTTAAAATAATCCATTCCAAATTTTCCAATTTAACAAATAATTCATTCCATTCTTATCCACAATAACGATACAGTACATACGCCTGTACCCCTTTCTTCCTCAATGCAGCTTGACCGACCCCACCCCTATACCCTTATTCTTCTTCTTCCAGAAAAAGCCAAAGCCCAGAAACGTGCAGCAGCTACCAAATGACAACCATCGGCGTTAAACGAAACAAAGCTTCATTGTCTTCTTCCCCAACGTCCCTTTCAATTGGTACAACAGAGCAGCTTGAAGCAAGCACGCGGCTGTCCCCATTTCCTCTTCCGGAATGGGACGAAATTCAGAAAAAAAGGATGTTTGGCCGATTTGGTGAAAGAGTTTTTGATTTTGAATTTCGAATTTGGGCTTGGGTTTGCCCGTTTTTCGTCCCTTTCCCCCTCAAAATCGAACCCTAGCTCCTTTTCTATATAATATTCTTACTGTTTCAGTATCAGGGGGGCGGAAAAAAAAATTTGAAAGGCAGATTTTTGGTTGGATTTGTAGAGCAAAAATACATAGAGCTACTTGAGCGAAAAACAATAAAGATACAAACCAAAACGCATTCGAGATAGAAGAGAGATTAGTGCGATTATAGTGTGATTTCTTAGCCCGTCCTTAGGAGTCCTCGTAATCTCATTTTGGTAGTGGAATCATCTTGTGGCTAGCTCGTTTTTGGCTCAGTTTGCTGCCTCGAAAAAGGTATACGACTTTCCTCCTCTCACAGTCTATGTCTTAATTCGGATCTGTATTTGTTTGTTCAGTGGGTTATGTTGTTCTGTTGTTTCGACCATTTCGATGTGAAGTGTTGATTCCTGTTCATGTGGTATTAATTGCATTTGGTTGTTCTCATGATGAAATTAGGCGGAATCGATGTCGATTTTTTTTTTTAGTTAAAAATTCTGTCTACATAACCTTGAATATTGCACCCTCATCGCCTAGTCAGTCCATTTTTTTGTTATTTATCATGTCTGTCGCCGGCTTGGATGTTCATTATTGCTATTGGTTCCCATTGTTGTAAACATAATTCCGTATTTATGCCACTGACTCACAGAAATATTAGAAGTACTCCTCAAGCATGTGATTAGCTCAAATCCCCTGTTAAGATCACTGTCTTATCGCCTATATGTCTTATTAGCATTTTCTTTTGTCCTAATGCTCATATTTGCAAGTCGAATCGGTATAAAATCCGAGCTTCTTATTTTATTTTCCATTTTAGGTTTTATTGGAGTTTAGTATTCAAGGTCATTTGAAGTGTGATTTCGTTGGTGGTAATTAACTTCTCATTGAATGTCTTGCCAAATATTCGCCCCCCCCCCGTGTATTCCCTCGATTTTGATGTGTCGTATTTATGGCTTTCGTTTTGAAATAAATAAGGTCCATTTATGTTTGATTGCTTTCTGGTAATATATAAAACCGAGATCTCGTAAACCATTGTGTGAAGTTGTCTTGTTGTTAACTTTTATTATTTCTTTTAGTCGGATGCATATTTTGTCTAGTTTATCTCTTGCCTCACTGTAGGTTATTAAGTATTCAATTAATAATAGCAAATAGCTCACATGGGTTTGAATATTTCGTACATTTTACCATATTCCAAACATGCTATATTATAGGATATTATTTGATATACTTTGCTGACATTTGCCTAAATCATGTGAGGTGTTTTTCCAGTATGATAAATAGCGGTACTCCTTTATTGCTTAACTTAAAAAACAAAAATAAAAATGAGGTTTCCTCTTGTCAAATGTGTGCTTTCTTTTCCTTCTGAACCTTGTGTTTATTTGGAAATTTGTCAAAGTTCATTGGCAGTAGCTTTCTCTCGCATTTTGAATTGTCCAGTTTGCTTTGTTGTGAATTAAAATCATATTTCTATTATTCCCTTATCTCAGATGCTAATGTTGTATTTTCTTTCGTATGTTTTGATTGTCTCCGAGTCCTCTTGGACTCCTATCTTCTTTCCCCCATATTTCGGATGGGCCATAAAGGCCCCAAATCCTCCTTTTCCTTCGAGTCACCCCCATGGCAAGCTGTGAAATGGGTGTATAGGTCGAAAGCAGCAAGTACAGAGCGGGAAATCAAGTTTTCAGATTCCGGAATGCCCAAGGAAAGGGTTGTATACTTGCTGTATACAGCAGTATACACTAGTATACATGAGGAATTTTAATATACAGGTCCAAAAAAAAAAAATTAATACAGGAGCTCGAGGAGCTGAATTAAGATGTATACATTGAGTATACCATCCAATATACAGGAAAAAGGCCCAAAATACGTCCCATATACCACAATACACCTTTGTTGTATACACAGGTGTTTGGGAGCGAAAATGGGCTGAAGGAGGCCCAAAAACGCACCAATAGGCCCAAATTTGAATATTTCCTTTCCCTCCTTTATCATTTTATTATATTTGACTAACACTTTGATTATCTTATTATTTAACTTAATTAAATTCCTCAAGAATGGTCATTTCATTTTATTTTTGAATTAAAGTATATATATTTTATTACTTAGTTTTTATTTTGATATTAGTCTTGTTGACATTTTATGAACTATTCCCTTTTAGAAAATTCCCCTTTAGTTCATTTCCCCTTAAGATAAATAAAAATGATAAAAATAATAATAGTAATAACAAATAAGTTAAAATTAATGAGCTCTTTTTACTTAATTTATATTTTTTTTAAAAATAAAATAAAATAAAATAATTAGTTAAAATAAACGAGTTTTTGTTTTACTTTGTTAAACTTTTAAAATTAGTTAAAGTCGCGAGTTCTTTACTTGGTTAAGTCTTAAAAATAATTAGTTAAAATAAAATGAATTCTTTTACTTAAGTTAAAATTTTAAAAATTAGTCAAAACCATTTTAGTCAAATTGCTGGTCAACCGTGAGTTAGCGGGCATTTCGAGGGCCTAACACCTTCTCGGAATGTACATTGAACTTCGAACCCTTTCTTTTTCAATAGATTTTATCTGTTTAAATCTTTTGAAAATCCTTTAATGGCTTTCTTAATTTTTACTAAAAATTAAGTGGCGACTCTAATCTTTTGGAAATTCGATTTCTCTTAAACCATAAGTTTAAATCGATTTTTCAGAAACTTAGTCATTTTTTCCTTTATAAATACTTTTAAATAAAACAACTTTTTCAAAGAGTTGTGACCTTTCCAAATAGTTGTGACTTCTTGTAAAGGTCATGACTTTTCAGATAAGACACAAAAACAAATGCTTGCTCATACTACCTTTTGTTCACTATAAATAGAGGGGTTTGCTCTTATTTTTCAACCACAATTTGTTTTAATCTTCTACTCTTCTTCTTTGTGTTGCATTTTAATAAATTTCATTTGATTTATTGTCGTTGAGTGAGTTCGAAGTTTAGCGAAATATGAGGTACCATGTATGAATAAGAGATATATATGATGATCCACATTAAACATTCACAAAAGAATCATAAATATTATTTTATGCAAAGCTTATTATTAAAATCTTCGCTTAAATTTTCTAAATTGATAATCACGTGCGTGTCAAAAACACTAGTATATATATATATGCGTGTGTGTAAACTTACACAGCAGTAACTATGATAAAATTTTGATTTTTTTATTAAAAATAATCCTAAGAAAAGATTTAAGGAAGACAAAAAATATTTAAATTAAATTTCAAAATAGAAATGCTAATTTTTTTGTAGTTTTCAAGGTTAAAATAAAACATTTAAACTTTGAAATTATAAAAAATAAAAATAAAAAACACACGGAAGTTCTGCATCTGAAATTTAGTTTTTGAGCCTAAATATCTCTCTCTCTATATATATATATACATATAGCGTCTATGTGTCAGCGCCAGAAAAACAGTATTTTTAAAAAATAAAAATTTGTATTTGGAAAAAAAACAAATACACGTGTATTGGTAGTTAATTATTTCCAAATTAGTACGATCATTTTAAAATTTATATATATATATATATATATTATTTCTTATATAGAAGTGAGAAGTTGGGGAGGACCAACACAGTGGGCCCCATGTGTTGGTCCTTCCAACTCCACTTAAATACTATATACATATTATATATATTAGTATATATATTTTTTTTTTTGACTTTTTTTCTTTACTCTTTTCATTAAATATTTCATTTATTAATTATATATATATATATATGGGCCCCATCAACTTTCACTTAAATACTACATATTATATATTATTAATTATATTATAGTATCTCTCACTTAAATACTATACATATTATCCAACTTTAGTATATATTTTTTTTATATTTTTTTTGACATTTTTTCTTTATTCTTTTCATTAAATATTTCATTTATTAATTATATATATATATATATATATATATATATATATATATATATTATTTTTTTGACATTTTTTCTTTATTCTTTTCATTAAATATTTCATTTATTAATTATTTATATATATATATATATATATATATATATATATATATATATATATATATATGGGCCCCACCAACTTCCACTTAAATACTACATATTAAATATTATTAATTATATTATACTATAAATACTACATATTATATATTATACTATACTATTATACTATACTATAAATGACTTAAATACTCCATATTATCTATTACAATAATTAACAATTATTTGACACTTTAAATTCTATCAATGTCCTATAAATTAGGATAAAAACCCTAACATATAATATTTAAATTTATTTAAAAATAATATAAGTAATACTATATATTTTATTTAAAAATATATTTAAAACTGATTTAGAGTCGCCACTTAATTTTTAAGAAAAATCAAGAAAACTGTTGTTTTCAAAAGACTGAAACAGAAATCTAGTGAAAACTTAAAAAAGGGTTCGAGGTTCTTATTAACATTCTAGGAAGGTTTTAAAAGCACCTAGAATGTCCACTAATGTGGTTATCCGACAATTAATTATTTGGCTAAAATATTTTAACTTAGCTTGATTTGCGGAAGTGAACTATTTTATAGTTAAAACTTATTTAAAAGGGGAAAAGGGGAAATACTTAGATATTATCTAAGTAAGATACTTCTCAAAAATTTTCTTTAAAGTCTTTTGAAAGATGATCGATTTAGTTAAATTGTTAAAACGAAATAAGCATATTTCGGGGATTTGAATTTTTTAACCTTAAGATTAACGACATATACTAACAAGCAGAACAAACACGGTAAAGTAAAAAGGAAAAGAGAGTTGGACCCAAATCTGGTTTTTAAATCCGCCTAGGCCAATATTTGGGCCCATTTCATTTTGGACTTTCGGCCCATTTGAGTCACCCGCACTGTCTGGGTCTAACATGAAATGAATATCTTTCTTTTGGACCTTAAGCCCAATTTCTCCACCTGTCCTAGGAACTAACAAGTAATAGTAAGTAAAATGACAGGGGCTTAGGCCCAATAATAACAAAATACAATTCCGAATAACTAAAGGTAGGCTTTGGCCTAATCCTTTTCAACCCCGATTTGCTCTGCTTTTCTTTTAATTTCGAGACCTGTTCATCGATTTTAATATCTGGGTGACTCGGATAAAAGGGGATATGGGCCTCCGTGGCCCAAAGGAAAATGCGAGAATAGAGTCCGTGAGGACCCGGACAAATTTCACATGCAAACACGAAAATGAGAATCAGTAAGTGAGAGTTATGAATAATATAAGAAAATTTATTATATTCTAATATATATTACACTACTATATTCTAATATTCATATACTACCGTATTCATACTACCATATTTCAAAAATTTATTATACTCCCATATTCTAAAAATAAAAATAAAATTATATACTACCGTATTTTGTCGTTTATTGTACCACCATATTCTAAATTTACACTACCGTGATTTATTATCTATATACTACTATATTTTATTATTTATTACACTACTATATTCTATAAAAAAAAAAATATATATATATACTACCGCAATTTAATATTTATTATACTACCATATTCTAAAAAATTATATATTACCGTAATTTAATATTTATTATACTACCATAATTTAATATTTATTATACTACCATATTCTAAAAAATTATATACTACCATAATTTAATATTTATCATACTACCATAATCTAAAAATTATATACTACCATAATTCAAAATCGGCACAATAAAAGATAATGTATATCACCAAGGGTCTTAAATCCCTACACATGATTTTTAATGACCCTTTTATAACTGAAAACATAATCCAAGTTAAACAAAAAAGGAAACCGGCAATAAGTGATTAATACTTCATCCTAAGACTTTCAATTAAAATAAATAAGCTATGACCCCTTAGTGATGAATATACATCCTTTGGCATATTTAATAATAATAAAAATAAAAATGAACGACAAAGTGACCAAGTACTTTGGCAAGAAAATTAGAAATAAACATGATCATACTACAAAATTTCATTAAGTAGTGTTACTGACTTTAACATCAAGGCTTCCGAAGCTATAGCCAAATATATACATACATATATATATATATATATATATATATATATATATATATATATATATATATGTATATGTGTGGGTGTATATATATGAAAAAGGAAAAGGGTCAATGATAAAATTCATCCACTAACTTCAAATAATGAAAGTGGAATTGGCAGCTTGTCTATACGTAGCAAACGGCAAGAGTGGGCCACCTCAAAATTTAAAAGCAACAATGGACATTATACCTTATAATGCTCCAAGAGTAACTATTAAATAATCAACTCAATTCATTTCTGGATAAACATGTTAATTTATAAAATAAAATAAAAACTTCCGGTTGCTTCCCGGTTTAAAGACAAAAGCTTGTTTGAGTGAATTTCGACAATGCGATTTGCCTTATCTCTAATAACCGACTAATCTATCAAAATTAAACCAGAGGTAACGACCAACTAAGGCAAGCACATTTTTTTTTGAATATTTAATTATGGCGTTAGATTCACACGTTTTGCTATTTACAAGGTAAACATGCTCAATCAATTGGTTTAAATCAATCACCGTAAAGATGCTCAATTGTAGATTACATAAACATGCATATCCTAAATTTGTGGGTCCAAATAGTTGACAATATGGTGAAGTTGTCTTACACTTCAACTTTTGACAAGTAAAACATATTGCCTATTATTTCAACGTGAATTCCTAGTTCCCAGTGAACAGCCGTAAGCATCAAAAAGGTGGAGGCTCTTTTAACGTATTAAACTTGTTCCAACATCAAATATTAAGAGAAACGATAGTAGGGGAGGTGATGACAAAATTTATATCAATCTATCATTGGTCCCCATCTTTCTATCAAGTTTAACAAATAAGTTCAACACAGATTCTAACAATGCTTTGTCAACCAACATGCTGATAGGAGTAGGAAAATAAAGCATACATCTCAATGGAGACTCAATGAAATCAACAAATAAGAGATAAAACGAGTAGTAACCAAAATATGACCTTCGAACTCAATATAATAGCAAATGCAACACGCATACTTGGAACGTAGTCCCCTTATTTCATTCGTCCAACTAGGGGTGAATGGAATGAAAGATAGGGTGTCAAATATTGAGCAATAAAACAGATTTACCGATATTCGAGAAGCAAAAGGGGCAAAATAAAACTTCGGGTAGGGTAGCAGAGAAAATGCCAGTACATTTCCAAAGCTTAACTCATATTATGACTAATCTCAGGGAAAACCAACCAAGAATATAAGTCTTGTACATTAGTTTAACAACAGCTAAGAGCTAACAACCAGCAGAATAGTAATTTCCCAATACTAACAAAACAAAATATAGAAAAGCCAGGAAATGCTACCTTTTTTTGGGCAGCGAGCTAAGACAGACGAGCAGGGGCGATGACCTTCACCACAGGAGACTTGAACACAAGCGGCGACTCAGAATATTTGGACAGTGATATCAAACTCAAACACCCAAATCAAGTATTTTCTCTATTTCCTTGGTGTATTTAGTATATATACTTCAGTTATTATTTTTTTAGGCTATTAGATGTATTTTTGTTCTAAGAAATTTCCCACCAGAATTTTTTTTCTTTTGCCTTAGTAGGGAATTTCCAACTCCAAAAAAAAATCCTCCCTCCCACAGTGAACAGAAAATAAATATATAGCCAGGAACTAGGGTTTGGAAAAAGGCGAGTAAGGTACGAAAATTCGGGTTCAAGGCTCATTCCCCAAATTCAAATTTGAAATCTTTCACCATTCGGGACTAGCATCTTTTCCCTGAAATTTTACCTCATTCCGGAAGAGGAAAGGGGAGTAACGCGGCTGGGATCGACTCCCATGTACTCGATGTGCCACGCGGCTCAATCCCAAAGCGTAAGGACGATCTCGCGTGTTGCTTTTTGCTGCTCTTTTGCTGTGACTGGGAAGGACATTGGCGGAAGAGGACAAAGGACAGGATACGCGTACTGCTCCTCGTAGATGACGTGAGCAGGCCATGTATTCTTGTTTGAATTGGAGACGGGTGGGTGTCGTTTTGTTGCTGTTTCTGCCGCGTTTTGCCACTGCTGCTTCCGTCTATTTGACGTTGTTTCATGTTGCTGGAGTCGCTGTTATCTACAGCTACTAACGTTGGAAGAGAGAGGGCAAAAGGGATTGGGTTGGGTCAAAAAAGGGGGGGAATTAAAGGAGTGTGGGCTGGAGGGATTGAATATAATCTGATAATTGGAAATGGGCTTGGGTTAAAGAGGGAATTGGGTCGGTTGGTTGCTGAAAAGTTAAGAGTAGAGGGCCCAATTATTTTAGTTTCTTTTGTCTTTTGACATGGCCAAGTGAATTACTAATTCGGCCAAGTTGAATTGTAATTGGCCGATTAAGATTACAGACTTAACCAAATTGACTTCGTTTACAAATTCGGCTAAATATAAATAAGATAAATTAATATAATTAATTCATGAGCTTCTCATCTTAACAAAATAAAATAATTAATTCAGCTATAGACCAATTGATTTTCTAAATTAACCTTAATCTAAATTAAACTAATTTTAATATAATATATAAAATATATCTATGAGGCATACCGATTATACCTATAAAACCATATGAAATATATTTACTATTTATAAATTGACTTTGAAAAATATTTGGAATTTTATAAAACTAATTATTCTAAATTGTATGGAATTGAGAAGCTCAAAAATTAACTATTATCGGGGAGGGTCAAAATTGGGTGTCAACAACTGTCCTTCATTTTACTTGAATTGATGTAAGAAATTCGAGGAAAATGAAATTGACTAATCCAATTTTGTCCGACCACGCCTTCATTCTATGGGAACGGGATTTGGTATGGATTTTTGGGATTATGGCCAAGCCTCAGAAGTGTGTTTCCTACATATGTCAGGTTATATGAGAATTCAGGCCACTTGTAGTTCGACACACTTGATTTAACACCTGATTTGAAAGAATTCAAAAGTCATCCTGATATCGGATCATGAAGAGATCGGGATGCTCGGGAATAAGATTTGAGAATGGGTGTTGGAATACAGCCGAGTCTTAACATCGATTTTGCCTACATATCCCTCGACCTAGGAAATCAAGCTGCTTGTAATTCGACTCTATCGGTTGAAAATGAAATCTATTATGCAAGATAACCTTATGGAAAAGTGACAAAGTAAATCGAGTATGGAAAAGAGGCTTGCAACTTCTTAGTCATGAATGTGGCATGCTTCACACCCATAAATAAGAACTTACACGAACGTAATTTCCAAAGCTCTTGGTGCATCGTCACTCAGATTGGAAAGCTGCTTCCGGTAGAGACCAAAAATTCCCGAAAGCGAAACTGAAACCGACAAACCTAAGAAAAACCCACATGCCTTCTGATAGGGGTGTGGTTTGATTGTGGTGAAAGTCGCTCCTCTGCTCGCGTCCTAAGAGTTTGACACTCCTCTTTGGACTATGTCCCAGTTCGCTGCTAAGAAAACGTTCCACGTTGTGCTGCATCCCTTTTGATGTCGTCCGCACCTGTGGTTTGTTTTGGAGAATTCATCCTTTCGGATGCTCTCGATAAAGACTGAGATAAAACTCATTAGCATAAAAATGCAATTCAAACGGGAGACAGTGTCTTTTACCGTGTTGACATTTAATTGTTCTCCTTGAACATTTGACGTTAACTCCCTCGAGTTTGACGTAAAGCAAATAAAGCTTGTGTCTCATATTTGCAATATAGTCGTCAATGTACTCTTCGTTTGATGTCAAAGCAATAAAATAGGCTGATGTAACATGCTGAAGGTTCTCTTGATGTCGTTGTTGATAATTCTCTTGATGTCATTTTGTAAAGAAAAAATGATGCGGTCGATGTTGATCTTCTTGTAATGGGTAAATTTTTCTCTTGCGATATATAAATTTCTTTTTCGCGATGCATGAATCTTCTCTTGCCATGCATGAATCCCTTTTCTTGCGATGCATGAATCTTTTCCCGCGATGCATGAATTTTTTTTTTTTTCGTGATGCATGAATTTTCTCTCCTTGCGATGCATGAATCTTTTCTCGCGATGCATGAATTTTCTCTTGCAATGCATGAATCTTTTTTTCTCGCGATGCATGAATTTCCTCTTGCAATGCATTATTTCTCTCTCCTACTAGGCATGAATTTCTTTTTCTTGCGATGCATGAATCTTTTCTCGAGATGCATAAATTTTCTCTTGCAATGCATGAATCTCTTTTCTCGCGATGCATGAATTTTCTCTTGCAATGCATGAATCTCTTTTCTCGCGATGCATGAATTTCCTCTTGCAATGCATTATTTCTCTCTCCTGCTATGCATGAATTTTTTTTTCTTGCGATGCATGAATCTTTTCTCGAGATGCATAAATTTTCTCTTGCAATGCATGAATCTCTTTTCTCGCGATGCATGATTTCTTTCTCTTGCTATGCATGACTCCTTTCTCCTGCAATGCATGACTTCTCTGTGATGCAAGACTTCTTTCTCTTGTTATGCATGATTTCTCCGCGATGCATGACTTTTCGTGATGCATGATTTCTCCGCGATGCATGATTTCTCCGCGATGCATGATTTCTTTCTCTTGCTATGCATGAACCTTCTCTCGCGATGCATGGTTTCTTTTGATGATGTCTCCCTGATACGAAATGAAAATAACGCTTCACCGAGCAACATATGTGATCTTTTGGGTATCTTTTGGATGACGGTATCGTCTGTATCGATAATACAATAAACATGCCCTCAGAGCAGTGGTATCATCTCATTTGACAATACGATATAAATGACTCTCCGGGTAGCAGTATCGTCTCATTCGAGAATATAAATAAAAATGACCCTCGGAGTAGTGGTATCATCTTGTTCGACAATACGATATACATGACTCTCCGGGTAGTGATATTGTCTCAATCAACAGTATAAATAAAAATGACCCTCGGAGTAGTGGTATCATCTCATTTGACAATACGATATAAATAACTCTCCGAGTAGTGGTATCGTCTCATTCGACAATATAATATAAATAACCTTCAGGGTAAGGATATTATCATATCTGATAATATAATGCAAATAAATATCTTCCAGGTATCTTTAGTTGCTGGAAAATAATGATATTTCTCTCTTCAAGGTTTTCATTTGTCCCATCTCCGGACATAATTGCATGTTCATTATGAATCTTGCCTTGTTGAGAATTTGAATAAAGTAATGCTACTCATATTTTCAATTCTTGGTATAAGAAACATTAGATATTTCCTGCATCCACAGAAAAATTGTCAATTTTGGAGAGTTCTTCGCCCTTTGACTTTCCCATATTCATCGGATAGAGGAGTACACTGATCTCGAGGCAAGCTTACAGACCTGCATCCATAAAAAAAATTGTTAGTTTTTTTTTAAAAATGAACTGATCTGTGTCGATTTCTTCGATTGTCTGCTCCTTGTCTGACTATCTCCGACTGATTTTTCTGATCTCCCGCTTCTTGATAGATAAGACAAAACATATTTATGCAAAATAATTTGGACATGAAATAAAAGTTTTTTAAGAAAAATAGACTTTCAAAAAAGGGATATTTGGAAAGGTCGCTGCCAAGTGTCATGTCACGTCAAGTTAAATGAATGTCATTCGGAGTTGGTGTTTTGAGATCTGTCTGATTACTTGCTGGGAAGTATTCAAAGTTGTTCCAAACTGTTGATGAACCTTGTTGAAATTTTTGAGGTCATCCTCAAAATTTCTGTCCCAGTTAACTGTCTTGGCTTATCTAGAACTGTTGGTGAGTGAATCACGGAATTTTTGAGATCTTCTCGAAAATTATTCCCTAGTTGCAAATCTCAAAGTAACTTCAGTCTCAACTTTATTAGAGAGATCTTCTTTTGAGAATTTTTGAGTTCCTCTCAAAAATTCTGTCCCAGTTTCTATTGTAGAGAGAAATAGAAATCTTACGGAAAATATGACCGTGCCATTGTGGCGCCTACGTATCCCGTTGAGGCAGGAATCAGGTCAAACGTAGTTCCCCCCTCGGGATTACCAAAAATAATAAAATTTACAAAGAAACCCGACCGAGGCCGACATAGGCCGCCTACGTATCTCATTCTTGAGAATTCAGGTCAAACGTAGTTCAGATACAAAGAAATATTAAAAGGGATAAAAGGGGTGACCGAGGCCGACATAGGCCGCCTACGTATCTCATTCTTGAGAATTCAGGTCAGACGTAGTTCATTACAGAGGGATAAAATTTTAAACGAAGCAATTACAAGGAAATAGAACGATTACAAGCAAATAGCACGATTACAATGAAATGACATAAACTGAAACTTCACACATAATATCTCTTGACAGCATCTGAGTTGATCGGTTTCGACCATTCGGTGCCATCCATCTCTGACAGGACTAAGGCACCTCCAGATAACACTTTGCGAACCATGTAGGGTCCTTGCCAATTTGGTGCAAATTTCCCTTTATATTCATCCTGGTGAGGGAAAATACGTTTGAGAACCAACTGACCAACTTCAAACATTCTGGCTCTTACTTTCTTGTGAAAAGCACGAATCATTCTCTGTCGATATAATTGGCCATGACAAACAGCAATCATTCTCTTCTCATCAATCAAGGTTAACTGATCAATCCGCTTACGAACCCATTCAGCGTCACTTAATTCAGCTTCTTGAATAATTCTCAATGAAGGTATTTCAACTTCTGCAGGTATGACTGCCTCTGTTCCATATACTAGTAGATATGGAGTAGCTCCGACTGATGTTCTGACAGTCGTTCGGTAACCTAACAAAGCATATGGCAACATCTCGTGCCAACCTCTGCGATTGTCAATCATCTTCCTCAAAATCTTCTTGATGTTCTTGTTGGCGGCTTCTACAGCTCCATTCATTTGGGGACGATAGGCGGTTGAGTTTCGGTGAGTAATCTTAAATTGTTCACATATCTCTCTCATCAAGTGACTGTTGAGATTCGCTCCATTATCAGTGATGATGGATTCCGGTACTCCAAACCTACATATCAAATTGTTGCGAACAAAATCAGCTACAACTTTCTTAGTTACCGACTTGTACGAAGCTGCTTCCACCCATTTGGTGAAGTAGTCAATGGCAACTAAAATGAATCTGTGTCCATTAGAAGCGGCTGGCTCTATTGGACCAATGACATCCATGCCCCAAGCTACAAAAGGCCAAGGTGAACTCATAGCATTGAGTTCATGAGGCGGGACACGAATCAAATCACCGTGCACTTGACATTTATGACACTTCTGCACAAACTTACAACAGTCGTGCTCCATAGTCATCCAAAAATAACCGGCTCGAAGGATCTTCCTTGCCAAAGTGAGTCTGTTCATATGAGTGCCACAAACTCCGGCATGTATCAGTTCCAAAAGCTTGGCAGCTTCACTAGCATCAACACATCTAAGAAGACCTAAATCTGGAGTCCTCCTATAAAGGATTTCCCCACTTGCAAAGAAGTTGAGAGCCATACGACGTATCGACTTCTTCTGGTTAAACGTTGCATTCTCAGGATAAGTCCCGTCCTCTAGATACTTCTTGATGTCAAAGTACCAAGGTAAACCATCTGGTTCCGCTTCAACATGCGAACAATGGACAGGCTGCTCTTTTACCTCTATGTCCACTGGATCAATGTAACTTGTATCTGGATGTTTAATCATCGAGGCAATGGTGGCAAGAGCATTAGCTAACTCATTTTGCGTCCTGGGAGTGTGTCTAAAGTCAATCTTGCGAAATCTTTTGCACAACTTCTGTACATACTGGACGTACGGTGTGATCTTTGGGTTCTTTACGGCCCATTCTCCTTGAACCTGATGAATCAGCAAATCTGAATCTCCAATAACCAGCAATTCGTGAACATTCATATCAATTGCCATCTTCAGACCGAGGATGCAAGCTTCATACTCAGCCATGTTGTTTGTGCATTCAAATCGGAGTTTAGCCGCCATAGGATAATGCTGATCGGTTTCTGACACTAAGACCGCTCCGATTCCTTTTCCTTGATAATTCGCCGCTCCATCAAAGAACACTCTCCAACCAGGATACGCTTCAGAAATATCCTCACCCACAAATGCTATTTCTTCATCGGGAAAATAAATCTTAAGCGGTTCGTACTCTTCATCAATTGGATTCTCTGCAAGATGATCAGCCAAGGCTTGTGCCTTTATCGCCTTCTGAGTCACGTACACAATGTCAAACTCACTCAAGAGCATTTGCCATTTAGCTAACTTCCCGGTCGGCATCGCTTTCTGGAAAATATACTTCAACGGGTCCATCCTGGAAATAAGGTATGTGGTATAGGAAGACAAATAATGTCTCAACTTTTGAGCGATCCAAGTCAAAGCACAACACGTTTTCTCCAAAAGAGTGTAACGAGCCTCATATGGAGTGAACTTTTTGCTCAAGTAATAAATAGCTCGCTCTTTCTTTCCAGTTTCGTCATGTTGCCCAAGCACGCATCCCAATGCATTATCCGAGACTGATAAATATAGCAATAACGGACTCCCTTCTCGCGGAGGGACCAACACCGGCGGAATGGACAAATAGGTCTTAATGGCATCAAAAGCAGTTTGACATTCTCCGGTCCACTTGGTCGAAGCATCTTTTTTCAATAACTTAAAGATAGGCTCACACACCACGGTGGATTGAGCTATAAACCGAAGCGATGTAGTTTAACCTTCCTAAAAACTCATCACCTCTTTCTTGGTCTTTGGAAGAGGTAATTCTTGAATCGTCTTGATCTTAGAAGGGTCGAGCTCAATGCCCTCCTACTGACTATAAATCCCAACAACTTGCCAAGTGGCACTCAAAAGCACACTTGGCGGGATTTAGTTTCAAATTGTATCGGCGCAAGCGATCAAAGAACTTCTTCAACTGAGTCAAGTGATCTGAACTCTCGCGGGACTTGATTATAATATCATCTACATACACCTCGATTTCCTTATGAATCATATCATGAAAGATGGTTGTCATGGCCCTCATATAAGTAGCACCGGCATTCTTGAGACCAAAAGGCATCACCCGATAATGATATACACCCCAGGGCGTGATGAAAGCTGTCTTTTCACTGGACAACATTAGCTAGCCAAGTGGGATATTGCGTCACTTCTACCACTTGAGACTCGATCGTTTGGTAATCTCCTCTTTGATCTTCAAACTCAACTCGAGGCTTAAACTTTCGAGTCTTTTGTTTTATTGGACTGAATTACGGATTAATTGGCAACTTGTGGGACACTATATTCGTGCTCGGCCACAGCATATCTTCATAAGACCGTGCAAATATATCGATGTATTCTCTAAGCAAATGAACCAAGTCTCTTCTTTGAGCTTGATCGGATGGACGCGATTCGTACTTCTTTAACACATTCCTCATCTCCGAGATTCACAGTTTCAGTTTCTTCCAAATTTGGCTTGTGTTGATTCTCAAATTGTCGAAACTCTTCGACAACATGTTTGGGTACCTCATTTTCATCTTCATACACATCGCATTCATCATCACTTACCTCATTTTGTTCGTTCATCTCATGACATGACATGACATTGGCAGGTTTTAAATTAATATTACTGAAATTATAAATAAGCAATGTTAGTAAAAATAATCGATAAGTGAATAACAAATTTTGATAAAAGAGGCTTTCATTCAAATTTGGAAAATGAGTGCAAACTTTGGCTATGGCCGAGAGCCATTTTGCCTTTTTTAAACATCACAGGGGAATTTGAAAACTTCAACAAATAAAGCATAAAGGGTGGGTCTCGGGCCTCTTCCGGACTACCACCGATTTTAAAAACAAATAAAATGCATATCCTTTCTACCCGATTTGAGCGGGAAATCAGGAGTGGTGTGGAGGTCCAGTTCTGCAATCGCTCCTCAGGTTCTGCATCACGAATGCCTGATGTTCCAGCCTCTTCCTCAATGACCGCATCAATCTCCTCGAAAAGTCCCCAGATTTCTTCCCCAAGACCACCATCGTTGACATTTTCTCGTACTGGAAATGACTGGTACAAATGAGGAATTGGCCTTACCAATGTTTGATCAATACTCTTGCTCTTCATCTCTGCTTCGTCATCTGTTGGGACATATCCCAAGCCAAATTTTGCTCCTTTGGCGGGAATTTGGATAGGCTCGACGATTCCTTGGAGATGCTTCCCCAACCCAAAACCTGGTTCGAAACCACTCTGAAGCATGACGGTAGCAATCATCTTGTAAACGGAGGGCATAGGAGGTTGCGAAGCCAAATCATCACCAGTGGCATTTACCAGCACCACAGTGTAGAAATCACAACCTTGAGAGACATCATCTACGATCGGTGCATACCCATTGGAATGGCTTCCTTCACCGTAAATGACCAATTCTTGGTCCTTCCAAACAAATTTCATTAGTTGGTGAAGGGTAGAAGATACGGCCCCAGCCATATGAATAAATGGTCTTCCCAGAAGCAAGTTGTAACTGGTGTTGATGTCCAGCACCTGGAACTCCACATTAAAATTCGCAGGACCCACCTGAATATCCAAGTTCACCGCACCCAATGTGTCTCTTTGCACTCCATCAAAGGCCCTCACATTGACTTGGTTCTGGTTGAGCCGGCGTCTTCTCCAAATGCTTCACAATTGAATAATCTTTCGGCTGCATTTTCCTCCAGAACTCTTCGGCTTCAGCTTCACTAATCGGCCTTTTAGTCTGATCTTTTTTCTGCCCTCCTTGGGCCAATTCTTCCGGTGAGTAGCACCTGCCAGATCTGGTCATGCCTTGAGTAACAGCCGTTTCAATCACAAACTTCGGTCGGGCAAGAGTTTCTCTCGGCACCAAGGCAACAGCCTTCTCGGGTGTCAGAATCACAAACTCTTTCTTCTCCCTAATGCTCAACGAGGCCACAGCCTTTTCCAACTCATCAGAAACAATTGGGACTATTGTCTTGGTCACGCACCAGTCATTATCTGTCTCTATCATATTGATAGTAGCGCTTCCATGATTTGGCAAAGGATTACTATTGACATTGGGCGCGGCCGTCACGAAGAGAGACCACGTTACGGTCAATCGGGTCTTGGATCTTATGCTTCAAGTTGATGCGGTCTTGATATCATGTCCAATACTTGTTGGAGTGATACGCGCACTTGATCAGTGCAGAAAACTTTGAACTGGTGTCAACCTAAGATGGGACCCACCGGATGAATATATCTGCCGCAGTTAATCGCTCGAACAGCTTTGTTCGGCTTTCAATAAGCGGAGTAAAAATTACAGCGAGCTTCTTCTCAAATCTAGGGACGGGGGGGAGTTAGGTAGATAGTAAGGGAGTTTGGTAGCTAGGAGAAGGAGTATTTTGATAACTAGGAGGAGGGGTATTTTGGTAATTGGGATGAGGGGTATCTTGGTAATCAGCCTGTGCATAACAAGTCGGGAATGAACTCTGCGAAGGTCGAGAGCGACCTTGGTATGATAAGGATTTCCTTGGGGTCTTCTTCCCCTCATAAGAGATAGAGGACACTTCTTCTCTTTTCTTCTTTAACATGCCCGAAGACCCGGGCGACGCAAAGCAGAACACGGGCAATCTTCCCGGTTCTCAATCCATCTTCGATAGTCTCACCTACCTTGACTATCTCGGCAAATTTTGCTCCAATGAGCAACATGATTACTGTCGTAATATTCGGGCTCTTGCACCCGCACAAACACTTCAACAATTTCCTTTTCGACATGGGAGGTCTAACTCTAGCCGCCTCCTTTCGCCATCTCGTATGCAAACTCTCTATAATTCTCATTTGATTTCTCGCTTCATCTTTTCTAGGGAATAACGATCGGGAACAATCTCCACATTATAGGCGAATCGTTCTATAAAGTCCTTAGCCGAGCATTCCCGGCTAGGCCACTGTCTCGTTTCATGAGATGTAAACCATTCCAGGGCCTCTCCACTCAGACTTCGGCTAAAAAGCCGCATCAGTAAAGCTTCATCTCTTCCAACTCCTACTAGTTGGTCACAGTAGGCCCTCAGGTGCGCTAGGGGGTTCCCTATTCCTCCGAAGACGTCAAACTTTGGCACCTTGAACCCTTCCGGGAGGTCCAAATTCGGATGAATACATAGATCCTCGTAACTCAAACCAGCAACTTCAGGAATACACTGCAACTCTTTCATGGCCTTTCGAATCTCTTCCTTCATATCCAGTTTGGCGGCCTCTTCCTTTGACCTCCACTCTCTTTCTCGCTCCTCATAATGATCGAGCTCAGAACCATGGACATCATGCTCATTGGTAATCGGGATTTGGAAAGTGGCTTTCTGAGGTAGGGGTGGAGCAATGGAGGGACTTTGGCCATTTAAAGGGGCGTGGTAGTTCAAGGTCAATGATGGAGGGATTATGAGCGGGAGGCGAGGGCGGAGTTACGAGCTTGTTCCGCGTTAGAAGGGGGAATTTGAGCTGGGAGGCCTTCCGTGCAGTTGTGTGTTGACAGCAAAAAATCGAAGGAGGCAAATCTTGTTTTCTCTGCATCTCGACCCTCATCTCGGCAATTTGTTGCATCAACTGCGAGGATCGGTTCATTACGATCGGCAAGGGCGGGCCGAGCCACCACGACATCGGTAAAAGGCCGATTTCTTCGTTGTTATCACCCATCGTTGCTTTTCCCTTTTGTGAAATTTGACTAGGGAAGGAATCATGTGGGACCTTTAGATCCGGTGAAATAAGGATGGTCGGCCGGTGTATCAACACGGATCGGTTCTAACTACTGTAGAAAACAACTCAAAGGCAAATCATCGTCGGTATTAGTTTACGGATGAATAATGCAAAATATCGCCTAGAAAGCGAGATAAACACATAAACGTTGCTTCGTTTGAGGACACGTTAACCCACGAGTAATAAGGGCTGATTTTTGTAACAAGCGAGAATTTGCTCGTTTTATTTTGGGGTTAGTGACTCGAAGAAATTTGGCCGTTGTTGAGCTAAGGTCTTCTTGCTACATCTTCTGATATCTGTTAATCTGAACTCGATGTTTCCTTGCAGAATGAAAGATGGGGAAAAGAAATTTGAAAAAGATAGGGGCCGGGCCTTGAAAGGCTGCCTATGTATCTCCCAAGGAGAATTCAGGCCCTACGTAGTTCGAATACAAAGGAAGTCTCATTTTCATTCATTCAGTTCTTGAAGATTACAAGGAAAGTGAAAAATAGACGATAAAGCTCCTAAAAGATAAAATGTGCCCCTACCCAAGCCATTCTTCTTCTGACTGTAGCATTAATCACGGGGGGTAAACTCATATGTTTCGAAGGTGGTTTTCTCATTCCCTTCCTTCCATCGTCTCTGTAGAGGAGGCTTATAGACAATTTCCTTCCCAGTGTCTTCTTCAGCAGCTCCAATGTGGGTGTCTTCGGGACCATTGCTGGTGGTCTCTTGGTTAAAGAAATAATGTTTTCCATGTGACTTCTGAAGCGTCAGGGTCATATTTTTTAAGGCATCGCGTTTCTTTTGCACAACGGTTATCTCCTCATCTACAACAACACATTTTGTCATCTTGGCCGCCAACTCTGCGTCTAGTGCCGCATTTGCTACTCGTGCGATCGCAGTGGCAAACTCTACTTCCATTCTCCTTTTCCTGGTTTCTTGGATCTCCTGTTTGAGCCGCTGCAATTTCATCCTCAAATCCTCCTCAGTTAGCTCTATGTCGATGCCTTTGCCTTTTTCCATCTTAGCGGCAATTTCGCCTTTTCTGAGATGATAGCGTAATATTTTAGAATTTGGTAGTAGGATTTTATTTCTGGCTGAGAAACTTAAGACTCATGGAATTTTGGTCGGACATTTGGTAGTGACTTTTATTTGGTATTGAAAAAAATTTCAGAAAATTTTGAAAAGGAGTGGGCTAAAAATACCTTCATTCAAAGCAACGTATCACATAAACAGTTAAAGCATACAATAAATCAAACAAATATCACGTGTCCTAAGCAAGTAAGGGGGACCTTTTGTGCCAAGGGTAGGCCTAGCGTATTTGAAAGATGTATGTGTAGAATTGAACCATTTTGTCACCCCGAAGCAAATTTCGCATAAAAATAATGTTCAAGAAGCGAAAATAAGCAGGGGAAGTAGGGAATAAATGAAAAAACACAAAGGAAAGGCCCACGCAGGGGTCATTTGAAAAGAGTACCAAAATACAAGAAAGGCAAGCCCACGTAGGGGCGACTAACAATAAGTACATATAGCAAAACCCACGCGAGGGCGAAATCCGCTAAAATGCTCCCGATGGACCCGCTTCGACTGCTCCTCTTGTTACGTGCCATGAGATGTTGAAGCCTATATTGAATCATTAGCAAGTATCCTTCGCTCCGACGACCTTTCTCTTCCCGAGTCTTCGAAACACATTCCGCTTTTCTTATCTCCAATCCACAAGTTAAGCTCTCCCAAATCGCTTCTCAATCTTTCCAATTCTTGAGTCACACTCTCGAGGGCGTATTTGTCCTCCTCTTGCTTTCGGAGAAATTCATCATGCATTTCCTGGGCTTCTCTTCTCACCTCTCTTAGTTCTATCAATGCTTTGGACTCTTTATCCTCCACGCTACGGTAATTGTTTGGAACTGGAAAGGAAATGCCCTGTATGTTACCCTTCAACCAAGCTTTGTAGGTTTCATCATACCCAGAAGTTGTCTGTCGCCTCGTACTATGACATCTTTTGAGATGAAACGATCGAACATCCACTTTGGATGTTTTCTTCTCTCAACTCGAAAAAAATTTGAGCCCATCTTTCTCTCGGTTCTTCTTTTTCTAAGTCCGCCTGAACAGCATGTCATTCAAACTCTTAAGAGAGTTACGCTCATCGAGGGTATGGAGTTCTTGAGTTCCATTTCTCTTCACTAAGTGACTCATTATCCACCATTGGAGGAGAAGGTTGCAGCCCTGAAAGTAACGATGCCCTTCCTTGCATTTTCCCAAAGCACGGTACATGTCGGAAAGGATGACAGGTGCGATAGGATAATACTTTACTTGCCCTTGGTTCAGATGCCCGTGGAACAGAGTGTGAGCAAGCATTATCACTCGGGTGTTAATACTGAGGCTCGGGCCGTGTGGGAAAACCATGGTGCCTAATAGTGCGATGGTAAATGTCAAAGGTCTGATCTCATCCCATTCTCTGAAGGTGACCTTGAACTCTTGGTTGTATTTCACATAAAAGCTCGCATGCCCGAACCTAGCATAGAGATCTATAAAAGAAATGCTAGAACCTTCTGCCCAGTAAGCACAATCCTTCCTTAATCCGAGTCAATTTATAATATCCTCGAGAGTAGGCTTGTTAGGGATTAAGACATTTTCCTGCTTTCTCACTCTTCTTTCAAGTCCTGTACCGACTGTGTCTATTTCATCTCGAATTTCCTCAATTGTCGGGGTGATTTCCATGGTTCCAAATCGAAACACCATTTTCTCGTTATCCCAATAACCTGTGAGGACCTCAATCAGCTCAGGCCGCCCAACTATGTTGATGAGTTCTGTTAAGGCTCCTACGTATTTGTTGAGGGACCTTTTGTGAATCCCAGTGAGGTCGTTGTACCACATCTTGAGCAAAACTGGGGCTTCCACTACCATGTCGAATTTAGGAAATCAATCCATACCTACAAAATAAAGCACGATTAAGATTCTCTCTCCCAAATAGGCAACAATCAGGTTTCTACGCATACATCTTTCAAATGTCAAATAGTATGATATGTCGTTAGGTCGTGAACCTTGGACATGATATTTGGCGGTTTTACTAATGGACTTAATACACCTTGGGTATTAAGCCGTCTTAGGCTGATGCTTAGATTTAGATTTGGTTTCGCTCTACTCTAGGTTGACTAGAATTGGTTGAGAAATGACGGTTACCCGAGTCGGACAAACAACGGGGTGAAGTCTAATAAACGACGTTGGATGACCACAAGCCAACTATTCGTTTATCACTTCCAAAGAATTTAACTTGTGTTTTTCTGAAGGACAGTCGTGGTAAGCCACGTAACTGCCTTTTTTCCTAATGCAGTCTATTTGCCGTTTGGCGGAATTGAATGCCATGAATGTCACAATTTAATATATACAATAAATAAAACAAGTAGACAATGAAACACGTAGCCAAATAAATTAATCTTAAGGTTAGAACCATTCAAATCCCCAGCAGAGTCGTCATTCTGTTTTATTTAAAAATATATTTAAGACTGATTTAGAGTCGCCACTTAATTTTTAAGAAAAATCAAGAAAACTGTTGTTTTCAAAAGACTGAAACAGAAATCTAGTGAAAACTTAAAAAAGGGTTCGAGGTTCTTATTAACATTCTAGGAAGGTTTTAAAAGCACCTAGAATGTCCACTAATGTGGTTATCCGACAATTAATTATTTGGCTAAAATATTTTAACTTAGCTTGATTTGCGGAAGTGAACTATTTTATAGTTAAAACTTATTTAAAAGGGGAAAAGGGGAAATACTTAGATATTATCTAAGTAAGATACTTCTCAAAAATTTTCTTTAAAGTCTTTTGAAAGATGATCGATTTAGTTAAATTGTTAAAACGAAATAAGCATATTTCGGAGATTTGAATTTTTTAACCTTAAGATTAACGACATATACTAACAAGCAGAACAAACACGGTAAAGTAAAAAGGAAAAGAGAGTTGGACCCAAATCTGGTTTTTTCTGTCCGCCTAGGCCAGTATTTGGGCCCATTTCATTTTGGACTTTCGGCCCATTTGAGTCACCCGCACCTGTCCTAGTCTAACATGAAATGAATATCTTTCTTTTGGACCTTAAGCCCAATTTCTCCACCTGTCCTAGGAACTAACAAGTAATAGTAAGTAAAATGACAGGGGCTTAGGCCCAATAATAACAAAATACAATTCCAAATAACTAAAGGTAGGCTTTGGCCTAATCCTTTTCAACCCCGATTTGCTCCGCTTTTCTTTTAATTTCGAGACCTGTTCATCGATTTTAATATCTGGCTGACTCGGATAAAAGGGGATATGGGCCTCCGTGGCCCAAAGGAAAATGCGAGAATAGAGTCCGTGAGGACCCGGACAAATTTCACATGCAAACACGAAAATGAGAATCAGTAAGTGAGAGTTATGAATAATATAAGAAAATTTATTATATTCTAATATATATTACACTACTATATTCTAATATTCATATACTACCGTATTCATACTACCATATTTCAAAAATTTATTATACTCCCATATTCTAAAAATAAAAATAAAATTATATACTACCGTATTTTGTCGTTTATTGTACCACCATATTCTAAATTTACACTACCGTGATTTATTATCTATATACTACTATATTTTATTATTTATTACACTACTATATTCTATAAAAAAAAATATATATATATATATACTACCGCAATTTAATATTTATTATACTACCATATTCTAAAAAATTATATATTACCGTAATTTAATATTTATTATACTACCATAATTTAATATTTATTATACTACCATATTCTAAAAATTATATACTACCATAATTTAATATTTATCATACTACCATAATCTAAAAATTATATACTACCATAATTCAAAATCGGCACAATAAAAGATAATGTATATCACCAAGGGTCTTAAATCCCTACACATGATTTTTAATGACCCTTTTATAACTGAAAACATAATCCAAGTTAAACAAAAAAGGAAACCGGCAATAAGTGATTAATACTTCATCCTAAGACTTTCAATTAAAATAAATAAGCTATGACCCCTTAGTGATGAATATACATCCTTTGGCATATTTAATAATAATAAAAATAAAAATGAACGACAAAGTGACCAAGTACTTTGGCAAGAAAATTAGAAATAAACATGATCATACTACAAAATTTCATTAAGTAGTGTTACTGACTTTAACATCAAGGCTTCCGAAGCTATAGCCAAATATATACATACATATATATATATATATATATATATATATATATATATATATATGTATATGTGTGGGTGTATATATATGAAAAAGGAAAAGGGTCAATGATAAAATTCATCCACTAACTTCAAATAATGAAAGTGGAATTGGCAGCTTGTCTATACGTAGCAAACGGCAAGAGTGGGCCACCTCAAAATTTAAAAGCAACAATGGACATTATACCTTATAATGCTCCAAGAGTAACTATTAAATAATCAACTCAATTCATTTCTGGATAAACATGTTAATTTATAAAATAAAATAAAAACTTCCGGTTGCTTCCCGGTTTAAAGACAAAAGCTTGTTTGAGTGAATTTCGACAATGCGATTTGCCTTATCTCTAATAACCGACTAATCTATCAAAATTAAACCAGAGGTAACGACCAACTAAGGCAAGCACATTTTTTTTTGAATATTTAATTATGGCGTTAGATTCACACAGATTTGCTATTTACAAGGTAAACATGCTCAATCAATTGGTTTAAATCAATCACCGTAAAGATGCTCAATTGTAGATTACATAAACATGCATATCCTAAATTTGTGGGTCCAGATAGTTGACAATATGGTGAAGTTGTCTTACACTTCAACTTTTGACAAGTAAAACATATTGCCTATTATTTCAACGTGAATTCCTAGTTCCCAGTGAACAGCCGTAAGCATCAAAAAGGTGGAGGCTCTTTTAACGTATTAAACTTGTTCCAACATCAAATATTAAGAGAAACGACAGTAGGGGAGGTGATGACAAAATTTATATCAATCTATCATTGGTCCCCATCTTTCTATCAAGTTTAACAAATAAGTTCAACACAGATTCTAACAATGCTGTCAACCAACATGCTGATAGGAGTAGGAAAATAAAGCATACATCTCAATGGAGACTCAATGAAACCAACAAATAAGAGATAAAACGAGTAGTAACCAAAATATGACCTTCGAACTCAATATAATAGCAAATGCAACACGCATACTTGGAACGTAGTCCCCTTATTTCATTCGTCCAACTAGGGGTGAATGGAATGAAAGATAGGGTGTCAAATATTGAGCAATAAAACAGATTTACCGATATTCGAGAAGCAAAAGGGGCAAAATAAAACTTCGGGTAGGGTAGCAGAGAAAATGCCAGTACATTTCCAAAGCTTAACTCATATTATGACTAATCTCAGGGAAAACCAACCAAGAATATAAGTCTTGTACATTAGTTTAACAACAGCTAAGAGCTAACAACCAGCAGGAAAGTAATTTCCCAATACTAACAAAACAAAATATAGAAAAGCCAGGAAATGCTACCTTTTTTTGGGCAGCGAGCTAAGACAGACGAGCAGGGGCGATGACCTTCACCACAGGAGACTTGAACATAAGCGGCGACTCAGAATATTTGGACAGTGATATCAAACTCAAACACCCAAATCAAGTATTTTCTCTATTTCCTTGGTGTATTTAGTATATATACTTCAGTTATTATTTTTTTAGGCTATTAGATGTATTTTTGTTCTAAGAAATTTCCCACCAGAATTTTTTTTCTTTTGCCTTAGTAGGGAATTTCCAACTCCAAAAAAAAATCCTCCCTCCCACAGTGAACAGAAAATAAATATATAGCCAGGAACTAGGGTTTGAAAAAAGGCGAGTAAGGTACGAAAATTCGGGTTCAAGGCTCATTCCCCAAATTCAAATTTGAAATCTTTCACCATTTGGGACTAACATCTTTTCCCTGAAATTTTACCTCATTCCGGAAGAGGAAAGGGGAGTAACGCGGCTGGGATCGACTCCCATGTACTCGATGTGCCACGCGGCTCAATCCCAAAGCGTAAGGACGATCTCGCGTGTTGCTTTTTGCTGCTCTTTTGCTGTGACTGGGAAGGACATTGGCGGAAGAGGACAAAGGACAGGATACGCGTACTGCTCCTCGTAGATGACGTGAGCAGGCCATGTATTCTTGTTTGAATTGGAGACGGGTGGGTGTCGTTTTGTTCTTTGTTTTTGCGCGTTTTTGCCACTTCTTTGCTTCCGTCTATTTGACGTTGTTTCATGTTCTTTGAGTCGTTTGTTATCTACAGCTACTAACGTTGGAAGAGAGAGGGCAAAAGGGATTGGGTCGGGTCAAAAAAGGGGGGGAATTAAAGGAGTGTGGGCTGGAGGGATTGAATATAATCTGATAATTGGAAATGGGCTTGGGTTAAAGAGGGAATTGGGTCGGTTGGTTGCTGAAAAGTTAAGAGTAGAGGGCCCAATTATTTTAGTTTCTTTTGTCTTTTGACATGGCCAAGTGAATTACTAATTCGGCCAAGTTGAATTGTAATTGGCCGATTAAGATTACGTACTTAACCAAATTGACTTCGTTTACAAATTCGGCTAAATATAAATAAGATAAATTAATATAATTAATTCATGAGCTTCTCATCTTAACAAAATAAAATAATTAATTCGACTATAGACCAATTGATTTTCTAAATTAACCTTAATCTAAATTAAACTAATTTTAATATAATATATAAAATATATCTATGAGGCATACCGATTATACCTATAAAACCATATGAAATATATTTACTATTTATAAATTGACTTTGAAAAATATTTGGAATTTTATAAAACTAATTATTCTAAATTGTATGGAATTGAGAAGCTCAAAAATTAACTATTATCGGGGAGGGTCAAAATTGGGTGTCAACACTATACATTAGAATAATTAACATTTTAATTATTTAAAACTTATATAAAAAATTTAATTGACTCTCTAAATTCTATGGGTACCTCTTATTTGAAATGGGAGTTTGGGAGCACCAACACAACACTAAAGAGATCTTTAAAATATTTTGAATTATTCATTATTATGAATTATAATATTTTGATTTTTACGTAGTTTACAAATATATAAATTTTATTTAAAAAAATTAAAGATATCATACGCAAATTTGATTCTCGAGAAATAAAAAGTGTCACATAAAATGGGACAAACGAAGGATAACTCTCAATTAAATTTATTTCACTTTTTATTTTCCATTTTTAACATAATTTTTCAAGTTGGATTTCTACGAATTCTATAGTAGAGCCATTTAAAATTTACTTTTTTGTTTTAAATTAGAGAACTTGGCCGCACTTCACGTGATCATTAAAATTAAATATTTTTGATTAATTTTATATTTACTCTGTTGTTTAATCATAATATTATTATTTGTTTTAATAATATGAAGATTGTGGAAAAAATAAAGTTTCACAAATTTTACATCTATTAAATAAGGAAGAATATATTTTTTATCAAATAAGTTAAAATATATTTGCTAATAACAAATTCTTCCATTGCATGAGGTTGATCCTTTAATATATAATATATATTCCAGTGTACCATTCTCCTTAAATGTCTAAGAAATATCTCATAATGTCAAATAACACTGTAATACTCCCTCTGTCCCTAATTACTTATCCACTTTTAAATTGACACATTTATTAAGAAATCAATTAATGACATAGTGATTTTATCATCTTACCCCTATTAATTATGAAATAGATGAAAAGTTCTGTAATTTTCAAAGTAATTAATCATTTAATTGAGGGTATAATATGTAAAAAAATGTTCTTTCTTCATTTGTCAAAATGACCAAGTAATTAGAGACAACTATAAAAGAAAAAGTGAACAGGTATTAGGGATAGGGGGAGTACTAAACAAATGCATCAGCAAATGAAATTTATATTAAAAATATATTGAATAATGACGTAATGATACCTAATAGAATTTCCTATCCATTTAAAAAAAAAATTCACCCTTTCAATTTTGTTATATCTTCTTATTTAGTAGAAGAATCATCATTTATTATATTCTACTTCACCTTAATTTGTACCATCAGAGTTTTAAGAATAAACATTAAATTTTAAATCGAAATAAAAATCATTGAAAAATGACAGAAAATATAATAATAGTATATCAAAATTAAAATAAGCTGCAAGAAATGCCTTTTCACGATAATTTTTTGAAATATATTGATAACAATTAAAATGAAGATGTTACTTTATCTTTAAAATTAAGTTTCATTGAATTGAATTAGTACAATGAGAAAAAAATATTAAACTAATAACTTTTTAATGTTATTAAATGCATTTTCTTTTTAATTGAGTAGTAGATTAAAAGTTTCGAATTAGGATATTAAAATAATATCTTACTCTGTCCCTTAATTATTATGGTATTGCAAACATTTATTTTCCTTAAATAGTGATTCATTTTCCATTTACAGTTATATCCAATTAATTTCTAATGTATTGAATGTAGTTATGGGATATTGAAATAGTATCTTTATCTTTCCTTATTCATAATAAAATTATAATTTAACATTTATTTTTCTAAAATGATAATTTTGTTTTAATTCCTACAACATATTGCTTACTATTTCAATGTAATTATAATAAAACATATTGTATTTAGTATGACAAAAGAACTCAACAATTGCAAAAATTAGATAAATAGTAATCTTAGCTTCTAAGAAATGTCACATCATCATTTACATATCCAACTTTATATATATAAAAGAGATAAAAAAAGAAAAAAATCAGTGATTTAAGAAAATTATATAAATAACATTAATGATGACATGAAGATTAAGAAAAAATGTCAAATAAATTAGTAGTATTGATGATGATAAAAGTTAAATAAATTATTTTTTCTAATATTTAAATTTTTAACATAAAATTTCCAATCTTTTAAAATTAAAAATAAATGTTAAAAATAAAATAAAATATCAAGGCAATATTTATTTTAAAGAAAAATATAACCAAAATTGTCAGAAAAAAATGATAAAAATAAATAAGTATCTATTACTAAGAATGGTCTTACTACATTTTCTATTTAACTTTATTGTTACATATCGATAGAAACTTTTAAAAGAAGAAATAATCCAAAAATTTAAAAATAATGATTCCTTAAATGGTGATTCTTTTTCCATTTACAGCTTTTCAATTAATTTTTAATGTATTATATATGGTTGTGGATATTGGAATAATAACTTTATCTTTCCTTAATCATAATAAATTATATTTTAACCTTTGTTTTTGTGAAATGATAATTTTCTTTTCATTCGTACAACATATTGATTAATATATTAAATGTAATTATAATAAAGCATGTTCTATTTAGTATGACAAAAGAATCAAAAATTTTAAAAATTATATAAATAGTAATCCTAACTTCTAAGAAAATGATATAAATTACATTAAAGATGAAATGAAGATTAAGAAAAGAAGTAAAACAAATTAATAATAATATTGATGATGATAGGAGTTAAATAAATCATTATTTATATTTTCTAAATTTTCAATATAAATTTTTCAGTCTTTTAAAATTATAAAATACTAAAAAAATAAAACTAAAAGTAAAAATCGAGGCAACAATTATTTTAAGGAAAAAATAACAAAAAATGTCAGAAACATTGATAAGAATAAATAAGTATCTATTGCTAACAAGGTGTCACCCCACATTTTATATTTTAGCTTTATTATTACATATAGATAGAAACTTTAAGATGAAGAAAGATCCAAAAATTTTAAAAATAACTAATCAATTATGTAAAAAAAAATGTGTAATTCTTATAAAGTTATAATAACTAATTTCTTCAAATAAATAATTAAATGAAAGAAAAAAATATAATTAAGAAAATAATATAAATAACACTAATTATGAGATTAATTGCATTGATGAGGAAAGGAGCTAAATATGATCATCTTTTTTAATTCTTTTTTTACAAAATATATATAAACTTTAATTAAAGATAAATAAGAAAAAAGAAACTTTAATTAAAGATACAAAAAATCAAGACAAAATAAAAGAAGAAAGAAATTAGAAGAATAATGAGGTTGAAAGAAATAATATCTAACTTTCTCTCTTTTCAATGCTAATTTGATACGAATTTCATAAATAGAATGATTTTTTCTCCAAATAATTTTTCTTATCCTTTGAAACACTAATCAGTCTTCTTATAAATTTCTCAACCACAATGAATTTTCTCTCTTTGTAGGAGGACTAAACATTTTTTCAAAAACTCTTTTATTTTGAAAAAACTTTTTGTTAATTAATCTCTTTCTTTACATCAATGTCTTGACAAAAATCATAAGATATTCTCTTTCTCTTTTGTTAAAAAAGTCACATGACCTAGAAATTTGATGGACATCTTAGCGACAGAAGCTGATACCATATATTGATCATCATCGTCATAAGAAGAGCCAAAGTGAAGAAATTTATTCTTATTTGTTACAAGTGCTCAACTATTTTTTTATAGGCTAAATAATTATAAACAGTTATGAAAAATGAATAATTTTTATCTTTTCATCTTCCATTTTCATTTACTTAAATCTATATTAGTATAATGGATGTTATAAAGGGCATAATTAATCGGGTATGACATAAATACTTCTTTTTTTCAAATACAAATAAAAAATACAAAACAAAGATAAAATGTCAAAAAAAGGAGAAAAAAATTGAATAGAAATACTGGTCATAAAGAGATGTCACATCAGATATATAATTATATCAATGACATATAAATTGAAATTAAAAAATTACATATTTTATTTGAAAATCACGTAATAGTACTATAAGGTATAATAATTAACAACTTAACATATTTTAAAATTTTACTTCACTCTCCAAATTCCATATGTCTCATGTAATTGAGACAGAGAAAAACATATATTGGTTTAAAATTAATAAAAATATTATAAATTATAATAATTAACAACTTAAATTTTTTTAAAAAAACCCTTTAAAAAAATTTAGTTGGCTCTCCAAATTCAATCAGTATTATAATAATTAAAACATATAAATTAACATAGATTGGACTCCCGCTGACATTTATGTTTCCTCTTTTTAAAATTTTTCTTTTATACTTTATATAAATAATTTTTTTATGTAAAAAGTATTATAAATCATAATAATTAATAGCTTAAAATATTTGAAAACATATAAAAAGTTTTTGTTAACTTTCGAAATTTCATCTATACCATATAAATTGGGAGAAATATAGATATATAGATATTTTAAGTTGCTAATTATTGTGAGTTATAATACGTTTTATGTAATTTTCATATATATTACTCGCTTTGTCCTGATTTATGTGATACAAATGAAATTTCAAAATTCAATGAATTTTTTATAAGTTTTTCTTTTATATTAACTTGTTAATTATTGTGATTTATAATATATTTACGTAAAACATAATCTAAATAAAAATAATTATCAACTTAAAATATATAAAAACATACTAAAAAATTGATTAACTTCAAAATTTCATATGTACCACATAAATTAAAATAGAAGCAGTAACATATATTGGGCCCCGTGCTAGCACGGGGTCCCATATCTAGTATATATATATATGTATGTGTGTGTGTGTGTAAACTTACACATTAGTAACTACCATAAAATTTCGATTAAGAAAAGATTTTTTTTAAAAAACAGAAATATTTAAATTAAATTTCAAAATAGAAATGCTAATTTTTTTGTGGTTTTCAAGTTTAAATAAAACATTTAAACTTTGAAAATATAAAAAAAATAAAAATAAAAAACACACGGAAATTATGCATCTGAAACTTAGTTTTTAAGCATAATTTTGTGGAACTATCAAGTATTATCCTTTTAAATATCTTAATTTAAAATTTATATATATATATATAATAATAATAATAATAATAACAACTTACTATTTTATTTTAAAATTATTTTAAAAATATAAGATCAACTATTTGTAATTATGTTAAATTCAAAATTAAAATATTAAATTTATTCATTAAATAATTACTTAAAATTAACGTGATATAATCATTTTATAATTTTTAAAATTTATATAAGATAATAATTAAAAACATTAATTATGTGAATCTGAAAAATAAAAATTGTTTCACAAGCAAAAAGTGAGTGTGATTTTTAATTTTGAAATTAAAAAATTGAAAATTTTAAGGAACAATATCAACACTTGAGAATTTTAAGGAACAATATCAATCAGTGGAGAATTTTAAGGAATAGTTTCAAATTTAAAATTATTATAAGCTCTAAAAATAAAAATTACAAACATAATTTTCTTAATAATAATAACAACAACAACAACAATATTAACAATAACAATAAATAATAGTATTATTATTAATTAATAATCTATATAAAATATAGATTACTCGAAATTTCCAATAATTTTCAGAATTTTTAAAAAATAATAGTTTATTAATTAAAAAACTAAGAAATTACAAATCAACTAAATGCACGTAGTCTACTCTCCCATTTCTCTCCCACTTCATGTAAACTTTATTTATTAATTAATTTGTAGATTTTCAAATCTTTTAAGCTTATCAATAAAAATAATAATTTTAACTTCTTTTTTTTTGTTATATAAAGATAAGATGAGTGCTAAAAAGGTTGCAACATGCTTTGTAAATTATATTTAGATTTTAGCTAAAAGTGAGAGACAAAATTTTTAATACTAAATTTTAGATTGATCTATGAATTTGTAAATTTAATTAGTTAGCACAAATTTCAATTGAACACATATCAGATATGCTATATATTCATCTTCATTATACTAGAAGAAAGAGAAATTGTTAGAATAACGTTTATTGTCTTTGAAGAACGTACACTTATAGCACATAAATTAGTGTAAAATTTTGTTAGCATTAATTGTATATGTAAAATTAAAACGCTATTTTTTTTACTATACATGCACTTTTGTTATCCAATAATAATTTGTTTTAGTTATTTCTAAATTTAAAAAAATATTATATTTTAAACATCCGCGTACAAATATTAATAGAAAGAAGCACCCTACTTTAAACAATGATCACTTGGAAATGCATTTAGGCATCAACATGATTATCCTGATCATATATTGACACGTTCAACAAGCATCATGGTAATCATGTCTTTAAAGAACCTTGTCGAATCCCTATACTCATTCCCTTGGAAAATGTCTACGAGGCATGCAAAATTCATGGCAAGTTTGAGGACATACGTTGGTACTTCAGTATGACTAGAATAGAGGAATTTTGTGTTCATGTCCTTCCATGCATTTGAGATTTTCCTTCATGCCTCAGCATATGCCTCTGCCTTCGAAACTTCATATTCTTTTATGTAGCATTCTATGAATGAAGTTGTATGGTGTGATCTTTGTTGTTCTGTCTACACCAAAGATAGAATTCAATTAATTATCTAATTTTATTTTCACTAGTAATTGCCTCTAATAAACTTATTTAGCTATAAATACTATTGTTGTTAATTAACTTTCGCTAAAAATTATTTTTAGTATAGTGATATATATTTTAATATTACTACATAAGGGCATCGGTATGATATCTACCTGTAATTTTCCTTATAATATTAGATTGTAATTTTGAAAGGATTTAAGCTTATATAGGATGAAATCTATAAATTTTATATAGCAAATCAATTTAACTGATTATAGCATGCTGCCCTTTTATTTTACAAATTACCATGCATGTAAGTCTTTTTACGAAGATTACTAAAATTACATAAATACACAACTTAAGATATCATAATCTCTAAAATTCCCTATCATTTAAAAAATTACAAAATCCCCTCTCGAATACATCCCTATCATTTGCAAGGTATCAGACAACCAAGGAATGTATCTGAGAACAAAGAAAAATCCGAGCTTTTTGTAATTGAGAAAACTTCTGAAATATAATGTGATTAGCCTCCAAATGTATGAGATTTATGTACGTTATACTTCAATGTTACATATATTTCATGATCCAAATTTGAATCCAAGAGCCAAAAGCTAGGGTCACATGAAGACCAAGAAGAGGGCCGAAATTTCAGTCCAAAGTGTGTTGAATTCTCACCCAATAAGCCCAAATATGAGATGAAGTCGTATATTGATTAATAGTTTTCTAGATAGGAATATTGACTGTATGCAATAATCGACCCTGTAAACGTATTTATAAAACTATACCGAATATGTTATTATTACCTTTTCTAGTATTAATTGATAGTAGGTACTTCCCCTCTCCCTCTTTTGCTATTTTTTCTTTTAAATTCGAAACATTGAGCATAATCTATACAACTTTTTCATGGCTATCATTGTCTAAAAGAATATAAAATGTTTTAACATATTTCTTGGTAACTTCTTGTTGTTTAATTCTACAAGAATTCTTATCTTATATGAATTATTGGCTACACTTCTTTGAAATAATCGATGAATTAATTTTATTATATAATGCATTTTGTCACCACAAACGTCATCAATCGGTCACATTTCAATAATTTTCTCTTATATAAACTCTCATTAATTAAAACCTTACATTCTACCATAAATTAATTAGTAAAATTATATCTTACACCAAAGAATTATGGAGAACTTGAAGAATGATTGTCATGTTCTTCTTGTAACATTTCCAAGTCAAGGTCATATTAATCCATCTCTTCAATTTGCCAAAAAATTAGTCAATTTAGGAATAAAAGTCACTTTTTCCACTAGCCTAACAGCTTTTAATCGTATTTCCAAGCTTCCAAATATTGAAGGATTAAGCTTTACTCCCTTTTCTGATGGCTATGATGGAAAATTTAAAGGATCGCTAGATGAGTTCGAGTCATTTTATTCTTCCCTAGTAAGTCATGGTTCTAAATTCATGGCTCAAATCATAGAATCTAGGGTGGTTGAGGGCCGCCCTTTCAAACGTGTCATTTACACAACCTTTATGGCATGGGTTGGTATAGTGGCTAAGGGCATTAATATCCCGTCTACATTTTTTTGGATCCAACCCGCCACGGTCTTGGACATTTATTATTATTGTTTTACTGACTATGCTGATTGTTTCAAGAATTGTTCTCAGGATCAAGTTGTAGATCTTCCAGGATTACCTCGACTAAGTCCTCGTGATTTTCCCTCATTTGTGTTCATCGATGTGAATTCTAAGTATGGATGGGGAGTTAAGTCTATCATAGACCAAATTGAGTTATTGAATAGTGAAGAAAATCCAAGAGTACTCGTGAACACTTTTGATGATTTGGAATTTGATGCTTTGAGGGCATTGAAGAATTTAACTATGGTTGGAATTGGTCCTTCAATTCCTTCAGCTTTTCTTGATGGAAATGATCCTTTAGATAAGTCATTTGGAGCTGATTTAAGATGGAGTTCGGAAAATTACATGGATTGGTTGGATACAATGACTAAAGAATCAGTTATTTACATAGCATTTGGTAGTTACTCTGAGATATCAAGTCAATTGATGGAGGAAATAGGTCAAGGATTGGTAAAATGTGGAAGGCCATTTTTGTGGGTGATTAGGGAAGAAAAAGAAGGGGGATATCCTGAGGAAAAATTGACTTGTAAAGAGGAACTAGAAAAACAAGGGAAAATCGTGCGTTGGTGCTCGCAAGTGGAAGTGTTACAACACCCGTCTTTAGGTTGTTTTTTGACTCACTGTGGATGGAATTCGACTTTAGAGAGCCTATCTTCTGGAATGCCAATCGTTGCGTGCCCGTTGTGGACCGATCAAGGTTGCAATGCTAAGCTCGTTCAAGATGTTTGGAAGATTGGCGTCAGAGTGAATGCCAGTGAAGAAGGTGTCGTCGAAAGAGATGAGTTCAAGAGGTGTATAGATATCGTGATGGAAGATGGAGAAAAAAGGGAGGAGCTTAAGAAGAATGCCAAGAAATGGAAGGATTTTGCTAAGGAAGCTATGAAGGAAAATGGTTCATCAAATGTAAATCTCAAAGCTTATGTTAATGAGATTTTACTCGTTCATTAAAGACAGTTCGATGCACAAAAGTTCAAAAATCCCTATTCATGCAAAATCCGAATCATTATAATTAAAAAAAATATGTATCATTCGTATCTTGTAATACCTTAGCCTATATATGTTACACGTATTACGTACGCATAATTATTTAAACAATTATGCAAATTAAAGAGTAATTAAGCATCATATTTTGGTTAATGACATTAGTTAAGTTTTAGTTTTTGTTTGTATTTGAATTGTTAGTACTTTGAGAATGATGGACACGTGATAAAGTCCGTAGAAATGTGTTAGGTATAATGTCAGATTCAAGTAATTTTTTATCAAAAAAATAAATAAAATACACATTGATATGTTAGGTATAATGCCAGATTCAAGTAATTTTTTATCAAAAAATTAAATAAAATACACATTGATATGTTAGGTATAATGCCAGATTCAAGTAATTTTTTATCAAAAAATTAAATAAAATACACAATGATTAATTAATTAGTGACAAAAAGTAAAGGCTTAGAATTCTCATGAAACAAGATAAATGGCTCGGATGGTAAGTATCCTTTACCTTCAATCCTAATATTGTGAAGTTCGAGTCACTAAAAAAATAAAAAAGGTGAAAACTCTTAAAGAGTAATAAAAAAATATTATTACCTGAATACTTATCTTTTTTCAAATTGAGGGGCTACCTTTTTTTTTTTTTTAATGAATAAACAATATATAAATTGAATTAGAGCAAGATGTATGTTGTCATCACAAATGTCATCAATTACTATGTCCAAATATTTTTATCTTATATATAAACTCCAAAACCATACACATACCAAATGCAAAACACTTCATTAGCATCAATAGAAAAATTCTCTCTTTTCCCTACCAAAAAATGGAAAATCTGAAGAATGAAAAATCTCATGTTCTTATTGTAATATTTCTAGGTCAAGGTCATATTAATCCATCTCTTCAATTATCCAAACGATTAATTAGTTTAGGCATTAAAGTTACTTTATCTACAAGTTTATCAGCTTTCAATAAAATAAAAATACTTCCAAATATTGAAGGATTAAGCTTTGCTCCTTTCTCTGATGGCTATGATGGCAATTTCAAAGGCTCATTTAATGAGTTTCATTCATATTATTCTTCTATAAAGTCTCATGGGTCAAAATTTATTTTCAGTTTAATTAAATCAAATACAAAAAATAGTACTCTTTTTACACATATTATCTACACTGTTATTATGGAATGGGCTGGTTTAGTAGCAAAAGAATTAAATATTCCATCTACATTATTTTGGATCCAACCAGCCACGGTTTTTGATATTTATTATTATAGATTATAGATATACAGATTATTCTGATTATTTCAAGAACTGTGATTCTAAGGATAAAATAATAGAGTTACCAGGATTGCCCCCACTTAGTCCAATTGATTTTTCTTCTTTTGTGTTTGATGATGTGTAGTGTAACAATTGGGCAACTAAGTCTATTAAAAGGCAAATTGATATATTGAATAGTGAAGAAAATCCAAAAATTCTTGTGAATACTTTTGATGATTTGGAATTTGATGCTTTGAGGATTTTGAAGAATGTGACTATGATTGGAATTGGGCCTTCCATTTCATCAATTTTTCTTGATGATAATTCTTTTCAAGCTGATATGATTGAGATTAGTTCAAAGAATTATATGAATTGGTTGGATATAATGACAAAAGGATCAGTTATTTATGTAGCATTTGGTAGTTACACTGAGGCATCAAGTCAATTGATGGAGGAGATTGGTCAAGGGTTGTTGAAAGGTTGAAGACCATTTTTGTGGGTGACTAGAGAAGGACAAATTGAGGAAAAGTTGACTTGCAAAGATGAATTAGAAAAGCAGGGAAAGTTAGTGAGTTGGTGCTCACAAGTGGAAGTTTTGAAACACCCTTTTGTTGGTTGCTTTCTGACTCATTGTGGGTGGAATTCCACTCTAGAGAGCATAGCTTCTGGAGTGCCCATCGTGGCATGTCCAATTTGGAACGATCAACTTTGTAACGCGAAGCTTGTTCAAGATGTTTGGAAGAATGGAGTCAGAGTAAATACTGGTGATGGAGGTATTGTTGAAAGAGATGAGTTTGAGAGGTGTATAGAGATCGTGATGGGAAGTGGCGAAGAAGGGGGAAAATTGAGAAAGAATGCCAAGAAATGGAGCGACTTAGCTAAGGAAGCTATGAAGAAAAATGGTTCATCAGTTGTGAATCTCAAGACTTATACTAATGAATTTTTACTTGCTGGTAGTTGGTAAAACAAATAAAAATAAATAAAAATCAAGTGTTTTATTTTTCTGTTTATATAATAGAATGGTCTATTTTCATCTAGAGAGTGAATAATGTCACTCAATCGATGATGTTATTATATTTTTTTAAGAAAATGGTGATTTTGAAGGTAAAGATTGAGAAGTAAGGGATAACTTATTTTATCCTCCTTTTTTTTGTACAAAAATATTTTTATAATTGAAACGTAATTAACAAATATCCTACTCGTTAGTGAAACTAACATAAAATTAAGAGCATTTATCTATTCTTTGAAGGAGGGGGGAATTAAAAATTTCAAAATTTTAACTTCGCTCACGTGAATAATGTGTGTGTTACTCTGTGTGTTGTTGGTGTAACTTTTTTAGGTTTTTATGTTGGTTTAATATATTCATCTTTATTCATATGGTCACACCTACTCTTTGTCACTGTAGCAGATTTTCCAATGCCCAAAGTAATACCAATTAACTTGAATGACATATTGAAAACCCTCATAAATTAGGTGTGAATTATTAGTTTTATCTTCGAACTATTGACAACCTAAAATATATCTCTTTTCTCAACTAACTGAACTTAAATATGCCTCAATCTTGCATCATGAGTGAAATACATTCCTAAATTCTTGCCAAGTATAAGAGTGTTTTCAATACTTCTTTCGGTGTTTTATCAAGAGTCACATGCTCCTACAAGAGTGTGAAATCACTTGTTATGTCATGTGACGGGTCAGGAGTGATCGGAGGTGTATCTAAATTTAGTTAGTCAAGTAGAGCAGTATTTTTAAGGCTGTCAATAGTTTAGGAACAAAATTAATAATTTATACATAATCTGTTCAATACTTCTCTCAATTAACTTATATTTATTTGTTTGATATGATAAAAAAAATTGGTGAGCAAAAATATATATAATCTTTTTTGGAAAATATATTTTAATTAATAATAATAATAGCCTATCGAAAACTGTTTCGACCTAATTATTCTTTAGCATTAAAGATGATGAGAATTAAATATTGTTGAAGTGAATAGTATGAAGTTAATACTATTCTCATTAATTTTTATAACTTCTGTGTCTTATTTTTTAACTTCTAATATGACAAGGAAAGTACATCAATTGTGCCCTTCCTTTCACATGCGGGTTTAATTTTATATATATATATGATCACCTATTTTAATAATGAGTGACCGTCAAATTCGAGTAATATATAATTATTCTTATACTATATATATTGAAGTATATGCTATCTTATCAAAGAATTTAACTACGTGTCGTATATGTTATCTCATCAAAGAACTTAACTACGCTATTAAAAAGAACATATTTTAATGATTTAATTATATTTTCAAACAATATTATGTTTAAGTTTTTGATATATTTATTATTTTGGTAACAACTAAATTCGTAATCATTACTTTTTGTAATTTGCTCAAAATAAATCTTTCTCTAATATAATAAAACACAAATTATTTATAAGTATAAATTACACTAAACACACCATATAACAAATTTGATGGAGAAATACATGCAGATGACATTGAACTACGACCTCCTTTATCACGATGAATGTATTAACTTTACACGGCACTACGTACGTACCTTTTACAACTGTGACAAATTCACAAGTTGCAAAATTAAACAAATTATTATTCCTCATTAAAATATTCTTAGAAATACTTGAAAAATCATTAAAAAAAATTAAGTTTTTAATATAAAATTTAAATACTTAAAAACTTGCTTGAATTTTAAGATTCGATAAGTATCACATCAATTAAGATGAAAGAAACAACCACTTAAAAGTTGAAAATTTGAATAATGAAGTAATTACTTGGAAGCTGAAAATTCTCTTGAATATTCCCACATCATCTTGTCAACCTCGAAGAGCAACTTTGTAATTAGTGGCATAAAGTACTACTCCCTTCATTTCATATTAATTAAATTTTTGAAGCATTTTTCATTTTTCAAATTAACTTAATTATTCATTTTTTAAGACTACTTTTAGAGTGTTCTTCCAATTTTACCCTTCATTTGAATTTTCAATGTGATGACTTCAATAAATTTGACAATAATTAATACGAGTAAAAATGGAAAACTATGTTCAATTTATATCTTAATCTACTTTTCTTGAAGGGTTGTGAAACACCACAAAAATTCAATTAATATGGATGGGAGGGAGTATAAGATAATGCATTTATTTTATTTAAAATAAACAAAATGACAGCTATTTACGTTACCCAGAAAAGAACAAATTGGCTTTAGTCAGCATAGACGTCGTTAATCTAATTATTAGTAAATACAAAAATAAAACTACATACTCCAAATCAAGTAGTACTATCTATCTATCTATATATATATATACTAGATGAGTGTCGCCCGTGCTAAGCACGGGCCCAACATTTTGAGCCAAGTAATATTAATATTTTTCACCAGTAATGGTACTGTCATTCATTCCTCAAATGGTCAGGACTTGACTTTTAGTTCCTTGTATGTTTGCTATAATAGATGTCTAAAATCACACATAAAAACATATAAAAGCACATGCATTCTTTTTAAGATAAGGCAACAATCTTCAAAATTACATGTGCCTAACGCTTCCCATAAAACTCATTGCAACCATAGCTTCATAGGTAAGAACCAGTAGCCCCATCACTACCATTTGTATACATCTAAGTGAAAATTAACTTTGAAATTCACCAACAAAAAAAAAGGAGCACAAACAATGTGTTTTGTCTACATTTTGCTCCTAGAAAAATGAATAGATTTATCACTCGTGTCTATCATTCATTCATCATTCAAACTTGAAACAAAAAAACCTATTAGCCTGAATAAATTCATCAGTAGTACGTCAAAAGTGTTGTTCCACCCGTATTAGTTTGTATGCACTCAAATGGCATCTTGTCCAATGCATCTTGTATGCACTCAAATGGCCCGACAGTTGCCTTGGACTCCTGCATCTCTGAAACTGGATTGGAGCAAGCTACCAAGCTTCTTTCATATTCAGTTCCTATAATTTAGTTCTAAGCTAAAATTCCATCTTTTTATGAGTTTGGATAAGTTAATTGAGTTAATAAAGTAGTCTTTGATCAAGATTAGTACAAATATAGAAGGTAAAGGTACAACCTTTAACCAAACAACAATTGTAACATAACTTGCTTCTTCTATTTATTTATTTATTTATTTGCCGTAAATTTCACATCAACTTGAGCTTGAGATTTCTAGGTTCGATTCATCAATCAATGTTGATATTTCAGACACAAATTAATGGTGTCCTCAAAATACCTCATAGTTTTTACTCAACTATATACATAGTATCAAGATTTCGGTTATTCTTATGGGTCTCAATATGTTTGGCTAACTACGATGGAATAGAGTCATTTTAAGTAGAATTGTTTCTTACGATATGTCAAATAGAACGGGTCAAGTAATAGCACATATGAAAATTTCACCATGAAAAAGTCCAAGAAGATGAAATGAACTTACTTGGCAAAAGAGCATTTGAACTCCCCCTTCAAGAAACAAGAGTCACATTCCCAATTTATCAACATAGTAAATAGAAACCACAGCGGGAATGACATTGGCTCCACCAATGGTCTATGGTCACAACAGACATGAGTGAACTATCAACAACAAAACCAATAGTCTTAAGCAACACTGGTGTATAGAACATAATCACATTGATTCCACTAAGTTGCTGGAAAAATAGAATCATGATTGTCATTGTGAGATGCGGCGTATATTTCTTTTGCAACAAATTCCTCCAAGGGTGTTCACTTTTCCTAGAAGTCCCAGCTGCCACAACTAAATCATTGAGCTCTTTATCCACATCTTTAAATTCCCCTGATTTTCTTCAGCTAAGCTTTGGCTTCATTGTGGTTACCATGTTCGATCATGAAATTGGGTCTCAGAGAGAAACAATGAGCCTATTGTGATGATTAATACAGGTACCATGGCACCTCGTAAGCTCAACCTCCATCCCAAATGAAGCTTGGCAAATAAATAGTTCAACACATGGGCTACAAGTATACCAATTGTGACGGACAGTTGAAATCAACGTTGAGTGCTCCTTTGTATTTGTATGGATCCATTTCAAATAGGTATAGTTACACACATTGCAATTCAATGAAATAAAAACAATGTTAACCATCCTGCAACAAAAATGTCAAGCTAAATGAAATTAAAAGAAGAAAACAACAAATAGTTAGTCCTTTACTGTGATTAAAAGACAACGACTCTTTCTACATAGGATAACTCTCTAAATTCAACATTCTACCTAACATGTTTAATACCTCAAGATTCAAATAGTATTTTAATACATTATACACATCTTTAATTTAACATCACAGTTCAACTCCAACAGTTTGTTGGACTTGCAGTATGCATATCACAAATTTGTTGCAATAAAATCAGTAGATCTCAAACATGGCCAAATGAAACAATTGTGGCAGTTGGACAATATGAGGTTTTAGTTTTGCGATTATAATACACAATACTTTATCAATTTTAAGAAAACATCACAGAAAAGGAGGTGTCAATATACACTTTCTGTGTACTTGAAAAGATAATAAAATTTCAAATTACAATAAAAAGGTACTCCAAACTCAACACTATAATCCTACTTCAAGTAAGGTGCTCTGAACTTTATACTACAAATTGTAAATAATAAAAGCTATCCAACATCAATAGTAAATGTAACTGGCCGAAACAATGAAAAAGAAAGTTTTTTATTGTACTTCTCTTGAGAACTTTCAGTTGTAGTTTATTAAATTTCATCACGAATATTAACATTCCTACTACAACAATTGAAATGACTTCCTATGTTTCATCAATGATCTATTAAAGTTCAATGATATTTAATGAAACCACTGAACTTTATAGTACAACTCTTTCTTCTACTCAAGGCAGGTTAAGCATGTATATTACGCTAAAGAAAAGCCACAATGAGAAATTGAAAAGAACTAATGAAGCACATTATACCAAAAAAATTGAAAGTCATATCCATCTAAAATAACACATGTTATGAAAGTAGGGGACACTCTATGAATTTTTATTTTTATAAATATAATTGTAGTAGCCTAGAAGAGGCCTTTTATATTGTTCTAAGAAGTTTTTCTTCTCCGTCTTCAAATTTCCACAACCACGCTGCTACTTGTTGACAACTATCTTGTCTTTGGTTAGATACACTTATTATAAGAAGAGTATTAGTTTCTAAAATTCATTTAGTAAAATCTGTCAAATGCTTAACTCAAATAGAAAAGTCTTCACTTTAACCATGAAAGTGGAGACTTATTTATGGCAGCAAGCTTTCACTATTACGATATGTTCAAGCAACAACAAAACAAATATAATTGAGGCATGCAAATAGTAAAAATAGTGTCAATACTTATTGAGAAACTAATTTGTGTAAGATAATTTTCTGCGTGTTCTTTCCCTCACATATAAGGATATTCTGCAAATCATCCAAGAACTGATTGGGCATAAAGTATCATTATCTCCAAGATCATTGTAATGAGCAGACATACAACTTTTCCATTTTTCTTGTGCTACGTAGTTTCATTTCTTCTCAAATTAAACTACTTTTTTCTTTAAACCGGTGAGTTTAAAGAATGGTAGCTCTAGTATCTATCCTATAATGAAAGAGCAAAAAGGATTAGGGAACTATGGAGGGGTAAAACAAAGAAGATATAAAACCTGTTTGGATTGACTTTGGCTTAATTTTATTATTTTGACTTAGAAATTAGTGCTTATAAGCATTTTGGCTTAAAACACCTAAAACAAGTCAATCTAAATGGGCACTTAATCAAGTATGAGTTACCTTATAGATAAAGGAGTAAAAGAGAATTTTACCGACACTTAATCAAGTATGAGTTACCTTATGGAAAAAGGAGTACAAGAGAATTTTACAATTATCCTCAACAACAGCTATATGATGATTAAGTTTGAATATGGTTATTCCAGGATGAGGGCAATTTGTAGTTAATTTCAGTGCAGGCTTTTGTTAAAAATAAAGGTTATTGAAAGGATGTGTTTAATTGAAAGGCATGTGCTCCTTAGTGTGTGAGATTTGAGAAAAATTTGTGTCCAAATAGTACTTACCAATAATCATGACAACTAATATGTCCTTGTAGTAGAATGGTAGAATTAGTAACTTTATTTAGGCCAAGCGTTGCCTAATCTTTCCAATAACTTTTACGGCTTTATCTGAGAACTAAAAGATATAGTTTCCGCAACAATTTTCTAAACAGCAAACACTGAGAAAATCGAAAAATTATTGTTATTGATATAAGAAGGAGAAATCCAGAAAATAAAGGTGAAATGGAGAGTTTATACATACAGGGAGGGAAAGATTCACTATTTCTAACTACTAAATTTGATCTTTACTTTTCGCACAACTGCAACAGTACTCATTGAAATAGAGAGTGTGTGTATGAAGAACTAAAAGAGAGAAAGAGATGAGAGAGCTGATATTTCTAGAAATAGGTTTAATGTGTTAGAAATAGCATGTAACATACCATAACTAATGGGTTAGATTACTTACCTTGAATCGTCCTTATGAGTCCGAATGGCGGAGTTGGAGTCATGGCAGCCTTGCATAACCACGTATCAATTAATCTCACAGTTGTGTTCTTTGGCGATATGGCGCTGAAAGAGGACGGTTTTCTCAAACGCTGAAGGAGAATTGAAGGGTTCTTCTGTTTTGGGTTTGGGATATAGCGATGTTTCTAGTTCTGTTTTAGAGAAGAAAGGAGGTTTCTAGACAATTTTGATTTGACTTGAAAAGACACTTCTGCCCTTGGTCGTCCTCCTCATCACATTTCTATGTAATAGAAAAGTGTGTAAAATAAAATATTTGAATAGGAAAAGACAAAAAATGAGAGGTCTGCAGAATGCAAATACTATCGTGATTCGTGATAGAGTATCATTCATTCATCAACGATTATTTAAAATAGTCGAAAAAATTCTTAGCAAAAGCGTTATTATCGAATGAGATTTTATTCGATATAAATTTAAATTAATTGAATTTAATGTAAATATTGGACATTAGATGAAAAATAAAAAATATGACAATTTGAATAAATTACTTACTATGTAGAAAGAGTTTACAAAAAAGAGTATCGTCATTCGTCAACAATAATTTTTGTTCTTTTTTAACCGTACGAGTGGCGGAGAATTTGACATGAACCCCTATCTAATTTGTTAAAATTCAAAAACGTAAAAAAAATACACAAATAAGAGGCAACCATAAAAATTATCCTCCTCAAAATACGAAAGGAAATTGGAATTGTCCTATTCACAAAAGTTAATTCTGAAAAACTATATACCAAAGACTTTTTTTTAGGAATTAAAAACAAACGCAAAGAGGAAATTAACTTTCTCACAGACAAAGATTAGAGTTAAAATTTTACTACCGAAAAAAAAAGAGTTAAAACTCCTCCTATCCTATTTTATATGACTAGTTTAACTTGTCACGAAGTTTAACAAAAAAACTATTAATTTTTGTGGCATAAATAAGTAATAAATGTTTGTGTGATTATAAATTATTTCATTAAAGATAAAATATATATTTTAAAGTTAAATTATTACTTAAAATAAGAATATGTCATTTTTTTTTAGATTGACTAAAAAGAAAAGTAAATCATATAAATTGAGACGGAGAGTATAATATATTTCATACCTAAGGGTAGAGCTATCAAAAAGGGCCGGCCCAGCCCCATCGAGCCCAAGCCTCGAGGGCCAAGGAATTTGAAGGGCTAGGGCGGGCCGGCCCTTCATTTAGTAGGGACTGAAAATGCTCAACCCAACCCAACCCTAGAAGGGCCGAGGGCTGGGGTGGGCTAGCCCTTCTGTTTTTCTTTTTAATTTTTTCTTTTCTTTTCAAACTTATAATTCTATAACATAAAAAAAAGGAGGAGATTTTCAAATCAAATATGACAAACAATGATGTTGTTTCAATAACACTAACAAAAATCTAGTATAATTAGCATGTATCTCGCATATTGGATATGCGAGTGAGACAAGAGAGTGACAAGCAAGATAGGAGAGAGGCGAGGGCACAAGATTTGTATATGTATCCTAGATACATGCGAATCTACTTGGATAGGGTGTATCTAGAACAAATTAACCCAATTTTGAGTCCATATATTTCGAGATACTATCTGGGTACGAAAATGTATAATATTACAACATAGCGTGTATTCAAATAATTAGATTATATACTAGTAAGATTATTGTAAATTACTCTTAAATAAAAAGTTTTGGCCCATGGGCCGACCCCAGCCCAGCCCCGATCAAGGCTCAAGGGCCAAGGACTTATATGGGCCGAGCTTATAAGCCTTAGTTTTAAATGGGTTTGAAAAATCATATCACAACCCTTACCCAATAACGGGTAGGGTTGGGCCGGCCCCATGGGCTAAACCCATTTTGACGGCTCTACCTAAGGGTATATAATATAGGAAAAAAAGACAAATATACCCCTGAACTATCGTAAATGATATGCAAATATCCTCCGTCATACTTTTGGCACATTGGTGCTCCTGCAATCCAAAAACTAGAGCATATATACCCTTTATACTAACGGACATACACGTGTCATAATCTTATTCACCGATCCGATATTTATTAAATATCGGATCGACGAATAAGATTGTGTCACGTGTTTCTATTTAGTCTTCCGTTAGAGTGAAGGGCATATACGCTCTAGTTTTTGGACAACAATGGCATCGATATCCCAAAAGTATGACGAATGATATTTGCATATCATTTACGATAGTTCGGAATATATTTATCCTTTTTTCCCTATAATATATCTCTTCCGAGAATCAAATCTCACCTAACTTGCACGTTGTTCACATGGTGATGTAAGATCATCTCTGACAAAATCATTTAGATATGTAATATACTTTTTAAAATTTTTTTTAATCTTTTTTATAAATATGAAAATTCATAAATTGTGAAACTGATCAAAAAGTTCCTCAATTTGTATATAGTTTTATCACATGAACAAATCATAATTCATAAATAAGATATTAAAATATCATGAGACGCCTTATTGATAAATCACATAAATCTAAATTAAATATTTTGACTTTTATCTTATTTTATTAAGTTTATTTTAAAAGATTTGAAAACAACAAAAATAGAATCATTTTTTAAGGTATGTTTTATTTTCACTTGTTTAAAAAAGAAATGAGAACTTACAAAAAATATGTATTCTTTTAATTTAGATTTTACTAAATAAGCCAATGTTTCTTAATTAATTTTTAAATTGGATATTTAACTTTTTAGTTCAAACTAATTAATTTAATTTTTTATATATATTTAATTTAGAAAATAAAAAGTAGCCTAAACTACCCATTACACCCTAAACCTCCACCCACTTCACTCACCTTAACCCCACTTCCCCCCTCTCACTACACACGACACAACACCAAAATTCCCACACACTACTATATATTAACACTAGATATGGGACCCCGTGCTAGCACGGGGCCCAATATATATTACTGTTTCTATTTTAATTTATGTGGTACATATGAAATTTGAAGTTAATCAATTTTTTAGTATGCTTTTATATCTTTTAAGTTGCTAATTATTTTTATTTAGATTATATTTTACGTAAATATATTATAAATCACAATAATTAACAAGTTAATATAAAAAAAAACTTATAAAAAATTCATTGACTTTTGAAATTTCATTTGTATCACATAAATCAGGACAAAGCGAGTAATATATATGAAAATTACATAAAACATATTATAACTCACAATAATTAGCAACTTAAAATATCTATATATCTATATTTCTCCCAATTTATATGGTATAGATGAAATTTTGAAAGTTAACAAAAACTTTTTATATGTTTTCAAATATTTTAAGCTATTAATTAGTATGATTTATAATACTTTTTACATAAAAAAATTATTTATATAAAGTATAAAAGAAAAAATTTAAAAAGAGGAAACATAAATGTCAGTAGGAGTCTAATCTATGTTAATTTTTATGTTTTAATTATTATAATACCGATTGAATTTGGAGAGCCAACTAAATTTTTTTAAAGGGTTTTTAAAAAAAAATTAAGTTGTTAATTATTATAATTTATAATATTTTTATTAATTTTAAACCAATATATGTTTTTCTCTGTCTCAATTACATGAGACATATGGAATTTGGAGAGTCAAGTAAAATTTTAAAATATGTTAAGTTGTTAATTATTATACCTTATAGTACTATTACGTGATTTTCAAATAAAATATGTAATTTTTTAATTTCAATTTATATGTCATTGACATAATTACATATCTGATGTGACATCTCTTTATGCCCGGTATTTCTATTCAATTTTTTCTCCTTTTTTGACATTTTATCTTTGTTTTGTATTTTTATTTGTATTTGAAAAAAAAAAGTATTTATATTATACCCGATTAATTATGCCATTTATAACATCCATTATACTAATATAGATTTAAGTAAATGAAAATGAAAGATGAAAAGATAAAAATTATTCATTTTTCATAACTGTTTATAATTATTTAGCCTATAAAAAAAAATAGTTGAGCACTTGTAACAAATAAGAATAAATTTCTTCACTTTGGCTCTTCTTCTGACGATGATGATCAATAAATGGTATCAGCTTCTGTCGCTAAGATGTCCATCAAATTTCTAGGTCATGTGACTTTTTTAACAAAAGAGAAAGAGAGAATATCTTATGATTTTTGTGAAGACATTGATGTAAAGAAAGAGATTAATTAACAAAAAGTTTTTTTCAAAATAAAAGAGTTTTTGAAAAAATGTTTAGTCCTCCTACAAAGAGAGAAAATTCATTGTGGTTGAGAAATTTATAAGAAGGTTGATTAGTGTTTCAAAGGATAAGAAAAATTATTTGGAGAAAAAATCATTCTATTTATGAAATTCGTATCAAATTAGGAGGAGAGCAAGCAAAAAATTTAATTTGTGATTTGAAAAGAGAGAAAATTAGATATTATTTCTTTCAACCTCATTATTCTTCTAATTTCTTTCTTCTTTTATTTTGTCTTGATTTTTCGTATCTTTAATTAATTTTTTTTCTTATTTATCTTTGATTAAAGTTTATATATATTTTCTAAAAATAGAATTAAAAAAGATGATCATATTTAGCTCCTTTCCTCATCGATGCTATTAATCTCATAATTAGTGTTATTTATATTATTTTCTTAATTACAATTTTTTCTTTCATTTAATTATTTATTTGAAGAAATTAGTTATTATAACTTTATAAGAATTACACATTTATTTTTACATAATTGATTTGTTATTTTTAAATTTTTTGGATCTTTCTTCATCTTAAAGTTTCTATCTATATGTAATAATAAAGCTAAAATAAAAAATGTGGGGTGACACCTTGTTAGCAATAGATATTTATTCTTATCAATGTTTCTGACATTTTTTGTTATTTTTTCCTTAAAATAATTGTTGCCTCGATTTTTAGTTTTAGTTTTATTTTTTTAGCATTTTCTGATTTTAAAAGACTGAAAAATTTATATTGAAAGTTTAGAAAATATAAATAATGATTTATTTAACTCCTATCATCATCAATATTATTATTAATTTGTTTTACTTCTTTTCTTAATCTTCATTTCATCTTTAATGTAATTTATATCATTTTCTTAGAAATTAGGATTACTATTTATTTAATTTTTAAAATTTTTGATTCTTTTGTCATACTAAATAGAACATGCTTTATTATAATTACATTTAATATATTAATTAATATGTTGTACGAATGAAAAGAAAATTATCATTTCACAAAAACAAAGGTTAAAATATAATTTATTATGATTAAGGAAAGATAAAATTATTATTCCAATATCCATAACCATATATAATACATTAAAAATTAATTGAAAAGCTGTAAATGGAAAAAGAATCACCATTTAAGGAGTCATTATTTTTAAATTTTTGGATCATTTCTTCTTCTAAAAGTTCCTATCGATATGTAACAATAAAGTTAAATAGAAAATGTAGTAAGACCATTCTTAGTAATAGATATTTATTTATTTTTATCACTTTTTTTGACAATTTTGGTTATATTTTTCTTTAAAATAGATATTTCCTTGATATTTTATTTTATTTTTAACATTTATTTTTAATTTTAAAAGATTGGAAATTTTATGTTAAAAATTTAAATATTAGAAAAAATGATTTATTTAACTTTTATCATCATCAATACTATTAATTTATTTGACTTTTTTTCTTAATCTTCATGTCATCATTAATGTTATTTATATAATTTTCTTAAATCACTGATTTTTTTCTTTTTTAACTCTTTTATATATATAAAGTTAGATATGTAAATGATGATGTGACATTTCTTAGAAGCTAAGATTACTATTTATCTAATTTTTCCAATTGTTGAGTTCTTTTGTCATACTAAATACAATATGTTTTATTATAATTACATTGAATATAGTAAGCAATATGTTGTAGGAATTAAAACAAAATTAGCATTTTAGAAAAATAAATGTTAAATTATAATTTTATTATGATTAAGGAAAGATAAAGATATTATTTCAATATCTCATAACCACATTCAATACATTAGAAATTAATTGGATATAACTGTAAATGGAAAATGAATCACTATTTAAGGAAAATAAATGTTTGCAATACCATAATAATTAAGGAGAGAGTAAGATGTTATTTTAATATCCTAATTTGGAACTTTTAATCTACTACTCAATTAAAAAGAAAATGCATTTAATAAGATTAAAAAGTTATTAGTTTAATATTTTTTCTCATTGTACTAATTCAATTCAATGAAACTTAATTTTAAAGATAAAATAACATCTTCATTTTAATTGTTATCAATATATTTCAAAAAATTATCGTGAAAAGGCATTTCTTGCAACTTATTTTAATTTTGATATACTATTATTATTTTTTCTGTCATTTTTCAATGATTTTTATTTCGATTTAAAATTTAATGTTTATTCTTAAAACTCTGATGGTACAAATTAAGGTGAAGTAAAATATAATAAATGATGATGCTTCTACTAAATAAGAAGATATAACAAAATTGAAAGGGTGGATATTTTTTTTTTTAAATGGATAGGAAATTCTATTAAGGTATCATTACGTCATTATTCAATATATTTTTAATATAAATTTCATTTGCTGATGCATTTGTTTAGTACTCCCTCTATCCCTAATTACCTGTTCACTTTTTCTTTTATAATTGTCTCTAATTACTTGTCCATTTTGACAAATGAAGAAAGAACATTTTTTTACATATTATACCTTCAATTAAATGATTAATTACTTTGAAAATTGCAGAACTTTTCATCTATTTCATAATTAATAGGGGTAAGATGATAAAATCACTATGTCATTAATTGATTTCTTAATAAATGTGTCAATTTAAAAGTGGACAAGTAATTAGGGACCGAGGGAGTATTACAGTGTTATTTGACATCATGAGATATTTCTTAGACATTTAAGGAGAATGGTACACCGGAATATATATTATATATTAAAGGATCAACCTCATGCAATGGAAGAATTTGTTATTAGCAAATATATTTTAACTTATTTAATAAAAAATATATTCTTCCTTATTTAATAGATGTAAAATTTGTGAAACTTTATTTTTTTCACAATCTTCATATTATTAAAACAAATAATAATATTACGATTAAAGAACAGAGTATATATAAAATTAATCAAAAATATTTAATTTTAATGATCACGCGAAGTGCGGCCAAGTTTTCTAATTTAAAACAAAAAAGTAAAATTTAAATGGGTCTACTATAGAATTCGTAGAAATCCAACTTGAAAAATTATGTTAAAAATGGAAAATAAAAAGTGAAATAAATTTAATTGAGAGTTATCCTTCGTTTGTCCCATTTTATGTGACACTTTTTATTTCTCGAGAATCAAATTTGCGTATGATATCTTTAATTTTTTTAAATGAAATTTATATATTTGTAAACTACGTAAAAATAAAAATATTATAATTCATAATAATGAATAATTCAAAATATTTTAAAGATCTCTTTAGTGTTGTGTTGGTGCTCCCAAACTCCCATTTCAAATAAGAGGTACCCATAGAATTTAGAGAGTCAATTAAATTATTTATATAAGTTTTAAATAATTAAGATGTTAATTATTCTAATGTATAGTATTACTTATATTATTTCTAAATAAATTTAAATATTATATGTTAGGTTTTTTATCCTAATTTATACGACATTGATAGAATTTAAAGTGTCAAATAATTGTTAATTATTGTAATAGATAATATGGAATATTTAAGTCATTTATAGTATAATAATTAATATATAGTATGTAGTATTTATAGTATAATAATTAATAATATATAATATGTAGTATTTAAGTGGAAGTTGGTGGGGCCCATATATACATATATATAAAAAAAAAATTAACAAATGAAATATTTAATGAAAAGAATAAAAAAAAAAAAAAAAGAGAAAAATATATACTAATATATATAATATGTATAGTATTTAAGTGGGAGTTGGAAGGACCAACACATGGGTAGAAAAATAATTTGATTAAATTAAATTTATTATTTAATCTTATAAATTTAATACTATTAATGCTCTTGTCTTCTACTCACATTCATTGTAAATATTTTAATATCTTTGTATACAATTAATACATTCTTTCTCAAGACAAGGACAAATTGAGAGATGGAAAAAACAAGGCTAGTTGTATTGCTTTGTTTTTTTTTTAAAAAAAAGAAGTAACCGAATATAAAGGTTTTTAGAAAAATTAATTTTAAATAAATTAAAAAGAAACAATAGTTGAGGTAATTTTAAAAATAGTTTTTTCTTTAGGATATTTGTAAATAAACCAAATGGTTGATTATTATTTTTAATATTTTTAATATTTGATTTTATGTTTTGTTTTATTATATTTGCCATTGTTTTTATTAACTAAAAAGTAAAAAGATAACAACATTAATATCTTTATTTTGAGTTAATATTATTTCAAATTGTGTGTGGAGTTATCTCCTAGACAAATTTGATGAAGATATGGTTGTTATAATTTGAAATTGTTTAAATTATTTTATTTTGAAAATTAGGATTTAATTGTCAGTTTTTATTTTAAAAAAGAAATTAAAATTCTGAACTTTCACAGTTAATAGGATTCCATAATTCATGGCTAGTTGGTGAAAGTCTTTATGTCGTATTTTATTTTAATTGAAAATAATTTTCAAAATCATTCCTAGCCAAATTTGATGAAAGTATGGTTGTAACTACTTGGAACAACTCTTTTTTTAAAAGAAAAAAAAAAAAAATGAATTAAATTGCTAATATTTTTAGAATATAAAATAAATTTAAAACTATCAATTTTCACAGTACGGTTCCATAATTTGTGGATAGTTGGTGAAAGTCTTTACTCATAATTTTTTCCATTTAAATTAATTTTCAAACTTATCACCTATCTAAATTTGCAAGACAAATTTAAAACAATTTTTTTTTAAAAAATTAAACACAAAATTATAACGTATTTTTTAAAAATTTAAAACTCCCAATTTTCATATTAATGGGATCCATAATTCATGGATAGCTAGTGAAAGTCTTTACTTAACTTTTATTTTAATTTAAGTTAATTTTCATTCTTATATCCTAGCTATATTTGATGAAAATATGATTAGAATTACATGGAATTGTTCATTTCTTGATTATTATTTAAAATAACGAATTTAAATTTTTGAATGTTTTAAAAATTAAAAGGAAATATATTTATTTTTTAATTTGTTTTAAAAATATGTAATTTTTCATAAATATTCCTCTTTCTTTAGATCTTTTAAAATTTGCCAAAATAAAATGTTTCTCCATAACTTAATGTAATTTTAGAACTCATAAACAAATCTTACACATTTAATACAAACTAACAAACAACAATTAAAAAAAAAACCACATAAAAAATTCTATATTACCCACATAAAACTTTTGTGGGTAATAAATCTCATCTCTTTACATATTTTAAAGAAAAGAAAGTTTATGCAAATTATATATTATACAATTTACAAATTATCACTTATATTTATGTTTTACTTTATGAATTTTCAACATAACATTAATATATTTACCTGGACATTTAAAGAACGAATGAAGTGTGATAGTCCGACAAATACCAATCATCACATTATGGTGATGAAAAGAAACTATCAATGTTTATTCCTTTATCATTGCCAGTATAATCTTGAAATGATCCAAAATGAAAAATGATGATGTATTTGTTGTATTTCTTTTATCATTTCAGTCATTGTATGTTCCTTCTTGATCTTCTTCTTGATCTCCTTCGTCATCTTAATATTTCTTTTGTTGTCCACTTTAATCTTCATTGTTGTAATATCGATAACATCAACGTTGTTGTCATTATCATTGTAGTCGTTGTTGAAATCGTTGTCATATTAACGTTTTCTACATCATCCGATAAATAAATAAATTGCAAGCAGATATATGCCAACTTTCATTTATATTATTAAATATAGAGAGATAGTACTATTATCTTCATTTATATGTAAATTAAATATAGTTAAATACATTTATTAACATATGAAAAGATAAATTTGTGAAATAGTAAGAGTTTATTTAGAATTCTATAAACATGTGTTTCTAGTTTTAATTAAGTTAATATTTTTTTCCTTTTGAAAATATAATATCTTCAAATTCAAATACTTCTATTCCTTCAATTCAAAATTTCCATTATAGTTTCATCATTAGCTGCATGTTAAAAAAAAAAAAGATTAAAGAATTATAAATATGAAATATGCAGTAAGCAAAGAATCATAAATTATATGTAAATACATCAACACAGTTTGATTTTAAAACAAAACATAAGATGAAAGAAATTAAACTATTACATGCTTGACATAGTTATCAAATATAGTCTTAAAAGTGTTTCTCCTTCTACAACAACATATATTCATCACATAAATGGCTTGATCGTAACTTCATCAATTGATCATCTTCAACATCTAGAACTTCCAAAATAAAGTACAATTATTGATAATGTAAACCACGTAAAACAAAAGAAAAAGATAATAATAAAAATCATAAAAATTACCTTTCCATGAACGGTAAGGATTATTATTGTTTTGAATTTCCTTTATTGAGATGCATTTTTTTTCTTGGAAAAACTAAAGAAAAGACTATCGTATTTAAATTTAGTGAGTTAATACGGTTGTTTTTTTTTTTGGGGAAGGAAGTTAAGTAAGTGGGTGAGGAAATTTAGGGATAATTATTTATAGTTGAAGTTTCTTTTTTTTTTAAAAAAAAAAAAAAAAAAAAAGTTAAAAAAGAATAGGTAATTAGATAGGTTTAGATTTCTTTACAATTTTGTATGTCGCTTAAATATGCTTTAGTGTTATTTAAGCGGTAAGTTGCAAAATGTATGTTTTAAAAAAAAAAATTGTTTTATATTGTTATTTATTTTTAAAGTTGAATTTAAATATTAAGTTCCAAAATAGATTTTTTTAAAAAGTAGTTTTATATTGTTATTTGTTTTTAAAATTGAATTTAAATGTTAAGTTTCAAAACGTTTTTTTTAAAAATGTTTTATATTGTTCTTTGTTTTTAATATTGAATTTATTATTTAAATTAGCTAAAAATATCTGTTTTAAAAAAAAAATTTAAGAATAACTGTGGTAATGACACGTGACATTTTTTTCTCCCCTATTATATATAGATAGATATATAGATAGATTATTATTATTATTATTATATTGTTATTATCATTATTATTATTATTATTATTATTATTATTATTATTATTATTATTATTATTATTATTATTGTTATCATTGGAAGGACCAACTCATGGGTATAGATAGATATATAGATAGATTATTATTATTATTATTATTATTATTATTATTATTATTATTATTATTATTATTATTATTATTATTATTATATTGTTATTATCATTATTATTATTATTATTATTATTATTATTATTATTGTTATCATTGGAAGGACCAACACATGGGGCCCACTGTGTTGGTCCTCCCAAGTCTCACTTCTATATAAGACTAGATTTATGCCGCCCGTGCTATGCACGGGCCCAACAAATTGCTTACTGAAAATTTTGATAAATTTCAATTATTATGAGATATTTAAAATTAATTATTTGTATTACAAAGTTGTAAGGAATGCAAATTTATGTTTACAAAGATGCTACTAAAGTGCCTCAGATATGGAGGAATGTCCATAGCCCTTTCCTGTTTGTTGAAAGTTAAACTAAAAATAAGAAACTAATTTTTTTTACAACATTTGATTGATAAGAAAAAACAAATAAACAATATAGATTGCTGACAGGATACAATTCGAGCTTTATTTCAACTGTTGCGTATCATTCAAACTGCACCATATGAAGAAATGCATTAGATCACCTAGTTAAGCTACCATTGAAACTTTGTTTCGAATAGTCAATAAATAATTTCATAAAAAAAGATTTGCTATTCAAATTGATGGGTTTGAAACATATAGTATCTTTTAAGCAACCATCATAGATGCCTGTTCACAAAATTTCAGTACCATAATAATTTGCAACATTTTTCGTAGTCTTCATGGGTGAATCTTAGATCGGGTATATTGTGCACTTTCAATTTGATTTCGAGATTATCGTTAAAATCAGAAAGGATCTAAATACTTGGTCCTTAGGTTCATAAGATCAATAGTAGTGATAACATCCAAGTATATTAATGTAAACCAATGTGTATGTCTAAAAATAAAAGAAAATAACAAGAAGAAGAAAAAATTTCGATACACATCTTACATAATTACGAATTTTCCCTTGGCCGTCCTGGACGCTATTGAAGGCATAATAAAACTACCCACATACAACATTTTTGAAATATTTTATGTTGTCAATTATCATGATTTATAGTATTTTTACGATAGATTCACTTCAAGAATCAATGGAATTTTTTGTATTTTTTTAAAACATATTTTATGTTGTCAATTATCATGATTTATAGTATTTTTACGAATTTTTTAAATATAAAAAACCCAAAAAAAATAAGACAAATAAATTAAAATGGACCCAATATATGTTATTTTTGTTGTCTCAATTTATGTCACACAAATAAAATTTGGAGAATCATCCAATTTTTTATTTTTTTTTAAAATAATGTTTTAAGTTATTAATTATTGTGATTTGTAATAGTTTTATGTAACTTTCAAATAACCTGCATTACTGGTCACTTTTTGTTCTAATTTATGTGACATGGATAAAGTTACAAAATTAACCCTTTTAAAATGTCTTTCAGATATTTTAAGTTGTTAATTATTATTATTTATAATACTTTTTTGGTAATTTTAAAATGATATGTGTCATTTTTTCTGTCCCAATATATGTGAGCCTGATAAAATTCTGAGAGTGAACTTATTTTATTATATAGCTTTTAAATATTTTAAATTGGTAATTATTGTAATTTTTAATGCTTTTTAAGTCATTTGTAAATGATATATGTTGCTTCCTTTGTCCCATTTTATATAGTATAAATAAAATTCCCGAAACCAACTTAATTTTGAATATATTTTTTTAAATATCTTAAATTATTAATTGTTGTGATTTATAATATTAAAAAAATAGAAAATGTACAAAACTTGTATCAGCCTAAAAAATGACCACGATAATTCGAAGCCTATAGAAAGCAATATGGTTGTACGTAATTTTTAAATACTTAATATATATTACTCCGCTTGTCTCAATGTATGTAGCACAGATAAAATTTCAATAGTCAATAAAATGTTGTTAATTGTTAAGATTTATAATACATTTTTCGTAGTTTTCAATAATTTCACATTAAACAATACATATTACTACTTTTGTCTCATTTTATGTGACATTGATAGATTAATTTTAAGAATCAGTCAATTTTTTTTCCAGTTTTTTAATAAATATTTTAAGTTGTCAATTATCACGATTTATTGTATTTCATACATAATTTTTAACGATAGATTAATTTCAAGAATCAATCGAATTTTTTTATATGTATTTATTTTTGAAATATTTTATGTTGTCAATTATCATGATTTATAGTATTTTTATGCAATTTTAAAATATAAAAAAAAAAACTTAAAAAATAAGACAAATAAATTAAAATGGACCCAGTATATGTTATTTTTGTTGTCTCAATTTATGTGACACAAATGAAATTTGGAGAGTCATTGAATATTATATATTATATAACTATTATTTTTTGTCTTAATGTATGTGACACAGATAAAATATAGTGAGTTATTTAAATTTAATATGATTTTTAAATATTTGAAGTTGTTAATAATGTAATTTATAATATTTTTACGTAATTTTTAAATGCTTAATATATATTACTCCGCTTGTCTCAATGTATGTAGCACAGATAAAATTTCAATAGTCAATAAAATGTTGTTAATTGTTAAGATTTATAATACATTTTTCGTAGTTTTCAATAATTTCACATTAAACAATACATATTACTACTTTTGTCTCATTTTATGTGACATTGATAGATTAATTTTAAGAATCATTCAATTTATTTTTTTGTGTTTTTTAATAAATATTTTAAGTTGTCAATTATCATGATTTATTGTATTTTAAACGTAAATTTTAACGATAGATTAATTTCAAGAATCAATCAAAAAAATTTATATGTATTTTTTTTTGAAATATTTTATGTTGTCAATTATCATGATTTATAGTATTTTTACGATAGATTAACTTCAAGAATCAGTGCAATTTTTTTGCATCTTTTTCAAAACATATTTTATGTTATCAATTATCATGATTTATAGTATTTTTACGCAATTTTTAAATACAAAAAAATTATTAAGACAAATAAATTAAAATGGACGCAATATATGTTATTTTTGTTGTCTCAATTTATGTGACACAAATGAAATTTGAAGAGTCATCCAAATTTGCCTTTTTTTTAAAGAAATGTTTTAAGTTATTAATTATTGTGATTTATAATATTTTTATATAACTTTCAAATAACCTACATTACTAGTCACTTTGTCCTAATTTATGTGATATGGATAAAATTACAAAATTAACCCTTTTAAAATGTCTTTAAGATATTTTAAGTTGTTAATTATTATTATTTATAATACTTTTTTGGTAATTTTAAAATGATATATGTTATTTTTTCTGTTCCAATATATGTGGTCCGGATAAAATTTTGAGAATCAACCTATTTTATTATATATATATATATATATATATAAAATGTTAAATATTTTAAGTCACTTGTAAATGATTTATTATATTATATTATTATATATTATTATATATTATATAAACTCCCTTATAGTAGAAAAATAAATATATATTATATATATTATATAGTAGAAAAAATGATTTATTATAAATTACCAAAAATATGATTTCTATAGTTGAAAACATTTTTAAAATTGTACTATTGAAAAAGCTAACTTGATTTTAGATTGTGAAGATTAAATATAGGGCATGTAAAAAATATAGTTAAGATTGAAAAATAAATGGGATGCACAAAATATGAATGAAGTTGATAATTGTTGAGCATTTAAAATTTATAATAGATAGTAAGTTTGTAAGGCCCACATTGTTACACATGTTTAAAGGCTGTTGGTGAGGGAATAAGACAAGGCTAAGTACATAGTACAATTTGTATTGCTCATTGTACAACTCTTCATAGCCATGGTCGTCCTCCCATGGCTCTTCTATATAATAATAATATAAGAATATAGATAGATATATAGATCATTATTATTATTATTATTATTATTGTTATCATTGGAAGGACCAACTCATGGGTATAGATAGATATATAGATAGATTATTATTATTATTATTATATTGTTATTATCATTATTATTATTATTATTATTATTATTGTTATCATTGGAAGGACCAACACATGGGGCCCACTGTGTTGGTCCTCCCAAGTCTCACTTCTATATAAGAATAATATATATGCACACACACACTATTGGCCACGCAAACGTAAATCATATAACAAAAAATAAATAAATAAAATTCTATTCCTTTACTTTTGAACCATATAAAGATAGATTTAGAACTTAAATTTAAAAAAAAAAAAATTAATTGATAATACTTACCGATTAAATAAATTTCTTAAAATAAATATAAATACAGAAAATCGATTTGAATAATGCTATTCAAGTCATAGTGGCAAGATTGAAGTAAAAAAAATTGCATTTTATTTTATTTAGTTTTCAAATTTAGTTCATTATTTAGCTCAAAATATATCCAATTTAAGGTAAAATTTACAATTATTAATGATGAATTTAAAATTTAAATTTTATAAATTTGAAACTAACTTATTATATTTTTAAAGTTACAAATCCATAATTACTAGTATATTTATTACAATTTGAATAATATTTTATATATAAATTATTTTTTTACATTAAAAAAATTAAATTCAGATGAACTCGATACTATAACGTTAGATCAGCCCGTGATAGATGCATCAAAATCCATGCCCAACTTCACTCTCTAAATTGTATCTGGCTATCCTAGATTAGGCAGTAGCTTGCCAGGAGTTTTTATTTTTGTAATAATTGAATTAAAAAAATAATAATAACAGAAACATATCCAAGACAACTCATGTCATGCATGACAAATTCTGAAATTGGGCTTACTGGCTACTGCATGAAAGGTATGGCTCACTAACAAATATAAAATACTAGTGTCCACAATGATTGTGATTGAGTGGTGAGATTACTCTGTCTTTCATTAGAGATCTCAATTTCCAATTTTAAATATGGAGAAAATTTTATTAGGAGTATCACTCCCAAATGAGCTTTGCATTGCACGATTTGAATTTAAGCGAAGCTCCAGTGGTGAGAAATTACCAAACACAATACATACAATAGTAGAATTTATTTATTTTCTTGCGTCAATTTGTTTGTCTTTTTTAGACCATTTGATAAAAAATGTTCATGTCATAGTCTATATCCTGCATGAAGCCCCAACTAAGGGGAAATGGAGGGATTCCATTTTGTATTTGTGTATAAAAATCCATGTTTGATTTGTTATATTTCCGATAGGATCATCTTCACTTATATGTTTGTACAATTATTGAAATTATACTAAGCATTTATTAGCATTAGAAAGTTTCGACAATATATATCTCATATAGATATTACTACCTAAAGTATTTAGCTCATGCTAGTACATGCAAGATTTAGCTAGTATCAAGAAAAAAAAGTTGTTTGGGTCTTTTCACTCATATTTTTCTTTTAATGAGTAAAATATAGCAATGAAGTCGTATTGAACCCTCTTTTTTTTATTTCAATTTTTGCCATTCAGGGATGGAGTATTAGTTATAGCTATAGGGACCGAACTTAACAGCTTCCGTCTAAATTTTGTATTTGTACTAAAAAATATTAAATATATACACTTATTAATTAATTTAAAATTCATTAACTTTTAAAGACCAAAATCCTGAATCCATAAGCTTTAGAGACTTTGCCTCTATTTGTTACTATGCATATCTTAAAGAAGCCCAAAATATTTTTCTTAGAGAATTAGCAAAATATGGTAGATTTTAAATTTCCTTTTGAGAAAAAAGGAAAACCAAATTTATGGTAAATCTGTCGCCCTTCCTTCAGAAATATAAAATCAAATATGATTTTAAAAAAAAAATTAGAACAAACACCTAACAATAACAATAATAATAGCACATAAAAACTCAAAATGATTGATACAACAATACAACAACTAGGAGGGACATATCCTAGTTTCAATACAACTACAATTTGAGTGAAAAGACAACACACAAGAAGTCAAAAACTCATGCAAACATTAATAGACTTATAAAGCAGCACCCCTCCACCCCATCCCACCCCACACACACTATTTCAACAACCACTTAGAAGTATTGGAACCATTAATCAGTATTTGATGAATGATACGATTATCCACATGGTGTACTATTGACAGAGTCAACAAACAACAAGGTGATTGTGTCTTTAAGGAAGTTTTGTGAATCCGTAAAATCATCCTCTTGGAGAATATCTACAAGGCGTGAAAGATTTAAGGCAAGTTCGAGAACAAACGTTGGTATTTGAGTAGCATGTAAATAATCATTGTTTATATCTTTCCATGCATTTGCAATTTGCCTCCGAGCCTCAGCATATGCCTCTTGTTTTGAAGCTCTATATTCTTTCATGTAACATTCAATGAATGAAGCTCCATGTTCTCTTTGTTGTTCATGTTGCATCAAATACATTTCAGTATGCCGTTTAAATTAAACATCGTTTTTTTTCTTTTCTTTTTTTTAAGGGGAAGGGGAATATGTAAACTAGAACGATCAAACTCTGTGTTGTATGCTCTGCTTTCTCTTCGCTCTGCCTTCTTCTTTGCATATGGACTTCTATTTATAGCTGAGGATCCGAATCTTAAGTTCGGATTTCAAATTTTGAATAAACTTTCTTCACCTGTCGGGTGCTCTTTGGGCCCCATCGTCACATGGCTTGTGAAACATTTTTCAAAATTTAATGGTCCTTCTTTTGTCTTCTTTTGGTAGTGGAGTCTTTTTAATAGTAGTGGATCGGTAATGGAGTCTTCTTTATAATAGTGGCTTGTGATGTCATTGCTTGCATATTCTTTTTTGTCTTTTTGTGTTGACATCACTGCTTACGTATTTCTCTAGGTATCCAGGTTGTGTAGTGCTTCAGAATCGAAACTCATTCCTGAATCATTGTCTTCATTTGGGTCGTAGTGACGAGTAAATTGGTCTATTGATAAATTGTTTTCATCACTTCTACTCTCTGTGTCTTCTGGGTCAGAATCTGCTGGGTTTGGCTCCGGGGTTTCTCGTATAATTTTTTCGTGTATAACCTCCTTAGTCTTTTCCGTAAGTAACTTGTAAAGGGAACTTTTTATTATTATTTTGATCTTTTTTTTTTCTTTTTTGCAAGAATCCTTTTGTCTTTTTACTTGTTTCTGCGACCGTATTGAAACTTGCTGGCAAAATCCTTACACTTTTTGGCAAAGTGTCAGCCATCAACAAATTTGATGAGTCTTTACCCGCTACCGTTTGAATGGGACTAGCTGTACCTTTAGCCGATACAATAATTCTTTCTACATTCTTTGGGGAATGTACACCCGTCTTATCCATTTTGAAATGAGATGGAAAACTCTTTGGTCCTTCCGAGTTGTCTTGAATTTGTAATGGTATGGTTTGATTAGTATTTCCAAGTAAAAACTTTATTCTTTCTTGTAATGAGTGGATATGTTGGGTCAATTTTTCTTTCTCAGTGTCTAGTTTCTCAATTGTCTGGTTTAGTCTTCTGAATACTTCGGTCATTGAAGAACAATGATCGAAAAAGATTATTTTGTCAGTGTCCTTTTGGATATTGTATTGCAAGAAAGGTCTTGTCGTTTGTCTTAAAGCTGGGCTTATGAAATAATTTGGCCCAAGAGTTCCTCTAGCATAGTCTAGTGCTTCATTGAAATCGTTGAATCCTTTGAAAAGTGGGGTAGGAAAGTCTTTGATTGAGTCTATTACTTTTATCCATGTCTGGAAAACTCCTGGCAATCTCCCTTAGACTATTGCATAGAATCTGAATTTTTTGTCTGTAAAGTAATGGCTTAATGAATTTACCACTGAAATGAAATAACTATTGTCTCTAGGTATTTTGTTGTATGCTATCCACAGGTTGTCTATTAGGCATCTTTGAGGTTTATCTATCTTTGTTTCTGATTTTACCCTCAAACTTAGATTAGATGGAGGATAGAAAATTAGATTTTGTTTCCCAAAATATAATCTTTCCATGCTCGTAGTATTTAGTCTTGCTTCCTTTAATCTTGTCTGTGGTTGAAATAAAGTGTTTCTTAATAGAGTCTGCAGATATAAGTCTTTGTCTTTCTGTCCACTGTTACTTGAACTTGAACTGGATGCCTTGTCTTTATTTTTGCCTGTACTCATTTTGAAAATAAACAATTAGTTTTCATAAGTCTGCTTAGTTGATCTGCTAAGGAATTATCTTTTCCCCTTATATATTCTAAAGATATATTGTATATTGACGTGACATCTAAAAAATTTAGCCATCTTCTTTTACTACTATTTTTTCCTTCTATTTTTTGGTGGAATTTTACAATAGCCTCGCAGTCAGTTCTTACCAAAATTTCCTTTTTATTAATAATATATAATTTTAAACTATTTAATCCATATATGACTGCTAGAATTTCTGCATCTATGCTACTCATATTTCCTTTTTTTTTGTATTTTTCACTATGATAAGCGCAAATTTTTTCGTCTTTCTTCTCTCCATATTTATTGTTCTTTGTCTTTAACATTGCTCCCCATCCTTCTAGACTTCCGTCTATTTTTACTATTGAGTAGTCGATTTCTAGTGGGAGGGCTAAATCTGATATATTTTTAACCATTTGTTTGAGCCTTTGTACTAATTTTATGTCTTCCATATTGAAGGTCTTTTGCCCATGAATTTCTGTTTTAGAGTATAAGGGTGGGTCCTGCTACTTTTCCTAGAACTTTTATGAAACTTCGCGCATAATTTAATATTCCTAGAAATTTTTGTAAGTCTTTAGTGTTATCTAATTTATCAGGCATGTCGAGGACCCTTTTTGCTATATGGAGTTGTAATATTATCTTTCCATTTCCAATTTCTACCCCTAAGAATTTTATAAGAGTCTTACATAACTCCATTTTCTTTTTGCTAATTATAATTCCATTGTCTACAAACAATTTAAACACCATTTGTAAATGTCCTAGATATTCATTGATAATATATGAAAAAACACCCTTTTGCCAACCAATTAAGGTTAAATTATTGGTACTTATATAAAGAATTACAGACTAAATCTGAGTGGCTAAAAATAAAAGAGGCATTAAGCCTATATCTAGAAATATTAGAAACAAGAGACTTAACAGACAATCTTTGTAATCACGGGGGTCTATATTCGTTAAATAGACCAACCTTAGTCAACCCAGAGTTATTAAGTGCATTAAAGTGGAAACTACATAGAATAGAGAGTAATATCCAGCACGCAAATAGACGCATAGGAATCCAAAGAAATTATATTAGTAAATTAATACTTCCTTTAGGATAAGCAACATAGCACTCACCCTAATACAAGTAATAATATATATGCCATCTAGAATATACAAGAAAAAATTTAGGCCATACGAAAAACAGATTATAATTAACCAGGAATTTCATTGATATCTATTGAGAATAAGACAAAACTATATAGATATATACGACTTCCTGATAGAACAAAGACAACTATATTTAGAACAATTAAGGTTATATTCAGATTTATTGACATCTTCACAAATACTGTCTATACACCAGGAAATAAAACAGATAGATTTACAAATACCTACTATAGGAGCTAGAGTTTATCACTACATAAAAGAAATTAAAATAGAAACACAAGATTGGAAAAACAAAACCCTATATTAAGCATAATAGGAAGTGTTAAGAGGTTAGAATATTTAGATTTAGAAGTAGTTTTAGAAAAGAAATATCGAAGACTAAAATTTGGATCATTACTTAAGTGTAATTTCGCAGAAGGAGACCATATCTTACATAGTGATAATCAACATTTAAATACTATTACAGATTTAATAATAAATTTAGCAGAACATAGTCAGTCCAAAGACGATAGATTTCTAAAGCTAATAGAGACTATAGAAAACTTTCAGCATAAACAAAATAAATCATTCGAGAAAATAGAACAAAATTTCGACTTTCTAAATAACCAATAACTAGATAATTGATAACAGTCCACGAGAAATAATATATAATCAACTAGAAAACCTTTATAAAGAAACAAAAGAAATTAAGAAAGAATTAGGTAAGCTTAAAGAGTTAACCCTTTCATGAACAGTCTTTTTTACAAAGAAGTTCTTAGAAAAACAACACAATTTCAAGCTAATCCTGAAGAATTATCAGATTATACTCCACCAGGAAAAACAGACTTAATAAGCGTAAAGCAAAACAATCTAATAATTTTTGCTTTATTAGAATTAAATAAAAACCTAGAAGACCAAATAACTGAAATAAATAAAAAAAATTGGATAGTTTATTAAAAACTAAAATCCCTACTAGACAAGATAAGCAAGAAAACGATATACAAGCCTTAATAGAACAACTCAAAAGAACTGAAATAACCCCTCAAAAAGATAGACTTAAAAGAAAAGAAAAAGCATGGACCTTTTTTCAAACAGGAATAGAAATTCCCAAGAAAGACAAAGGACCAGTTTCTCTCAAGATAGACTAGGAAACAATATGCTAGCTCGAATAATGAATAACTCATCTAGACCAAGTAGTAGTCATCAGTTGGATGAACTAATAGATGTAGATAGAGACATAGAAATATTCAAACAAAATAAATTAAAATTATTAAATCCACAAGCTCTCTATAATACAGGATTTTTCTCATCAACAGCACATTTATACAGACATTATAGAGAAGAACAGTTGAGTGTATTAGAAAACGATAGTAAAAGTACAAAATTTAATTAGTAAAGAATCTATGCAAGAAATACAAAAAAGGCGAATGAATCTTATGCACATGGGATTCGTAGTAATTGGGCTTAAAGGCTTAACTAGAAAAAATTTGAGTACTAAAGTACTAATCACTTTATATGATAGCAGATGGTCAGAGTCTAAAAGATCAATAATAGGTTTAACGGAAGTAGACATGAGTAATCATGGAGAAACATTTTACTGTAGTCCAGATTTCATGATAAATTCAAAAGAATTTCGAAAATACATAAAAATAGGCATACAAACCAAGGGTTACGAAGAAATGAACTGTGGAAACATTCTTTTAGTTTGTGTTGGCTTTACAGGAAAATTAGCTGCCAATAGTAGTTCAAGGTTTAAAATAAAAATAGACGATGCAGTAGGTATAATGGGAAATAAAAGAATCAAATTAATGAACCCTTTAAAAATAAATTCAGAAGAATATGCAGGTAGAGAATGGAATTTAGAAATTTTTTGTAAAAAAGAAGTATTAAGACCAAACAACCACCTCACATACACTAATACTAAAGGAGAGACATCAATCAGATTCACTAATTATAAATATACAAATAAAAAAGAAATAGATGAAGATTTAGAAGATAATGAATCAACCATCAATATAGAAGGTATGAATATTCAAAATATAAATGAAGAAGACTACGAAGTAGACTTATCGATAGAAAAAGCTAAAGAATTACATCAAGAAAATAAAACAACGTTGTTTAAATGTAAATGTGGTAAATTAGGAAAAATGGATGTCTCTACAATAGAAAAACACTTTAAAGAATGCAAATTTAGAATAGATAATTATGGGTATAGACAAAAAGAGGACACCCAAGAAGAAAGCGATGATGAGACAACACGCAGTCTAAAAGAATTCATGGAAACCACTTCTTCTAATTCAAGTCCCTTCCAAAAGACAACCCCCATTACACCAGTAGAATATACTATAGGTAATTTACCACGACACCGGGTATTTAGGCAAGACCCGGCAACAGAACCAGGAATGGTTAGACCAATAGGAATAAGAATGCCAATAGAAGCCCCTATCAAACTTCAAGATGGAGGAGATAGACGAAAGATATTAAATATAGCAGCTCATGACCCTCAATTATGGAACTCGGTAATAGAGAAATGGAAAGGAATAGTGATAGCAGATTACATACATCATTATAGTGAAACATATGCGGAAACTATGTATAGATACATGGAAACTTTTTTAGGAAAATCAATCAAAGGAGTATGAGAAGCATACAAAGTAGCTTACCCTTATGAATTCCAAGAACTAGTAAATATGGGATCAAATGTAACATCCGACAATTTGAAATAGCTATGAAGAGGCTTAGAATAGGAATTAACTATTTTTGGAAGGAATTCAAAAATGTGGAAATTTGGTTAAGTATGGAAAAAAAATGAGTTTTTTGCCAACTTTGAACAGTCATAAATCTTAGCTCAGGATGAGTTAGGTGTAGTTCCAATTATGTTTACGAAGCTCGTGGAATGATCTTTCCAACGCCACCGATTTTACTCCATTCCAAGTTCGTATGAGTGAGTTATGCCCTTTGGAAGTTGGGCAGTGGCAGAGAAATCCGTCCGGAAATTTTAAGGGCATTTTGGTCTTTTCCCTAATCAATTCTTTTGGTTATATGTAAGTGTTGGACTGATTTTTAGATCAGTTTGTCCCATTTTAAAAGAGTAAGAGTGAGGGTTTTGAGTGAAGAGGAGAAGAAGAGGAGAAGAAGAGAAGAAATAGGAGATCAAACAAGTTTTCGTCAAAGATCGTCGTGGATATCGTCATGGGTGATCCCTACTAGGTATGTGAGTTCATAGTGTTGGGTTGATGCTTTCCCCCACACGCCAAACTCGTTTTATTTTCGAGAAAAGATTGGTTATGTTGTTGAAATTGTTGGGTTGTGTTGTCGATTGTGTTGTTGAAGTTCCTTGTTGATTTGGGACATGTTTCCGGTTGTGATTTTTAGTTGAATCTATTGTATGTTAAGGGTATTTATGATTCTAAGTGTTTGCTGCTGGAACCTTTGAAGTTAAGGGGTTTAGAGTTGGAAAAACAAGGGGAAAAAAGTTGGATTTATGGGGGAAAAGGGTTGGGGTGTCGCTCCAGCCAGCGCACCCCAAAAAGGGATGCTGAACTTTCCCCTTGGGGCAGAGCGCCTGGCAGAATGCCTAGCAGGCCCCTATGAAGTTTGAGGGCTGGCGCCCCGCGCCAATGACGCCGCTCCTTCCCTTTACCTTTCATTTTCCACTATTTCATACATGTTCCTTCGTAAAGTACCTATGTTTTATAGTTGTTTCCAATACTCTAAGGTACATCTTAACATTCCAAACTCATTCATAAACATGTGATCATATAACTTGAATCCATAGTCCAATTCAAGGCAAGTTAGGATAGAAGTCAAGTGAAGTTAGAGCCAAGCTTAGAAGTTAAGTAAGTTAAAGTAAGTTTTAAAAGTTGTTCAAAAGCCTTTATTGAATGTTTTCACTTCGTTTTTAGGGTTCAAGTCTCAATTCGAGTAAAGAGTATAAAGTTTCAAGCCAAGTGAAGAGTCTCAAGTTTCAAGTTAAGTCAAGAGCATAAAGTCGAGTCTATTTCTCAAAAGTTATTAGGGAACTATGTATTTCCCAAAGAAGTTTCTAAATGTTTTTACATTTAAGTAAGAAAGGAACATCGATTCCAACAGAGCCTTTGGGCTAGATTTTGAGTAATTATCTCAAACTAAAGAAAGATGTGTTTAAAACACTTATGAGCTAAAGTATATTTTTGGGAGCAGTCTTGAGCACCGAGTTGGGGACACGAGTTCATATTAACTCAATTCTCCATAAGAACCATGCGGCCAACATGGGATTTAACGGGTTATACTTTTTAGATGATCCCGTAAGTTAAGCTAGTGGATCCACTTAGTAAAGATAGATTCCTATATCACGGCCAGGTATAGAATGGTCCTTGGGCAACGTGAGGTAAAATGGTGTATCATCACTAGGGCTCATAGTGGTGGTTGTCGGTTAAAGAACCTCCGACTAAATTTATATTACTTTTATATAAGTGGAAACATGAGTTGATCCATAATGAGTATTAGATTGAAGTTCTCTTAAAGAAGACCGCCAACTCCTATCCCGAAGATACAAAGCGCCCTGTTGTGGGGTCTGTCCATCATCCATCTCAGTATTTTAGAGGCTTCATAGACAGTTAGTCAGTTAGTTTTGAGTCTCTCATCTATGTATATAGGTAAATATTCTATTTTGAGATTCGAGTTGCCTTTGTGGCTAGATTTTATAAGTTAAGTTGTTTTGTAACCTTGCATTTGCATTGAGTCATTCTGTTGGGTTAGGTTTCCGCTTAGTTAAGAAAGCCAGGTCAATGGTTCGCTTAAGGCCAGTAATAGACCCCGAGTGCCTGTCCCACCCACGATGTAGGCTCGGGGTGTGACACCAAACCCGTATAATTTCACTAATAAAATACACAGCCTAATAATAGGAGAAGATCCAAATAACGGATTAGTAGTGTTACAAAAGAATGCACTAATGAAATTAGAACAACTTAGTATTACAAATTGGAGCCACATAAAGAACTTTTTAAAAGACTACTTTTACTATTGCACTATAAGCGGTAATGCGTTTGACCAAAGCTTGGGAAAAAGGCTTTTTAACAAACTCCCTGAAGCCTTAGAAGAGAAATAGAAGAAAGATGGAGCAAGAGAGAAGGAGTAATGCAGAATCCAAATGCTAATTGGTCTATCGGACATAAAATACAGCATGTTATGGAAATATTACAAGAAAAATATACAAATATACAAATACAAAAACAATTAAAACAAAACGAGGCAGGTTATTGTAAGAATATATTCACAACACAAAGCTATGATCAAGGTACACCAAAAAGAAGATACAAAAAGACATCAAAATAACCAAGACTACAAACCAAGGAAAAAATATTATCTAAGGAAATCTACGGCAAGAAAGTCTTATCTAAATAAAGATAGACATGAAAGAAAACATAATAATAATAATAGAATCTACAAAAATAGACTATCTTGTTTTACATGCGGAAGTGAAGAACATCTAGCTAATACTTGTCCAGGTAGAAATAATAGTAGAACAAGAAATGCCCAACTTATAAAAGATTTCCAAGAAACCCTGATAAATGTAGATGAATACATGTCATATAATGAAAGCATATATTCAGTAATAAGTATAGATGCTTTAGACGAAAGACAACAAGATTCGTCTGATTCAGAAGAAGAAACACTAACAAACGAAATAGGATTAGAAAAACTAGACCTAAATATCAAAGATTTTACATTTGTCAATATACAATGCAATCACCAATTTTCCAAAGGAAAAGGTTTAGATAGTCAAAAATGTTTTAATTGTACAGAATACCCCAGTAAAGACAGAAGAGTTAAATGTATGAATTGCTATATAAAAGGATGTCTTATGTGCATCGATAAGATATTTAACATCAAAGTTATAGACCAGACAATAAGTACAAAAGAAAAAACATTAATATCTTTAGAAAAAAGGATTGATAGTTTAGAAGATAGAATAAGTAAATTAGAAAAAGGAAAAGAAAAAATAGAAGGAACTAATCAAAATACAACGTCAGAAGAAGAAATTGAGCTCTTAAATGAAAAAGAAGATTATAAATCATTTGAAGGATTAATTTGTAATGAAGACAAGAAAATTAATACTATCAAAATATTAACAAGAATAAGAGTTCAAAACTATGAACTAGAAACTTTAGCTCTAGTAGACTCTGGCTGTACAAAAAATATAATAAATAGAAGTATCATGCCTTTAGAAATAATAAAAGAATTTCCAGAACCACAAAGCGCCATGCAAATGGATGGATCTTCAAATATATATAAACATTATGTTAGTAATGTTCAAATAAGTTTTTTAAATACATGTACAGACTTTTATAAACCCACATATAGATTAGAAAAAAATATGGGCTAGAGATTTAAATATTAGAATAGACTTTGTTTTAGGTTTAAACTTCTTATTACATAACAACGGAAGTTGTCTCCTTACTAGAGACAGAGTAATATTTTCTAAAAATATGACTCAGACCTCAATAACAACGGAACCTGTTCCAACAAAATCCAGGTATCTTAAAAAGACTGATAAATCTAATACAAATACAATAAAATGTAATAAAGGAGAAGAGTGCAATTGTACTAAAATACATGTTATCGAAGAAGAAAACAAAGAAATGGAATTATTAGAACTAAGTTTATCTAATATACAAATATAAAAAAGTTATGATTTAATAGAAATAAATACAGAAAACATAATAATAATAAACTATCTTGTTTTACATGCGGAAGTGAAGAACATCTAGCTAATACTTGTCCAGGTATAAATAATAGTAGAACAAGAAATGCCCAATTTATAGAAGATTTCCAAGAAACCCTGATAAATGTAAATGAATACATGTCAGATAATGAAAGCATATATTCAGTAATAAGTATAGATGCTTTAGAAGGAAGACAACAAGATTCGTTTGATTCAGAAGAAGAAACACTAATAAATGAAATAGGATTAGAAAAATTAGACTTAAAAATAAAAAATTTTACATTTGTCAATATACAATGCAATCACCAATTTTCCAAAGGAAAAAGTTTAGCTAGTTAAAAATGTTTTAATTGCACAGGATACCCCAGTAAAGACAGAAGAACTAAATGTATGAATTGCTATATAGAAGGATGCCTTATGTGCATCGATAACAACGCAAAGCTATGATCAAGGTACACCAAAAAGAAAATACAAAAAGACATATCAAAATAACCAAGACTACAAATCAAGGAAAATATATTATCTAAGGAAATCTACAGCAAGAAAGTCTTATCTAAATAAAGATATACATGTAAGAAAACATAATAGTAATAGAATCTACAAAAATAGACTATCTTGTTTTACCTGCGGAAGTGAAGAACATCTAGCTAATACTTGTCCAGGTAGAAATAATAGTAGAACAAGAAATGCCCAACTTATAGAAGATTTCCAAGAAACCTTGATAAATGTAGATAAATACATGTAAGATAATGAAAGCATATATTCAGTAATAAGTATAGATGCTTTAGAAGGAAGACAACAAGATTCGTCTGATTCAGAAGAAGAAACACTAATAAACGAAATAGGATTAGAAAAATTAGACTTAAAAATCAAAGATTTTACATTTGTCAATATACAATGCAATCACAAATTTTCCAAAGGAAAAGGTTTAGATAGTCAAAAATGTTTTAATTGCACAAGATACCCCAATAAAGACAGAAGAGCTAAATGTATGAATTGCTATATAAAAGAATGCCTTATGTGCATCGATAAGATATTTAACATCAAAATTATAGACCAGACAATAAGTACAAAAGAAAAAACATTAATATCTTTAGAAAAAAGGATTAATAGTTTAGAAGATAGAATAAGTAAATTAGAAAAAGAAAAAGAAAAAATAGAAGGAACTAATCAAAATACAACGTCAAAAGAAGAAATTGAGCTCTTAAATGAAAAAGAAGACTATAAATCATTTGAATGATTAATTTGTAATGAAGACGAGAAAATTAATACTATTAAAATATTAACAAGAATAAGAGTTCAAAACTATGAAATAGAAACTTTAGCTCTAGTAGACTCTGAATGTACAAAAAGTATAATAAATAAAAGTATCATGCCTTTAGAAATAATAAAAGAATTTCCAGAACCACAAAGCGCCATGCAAATGGATGAAAGTTCTTTATGTGGCTCCAATTTGTAATACTAGTTGTTCTAATTTTATTAGTGCATTCTTTTGTAACACTACTAATCCGCTATTTGGGTCTTCTTCTGTTATTAGGCTATGTATTTTATTAGTGAAATTATACGAATTTGGTCCCATATTTACTAGTTCTTGGAATTCTTGAGGGTAAGCTACTTTGTGTGCTTCCCATACTCCTTTGATTGATTCTCCTAAAAAAGTTTCCATGTATCTATACATAGTTTCCGCATCTGTTTCACTATAATGATGTATGTAATCTGCTACCACTATTCCTTTACATACATCTATTACCGAGTTCCATAATTGAGGGTCATGAGTGTTTTATTTAAAAATAAATTTTAAAACTAGTTTAGAGTCGCCACTTAATTTTTAAGAAAAATCAAGAAAAACTGTTGTTTTCAAAAGACTAAAACAGTAAATCTATTGAAAACTTAAGAAGGGTTCGAGGTTCCTATTAATATTCTAGGAAGGTTTTTAAGGCACCTAGAATATCCGCTAATGCGGTTATCCGACAATTAATTTATTTGGCTAAAATAATTTTAACTTAGCTCGATTTGCGAAAGTGAACTATTTTATAGTTAAAACTTATCTTAAAGGGGAAAAGAGGGAATATTTAGATATTATCCAAGTGAGATACTTCTCAAAAAATTTCTTTTAAGTCTTTGAAAGATGATCGATTTAGTTAATTTGTTAAAACGAAATTAGCGTCTTTCGGGGATTTGAACTTTTCGACCCTAAGATTAACAACAAATATTAACAAGCAAAACAAACACAGTAAAGTAAAAGGGAAAGAAGGTTGGACCCAAATCTGGTTTCTGTTCGCCTGGACCAGTATTTGGGCCCATTTTCGTTTTGGGCCTTCGGCCCATTTAAGTCATTTGTACCTGTCCTATTCTAGCATAATAGGAGTATTTTTCTTTGGGCCTTAGGCCCAATTTTTACCTGTCCTAAATTCTAACAAAATAACAAACATAATGATTAAATAGGCTTAGGCCTAATAAAAACAAAATACAACTCAAAATAAATAGAGATGGGCTTTTGGCCTAATCGTTTTCAAATCTCGATCTGCTCTGCTTTCTTTCGACTCCGAGACCTGTTCATCGATTCGATGGCCGGTTGACTCGATAAAGAAATTAGAGCCCTTATGGCTCTCTCGAAATGCAAAGGAAGGAGTGAGTTCTTGACGAACTCGGACAAATTTTACATGCAAGCAAAAGAGTATAAGGAGTTAGGAAAATATCATTCGGTAAACAAATAAGACATCCGCAAACTTATGTATTATGCATTATTTTATTATTTAAAAAAAGTCAAGAATCACTGCTAAACCATGGTTTATGCATTATTGTTTAAAGAAAAAGAAGCCACAATATTTGACTAAAAAAAAAAAAGAACCCATTTGACTAATCATGGGGACAACATGCTTCCTGCTAGAAATTATTGTCAGCTAAATAAGATAAATGAGATTGTGATAATTGACTAGCAAGATAACATGCTAAATAAAAATCTAGACGTACGAAGCATCAAATTTTCGACGGTTGCTAAACTATTAAAATTAACTTTACACAAAAATAACATGCCATGCACGCAATAGTCAAGATCAAATAAACTCCTACCTCAAATAATCTAGAAAAAAGGATTTAAATTTTAACAAGACCAAAACATGATGATAAGACAAGAAAAACCAAGCTCTGTACTAATTCAAACTTGCAAGCAGTGGACTATTTGAACCTCAATCATTCAACCAAAGAAGGGTGAGCATATTATCTCGATCAAGGAGAGGGAAAACAAAACAACACAAACATCATTCTTGGAAATAACTTAAATTCAAATATTAAGCATGCTTCAAGGTTAAGACCATAACGATAGATGAGTAAAAAATTGGTAAGATATTGTCTAAATTATATATATATATATATATACTAGTAAAGAAAGCCCGGGCGCTGCCATTAACAAAGTTATATTGTTACTCTTTCCGTCCAATATTAGATGAGAATTTTATTAAAAATATTTTTTTCATATTATTTGAGCACTTATTAAATTAGGATAGAATTAATTAATTCTTTTCCATTTTATCCCTACAATTACTATGACCATTCCTATATTGTATGTGTATTTTTTGTAACTCATGTCAATGTGTGTTGATATAAACAAAGGGCAAAATGGTGAAGTCTACCAATGTATTAATGATTTCTTAATCACCGTCTAAAGTTGAAAGTGGCCATCTAATATGCGACGGAGGGAGTATAGTTTATGTATTGTTATAAAATTAGTAAAGATTGTTATAATATATTTTGCTCATAAGTGAGCTAATATAGAAACTTATTTGTCATTTGTCTTTTTAATTTCAATTTTAAATAGCAAATAAATGTAGCAATAAAATTGAGGGTAGAAATATATTTTGAAGTTGTTAATTTTTTGTGATTTATAGCACTTCTTATATCATTTTCAAATAATATATATTACTCTTTGTTCCATTTTATGTGATGTAGATACTTTTACGAAAGTCAACTAAATTTCTTATATGATTCTTAAATATTTTTAGTTGTTATTTTACTTTAATTTACCGTACTTTTTATGTTATTTTCAAACAAACTTCTTTTGTTTCAATATGGAATTAAAGAGTCAATAAAATTTCTTTTATGATTTTTAATTATGTCTTTTTTAATATATTATATTATTACATTGTGAAGAAAGTACTAAAATTTTCAAATAATTGTTTTATGGTATTTCGTACTTTTCAAACTTGAAAAATGATTATATTTGTCTGAATTATTTATATTGTTTTATCTTCTTTTTTTTTTTGATTCAGCCAATTTATTCATTTGTAGCTTTTTGATGGGGTTCATTTTTTTGCCATGTGTCGACGAGAAGAGTGTGTTTATTCACTCTTCTTATATAGTAAAAATTTTGAAATATAGAACAAATTAAAAGAAAAACAAGGAAAAATTTAAATGAAGAAAGTACTAAAATTTTCAAATAATTGTTTTATGATATTTCGTACTTTTCAAACTCGAAAAATGATTATATTTGTCTGCTTCATAAATGTACTTCCTATTTGTTGGACACAAAAACCATTTGCTTTTTTTCCTTTTTTACGGCTAGATTTAATTGTGTGGGCCCTATTATTACTTTTGTACACCATTTTATTTTTCCTTGCATTGTTCTTATATTTGACTATTTCCAATTTCTATCCTCCAAGGATCTTTTAATATTATTTATTAATTCATTCATTCATTAATAAATTATTTATATTGTTTTATCTTTTTTTTTTTAATTAAGCCAATTTATTAATTTATATAGTAATGATGGGGTCCATTTTTTTGGCCATGTGTCAACAAGAAAAGTGAATTTATTCACTCTTCTTATATAGTAATATATATATATATATATATATATATATATATATATATATATATATATAGAATGAGGGACAGAGAAGACCGATGTTGAGCGAATAATACATTAACTGAAATAAATGACTCAATATTGGTTGACAACAAATAAAATGACGCGCAAATTTTCAACTCAAAACACCTTAAAATGCAAAAGAGTGAGACATAAGTGTCGCACTTGAGAGTAGAAAACGAGAAGAAACAGAACATATTGCAAGTAAAAAATAAAAAAAAATAAAAAAAGAAAGAAAGAAACTTACCCTTTAGAATAGACTCGAATAAGACATAATGGTAAAGAATCGAAATGGACAGCAGCAAATTCGATTTGAGAGCTCAAAACAGCAGCCGACACAACTAGTGACCCCAAAAATGTCGAATATTAAGCAGTAAGACACACTCCATGACATTCGAGAAATAAGCAAGGAGGAAAATCGACAGAGCAAAACTTCAAATACGATAACAGAGAGATAATAATGCATATCTAAAGCTTTAACTCATATTGCAAACAACTTGATGAAAAGTTCAAGAACATATACATCACATAGCAACTAACAGCTAACACAAACTAAATGAAGAAACTCCCATCGTCGAAACACTATTCTAAAATGGAAAGAAGAGGCGGAAAGAACATTGCGGAGAGGGGGTTACCTCTTGAAGTGCAGCAAACTGGGACAGCGATTAAAAGATTGACTTCTACCACGAAATTCGAGTGCTGACAACGATTAGAAGGTCTGGGCAGAACGCTAAACCCAAAATTCTGAAAATTAGTTACCCTTATGCTTTTGAAGTATATTTATATTAACTATATCTTGATAGCTAATTCTAAAACATCTCTCGATGAAAGAACACCCAAGAAAAATAAAATCTCCACCAAAGAAATGCTAAAATCTCTTAAAGATAATCTTTGTTCACTCCCAAAATCCAAGCCACACCCAACAAAAAAAATCCCCCCTAATGAATGAGAAGAAGGGTTTTTATCCAAAAAATTAGGGTTGGTTTTTGGGGAGGAAAAGAGTGAAAATCTCGGATGAACAAGGCCCAACCCTTTCAAAAAAAATCCTTTTGAAATCCAGCCCATTTTCCGCACGAAAAATCCCATTTTTCCAACAAGGAATCGAGTGAGGTGGAGGGCTAGGATCGATTTATTGTACTCGCAGCTCGACGTGGCTTCAATCCTGCATGGAAAGGACGAAACACGGCTATCGCAGGTGTTTTTCGCTGCTGGAACAGTACCATCGTACTGGGTGAAGAGGACGACGCGTCCTCTGCTTTGGAGCCGTTGGAAATTCTGCTTTCCGTCTATTGCTGTGAGCTGTTGTTAACGTGATGGAGGAGAAAGGAATTGTTGGGTCTCCTTTGTGGAACTGATTTGGGCCGGGTGGAGAGAATCAGTGGTGGGCCGGAGGAATTGCCTTGCTGGACATGTTGAGTTGAGGGAAATAAAGGTGATGGGGTCGGTTGAACTAATTAGTTGGGAATTAGAATGGAATGGGAATTAAGAAAAGATGAGATGGGCTGCTGGAATTGGGCCCAAATTTAGTTTATCACAAATGGATTTAAGGGATTCGGCTAATAACTAAATGAGATGAATTAATATAAATTAATTAATGAGCTTCTTAATTTTAACGAAATAAAATAACTAATTCAATTATAAACCAATTGATTTTTTAAAAATTAAGCACAATCTAAACTAAATTAATTTTGATATAATATTTAAAATAAAATCTTTTTAAGATGTTTTTAAAATATTCACGAAACATACCGATTATATCTATAAACTATATGAAATATATCCACTTATTTATAAATTATAAGAATCGACTAAGATCACTTAAAATGACTTTGAAAAGTATTTGAATTTTATAAAATTAAGTATTCTAAGTTGTTTGGGAGTTAAGAAGCTCGTGAATTAATATATATTGTGGTGGTTCAAAATTGGGTGTCAACAATGAGCTGCTATATTTAATATCTTTCCTCTATCTCCTCCGTCTTGAAGTTTGATAGGGATTTCTATTGGCATTCTTATTCCTATTGGTCTAACCATTCCTGGTTCTGTTGCTGGGTCTTGCCTAAATACCTGGTGTCATGGTAAATTACCTATAGTATATTCTACTGGTGTTATAGGGGTGGTCTTTTGGAAGGCACTTGAACTAGAAGAAGTGGTTTCCATGAATTCTTTTAGACTGCGTGTTGTCTCATCATCGCTTTCTTCTTGGGTGTCCTCTTTTTGTCTATACCCATAATTATCTATTCTAAATTTGCATTCTTTAAAGTGTTTTTCTACTGTAGAGATATCCATTTTTCCTAATTTACAACCTTTACATTTAAACAAAGTTATTTTATTTTCTTGATGTAATTCTTTAGCTTTTGCTATCGATAAGTCTACTTCGTAGTCTTCTTCATTTATATCTTGAATATTCATACCTTCCATATTAATGGTTGATTCATTATCTTCTAAATCTTCATCTATTTCTTTTTTATCTGTATATTTATAATTAGTGAATTTGATTGATGTCTCTCCTTTAGTATTAGTGTATGTGAGATGGTCGTTTGGTCTTAATAATTCTTTTTTACAGAATTTTTCTAAATTCCATTCTCTACCTGCATATTCTTCTAAATTTATTTTTAAAGGGTTCATTAATTTGATTCCTTTATTTCCCATTATACCTACTGCATTGTCTATTTTTATTTTAAACCTTGAACTACTATGGTGGCTAATTTTCCTATAAAGCCAACACAAACTAAAAGATTGTTTCCAGAGTTCATTTCTTCGTAACCTTTGGTTTGTATGCCTATTTTTATGTATTTTCGAAATTCTTTTGAATTTATCATGAAATCTGGACTACAGTAAAATATTCCTCCATTATTACTCATGTCTACTTCCGTTAAACCTATTATTGATCTTTTAGATTCTAACCATCTGCTATCATATAAAGTGATTAGTACTTATATATATATATATATATATATATATATATATATATATATATATATATATATATATATATATATATATATACACACACACACATTTACTTCATGTCCAATAATATCGTCCTTTAATCGATTGATTACTGATGAAGCTAGAGCGATCAAAGACTCATTTATCATCCATTCAAAAGTCTCCTTGGATATAAATTCGCCCGTGACAATCAAACAAGTAATCAAAATCATTTTATTGGAAATAGTTATGGTAGCGTTTCTCTTATATTCCTCACATTTTGAAATAATATCATCTTTCAACCATTCTGCTTCCTTAAGATAGCTTTTAATCCACTTATTCATCTAAAATAAATAAATAAATATATATTAGAAGTGTTGTTTTGTAAAATAAATGATATCAATTTATGATTTTAACTGATTAATGGGGCCAAGTTATATTCATAGCAAACTTAGCTTACCTCAATTTTTGCATAGTAGACATGGTGTGCTTTACCATCTTTGGTCAATTCTTCTTTCATTTCATCAAAATAATCTAAAAGGACTTGATAAAGAGGTCTCATATAGGACGATATCAAATCCATAGCAGTAATGTCACATCTGTACATACATAAATAACACATATATTTCTTACTCAACGTAACAACGTTGCACATTTAATAAATAATTAAGTTTATATAAGTTTTACCTCTCAACTGCATCGGTGTAAGGCACAAGTTTGTCATAAGTTGCATAAGCATCATATAGATCATCAGTAATTGTAATGATAACGATTAATTTTGTTAACGTTCTTCTTGCACATTTGTATTGTGGTCCAAAATACACCCCTGTTGCCCAAAAATAACATTCCACCAATTTATCTCTTGCATATGGATATTTATTTTCATAATCCAAATCTTTCCACCGCCTATATATGTATTTACATATAATATCTATAATATATTACACGATGTAGATATATACCATATTCATGTGATTAATTAAAGTGGATACATGTGTACATACCTTGTAAGTTCACTAAGCTCTCTTTGGTGCATCTTTTGCAAAAAGTGGAAATCCAATTTTGCAAATTTCATAAGCAAATCATCATGTGATTCAATGTTCTCGTAAATACGTATGTATTTACAAGCTACTACTCTTAGTACATTTGTGTGAATGGGCTGGACCAAGGCTTCATTAACTTGGGCCTTGAGTGAGTTTTCCAATTTAGGGTCCACTGACTCGAGATGAGTGACAGTAAAACATAAAGCTTCTTCAAGAATTTCTTCTCCGTGTTCTCTTAAATGTGCTGCTTCGTATAAGCTTAATAATCCCAGCACATCGTTAATAAGAGTTTTCTTAAACTTTCCATCATCATTTGTGAATTTTTTGAACACATCTGATCAATTATCATCATAGTTAGATATTAAACTAGTTAAAAGACGTACAGAACCAATCGTCGCACGTGTGTGTGTTAATAATCCTATCGTTTAATTCTTGATGATCAAATATTATATTGCCAATTTTTAGTGAAAATTTTGTAATCATAAATATTTAATTCTGAATTCACTTGGTCAATATTTTGCTTTTGACTAGAAAGGGCTTAGAGAATAGATACGATACCAGAAGACATGTAATGCCTTTGTCCTCTCACTAGTCGAAAACGAAGAGCAACAACATAAAGATTGTTATCATCTTCATTTTATTCTGCTCAAACTCATCAAAATGTTAAATTTTATTATTGTTCTACCACCTTTATATAAAATAACATCAAATAGCAAAATAAAATAACAATATGTAATTTTATAGCTGATATCGGAGAAGGATAAAGTACACTTTATCCCTACCCAGTAAAGATAAATAGATTGTTTATAAAAATCCCTCTAAAATAAAAGTTTGAAAAATATCTATACAAAAGTTAAAAGAATATAGAGAAAAATAGAAAACAAATGGAAGGTAACAATAATCGTAGGACCAAAAACTACAAAAATAATGCTAGCTACTATGATTGCAAATATAAATAAAGAACAAATACGATACATCGATCAAGTCTATCTCACAGAAAAACGAGACATACTGTGAGTTGAGGAGTGTAGGAGAGGAAATAGTCTTCCCAAACACTTGAGTGATAATTTGCCAATGGACGTGTAATAGTAGTATCAACCATTGCTAATTGATTCATACTTTTTTTTTCTTCTCTCTCAAATGCTTTTAATACTATAATATGAGAATTTGTTGCTATATTTATTATTTGGTGAGGCATTTTATGATGAACTTGGGACGACAAACAGACAAAGTGTGAAGTGATAATAGTTATCAAGATGACTTACCAAATTCATTATTCTTTCGGTTTCAAATTATATGTCGTGATTTTAAAAGTAGTGAGTACTTTTTCCTTTCTTTTTTATATGTCATTTTTTTAAAGTTCACTTGCATTAAAAAACTAAGTAAGTTTATAATTTTGTCCTTATTTAATAATTTTGTGAAGTCGACTTTTCGATAAATAATAAATATGCTAGATTTCAAAAATTGAGATGCATTTGGATGACTATTTAATTTTTTGAGTTTGTTTATTTGAGCCAAATTTTTTCAGTATGAATTGATCCAAAATTTGAAAAAATTAAATTTTTCTCACCTCAATTTTTCTATATAATTTGTGTAAAAATGATTTTTTTTTTATAAATTCTTAAAGCAAACATTACAACTTCACAAAATATTCAAATTCCATTACTTCAAATTGATCTAAATATTCCTACTAAATCTTATGTTATTTATAATGAAATTAGACGAAAACTCATTTATTTGAATCTTGATTTTTCTCAAATTGGCATTCACATATTTTGGTTGAGTGTTCTATTTTTACATCATTTAAACCTTTTGAAGTGTCATCTTCCTTGACAAATTTATTGAAGCTTCAACTTTCAAGATTATTTTTTATTTTTTCTCCATCTTTCATTTTTAGTTTGTTTGTTGAGATTTTTTTTTCAAATAAGATTTTATAGAGTAGTGCAATAGTGAGAGTAATTAATCACTGTATGAAGTAATTACAATGAACATTAATTACTTGTTAATTTTCCTAGGTTGATCAAATATCTATTTTCAAGACTAATTAACTATCAAGGTTATAATAGATTTATGCATTGATTATATGAACCAATTATCCGGATAACAATAAAAAGGAACATAGAGTATTATTTTAGATGCTTAAGAAAAATGAATTATTTTCTCTCTTATTTTACACATAATTAGATTCTTTCTTCCAAAATTAGTGTTACTTTAGCTCATTTCACATTCATTAAGAAAAACTATAAATAAAAGATATAATTTACTAATTTTTTCCTATTTATTAGACGTTTCTTGAGAATTCAACACTATTAAAAAGAAATAATCCTTTAATACAATAGTCTAGACCTTTCTCCCTTTCTTTTAAGAAACACATAACAGAAGTTATATACAAGCTCCACTAGATTAAAACAAAATAACATAGGAAAAATCTTTTTGGCCAGAATGAAATTTTATCTATGTTATTTTATCTTTTTAAACATTTTCCCCTTTTAACTTTAATACCTTTTAACTAAAAATAGAAAAAAGATCATTTTATTTTAAAATTAAAACAAAATTATATTTTTTTAATTTTCTGACCAAAGTCTGGCCAAATTTTATGGTCATTTAGCACTTCCCAATAACATAATAGGAGTATTACCAAAACCTTTTTGAATTTGCTAAAAGAAATTGGAACTCGAACTCAAGAGTTTTTTTATCAAAGATGAAAGAGTACTTACTACTCCAACACAATACTTGTTGGTCATATAAATCATTTATTTTAAGGGAAGTATAAAGTTCAAAGTGGATAAGTAAAAGTGAATGAGGAGGGTAGTAAATAAGAATTCCAAATTGCAAGATCACTTGTAATAAATTGTACTTCCTCCATCCACTTTTATTTGTCTATTATATTAAAAAATATATATCCATTTTAGCTTGTCCATTTGAAAAAGTTAAGAGATAATTTATAACTAATTAGTTCCTAATTTAATTTGTCATCTTTTAAATGGAAACAAAAGTGGAGGAAAATATCTGTAACGATTAATATTTCATAATCTAATTTTAATTTTATAGGTCTTGAATTTTAAAATATTAATTTTGTAATTTCATGATCTACTACATTTCATCTAAAATAATTATCACAAAATTACATGCTCCTTGATCAGTATTTTAGATTACAAGAATTGTATACGGAAGATGGCAGTGTTGTCTTCACACTCATATCTCTTTCCATAATGTGTACACCCTGTGAATTGGATCGGAGTAAGGTAGGTCAAGGGGATTTATTCGTTGAAAAATTATACTGTTTATATATATTATAATGAGGAGATATTAATTTTTAATTTTTTCGTATGTTTACTTTTTTCATATGTTGAATTTTAGTAAAAAATTTTACTTTGTCCCTATTCGTGAATCGATTATTGGTGTGAGCCATGGAACAAAAGTTTTGTGTCAAGCGTAATGATTGATTTTCTAGGATCGTACAATTACAGTTGTAGAAAGGCAATCCACCATGTGTACACCCCTGTGAATTGGGACGGAGTCAGATAGGTCAAGGGGTTTCTCTAAATTTTCTTTAACTTTGTCGTATATTTACTTTTTTCATATTTTAAATTTTAGTAAAAATTTTAACTTTATTTTGGTAAATTTTTTGACTTTGCCCCTATCTGTGAATCGATTAGTCACGAAGCAAAAGTTTCGTGTCAAACGTAATGATTGATTTTCTAGGATCATATAATTACAATTTACAATCATAGAAATACAATGAACTCTCTTTTCAATTGTCTCGACGTTGGACAAGGGAATAACTATTATTCATAAATCTATGTTCTCATTGTACATGACAAAAACTTAAATTTTATTCGTTAAAATGTCATTTCCTGTTTTTTTTTTCTCCCTCCATCCTTTTTTTATATATCATTCCTTTCTATAAATAATTGATCCATAATATTTGTTATTTCATAAAATCAATGCATAATATTGTTCCTTTTTTTTACCCTTATGAGTTATTAGCCTTGAAAGTATGCATTTGACCAACTTTGAAAAGTTAAGCAAATGATTCATGTTCATTAGTTAAATTAATTAATCAAAATAAATTAATTCATATTCATTGATTGAAAACTTGAGTTCCAAAAAAATTAAATAAGGGTAGAAGGGTAAAGTCATTTCTTAAAGCAATTGTAAAGTAAAAATGTGACATATAAAAAGGGACGGAGGGAATAGTTGTTATAAGGTTTTGCACAATTTTTAAGAAAAAATTAATTAGTAGTGTAGTTTGATTACTACTCCCTCCATTTCAAATTAATTGAATTGTTGAAGTATTTCACACCCTTTAAGAAAAAAAGATTAAGACATAAATTAGGCATAACTTTCCATTTTGACCCTTGTTAATATTGTCAAATTTATGATTAAAATAACTAAACATTAATTAATAACTAATTCCAATACTAACTAATGAAGGGTAAAATTAGAAGAACATTTTAAAAGTAATCTTGAAAATTGAACAATTAAGTTAATTTGAAAAATCAAAAAATATCTCAACAATTCAATTATTTTGAAATGGAGGAAGTATATCCCTTATTAATTCTTTGATTTTTATCTATTTATGTGCTTCTTAATTCTAGAATAATTCTAAAGGCAAAGTTGGAAAAAAATAATTAATTATCTCTTTATTGTTTAATTAATTAATAACTATTTTACAATAAGTTTTTTTCTTTTCTTTTTTTATATAAGACAACTAAAAAGAAATGTAAAGAGTAAGGTTTAGCGTCAATTATTTCAGTCATAATGATATGTTAGATGACTGATCGAAGTGTACAATTATGTAAGTTTTTCAATTATTAAATGTCAAATTCGCAGAATTAAAAGCCTTTGCATAATTTATTTTCGATAAAGCTATTCACAACTAATGGGCAAGAGGTCAATGATTATGTGAATGCAACTATCTTATATTTAATATATAATTAAGTCTCAAAAATAGATTTAAATTATTACTTATTTAGTTCCATACTTAAATAATTAGGAGTGTGAAAAGAACTTTAAAGTTCACTAGATTAAATATGTGTATACACACACATTTTGGTGCATCTAGCCCAAAATTTTCATTCACGTGATTTTTTTTTTGCTGACACTTGTTTTTTAAAGTTAAGTGTCAAAAATACATTTAAACTATTAGTTTTTTAGTTTCATATCTAAATTATTGGAGGTGCTAGAAACACATTTAAATTATCACTCATTAGTTTGAGAAATACACATCAATACTAATTGAACCTTGAATTTTCGTCCACATGGTTTTATTTTTGCTGACACATTTTTTTAAGTTATTATTATCTGGGGATCAAAATATGATAAGATTTAGTAATATAAAAAACTCACGAAAGTGGAGTTTGCCTAAAAAATATATATTGTATTTAAGTAATGATAATCTAATCCAGCTATTCAATCTCTACTTATATTTAAAACCTTCACTTTATGTCATGAAAAATTGTTTTGATTGATGGTCAAATTTCAGTTGCAAAATGAGTATTAAAAAATTTCTCATCATTTTATACACTTCATATTTAAAGCAAACTATATAATTACATATAATGAAATATCCTAAATTTTGAGTAACTTTCTCATCTCGTTCTCCTATTATTGACTTGCATGGTTTGAAAAATTAAAAGAGATATAGTGTAGTTTCTTAAGTTCCTTTAATTAAGTGATTTCAACATGAAGTTGTCTACATTTGTTTCGTGTTTCAAATAAAAAAAGGAAAAAAGGAAAGTAGGCAAGAGTTTATACAATCTACAACAACAAAAAAAAATTATTAAATCGTTTAAATAAAACATAATGACTTAAAATAGGTGGCCTCTGTTAATAATCTGTGTTTAAAAATCAGAATTACTAATTTCAATAAACTTTGCAGAAACACGAAGTAACCAAAGTTTAATAAACCAGTAAGAATAGATGAACAGAAATTAATTGACAAAACTAAAATCTGTAAAAACGTACCACAAATATGGAAAAACAGAATCAGGAAAAAGATCAAGCCCACTGAATGCACAGTGTCCCCTTAAGGAAATTATTCCCCTTTAGTATCCGAGATTTGATTTGGAATATGTCCTCCCAGGATAAAATGATCTCAATCACCAGTGTATTGATACCCAAAACTCTGGTGTCAGCGAACCACTCAACAGCAGTAAAGTACACGAAGAAATTTTGTGCAGAAGAAGAAGAAGAAACCAGAAAAATTCGTAAGAAATAAGTCTGAGGAATCAATGTATTTATAGGCAAGAGGAACTGATTCCGAAAGGTTGCAATCCTTTCAGAATCCACACGACCATTCATGAAAGTTTGCAACCTTTCAAACGGTCATGGCTGTTTCTGAAAGTTGCAACCCTTTCAGAACAGTCACTTCCAACGGTGGGAAATTTAAATAAAACGGGAAAGATTTAAATAAAATGGGTCGCACGTGGATCCGAGTCGGGTCGGACCAATTAACTAATTAATTGAATCGGTTAATTAACTAATTAAAACATTGGCCATTTAATTTAAGTTAATTAAATAATTAATTAACTAAAATAATTAAAACAAGCTTTGTCCAAAAAATAATCTCTCGATCGATCATTTTTCCAAATCCAAATCCAAATCCAAATCCAAAGCCAAAGCCAAAGCCAAAGCTGAAGCCGAGCCGAGCGAGCGACGACGACGACGGCGCGAGGGGGGTCCCTCTTTCCAACCCTTTTAACAATTAATAGGAGTGTTTCTGTATTTAAACTCTCCTATTTTTCTTTTCACCACCGATGAGGGATAAATGTCTTTTTAATAAAGCATAAGAGGACTTTTCAAGTTCTCAACTTTCCAAGTTCCCAACTTTTTCCAAGTTCCTCTTTCATCTTCCCTCTATTTCCCATTAACTCTTGCTACATACCCAACAATCCCCCACATTAATGGGGAATGTTTATAATATAAGGAATGCACGGACGAGTGTGTACTTTACAAGCAAGAATCAATTGCATCTGGATAAGTAGGTTTCCCCTTGGACTTTCCGTAGTGAACATATGTCGGATATACTCGGTCAATCGGTAGATGCGATATCTTTGAACCGTTGAGCTTTGGTGTATACCTAGACAACCATATGTCACACAATTAACCCTTTACTATTTATGGTTCTTACGGTTGTGTTCGTTTCAGCCATGGACATCTCCTGGTTTCATGAGTGTATAAAGAATAGGCTTTTGACATAAAATTCTCTTTGAAGCGGCTTACACTTCACACTCACATAGGTGATTTCTAACCGTGTCATCTCGTAGATACACTATTTGGACAAATCTGCCAAACTTAGCAAATCATTAAAAACTTTAAGCTTTATTAACTTATTAACAAGCCTTAAAGTCTTAACCTTGTTCCTGAACATTGTCTTCATCATGAGAATGGATTGAGTTGATTGACAATGTCGAACCGTCGATCAAAACTTTGTTTTTCTCCTTGAATCTAGCTCTTGGGATCTCCAATCTCCGCTAGATAGAGTTACCGCCCGCCGACTTGTCCTAAGCCGTAAACCCATTCCCTTAGATGATCTTTCAACTGCCTCTTTCACTAGGCTTTTCGTTAGTGGATCTGACACATTATCGCTTGACTTCACATAGTCAATTGTGATAATTCCACTAGAGAGGAGTTGTCTTATGGTATTATGTCTCCGTCGTATATGACGAGACTTCCCGTTGTACATAACACTCCCTGCCCTACCTATTGCTGCTTGACTATTACAATGTATGCAAATAGGTCCCACAGGTTTGGGCCAGAATGGAATATCCTCTAAGAAATTCCGGAGCCATTCAGCTTCTTCACCGGCCTTATCTAAGACAATGAATTCAGATTCCATTGTGGAGCAAGCGATACATGTCTGTTTGGATGATTTCCAAGAGACTGCTCCTCCACCAAGTGTAAACACATAACCACTTGTGGATTTTACTTCATTTGACCCAGTAATCCAATTTGCATCACTATATCCTTCAATCACGATAGTATATTTATTATAATGCAAAGCATAGTGTTGTGTATGCTTCAAATAACCCAACACACGTTTCATTGCCATCCAGTGTGTTTGATTCGGATTACTAGTGAACCGACTCAGTTTGCTAATAGCACATGTTATATCTGGTCACGTACAATTCATAATATACATCAAACTTCCCAACACTCTGGCATATTCCAATTGAGAGTCACTTTTGCCTACATTCTTTTGAAATGTAAAGCTTAAATCAATTGGAGTTTTGACAACATTGAAATTCAAGTACTTGAACTTATCCAATATTTTTTCAATATAATGAGATTGAGATAATGCTAGTCCCTGAGGAGTTTTGAGAATTCTGATCCCTAAGATCAAATCAGCAACTCCTAAGTCCTTCATATCGAACTTGCTGGACAGCATGCGCTTAGTAGCATTTATGTTGTCAATGTCTTTACTCATTATTAACATGTCATCAACATACAAACAAACAATGACTTCATGATTCAGAACGTTTTTAATGTAAACACACTTATCACATTCGTTAATCTTGAATCCATTTGCCAACATTGTTTGGTCAAATTTAGCATGCCATTGTTTGGGTGCTTGCTTGAGCCCATAAAGTGACTTCACAAGTCTGCACACTTTCTCTTCTTTAGCAGGAACCACAAACCCTTCAGGTTGTTCCATGTAAATTTCTTCCTCCAACTCTCCATTTAAGAAGGTTGTCTTTACATTCATTTGGTGGATTTTAAGATCATGCGCTGCCGCTAGTGCTATTAACATTCTAATTGATGTTATCCTTGTTACTGGAGAGTATGTATCAAAATAGTCCAGACCTTCCTTTTGTCTATATCCTTTGACTACAAGTCTAGCCTTATATTTGTCAATAGTCCCATCGGCTTTCATTTTCCTTTTAAAGATCCACTTTGATCCTAAAGGTTTATTTCTGGAGGAAGATCAGCCAATTCCCAAGTATGATTACTTAAAATTGATTCGATCTCACTATCGACTGCTTCTTTTCAATAGATTGACTCAGATGACGACATAGCTGCTTTAAATGTTGGAGGCTCATTTTCAAGCAAGAATGCCACAAAATCTGGTCCGAAAGAAGTGGATTTCCTTTGGCGAGTACTACGCCTAGGATTTTCATTAGGTTGTGCATTTTCCTTTGATTCTTCCCGTGGTCGTTTAGATCTTTCACTTGTCGACTCATATTCAGTTTTATACGGATAAATGTGTTCAAAGAACTCAGCGTTATCTGACTCAATTACTGTATTCACATGAATTTCAGGATTATCAAATTTGTGAACCAAAAACCGGCAGGCCTTACTATTCACAACATATCCAATAAATACACAATCTACTGTTTTGGGTCCAATTTTCACCCTATTAGGTAAAGGAACTTCTACCTTGGCAAGACACCCCCACACTTTGAAATATTTCAAGTTGGGTTTCCTTCCTTTCCATAACTCATATGGAATTGATTGCGTTTTGCTACGGGGTACTCTATTGAGTATCTTGTTAGCCGTAAGGATGGCTTCTCCCATAGATTTCTTGGTGAACCAGACCGATTATTAAGGCATTCATCATTTCCTTTAATGTTACGTTCTTCCGTTCAGCCAAACCATTTGACTAACGGAGTATATGGTGCAGTAGTTTGATGGATAATACCATATTCCAAATATATCTCAGCAAAAGGAGATTCGTATTCTCCACCCCTATCACTTCGAATCATTTTTATCTTTAGATTCAATTGATTTTCCACTTCATTTTTGTATTGCTTAAATGTATCAATTGCTTCATCCTTACTATTAAGCAAATAAACATAACAAAATCGAGTGCAATTGTCAATAAAAGTTATAAAATACTTTTTCCCACCACGAGATGGTGTCGACTTCATATCGCATATATCTGTGTGAATTAAGTCTAAAGGTTTTGAATTTCTTTCAACAGACTTATAAGGATGTTTAATAAACTTACTTTCCACACAAATTTCGTATTTCGATTTATCGCATTTAAAATCAGGCAATACTTCTAAAGTAACCAATTTTCGCAAGGCTTTGTAATTTACATGTCCCAAACGGGCATGCCATAAATAATTTGACTCCAATAAGTAAACAAAAGCAGAATTCTTATTAATACTGTCAACAACCATTACATTCAATTTGAAGAGGCCCTCAGTGAGGTAGCCTTTTCCTAAGAACATCTCATTCTTACTTATTACAGCTTTGTCACTAACTAGGACACACTTAAACCCGTTTTTAACGAGCAGTGCAGCAGAAACTAAATTCTTTCTAATAGTAGGAACGTGCAAAACGTTGTTCAGAGTCAACACCTTACCGGATGTCATCTTCAACATTACTTTCCCAGTTCCTGCAATCCTTGTTGTTGCTGTGTTTCCCATGAACAAATCTTCATCAACCTCAGCAGAAGTGTATGTTGCAAAGGCTTCTTTCGCAGAGCAAATATGTCGAGTGGCACCTGAGTCGAGAAACCACTCCTTGGGATTTCCAACTAAGTTGCACTCTGAGATCATTGCACACAGGTCATCTGCATCTTCCATCTCTTCCACGATGTTTGCTTGGCTTTTGCCTTTGCCTTTGTCTTTGTCTTTGTCCTTTCTTGGAGCACGACAGTCAGAAGACTTGTGACCAGCCTTACCACAATTGTAACAGTTGCCCTTGAACTTTTTCTTGGCCTCATTTCGACTTCGTCCGTTGGACTTCTTTCTCTTCTTGTCTTTGGTAGGAGCTTCTTGAACAATATTAACTCCAATTACTGTCGAACTCTTACGAGACTTCTTTTCGGCAGTTTTGTTATCTTCCTCAATCTTAAGCCGAATCACAAGATCTTCAAGCTTCATTTTCTTACGTTTGTGCTTTAAATAATTCTTGAAATCATTCCACGAAGGAGGTAACTTCTCAATCATTGCAGCCACTTAAAACGCTTCATTTACTACCATATCTTCAGCAATCAGATAATGGAAAACAAGTTGAAGTTCCTGCACTTGTGATCCAACAGTTTTACTATCTGACATTTTATAGTCTAAAAACTTTGCAACCACAAATTTTTTCAAGCATGTATCTTCCGTCTTGTATTTCTTCTCAAGTGCATTCCACAATTCTTTCGAAGTTGTTATTGCACTACAAACATTATACAAGTCATCCCCAAGCGCACTTAGAATGTAGCCCTTACATAGGAAATCACTTTTTTTCCATGCCTCAACAATCATAAATTTCTCTCTATCGGGCATATCTTCAAAGAGCCTTTGGAGTTTCTTCGCTAGTGAATTTACGCAAACCAAGGGTAGTAAGCCGAGAAAAATACTCGTTCTTTGCCATCCTTTGAAGTTCGGACCCGAAAAACTTCCCGGTTTCTCTGTTGGTGGTACGACGGTTCGGGCTAGTACAACAACAAATCACACGCTTGATTGAAGCATTATCATTTGCCATTTCGATAAACAAAAATCGACACAAATGATTCAGTAGGCAATACAATAATTGCAAACTTAACAGAAGTATAAAACTACAAAAGTTTTTATCTTCACCAGAATCACAGATTAACAATATAATACTTTAATTTCCTTAAGATTGTTAATAATCTGTGTTTAAAAATCAGAATTACTGATTTCAATAAACTTTGCAGAAACACGAAGTAACCAAAGTTTAATAAACCAGTAAGAATAGATGAACAGAAATTAATTGACAAAACTAAAATCTGTAAAAACGTACCACAATATGGAAAAACAGAATCAGGAAAAAGATCAAGCCCACTGAATGCACAGTGTCCCCTTAAGGAAATTATTCCCCTTTAGTATTCGAGGTTTGATTTGGAATATGTCCTCCCAGGATAAAATGATCTCAATTACCAGTGTATTGATACCCAAAACTCTGGTGTCAGCGAACCACTCAACAGCAGTAAAGTACACGAAGAAATTTTGTGCAGAAGAAGAAGAAACCAGGTTGTTTCTGAAAGTTGCACCCCTTTCAGAACAGTCACTTCCAACGGTGGGAAATTTAAATAAAATGGGAAAGATTTAAATAAAATGGGTCGCACGTGGATCCGAGTCGGGTCGGGCCAATTAACTAATTAATTGAATCGGTTAATTAACTAATTAAAACATTGGCCATTTAATTTAAGCTAATTAAATAATTAATTAACTAAAATAATTAAAACAAGCTTTGTCCAAAAAATAATCTCTCGATCGATCATTTTTCCAAATCCGAAGCCGAAGCCGAAGCCGAAGCCGAGCCGAGCGACGATGACGACGGCGCGAGGGGGATCCCTCTTTCCAACCCTTTTAACAATTAATAGGAGTGTTTCTGTATTTAAACTCTCCTATTTTTCTTTCCACCACCGATGAGGGACAAATGTCTTTTCAATGTCTTTTCAATAAAGTATAAGAGGACTTTTCAAGTTCTCAACTTTCCAAGTTCCCAACTTTTTCCAAGTTCCTCTTTCATCTTCCCTCTATTTCCCATTAACTCTTGCTACATACCCAACAACCTCAAATTTTTGACCTAATTGTTCGAAGGACAAAACTTTAAGTTTAAAAGTCAAAATTTAGTGAACTTGAAGTTGGGCAAGTGAAATCAAAAGTTCAAGATCTGTCACCTTTAAGATCAATCCGTAAACCTATCAAGTAATTAATATAGTCTGAAAAACATCAAAGGGGAGATGGGACAAATTTAATTTTATCCTTCTTCTTTCATGAACAAAATTGCGAATTTAACATGTTTAAACTTTTAATAATAAAAGTTTACCCATGAAAATGGAGGTTGGGGAGGGGATTAAAAATTAATTATATGATACATCAAATTTACCACCAAGCCTATCTCACAGAAAACGAGACATGTATGTGTGCATAACATACCGTGAGTTGAGGAGTGTAAGAGAGGAAATAGTCTCCCCAAACACTTGAATGATAGTTTGCCAATGGACGTGTGATAGTAGTATCAACCATTGCTTATTGATTCTTAATTTTTTTCTCTCTCTCTAAAATGTTTTAATTATTGCAATTTAATATTTACTGCTATATTTAGTGAGGTATTTTATAGTGCAATTAGGACGATAAGTGTCAAAGTGATAAATATTCTGCATTACAACAAAAATAATTTTTAGCGGTAATAAATATACACGAGTGCTATCGACATTAATTATTTTTTCATTAGATCCAAAGTCGCTATAGATTTTAAGAGTAGTTACAAAAAGTGTTAATTAATTGCCATTAAAAATACATATTTAATGACAATTAAGTTATCAACTTATCATTGTTAATTAATTATCACTAAAGATCATTTTTAGTGTAGTGCTGGAAGTTATCCAAATGACTTTATGAATTTAGTATTTTTCATGTCTCAAATTATTTGTCGTGATTTTTAAAATTAACCATCCTTCTAAAAGTTCATGTATTTTCTCTCTCATTTTACCCTTAGCAATACTTTTGAAATTTACAAATATCTAAATTATGGAATGATACATATTCTAAATCTCCTTAATAAATTTTTTGACTCCAATTATATTCGTGAATTAATCAATGTAAACCATAAAATAAAAGTTCTGTGTCAACTATGAAGATTATATTTATAGGATCATATCATTACAATCGTAGAAATAATGAGACAAATTTTCTTTCGAATCTTAAGACTTTTCTAAAGCATTGGACATGTCACATGCAGGGGCGGCTCAATGTAATTTGAGCCTAAAATGAAATTTTAATTGAGGCCTAAAATCTATATAAATATGAAATATAGTTATTTATTTTTTAAAACTTTTTAAGTGCAAATTATTACTTGATATATTTTCTTAAAATGATTTTTTTTGATATCATTTTTAATTATTAATTTTAAGTAATATTTTATCAATTCAACATTGAAAAATATTCTTTTACTGAGGCAATCATTATATAAATTGTTAACATAATACTATAAGTAATAAGTTGACAAACTTTACATAAAGATAATAATTAGAACCATAAAATCTAATACAAGAAATTGATAACTTGGTATAATCCTACTTTAATAGGTTTATGTAATACTTGAATATTTAAGAAGAACAAACAAAAGAAAAATTGTAAGTCACTTTTGTTGAATTTTTTCGACTATTAATTTATATTTTTGATAGTGTATTACTCTAACTTATCAAAAAAAATTAAAAAGAAAGTGCAAAAGAATTTTAAAAAGATAAATAATACGAGTGTTAGCAAAGAGAATGTAAACATACAAAATAATGTTTTCTTAATTTCTTCTATTTGATTGGCGTTAAAAATAATAAAATAATATATATTTATTTAAAATTATACTTTTAAGAAAAAATAATTATTTTTTAATTAAAAATATTAACACAATTTTTTCTTGATGAAAATTTGAGGCCCCAATTTTGGGGGCCTAAGGCATGTGCCTTAAATTTATCAAGCAAGAGCCGGCTCTATCTCTCTAACTTGACTCTCCACTATCTAACAAACTCTTTAACTTGACTAAACAAATAAAATGCTGAAAATAAAAATATATACAAGCTGAAAATATTGTTCTGCCCTTGGCACAAATTAAGTAAATCCACATTTTTCAATATGTGCTTGAGAATCTGTTGGAGGTGAAGATTTTCCGGCAACACCCCCCTATAAGTTGGAGGTCCCGGAGCTGATACCCAACTTGCCTAACAAATGCCGATGTAAAGGTTCAGATAAAGCTTTCGTAAAAATGCCGGCTATCTCTGAAGAGGAAGGCACAAATGAGAGGGAAATCAAACCATCCAAAAGCTTCTCACGGACAAAGTGACAATCAAGCTCGATATGCTTAGTTCTCTCGTGAAAAACTGGATTTTTGGTGATATGAGTGGCGGCTTGATTGTCACAATGGAGAGGAATAGGCAATAATGGTGGAGCAGATAGATCTTGAAGAAGACGCACAATCCAAGCAATTTCAGTTACCGGTCGACGCATTGAACGATACTCCGTCTCTGCGGAGGAAAGAGATACAACTGGTTGCTTCTTTGATTTCCACGAGATGGGAGATCCACCTAAACTCAAAAAGAAACCACTGACTGACCGACGAGATTCAGGGCATGTAGCTCAATCGGAGTTGCAATAAGCAAGAATTTGAAATGAGGAAGCAGGAGACATGAACAAACCAATCCCGGGGTCATGACAAAGATATCGCAAAGTATGTAGTGCTGCTTGGTAGTGCCTAGAACATGGTGATTGCATAAATTGACTGAGAGATTGTACAGCAAAGGAGAGATTTGGCCGAGTATGCGATAAAAAATTCAACTTTCCAGTTAGGCGACGATAAATAGTAGGATCTGAAAGGGGAGGACCGCAGGTGGAAGTGAGTTTAAGAGTTTGATCCAAAGGAGAAGAGGCAGGTCTGGCATCCAAGCAATCAAATTCAGCCAACAAGTCCTTTATGACGAATCAGTTCCAATCCCAAAAAATAACTTGCGAAGCCCAAATCCTTGATTTTGAACTCATTATGAAGGAACTCCTTGATCTCAGATATTTCACTCTCATTGTCTCCTGGATAATAATGTCGTCAACATAAACGGGAATAATTGTGATTAAAGTTCCAGTGGTTTTGAAGAAAAGTGAGTAGTCATTGAGTGATGAGATGAAACCCCTGGGCCTAAAGAAGATGATAAGCGAGAATACCACTGACGAGATGCATGTTTTAGGCCATATAAAGATTTCCGAAGTCGACAAAAAAGAGGAGGAGCAGGAGCAAGAGCAGACAATCCAGGAGGAAAACACATATACACTTCATCAAGCTCACCATGTAAAAATGTGTTATTAACATCTAATTGATATAAATTCCAATGTCGTTTCACTGCAATTGAAAGAATACATCGAATAGCCTGTTGGTATGAAATAGGTTCTTGAATTTGACAAATAGAGGTTACCAATCTCTGATTGTCTTGAGTTAAAGCAGAGAAAGAAAAAGAATGAATAGGCAAATAAGGCGGATTAGGGGAAAAATTAAAAAAAAGTAGCATTACAAATGTAGTCTGACAAGAACTTAGGTCGGTGATGCTCTCTCTGAGATTTCCTCAATACAGGCTCTCCTGCTGATGGTAATGGTGTAGAAGTGAAATCAGAAGGAGCAGGGGAAGAACACACAGGTTGGATAGGTGAACTGGGAGTTGATATACTAGGTTGGTCCATAGGCTGGGATGGAGTACAAGATATTGATGGCACAATAGGATCATGAGAAAGAGATGTAGAATATGGAATAGGATCGAAAGGTGGATAACGTAAAGGAAGCAATTTTTGCAATGGGATAGGATAGGAAAAAGGAAATACAGTCTCAATGAACTTCACATCCCTAGAAATAATTAAAAACTTGTTTATTAAGAAGATTTAAGATCCTGTAACCTTTCTGCCCAAATGGATAGCCAAGTAAAACACCAGGTATGGCCAGGGGCGGACCTACAGAGGGTCAAGTGGGTTCATATGAACCCACTTCGTTGAAAAATAACACCGTATATATATATATATATATATATATATATATATTTGATCAGTTTTTAAAATTTTATATGTATATATTAACTTTTGAACCCACAAACACAAGTGTGACTCTTGGCAGAGTGGTGAAAAGGGTTCAATTTTCCCAGCCAGCCCAAGTTCGAATCCCTGTTGCCACATTTTAGTTTTATTTTTTATATCTTGAACCCACTTCGTGAAAATCTTGGGTCCGCCACTGGGTATGGCTCTAGGATTCAACGTATCCCTTTGTCGAGGAAGTGAAGAAGCAAAACAAAGTCATCCAAAACATCTTAGCAACTCATAATTAGGTTGCCGACCAAAAAGAATATGATAAGGAGATCTGTTATGAAGAATTTTGGAAGGGAACCAATAGATCAAATAGTACAGGACAAATCCTTTTGAGTTGCAATCTTAACAGGAAGCCCTTTAATGTATTTCATAGCATGAAAAGGTAGACAATGCCACAATTGCTCTAACTCAGAAACGTTAAAAACTGAAACTGTTTCATTGATATCAACTATTTTATTACAAACAGAATTCTGAGACTTAGAGCTCCATTAATGAATGATTCACTGGATTCTGCAATATGGACTTGTTGATGTTCATAGCTCCCTCGATTTGGTTTGTTGATATTGAAATGTCATGGGTACCCGACCAATTTATAACATTGTTCCTTCTCATGTCCAGACTTCTTACAATAACTTCTCCTTTTATATTTTGAAATATTTTCTTGAGTAACACGGATCTGGAATGGGTGACAATACAGATGACAGTACAGATCCAAAAGCTTCTAACACAGGTATAGAAGATCCCAACAAGATTAATGTATCCCATCCTTATTATCTTTCTGCTTCTGATGCACCAAGTATGCATCTTGTAAACGCCATATTTGATGGATCCAGTTATGGTAACTGGAAAAGAGGAATCCTAATTTCCTTGTCTGCAAAGAACAAGTTAGGGTTCATAAATGGATCTTGTCCAGCACCACTGAAAGGTTCAAACATGCTAAAGCAATGGGTTCGTTGCAACGATATGGTTATTGCTTGGCTACTCAATTCTCTCAGTACAGAAATAGCTGAGAGTGTGATATACTCTCAGACTGCATCGGATCTTTGGAATGAGCTTGAAGAGAGGTATGGTCAAGCTGATGGAACAAAGTTGTTTCAACTTCAGAGAGCACTCAACAATATGAGTTGAGGAGTTTCTGATATGAAGAAAAACCAGAAGAAGAGACTGATTTGCAGAGATAAAATCTCTATTTTTCTACGTATATTTGTGTTCAAGAGCTGGTGCGTTTATACAGATTGTATAAAACTTGGAGTGCAATCCACTAATCTAGCATACTCTCGAACCGACTGAATAATAATCTAACAAACTCTCCACTATCTAACAAACTCTCTAGCTTGACTAAACAAATAGAATGTTGAAAAGAAAAATATATACAAGCTGCAAATATTGTTCTGCCCTTGGCACAAATTAAGTAAATCCACTTTTTTCAATATGTGCTTGAGATTCTGTTGGAGGTGAAGATTTTCCGGCAACAACTATATACATTAATTTTTTATGTTTTATTTAATTTTATTATAATAATAATAATAATACTAATAATAATAATATTATATATTTTTCTAACAAAATATTTTAATATACACAAAAGTTTAACCAAATAATTCATAATTTTTATGCAGTATAATATAAAAATCGTATCATAATATGTATATTATATAAAAAAAAAAAAACAGTAATGAAATAAAAGTAGAAGAAATATCAAATGATAATATTTATTTTAATTAATCATTTAAAAAAAATAATAGTGTAAAAAAGTCATGTTGTGGGTAATACAAATGAGGCACAATTAAAGAATGTCAAGTAACATAATAAATTTTTGAAAGTAAATATGAATAATTTTTTCATACAATATTGCGCCTGTGTGTCAGCGTTAGGAAAAAATAGTATTTTTAAAAAATAAAAAATTATATTTGAAAAAAAAACAAATACACATGTGTGTGTAAACTTACGCAATAGTATATATATGTGTGTAAAATATATATATATATATATATATATATATATATATATATGTGTGTGTGTGTGTGTGTGTGTGTTTGTGTGTGTTGTGTAAACTTACGCATACGTTACTATGATAAAAATTTGGTTTTTTTATTAAAAATAATCCTAAGAAAAGATTTAAGAAAAACAAAAATATTTAAATTAAATTTCAAAATAGAAATGCTAATTTTTTGTAGTTTTCAAGGTTAAAATAAAATATTTAAACATTGAAACTATAAAAATAAAAATAAAAAACATAGGGAAGTTCTGCATCTGAAATTTAGTTTTTAAGCCTAATTTTGTGGAACTATCAAGTATTATCCTTATAAATCTCTCTCTCTCTCTCTCTCTCTCTCTCTTTCTCTCTCTCTTTATATATATATAGCGCCTAAGTGTCAGCGCCAGAAAAGCAGTATTTTTAAAAAATAAAAAATTGTATTTGAAAAAAAAAATACACGTGTATTGGTAGTTAATTATTTCCAAATTAGTACGATCATTTTAAAAAATTTATATATGTGTGTGCGTGTAAACTTACACATTAGTAACTACCATAAAATTTCGACTAAGAAAAGATTTTAAAAAAAACAGAAATATTTAAATTAAATTTCAAAATAGAAATGCTAATTTTTTGTGGTTTTCAAGTTTAAAATAAAACATTTAAACTTTGAAAATATATAAAAAAAAAAAAAACACACGGAAGTTATGCATCTGAAACTTAGTTTTTAAGCATATTTTTGTGGAACTATATCAAGTTTTCAAATATATTAATTTATAAATAAATTAATTAATTAATTAAAAAAAATAATATATATATATATATATATATATATATATATATATATATATATAAAATAATAAATTACTATTTTATTTTAAAATGATTTTAAAAATATAAGATCAACTATTTGTAATTATGTTAAATTCAAAATTAAAATATTAAATTTATTCGTTAAAGAATTATTTAAAATTAACATGATATAATCATTTTATAATTTTTAAAATTTATATAAGATAATAATTAAAACCATTAATTATGTGAATCTGAAAAATAAAAATTCTTTCACAAGCAAAAAGTGAGTGTGATTTTTAATTTTGAAATAAAATAAATTGAAAAGTTTAAGGAACAATTTCAACACTTTAGAATTTTAAGGAACAATTTCAATTAGTGGAGAATTTTAAGGAATAGTTTCAAATTTAAAATTAATATAAACTCTAAAAATAAAAATTACAAACATAATTTTCTTAATAATAACAACAACAACAACGACAATAATAACAATAACAATAAATAACAGTATTATTATTAATTAATAATCTATATAAAATATAGATTATTGGAAATTACTAATAATTTCAGACTTTTTAAAAAATAATAATTTATTAATTAAAAAAACTAAGAAATTACAAATCAACTAAATGCACGTAGTCTACTCTCCATTTCTCTCCCATTTCATGTAAACTTTATTTATTAATTAATTTGTAGATTTTTAAATCTTTTAAGCTTATCAATAAAAATAACAATTTTAACTTCTTCTTTTTTTTGTTATATAAAGATAAGATGAGTGCTAAAAAGGTTGTAACATGCTTTGTAAATTATATTTAGATTTTAGCTAAAAGTAGAGACAAAATTTTAATACTAGATTTTAGATTGATCTATGAATTTGTAAATTTAATTAATTAGCACAAATTTCAATTGAACACACATCAGATATGCTATATATTCATCTTCATTATACTAGAAGAAAGAGAAATTGTTAGAATAACGTTTATTGTCTTTGAAGAACATACACTTATAGCACATAAATTAGTGTAAAATTTTGTTAGCATTAATTGTATATGTAAAATTAAAACGCTATTTTTTTTACTATACATGCACTTTTGTTACCCAATAATAATTTGTTTTAGTTATTTCTAAATTTTAAAAAAAAATTATATTTTAAACATTCGCGCAACGCGCGGATACGTATACTAATTGGTACAAATATTAATAGAAAGAAGCACCCTACTTTAAGCAATGATCACTTGGAAATGCATGTAGGCATCAACATGATTATCCTGATTATATATTGACACGTTCAACAAGCATATGGTAATCATGTCTTTAAAGAACCTTATTGAATCCGTATACTCATTCCCTTGGAAAATATCTACGAGGCGTGAAAAATTCATGGCATGTTTGAGGACATACGTTGGTACTTCAGTATGACTAGAATAGAGGAATTCTGTGTTCATGTCCTTCCATGCATTTGAGATTTTCCTTCATGCCTCAGCATATGCCTCTGCCTTCGAAGCTTCATATTCTTTTATGTAGCATTCTATGAATGAAGCTGTATGGTGTGATCTTTGTTGTTCTGTCTACACCAAAGATAAAATTCAATTAATTATCTAATTTGATTTTCACTAGTAATTGCCTCTAATAAACTTATTTAGCTATAAATACTATTGTCGTTAATTAACTTTCGCTAAAAATCATAGTATAGTGATATATATTTTAATATTACTACATAAGGGCATCGGTATGATATCTACCTGTAATTTTCCTTATAATATTAGATTGTAATTTTGAAAGGATTTAAGCTTCTATAGGATGAAATCTATAAATTTTATATATCAAGTCAATTTAACCAATTATAGCATGTTGCCCTTTTATTTTACAAATTACCATGCATGTAAGTCATTTTACAAAGATTACTAAATATTGTAAGTTAAGTTAACCTGATATATGGTGTAAATTAATTAAAATCTCATTTTATATGTTGAAAGCTTACAAAACTTAACTTAAATTCATCTTGAAATATAAGATTGTCTTAACATATAATTTATAAATGTGAGTAAAAAAAAAAAAATTTATAAATGTGAGTGAAAAATTCTTTTGACTGATGATATGTAAATAATTTAAACTCGATTATTTGAAGTATATCATGTAACCTGCCTTATATATTACGAGAAATATGTTAGATGTACTTACTTCATGTCCAGTGATATCGTCCTTTAATCTGGTGATTAATGTTGCACCTTGAACGATCAACGATTTGGTTCTCTAAAATTCCTTATCATTTAAAAAAATACACAACTTAAGATATTATACATAATCTCTAAAGTTCCCTATCATTTAAAAAATTATAAAATCCTCTCTCTGATACATCTCTATCATTTGCAAGGTATGGGACAACCAAGGAATGTATCCAAGAGCAATGAAAAATCCAAAATTTTTGTAATTCGGCGAAAACTTTCGGAATTGAATGTAATTAGCCTCAAATATATGGGATTTCTATACATTATACTTAAATGTTACATATATTTCATGATCCAAATTTGAATCCAAGAGCCAAAAGTTAGGGTCACATGAAGACCAAGAAGAGGGCTGAAATTTCAGTCCAAAGTGTGTTGAATTCTCACCCAATAAGCCCAAATATGAGATGAAGTCACATATTGATTAATAGTTTTCTAGATAGGAATGCTGATTGTATACAATAATCTACCCTTTAAACGTATTTATAAAACTATACCGAATATGTTGTTATTACCTTTTATAGTATTAATTGATAGTAGGTACTTCCCCTCTCCCTCTTTTGCATAATCTATACAGCTTTTTCATGGCTATCATTTTCTAAAAGGACATAAAATGTTTTAACATATTTCTTGGTAACTTCTTGTTGTTTAATTCTACAAGAATTCTTATCCTATATGAATTATTGGCTACACTTCTTTGAAATAATCGATGAATTAATTTTATTATATAATGCATTTTGTCATCACAAACGTCATCAATTGGTCACATTTCAACAATTTTCTCTTATATAAACTCTCATTAATTAAAACCTTACATTCTACCATAAATTAATTAGTAAAACTATATCTTACACCAAAGAATTATGGAGAACTTGAAGAATGATTGTCATGTTCTTCTTGTAACATTTCCAGGTCAAGGTCATATTAATCCATCTCTTCAATTTGCCAAAAAATTAGTTAATTTAGGAATAAAAGTCACTGTTTCCACTAGCCTAACAGCTTTTAATCGTATTTCAAAGCTTCCAAATATTGAAGGATTAAGCTTTACTCCTTTTTCTGATGGCTATGATGGAAAATTTAAAGGATCGCTAGATGAGTTCGAGTCATTTTATTCTTCCCTAGTGAGTCATGGTTCTGAATTCGTGACTCAAATCATAGAATCTAGGGTGGTTGAGGGCCACCTTTTCAAACGTGTCATTTACACAACCCTTATGGCATGGGTTGGTATAGTGGCTAAGGGCATTAATGTCCCATCTACATTTTTTTGGATCCAACCCGCCACGGTCTTGGACATTTATTATTATTGCTTCACTGACTATGCTGATTGTTTTAAGAATTGTTCTCAGGATCAAGTTGTAGATCTTCCAGGATTACCTTGACTAAGTCCTCGTGATTTTCCCTCGTTTGTGTTCACCGATGTAAATTCTAACTATGGTTGGGGAGTTAAGTCTATCATAGACCAAATTGAGTTATTGAATAGTGAAGAAAATCATAGAGTACTTGTGAACACTTTTGATGATTTGGAATTTGATGCTTTGAGGGCATTGAAGAATTTAACTATGGTTGGAATTGGTCCTTCAATTCCTTCAGCTTTTCTTGATGGAAATGATCCTTTAGATAAGCCATTCGGAGCTGATTTAAGACGAAGTTTGGAAAATTACATGGATTGGTTGGATGCAATGACTAAAGAATCTATTATTTACATAGCATTTGGTAGTTACTCTGAGATATCAAGTCTGGAGGAAATAGGTCAAGGACTGATAAAATGTGGAAGACCATTTTTGTGGGTGATTAGGGAAGAAAAAGAAGGGGAATATCCGGAGGAAAAATTGATCTGTAAATAGGAATTAGAAAAACAAGGGAAAATCGTGCATTGGTGCTCACAAGTGGAAGTGTTACAACACCCGTCTTTAGGTTGTTTTTTGACTCACTGTGGATGGAATTCGACTTTAGAGAGCCTATCTTCTGGCATGCCGATCGTGGTGTGTCCATTGTGGACTGATCAAGGTTGCAACGCTAAGCTCGTTCAAGATGTTTGAAAGATTGGCGTCAGAGTGAATGCCAGTGAAGAAGGTGTAACATCTGACCATTTAAAACGAATAGGAAGAAGCTTGAATTTGAAATAATCTTTTTGGAAAATTTTAAAAATCTGGAAATTTGGCTAAGTATGGGAAAAAGTGAGTTTTTAGCCAACTTTGAGCAGTCATAACTCCTAGCTCGGGAAGAGTTAGGAGTAGTTCCGGTTATTTTTGCGAAGGTCGTGGAAAGATCTTTTCAACGCCACTGATTTTATTCAATTCCGAGTTCGTATGAGTGAGTTATGCCCGTTGGAAGTTGGGCAGTTGGCAGAGATTTTGTCCGGAATTTTAAGGGCATTTTGGTCTTTTTCCCTAATTAATTCTTTGTGTTATTTTGGTATTGTTGGACTGATTTTGATCAGTTTGTTCCCACTTTTCAAAGAGTAAGAGCTAGGGCTTGGGAGAGAAGAGAAGAAGAAGACAAAAAGAAGAGAAGAAAGGGAAGATCAAGCAAGGAATTATTGTGTTTTCGTCGGGGGTGATCCCTACCAAGGTATGTGAGTCTTAGTGATGGGTGATCTTTCCCCCACACACCAACTCCTTTTATTTTTGAGAGAAGTTGTTCATATTGTTGAAGTTGTTGGATGGTATTGTTGGTATTGTTGGTTGGTGTTGTGATTGTTGTTGATAGGGTTGTTGGAAATTTTAATGAGTTTAGTACATGATTTTGGATTATGTTTTCGGTCGAAATCTAGTGTATGTTGAAGGATTTATGATTCTGAAAGCTATGTATTTTGAAGTTGATTTCACCAGAAATTTTCAGAAATTTGGCAGCGTTCCCATCTACGGACCGTAGCTCGATTGACGGTCCGTACTGGTCAACCGTCGATTGGGACAGAAGCTAGGCCTTTTGGTGTGTCGATCTACGGACACGACCTACGGACCGTAAGTCCCGACCGTAGGTCAACACTTAGCCAATTCTTCAGACTGAGTTCTCGGGGGAAAATTCTCTGTCATTAACGACGGACCTGCAATACGGACCGTAAGTCCATCTACGGTCCGTCGATGGCTTCCGTAAGTGGCACCTGTGTCACCAGAAATCTGAAGTCTCAGCCAAGTTCCCCCATTCTTTTCTCACTTTCTCATGCCTGTTCCTAGGTACTATACCTATGTTTCATAGTTATTTCAGACACTTCAAAGTACGTTTAAAATCAAGAACTCGTCCATAACGTGTGATCAAACACCTTGAATTCATAATTCCAATTCAAGGGAAGTTAGTTTCCAAGCCTAGTGAAGTTAGACGTCAAGTGAAAGAGTATAGAGTTTCAAGTCGAGTTAAGTCAAGAGTTTCGAGTTAAGTTAAGAGTTTCAAGTTGAGTTCTTTTCAAAAAGGGCTACTAGGGAACTAAGTATTTCCAAAGGAGTTTATAAATGTTCTTTTACATTTGAGTAAGAGGGGAACCATGTTTTCCAAAAAGAGCCTTTAGTGCTAAGTTTTGAGTAATTATCTCAACTAAAGAAAGAAGATTGTTTTTAAAACACATATGAGCCAAAGCATTTTTGGGAGTAGTATTGAGCACCGAATTGGAGACACGAGTTCATATTAACTCAACTCTCCATAAGAACCATGCGCCAACATGGGATTTCTCGGGTCATACTTTTTAGATGATCATGAAAGTTAAGCTAGTGGATCCACTTAGTAAAGTTAGCTTCCTATATCACGGCAAGGTATAGGATGGTCCTTGGCAACTCGAGGTAAAGCGTTGTATCACCACTAGGGCTCATAGTGGTGGTTGTCGGTTAAAGAATCTCCCACTAAAGTTATATTACTTTTATATAAGTAAAGTTGAGTTGTTATTGTTTTATCTTTAACAAGCTAAGTTGTTTATACTGTTTTACAAGCCTTGTATATTGCTTGTGTTTATTGCTTTAAATATTGAGTTCAGTTATTTATGAGTTGAATAGAGCCAAGGTAAGAGTTCCTTTCTACTCTTTTCAAGCTTAAAGGTTGTGGTTTAGCTTTCGAGCTCGCATACTCGTACATTCCATGTACTGATGCCAGTTAGCCTGCATCGTTTTATGATGCAGATGCAGGTACCTCGGATCAGCATCCTGCGCGTCGTTGATCCAGTTGAGCACTCCAGAGTCAGTGGTGAGCCTCCTTGCATTGCGGAGGACTCAAGTATTTTGTGTTCTGAGTTTTTGTTTTATTAGGATGTCGCGAGGTCTGTCCCAACATCCATCTTAGTATGTTTAGAGGCTTCATAGACAGTCAGTCAGTTAGTTTTTGAGTCTCTCTTCTGTACATATATAATATTTTATTTTGAGACTTGAGTGCCTCTTTGGCCAGATTTTTATCAGTTGGTTATCTTACAACCTTTTTATTCCTATTGAGTTAAGCTTCCGCTGAGTTAAGAAAGCCAGGCCAAGGGTTCGCTTGGGGCCAGTAATGGTCTCCGAGTGCCGGTCCTGCCCAGGGCGTAGGCTCGGGGCGTGACAGAAGGTTTCATCGAAAGAGATGAGTTCAAGAGGTGTATAGATATCGTGATGGAAGATGGAGAAAAAAGGGAGGAACTTAAGAAGAATGCCAAGAAATGGAAGGATTTGGCTAAGGAAGCTATGAAGGAAAATGGTTCATCAAATGTAAATCTCAAAGCTTATGTTAATGAGATTTTACTCAGTCATTAAAGACAGTTCGATGCACAAAAGTTCAAAAATCCCCATTCATGCAAAATCCTAATCATTATAAATAAATAAATAATATATATATATATATATATATATATATATATATATATATATATATATATATATATATATATATATATATATATATCGTTCTTTTCTTGTAATACCTTAGCCTATATATGTTACACGTATTACGTATGCATAATTATTTAAACAATTATGCAAATTAAAGAGTAATTAAGCATCATATTTTGCTTAATGACATTAGTTAAGTTTTAGTTTTTGTTTGTTTTTGAATTGTTAGTACTTTGAGAATGATGGACACGTGATAAAGTCCGTAGAAATGTGTTACGTATAATGCCAAATTCAAGTAATTTTTTATCAAAAATAAATAAATAAAATACACATTGATTAAGTAATTAGTGACAAAAAGTAAAGGCTTAGAATTCTCCTGAAACAAGATAAATGGCTCGGATGGTAAGTATCGTTTACCACCAATCCTAATATTGTGAAGTTCGAGTCACTAAAAAACAAAAAAGGTGAAAACTCTTCTGGAGTAATAAAAAAATATTAAAATTCTTCCGATTCCAATCCATATTACCTGAATTCTTATCTTTTACAAATAGAGGGGCTACCTTTTTTTTTTTATGAAAAAACAATATATAAATTGAATAAGTACAATATGTGTGTTGTCATCACAAATGTCATCAATTACTATGTCCAAATATTTTTATCTTATATATAAACTCCAAAACCATATACATACCAAATACAAAACACTTCATTAGCATCAATAGAAAAATTCTCTCTTTTCCCTACCAAAAAATGGAAAATCGGAAGAATAAAAAATCTCATGTTCTTATTGTAATATTTCCAGGTCAAGGTCATATTAATCCATCTCTTCAACTATCCAAACGATTAATTAGTTTAGGCATTAAAGTTACTTTATCTACAAGTCTATCAGCTTTCAATAAAATAAAAATACTTCCAAATATTGAAGGATTAAGCTTTGCTCCTTTCTCTGATGGCTATGATGGCAATTTCAAAGGCTCATTTAATGAGTTTCATTCATATTATTCTTCTATAAAGTCTCATGGGTCAGAATTTATTTTCAATTTAATTAAATCAAATGCAAAAAATTGTACTCCTTTTACACATATTATCTACACTGTTATTATGGAATGGGCTGGTTTAGTAGCAAAAGAATTAAATATTTCATCTACATTATTTTGGATCCAACCAGCCACAGTTTTTGATGTTTATTATTATAGATATACTGATTATTCTGATTATTTCAAGAATTGTGATTCTAAGGATAAAATAATAGAGTTACCAGGATTGCCCCCACTTAGTCCAATTGATTTTCCTTCTTTTGTGTTTGATAATGTGGAGTGTAACAATTGGGGAGCTGAGTCTATTAAAAGGCAAATTGATATATTGAATAGTGAAGAAAATCCAAAAATTCTTGTGAATACTTTTGATGATTTGGAATTTGATGCTTTGAGGATTTTGAAGAATGTGACTATGATTGGAATTGGGCCTTCAATTCCATCAATTTTTCTTGATGATAATTATTTTCGAGCTGATATGATTGAGATTAGTTCAAAGAATTATATGAATTGGTTGGATATAATGACAAAAGGATCAATTATTTATGTAGCATTTGGTAGTTACACTGAGACATCTAGTCAATTGATGGAGGAGATTGGTCAAGGGTTGTTGAAATGTGGAAGACCATTTTTGTGGGTGACTAGAGAAGGGCAAATTGAGGAAAAGTTGACTTGCAAAGATGAATTGGAAAAGCAAGGAAAGTTAGTGAGTTGGTGCTCGCAAGTGGAAGTTTTGAAACACCCTTCTGTTGGTTGCTTTCTGACTCATTGTGGGTGGAATTCTACTCTGGAGAGCATAGCTTCTGGAGTGCCCATCGTGGCATGTCCAATTTGGAACGATCAACTTTGTAATGCGAAGCTTGTTCAAGATGTTTGGAAGAATGGCGTCAGAGTAAATACTGGTGATGGAGGTATTGTTGAAAGAGATGAGTTTGAGAGGTGTATAGAGATCGTGATGGGAAGTGGCGAAGAAGGGGGGAAATTGAGAAAGAATGCCAAGAAATGGAGTGAATTAGCTAAGGAAGCTATGAAGAAAAATGGTTCATCAACTGTGAATCTCAAGACTTATGCTAATAAATTTTTACTTGATGGCAGTTGGTAAAACAACTAAAAATAAATAAAATCAAGTGTTTTATTTTTCTCATTTATATAATAGAATGGTTTATTTTCATCTAGAGAGTGAATAATGTCACTCAATCGATGACGTTATTATATTTTTTTTTAAGAAAATGGTGATTTTGAAGGTAAAGATTGAGAAGTAATGGATAATGTACTTTATCCTCCGTTTTATTTTTTGTACATTTTTTTTTTTTATAGTTGAAACGTAATTAAAAAATATCCTACTCGTTAGTGAAATTAAAATAAAATTAAAAGCATTTATCTATTCTTTGAAGGAGGGGAGAATTAAAAAATTCAAAATTGTAACTTCGCTCACGTGAATAATGTGTGTGTTACTGTATGTGTTTTGTTGGTGCAACATTTTTTGGTTTTTACATTGGTTTAATATATTCATCTTTATTCCTATGGTCACACATACTCTTTGTCACTTTAGCAGATTTTCCAATGCCAAATTAATACCAATTAACTTGAAAGACGAATTGAAAACATTCCTAAACTAGGCGTGAATTATTAGTTTAATCTTTAAACTATTGACAATCTAAAAAATATCTCTTTACTCTACTAACTGAACTTAAATATGCCCCCAATCTTGCATCATAAGTGAAATACATTCTTAAATTCTCGCCAAGTATATAACAGTATTTTCAATACTCCTCTCGACTTTTTATCAAGAGTCACATGCTCCTATAAGAGTGTGAGACCTGTTATGTCGTGTGACAGATTGGTAGTGGTCGGAGGTGTATCTAAATTTAGTTAGCCAAGTAGAGGAGTATTTTTAAGGCTGTCAATAATTTAAAAACGAAATTAATAATTTGCGTCGCATTCAAGGTGTGTTCAATACTTTTCTCAATTAACTTATATTTATGTGTTTGATATGATAAAAATAAAAATTGGTAAGCAAAAATATAATTTTTTTGAAAATATCTTTTAATTAATAATAATATTAACCGATCGAAAACTGTTCGACCTAATTATTCTTTAGCATTAAAGATAATGAGAAATAAATATCATTGAAGCGAATAGTATGAAGTTAATACTATTCTCATTAATTTTTATAAGTTCTGTGTCTTATTTTTTAACTTCTAATATGACAAGGAAAGTACATCAATTGTACACTTCCTTTCACATGCGGGTACATTTACATTTGCATTTGCATTACATTTACATTTACATTTACACTATATTACACTTCCTTTCACATGCGGGTTCAATTTATAGTACATTATTACATTTTTTACATTTATTTACATTTGCATTTACAATATAGTATAAGAGACTACAGCACACATGTCGACGAGGACACGTGTGCTTCTTGAGATTAATCATTGTTAAGGGGGCATTTTAGTCATTTACTATTTAAAAAGATTTTTTAATAATTTATCTATTTAGAAATTACGTAAAAAATATTATAAGTTACAATAATTAATAATTTACTAAATATATAAAATTACATGATTAAATAAAAATTTGATTGACTCTCGAAATTTTATCCATGTCACATAAATTGAGACAGAAAAATAGCATATATTATTTGAAATGATTAAGAATTACTATAAATCACAATAATTAACAATTTAAAAATTTAAAAGAAATAAAAAAATTCGATTGACTTGTCTATCAATATCACATAAATTGAGATAGAAAGAATAACACATCTTATTTTAAAATAACATAAAAATTATTATAAATCACAATAATTGACTACTAAAAATATTTAAATGACATCAAAAATTTGGTTGAATCTCGAAATTATACCGATGCTACATAAATTGAGACAGAAAAAGTTATATGTATTATTTGAAAATTATATAAAAATATTACATATTACAATAATTAATAACTTCAAGTATTTATAAATTATATAAAAAAATTGTTTGGCTCTCGAGATTTATTTATATCATATATATTGAGACAAAAAGATTAACATATATTGAGCTTGTGCTGGCACGGACACCAATATATATATTTATAATAACTTTTTTTAATAATGAGTGACCGTGAAATTTGATTATAGAGTAATATATAATTATTCTTATACTATATATATTGAAGTATATGTTATCTCATCAAAGAACTTAACTATGTGTCGTATATGTTATCTCCTCAAAGAACTTAACTACACTAGTAAAAAGAACATATTTTATTGATTTAATTATATTTTCAAATAATATTATGTTTAAGTTTTTGATATATTTATTATTTTGGTAACAACTAAATTCGTATTCATTACTTTTTGTAATTTGCCCAAAATAAATCTTGCTCTAATATAATAATACACAAATTATTTTTAAGTGTAAATGACACTAAACACACCATATAACAAATTTGATGGAGAAACACATGCAGATGACATTGAACTACGACCTCCTTTATCACGATGAATATATTAACTTTACACGGCACTACGTATACCTTTTACAACAGCGACAAATTCACAAGTTGCAAAATTAAACAAATTATTATTCCTCATTAAAATATTCTTTGAAATACTTTAAAAATCAATAATTTTTTTAAGTTTTTGATATAAAATTTAAATACTTAAAAACTTACTTGAATTTTAAAATTCGATAAGTATCACATCAATTAAGATGAAAGAAACAACCACTTAAAAGTTGAAAAATTGACTAATGAAGTAATTACTTGGAAGCTAAAAATTCTCTTGAATATTCCCACATCATCTTTTCAACCTCGAAGAGCAACTTTGTAATTAGTGGTATAAAATACTACTCCTTTCATTTCATATTAATTGAATTTTCGAAACATTTTTCATTTTTCAAATTAATTTAATTGTTCAGTTTTTAAGACTACTTTTAGAGTGTTCTTCCAATTTTACCCTTCATTTGGATTTTCAATGTGATGACTTCAATAAATTTGACAATAATTAATAAGGATAAAAATGGAAAATTATGTTCAATTTATGTCTTAATCTACTTTTCTTAAAGGGTGTGAAACACCGCAAAAATTCAATCAATATGAAATGAAGGGAGTATAAGATAATGCATTTATTTTATTTGAAATAAATAAAAGTAAAAATTAAAGGAATCCCATAGTCTAATATGTAAATTACATCCTATCCCTAATAATATCTATATTACAAAAATCCCTTGTAAATGGATGCAGCCGGATACATTGGTTCCACCAAGATACATTATAAACGATACATCATAAACAAATTGTTCTTGCACTAAAAAAGAAAAAAAAAAACGTACAAATTATTTTAGTTATATTAATATCCTAGATTTACGCCTAACTGATCCTAATCATAATCATTCCATATCCTAAAAGGGATCAGAATCACCAATTTCAAAATTCAAAAATACATCTTCTCCATTGAAGAAGATTTTTGAAAAGCCATTGATGTTAAAAAATTCATAATTTCAAAAAGAAACTTGATACAAGATGAATATATCTATTTTGTTGAGGCATTCAGGAATTTGGGCTAGCGAAGTTAATTATGAAAGATAAAAAAGTGACGAAATTGTTGTTGGACAATCAGTTTCATTTATGAATCTCAAGGAAGCCAATACAGCCGAGTTAGAGATCGATGAGGTAAGAAAAAATTGAAGATCGTAGCTTTTGGGTTCTTTGAATTCTACACAAATCTCACTATGGACGATCTGGGTTTCTTTGCCAATTTTTTGGTATCTTTATTTTTGTGCTGGTGGTTGCTTACCATTGTGTGATGGCAAATCCCAAATATGAAGGCAATTGAAAGTTGTTATTTTATAATTAGCTTGGGCAAAAATAGTTATGTATTTCCCATAACTTCAATTTTCGAGTTAAAGATCTGATAACAAAAGATATGAAACACATATTCATGTGCTTTAATCATTGTTTTTCATTCATGAATTTGTATATTGAAAGATAAGCCATGATACATTACTGATTAGAACTTGATACATTAAAATTTTGACGTATATGTTATGGGTTTGCAGATTTGTGAGTTACTGTACTCTTATTATAAAGTATTAGATACATGTGAATTTCATTTTTAATTTTTGAATTTGTATATGCACATATAAATCATGATAAATTACTTATTTCAACTTGATTCAATTTTAGTTTGATGTATATGTAATGGATTTTTATAGATGTGAGTCAGTATGTTATTACTATAATGTATCATACACATGTGAATTTTTATTTATCAGTATATGAATTTCTATATCAATATATCAATGTATGCATCAATATATAAACTATCGTGTATCTAGAGTTAATTATTATTAGGCGGTTGTGTATCTTAAATTGAATTGATTGATATGTGATGTATCTCTAACTTTTAAATGTGCACAAATTGTTCCATCTTCTAAATTTATTTATTCAGTGTATAAAGGTGGACGACGATACATTGTTTACCTTGAGAGAAAAATATGTAACTATAGGAGATTTCAGCATAACGATATCTTGTGCGCACACAATTATTGTTGTGAAGAGCAAAAGTATTACAAAGATACATTCATACTGCTTTGATTACTACAAACCAGCTGCATTAGCAAACACATATGAAGTTTCAATGGTTTCAATGCTGGATAAGGACGATTGGTCACATGCGAGTTTGTTTTGGAAGAAATTGTCTTGCCACCTAGGTACAAAAAGATGCCTGGATGACCAAGGAAAAGAAGGGGAAAACCTAATCAAAAGATAAGCACAAACACAAACTGTTGTGAACGTAATGGACAAAAAGGTCATAACTAATGAACTTGTACTTTCTTTTCGAAAAAAGATTGACAAACTCTCTTTTGGGACTACTGTTATATTTCAGATACATTATTTTGAGATTATAGATTTTCAATTTTTGCTTTTCAACTTTTACCTTGATAAAACATTACAATTTACTATTATCTGGTGAAATTTTGATACAATAAATTGAAATATTAAGATTTTCAACCTTGTGTTCATTTTTTGTAACACATTATGTTTCATATACCTTTTTTAAAAATAATGTATCATTAGCTATTTGATAATAATGTACCAAATATCGTGTTTTTGGAGATGGTACTCCTCAATATGGTTCAGATACATTTATATAATGTATCCTAATCTGGTTGAAAATGTATTTGATACAATAACATTGCGAAAAGTAGTATGTAAAATAAAATTAGGGGAACTATAAATGTATCACGGTAAGTAAGAATTAATTTATCTATTAGATACATGAATGAATCAGGCACTAACTACAACTAATTATTCAATGTATCAACATAAATCAATACACAACTAACTAGAACAAAATTATCAAGTAAATACATAATTGAATCAAAGAATCAAGTTATAAATTACATTACATTGGTTACGTGTCAAAATGTATCGGCAATTAACTAAAACTAATGAGAAGAAATAATATTGTGTGTTTATGCATTAATGAATCTGATACTTAATTTTATCCAATTTTGTATTAGTTTATATAAGACAAATGTGTACGGCAATCCATACAGTGAATAACAACTAAATATAATGAAAGTTAAAGTCAAAATAAATAACTTTTTACAAAAAAACTCTAAAACTTGAGTACGAGTATCTTAAAACAATAAAAACAACAAACTCTAAAACTAAAGTTTATGTATCTCAACACTATAAAAAAGTGTCTAACAACTGCTAGATAATCTTTATTCAACATTCACCAAATCGTCTTGAGCTGGTGCTGTGAATTCACTCTTAGGCCTTGGTGGATCCTCATTTTCACTTACATATCCTGCATTAGCCTTTTCAATACCGTTTTTCCATAATAGGGTTGCATATCGTGTACGCACATAATCTAAACAAAATGACAAACAATTAAATTAGTAACTAGTAATGTATCTTATGTGTGAATTTGATACATTTCAACAAACTTTTGAATTTCATACATATTAAAATTCAAGTATATGATACATAATAGCAGATATAAAGTATTTTAACTGTGTATCTGATATTGATGCTCATTACAACTTCATAAAGTGCAAATGTATCAAAAACTTATATTTGATACTAATTATAACTTCATATACTCATTATGTAATATTTATGTATCATGTATAGTTATATGTATATGATACAACATTCTGCATATTACTGCCCATTCTACAATGTGAACTTTATAACTTGATACATTCATGACACCTATTCAAAAAGAGAAAAAAATTAGAATTTTATGTATCGATATAATATATTTAACTTATGATACATGACAATACAAGAACAACACTTTGCCATTAACATATCAAATTTTTGAAACAACTAACAAAGGGCAATATCAAACATCTGTCAAAAATTTATATCTAATACTCATTACAACTTGATGAACTAATATTGTTTTTTTGGATTGATCATCTGTTTCTTTCTCCTGTTCTGTTGGAAGAATATCCAAGTACACCCCCACCAAAAATAAATCAGAAAAATTTACCTCGACATAAAAATAAGACTAATAATGGAGACTGAAATCAGCAATGACATAGAAATTAGGAACTACGTCGTTCTCATAAGCACGAGTATTAGTAATCTTAGGTGAGTTTAATTCAATCAATGCTAGATGAAGAAGATGAAAACTTCAAAAAAAATAAAATCGAAGAACAGTAGAATTGAGAAGATGAAAACTACATATTCAGTGATTTGAAATTGATTGATATTAGAGAGAGAAACCTTTTGAAATTCAAATTGGGATAAAGGATGTAACTGATCAGATTGTGGGAGTGAAATAAGGGAGAGATTTAAGGAGTAAAAATAGGAGGGAAAACGTGGGTTTGTTGTGTTAGGACTTAGGAGTAATGTATCAGCTGACTTGAGAATTGGGGAATAATAAGGAATTTTGGAAATATTTTAAAATGGTAGGGAATAATGGAAATTATGGAAAATAAAGGTGTGTATATATGTAATTTTTCCTAAATAAAATGACAGCTATTTACTTTACCCAGAAAAGAACAAATTGGCTTTAGTCAGCACAGACGTCGTTAATCTAATTATTAGTAAATACAAAAATAAAACTACATACTCCAATCAAGTAGTACTATATATATATATATATACACACACTATTGGCCATGCAAACGCAAATCATGTAACAAAAAATAAATAAATAAAATTCTGTTCCATTACTTTTCAACCATATAAAAATAGATTTAGAACTTAAATTTTTTAAAAAAAATTTGATAATACTTACCTATTAAATAAATTTCTTAAGGTAAATATAAATACAGAAAATCGATTTGAATAATGCTATTCAAGTCATAGTGGCAAGATTGAAGTAAAAAAAAAAATTGCATTTTATTTTATTTAGTTTTCAAATTTAGTTCATTATTTAGCTCAAAATATATCCAAATTAAGTTAAAATTTACAATGTCAATAACTAAAATATAAAGTTTTTTTAAAAAAAATAAAAAAACAAGAGAACATTATTATATATTGATCCATAGCATTTAATGCCATAAAATTTCCGTTAATAAAAGAAAGAGAACAATATTCCATGTGGTGGTCAATACATATTCGGTATATCATGTGACAATTATTAATGACGAATTTAAAATTTAAATTTTATAAATTTAAAACTAACTTATTATATTCTTCAAGTTAGAAATCCATAATTACTAGTATATTTATTACAATTTGAATAATATTTTATATATAAATTAATTTTTTACGTTAAAAATATTAGTTTCAGATGAACTTGATATTATGACGTTAGATCAGCCCGTGATAGATGCATCAAAATCCATGCCCATCTTCAATCTCTATATTGTATCTGAAGATCCTAGATTAAAACAATTGAATTAAAATCCATGCCCATACCAGAAGTTTTTATTGTTATAATAATTGAATTAAAAAAATAATAATAACAGAAACATATCCAAGACAACTCATGTCATGCATGACAAATTCTGAAATTGGACTTACTGGCTACTGCATGAAAGGTATGGCTCACTAACAAATATAAAATACTAGTGCCCACAGCGATTGTGATCGAGTGGTGAGATTACTTTGTCTTTAGTGAGAAGTCTCGATTTTTAATTTTAGATATGGAGAAAGTTTTGTTAGGAGTATCACTCCTAAATGAGCTTTGCATTGCACGATTCGAATTTAGGCAAATTAAAGCTCCAGCGGTGAGCAATTACCAAACACAATACATACAATAGTAGAATTTATTTATTTTCTTGCGTCAATTTGTTTTTCTTTTTTTAGACCGTTTGATAAAAATGTCTTTTTTCCTTTTTGGTAATTATTTAATTTTTGGTTTTTCATGTGATATATTTAAGATTAGAGAATTAAAGAACGTTTTAGTACATATATTTAATTTAAGATTTTAAAACGTAAAAGTCTTATTTTCTTTTATAAATTACGTATCAAATTAAAATTAGTTTAATAAATAAAAACAAAATATTTGTTTTGCAAGTAAGATAAATAATCACTCTCTGCTGTCCATTTGGTATTTTTTTTTATAGTATTAAATAAATTAAAAGAAAGAAACAAAAAGGAAACACCGGCAAAATTTGTCTTCTCATCAATTTCGTCACCTCAAACGTCATATGACATGCATGTGTTTAAATTTGGTCCTCAAACATGTTACTCAAACATAGGAATGGACATGATAGATAGATATTGAAATTTTCAATATCGCAACATGCTCACCCCTTCAAATTCATTATATATATCCCTCCAACTATCATCATATATACCACACAATAATTAAGAGTCTTACAAGTCAAATATTTCTCTCACACAATACTAATTAAGTCTACTTTCCTTCATTTGACCTTGAACTTTGAACTTAGGTTCTATTTTTAAGTTTGTGAGTGTAAAAATGGTGCAACCCCATGTCCTCTTGGTGACATTTCCCGCACAAGGTCATATCAATCCATCTCTTCAATTTGCCAAGAGGCTAATCAAAATGGGCATTGAGGTGACATTCACCACTAGCGTTTTCGCCCATCGTCGTATGGCGAAAACCGCGGCTTCTGCCACACCCAAGGGCTTAAACTTGGCGGCATTCTCTGACGGATTTGATGATGGTTTCAAGTCTAACGTGGATGATTCTAAACGTTACATGTCGGAGATAAAAAGCCATGGGTCCCAAACATTAAGGGATATCATTCTGAAGAGTTCAGAGGAGGGACGTCCTGTCACATCCCTCGTCTACACTCTTCTACTACCTTGGGCAGCTGAGGTAGCGCGTGAACTCCACATCCCATCCGCGTTACTATGGATTCAACCAGCTACTGTGCTAGACATATACTACTATTACTTCAATGGCTATGAGGATGAAATGAAGTGTAGCTCAAATGATCCAAATTGGAGTATCCAATTACCAAGGCTTCCATTACTAAAAAGCCAAGATCTTCCATCATTTTTAGTTTCATCTAGCTCAAAAGATGATAAGTATAGTTTTGCTCTACCAACATTTAAAGAGCAACTAGACACATTAGATGGTGAAGAAAATCCAAAGGTACTTGTGAATACATTTCATGCATTAGAGCTAGAGCCACTCAAAGCTATTGAAAAATACAATTTAATTGGAATTGGACCATTGATTCCTTCATCATTCTTGGGTGGAAAAGATTCATTGGAATCTTCATTTGGTGGTGATCTTTTTCAAAAGTCAAATGATGACTACATGGAATGGTTAAACACAAGGCCTAAATCATCAATTGTTTATATCTCATTTGGGAGTCTATTGAATTTATCAAGAAACCAAAAGGAGGAGATTGCAAAAGGGTTGATAGAGATTAAAAGGCCATTCTTATGGGTAATAAGAGATCAAGAAAATATAAAAGAAGTAGAAAAAGAAGAAGAGAAATTAAGTTGCATGATGGAATTAGAGAAGCAAGGGAAAATAGTACCATGGTGTTCACAACTTGAAGTATTAACACATCCATCTTTAGGATGTTTTGTCTCGCACTGTGGATGGAATTCGACTCTAGAGAGCCTGTCGTCAGGCGTACCTGTGGTGGCATTTCCTCATTGGACAGATCAAGGGACTAATGCAAAGTTGATTGAAGATGTTTGGAAGACAGGTGTCAGGATGAGAGTGAATGACGATGGTGTGGTTGAGAGTGAAGAGATTAAAAGGTGCATAGAAATTGTTATGGATGGTGGAGAAAAAGGAGAAGAAATGAGAAAGAATGCACAAAAATGGAAAGAATTGGCAAGAGAAGCTGTGAAAGAAGGTGGATCTTCAGAAGTGAATCTAAAAGCTTTTGTTCAAGAAGTTGGCAAAAGTTGTTGAAAAATTAAATTTCTTGATGAGAAATTGTTTTCCTAATTGTAATTTTCTTTTCTTTTTTTCACAACAAAATTAAGAGTTATATACATTGACCACGTAAAAGAATTATTATAATTTACTTTTCTTTATAAGTAAACTTACCTAACCTAGGAAATATGGCATGCAACCAGTCAGGCTCACCCTAAATTCAAAATTTTCAATGCAGAATATGAATTTACATGAAGAAATGAAAAAAAGATACAAGAATTAATAGATATGACTTCTAAATCTTTTTAAAATAAGTTGGTTAGTGTCACGCCCCGAGCCTACACCCTAGGCGGGACTGGCACTGGAGAACCATTGTTGGCCCCAAGCAAACCCTTGGCCTAGCTTACTCAGCGGAAGACTTAACAAGATAAACTCAAACAAACTTAGAATGTTATAAAGAAAACATTCAACTAGGCAATAAGGCAAACTCAAGTCTCAACATCAGATAATAAAATTAAAAGACTAAGGAACTAACATCTGACTGTCTATGAAGCCTCTAAACAACTGAGATGGATGTCGTACAAGACCCACAACATCCTAATGAACTAATAATAAAATTGAAAGCAATAAAATGGGTCCTCCGAAAGCAATGAGGCTCACCACAAGACTCTGAGTGCCCAACTAGACCAACGATTCGTTGGATCCTGATCCTGGTTACCTGTGTCTGCATCATAATAAGATGCAGGCCAAATGACATCAGTACATTGAATGTACGAGTATGCGAGGGGAATTCTAAAACAATACATAAGCTTGAAAGGAACTGAAGAACTTATTACCTGGCTCAACTAAACTCAAAACAACTAAACCCATTTCAATATAAAACAGTTTAAAACAAGTGCAATATAAAAAAAAAGTTGTTTAAAACATGATGTCAACACTGTGTGTATACAAAGATACATATAACTCTAAAATGTATGTAAAAATACAAATAAACTGTGTATATAAGAATATAATTACTTCTGTGGGAGTTTCTCTAACCGACAACCATCACTTAAGAGCTATTGTGATGATACAACGTTTTGCCTCACGCTGGTAGGGCCGTCCTATACCTTGCCAAAGGTATAGAACCTGAACTACTAAGTGGATCCACTAGTCTATGCTAAAAAGCACTAAAGGAATCATCTAAAAAGTATGACCCTTTTCTACCCATGATGGCTACATGGTTTATGGGGATATGAGTTCTCTGAACTCTCTCCCATATCGGTGCTCAATATTACTCCCAAAAATATGATACTAGCTCTTATGTTTTAAAAACATACTTCTTATGTGATTTGAGATAATTGCTCAAAAACTTAGCTCAAAGGCTATCGTGGAAATCAAAGTTTCCTCTCTTTCTTCATTTAGAAAGTGATTACTCTTTTCTGAAAACTAACTCAAAGGCTCTTTGGAAATCTCAGTTTCCGTTCTTATTTAAATGTGAAAATATTTTAAACTCTTTGAGAATACATAGTCCCCATATACTTCTTTGAAGAAATGAACTTCAAATCTCTACTCTTTACTCTTTACTCAATTTGATCTTTAAGACTTAAAACAAAGTTAAAAGCATTTGCAAAATACTTCTTGAAAAGACTCTAAGAACTTCCTAGACTTGGCTCTTAACTTTCCTTGAATTTGTATTTATGTATTCAAGGTTAGGATTCATGTTTCTGGATGATTTCTAGATGTTTAGAAGTCATTTAGAGTAGTTAGAATCAATGAAAAGTGTTAGTACACTTTAGAAGGACTTAAATAGGCTAAACGACAAAAAGTGGTGAAAATGACGATTTGGGCGCCTCCCGGGAGCGTTGCGCCAGCCCCAACTTACTGGGGCTCCTTTCTGGTGCACTGTAGGTGTGCCGCCCCAGCCACTTTGGCGCTATAGGGGTGTGACGCGCCTGGCCCTCCCCAGGTGCATCTAACGAATTTTTCAACTCATTTTCTGATCCTAAATCATTTTAAATCGATTCCTTTTCTCAATACTTTCTTAGAATCAGATACCCAAAACATGTACACTAGAATCTAAATCGAAACAACTCTTAACATCACTAAACCGTCTCAAGAAAACCCATCAATCACATGGAAGTTCAAGAATGAAAACAATTCAAGAACACAACTCAAGAACATCAAATTCTAACTCTTTAGGACGAAAATCGCTGAATTAAACATGTTTGGCGCGTGGGTGAATGGACCCAACTCTATGTGATCTCACATACCTCGTAGGGATCACCCCTTGACGAAATCCACGATCTTAGCTTCAAGAACTTGACGATTTCCTTGCTTCTCCTTCTCTTTCTCCTCTTCTTTTCTCTTCTCCAAAACCCTAACTCAATTTCTCCAAAGCGTAAACTGACCAAGTTCAGTTTAGACCCCCTAAGTGATTACCAAAACGAATTAAAATAAAAGGGTAAGGAAAAGACCAAACTACCCTTTAAAAATCCGGATTGGACATTTCCTTATTTTAATAGCCCAACTTCCAATGGGCATAACTCACTCATAAGAACTCGGAATCGCACAAACTCGGAGATGTTAGAAAGATTATTCCAAGATATTTCCTAAGATATCTGGAAACACACGTAACTCATCCTAAGCTAGAAGTTATGGTCATTTGAAGTTGACCAAAAAATCAACTTTAACACACTTAACAATTTCCAGATATTTATATACTTTCCAAAAAAAAAAAGACTATTTCCTCTTTTTAATTCCTTTCTAGTTACGAGGTGTTACAGTTAGATGCTTAAAACTTGAATCTATAGATTTTAAATTCTGAATATACGTTTCTACTTATTATAAATTATAATTGATTAAATTACGGACATAAATTCTATGCGTTAATTGTGTCAAAAGATTACACCATCAAGTTGATCACTTTAAATGCAACTATAAGTAATTCCTTATGCAAATATTAATCAAAATAGAATGAAATCTTCGGTGTAAGAATTTTTTTACACCGTCAACATACATAAAATTATATCTTAAATCAAATATATGTTTTAATTTTTGTCATTTTCATATATTAGCAAATAAAGACTATGCCAGGTACAATTTAATTTAATTTAATTTTTATCAATCTGTCCATTGAGTCAAAATATGAAACCTTGTGATGTGAAAGATCACGGCCATGGAGAGTATAAATTTTGAGTTAAAATTATTAAATTTTATTGAATCTTTTGTTGTTATAGTTCTTTTCTCATTAGGTTTTGGATGACTTATGGATTACTATATTTCCTGTTTTTATTAATTAATGTTACGTATTACTTGAGGTGAGCGTCTATCGAGAATAACTTCTCTATCTTCATTACGTAGGGATAAGACAACGTATACACCACTCTTTTCAAACCTGACTTGTGAAATGACACTGAATATATTGTTATTGTTATTATTGTAGTTTAATATAGCACATGTTTATTATTTAATCAAATTGAAATAATATAATTAGTGTATGTAGTTTAATTAATTAAAGGCACATTGTTTTTATTGAAATATCAGTACAACACTTTTCTTCAATTTCATGTAATTTAAAGAATGTTTAATTGTATTCCATTTTATTAATAAGAAAATATTTTCTTTTCTTACATAAAACCATGATGTTTGAGCTGACGAATTGCACTCAACTACATGGTGACTAACACTAAATTATTGAATCATACAAATCTATTCTTACATCATGTACTAGTAACAACTATGGAGAAGTTAGATGAATATTCTTTTAAAATATTAAAATAGAGACTATAAAACTGCCAAAAGTTTTGTTGTAATTTTAAATGTGTCATAGAATAATGTTGGAATTTGAAAACTTACTAAAAGACATTTTTTAAAGATAAATTAAAAATAAAGTAAGTTACTTATATTGAAACGAAGAGAGTAATAAATATATGTGGCCATCGATTCCAAATACTTTTATTTAAAATTTATAAAGCTGGAGTTGAAGATTTTTTTTATTCGAAACTTGAAAGACAACCCACAACTTCTATAGCTTATGAGAGTTTATTTCAAATTTGGTGAATACCAAAGAGGAAGGTCGTTAAAATGTTTTTCAAATGTATATCAAATCATAAGACACAAGTTGTTAAATAGAGCAACCAGCAAACTAGTCTTGTACATAGAAGCCATATGTATTCATGGTTAATGGAGATTCAAACATGAAAAAAGAAGAAGTAATTAATTCTGAGGTAAGTGTTTTTTTCTATTTAGAAAGTAAGAATCTTTGTCGTTGTAGTGACAATATGCGTAGACAATGCTTTCCTCTTTTCAGGTTCATAATTGATGTTACTGAATCTGTAGTTAAGATAATATCGTCAGTTCATTGAAAGAGAGTTCCGCTCATAAATATAATCCCTTTCAGAGAGGTTTAGTCAAGCCTTTAGGCCTTATAAAAAAAAGGAGTTTACAGATTCATGGAATCGAGAAATATATGTCGTCCTACCGAGGTTGTATGAAATATAATGAAGGACTAGTATTCTTGTGGGAAGAAGGTACAAATCAGGCCCCTAGTCATAGAATGACAGTACCTCAGATGCCATTCTCTCCAAAGTCAGATTTCATCCACATTGAGTCAGATAAAAAGCTTTGAAAAAAAAAAAAAGAAAGAGTCAGAAAAAAGCCAACAGAAGGGTGTTTCAGAACTTCCACTTGCGAGAACCAACTCACTATCTTCCCCTGCGTTTCAAGTTCATCTTTGCAACTCAACGTTTCCTCCATCTTATCCCCATCTTGCCCTTCCCTAATCACTCACAAAAATGGCCTCCCATAATTCAGCAATTTTAGACCAATCTCTCCGTCAATTGACTTGACAACTCGAAGTAACTACCAATTGTTTTATAGAAAAGTGGTCCCTTATCCTTTAAGTGCAACCAATCCATATAATTCTTCAAACTAATCTCAATCTGTCACGATCCAGACCATCATGATTGGCACCCATAATAACCCTCTGGTGGGAGAACCATTATTACAACTCAAACTGACAACTTAACCAAATACTACATAATTAAATATACGGAAGCAGATTTAAATGACCAAAAAAAATATGGAATTCCCATAAACTACAAAGATTTAAATAAACTAGCCAAACTAATGCGAAAGAACAACCCCTAGAACCGGAAAGTCATTGTACCAAAACTCTACTAACGACAAGTCTAAGAACAAAGGGTTCTTGAGTTGTGTTCTTGAATTGTTTTCATTCTTGAACTTATATGTGATTGATGGGTTTCCTTGAGACGTTTTAGCGATGTTTTGAGTTAGATTCTAGCGTACATGTGTTGGGTATCTGGATCTAAGAAAGTATTGAGAAATGGAATCGATTTAAAATGATTTAGGATCAGAAAACGAGTTGAAAAACTCGTCAGACGCACCTGGGGAGGGCCAAGCGCATTGCGCCTCCATAGCGCCAGGAGGCTGGGGTGGCGCACCTACAGTGCGCCCAAAGTAAGCCCCAGAAAGTTGGGGCCTGGCGCGACGCGCCCCGGATGCACCCGAATCGTCATTTTTCAGCCAGTTTTTGTCATTCAGTCTGTTTAAGCCTGTCTAACGTGTATTAACACTTCCTATTGATTCTAACTACTCTAAATGGCTTCTAAACATCTAGAAATCATCTAGAAACATGATTTACATCCTTGAATCCATAACTTCAAATTTAAGAAAAGTTACAAGCCAAGTCTAGGAAGATCTTAGAGTCTTTTCAAGAAGTCGTTTGCAAATGCTTTTAACTTTGTTTTAAGACTTAAGTTCAAGTTGAGTAAAGAGTAAAGAGTAAAGCTTGAAGTTCATTTCTTCAAAAGTATCTGGGGACTATGTATTCCCAAAGGGTTTAAAATGTTTTCACATTTAAACAAGAAAGGGAACCTCAATTTCCAAAGAGCCTTTGGGCTAGTTTTCAGAAAAGAGTAATCGCTTTCTAAATGAACCAAGAGGAAAAACTTTGATTTCCAAGATAGCCTTTGAGCTAATTTTTTTAGCACTAATCTCAAATCACAAAAGAAGTATGTTTTTAAACATAAGAGCTAATATTATATTTTTGGGAGTAGTATTGAGCACTGATATGGGAGAGAGTTCAGACAACTCACGGCCCCCATAAACCATGTAACCACCATGGGTAGAAAAGGGTCATACTTTTTAGATGATTCCTTTAGCGCTTTTTTGTAACACCCAGAAATTTTTTGATCTAAGACTTGAACCATCCTTTTTTCGTTGTGAGTAGGATTTTACTGAGGAATTAAAATTTCTTAAGTGTTAAGATCACTAGATGTAGCACCTTCAGTTCCAAAAATAATTAAATTGGAAATAGCAAAATCTGAAATTTTGCAAGTTAAGCTAAGTATGAGATTTGGGTTGACTTCAAACGATCATAACTCCTAGCTCAGGATAAGTGTGCTACCAGATACCGTAGAAAATATCTTTGAATTATCTTTCCAACGCCACCAATTTTACTCAATTTCGAGTTTGTATGAGGGAGATATGTGCATTCGAAGTTGGGTTGTCTAGATAAGGAAAGTCAAAACCGGATTTTAGGGGAGTATCTTGGTTATTTCCTTACCCAATCAGATTTAATTCATTTTTAGTACGGTTTTAAGGGTCTAATCCTATTAGTTTCAGTTTTATAATCCTAAAATACGCCTAGGGTTTTAGTTGAGAGTTCAAGAGGAGAAAAGAAGAGAAAAAAAAAGAGGATCAAGCGTTCGTCGGCATTCTTGCGTCTTGTTGCGGATTTTTGCCATGGGTTTAATCCCTAAGAGGTATGTAAGCTTCCATAGTGTTGGGTTATTTCACCCACACGTCAATCATGTTATTTTCAGCGAAATTTTATTCTTGAAGTTGAAAGATTAGAGTTCTTGATGAGTTCTTGCTAGGTGTTCTTGAAGTTCATTCTAAATCTTGGTGTGTTGGGGTTTTGATGATTTCTTGAGATGAAATTTAGTAATTTGAGTGTTGTTTTTAGTATATTAGAGTGTAATTATGTTAAGTAATCGAATCCAAGTGATTGGGGAAGAAACCGTTCAATTCTAGACGAGTTAAGGTGAGAAAACGAGCAAACATAATCGTCGAAGTTTTCTGGGTTGGGGCCTGGCGTGTCACGCCAGCCAGAGCGCCCTAACCACTTCTCTGAATGTTAGGGGTTGGCGCCCCGCGCCACTCAGAGTGCCAGGGTCGCCTGCCCCCACCCGTTCTTCATCGTTTCGTCCGTTTGAGTTCTTTCAATGGGTACCTTTACTCCCCTTTGATTCTAAACACTCTAAACTACTTCTAAACACCTAGAAATAAGTCATAACATGATCATAACCTTGAATTCATAATTCAAATTTAAGGTAGAGTTAAGAGTTAAGTTTTGATAATTCTTTCGAACATTCTAAGAAAGTCCATTTAAGTCCTTTTGTGGAGTCTTTTATAACTTCTAGTAACTTGTTTCAAGACTCGAACAAATGACTATAAGGATAAGGAGAATGTATTCATGAGTCTACTTTGTCATTACAAGATCCTTCATATCATGAACCATAACTCTTGAATTTATAATTCACATTCAAGAGAGAGTTAAGAGTAGAGTTCCAAAAAGTCTTTGAGTTCAATTGTGAATCCTTTGAGATCCACCATCGATTTGAGTTAAATTTTGAGAAGTAAGTATGAGAATGAGAAGATTCGTATACCTCAGTTCCTTATTGATATTTTGACCCTTGAGTCAAGTCATTCATGCCCATAACTTCTGCATGAACTCCATCAGTTTAGTATCTTTGAAAGAAGTAGTATCTTCAAGTTCTAAGTCTTGAGTATCGAGTTCCTAACCCTTTCGAGATTATAATCCTAATCATGGGACTATTACCTATTACCCATGAAGCCCATGAGTCGAGTTGTTCATGCTCATAATTCCGCATGAACATTATAAGCCGAACAATCTTGAGATGAGAAGTATCTTTGAGTCCTTGAGTTGAGTAGTTCATGCTCATAATTCCGCATGAACCCTCTGAGTTGAGCATTCTTAAAATTAGTAGTATCATTGAAGTTCTTGAGTTCCAAGTATTTAAGTTTATCTATGGTTATTGAAAACCTTGCATTGAGTCGTTCAAGCACATAATTCGGCGTGAACCATATTTTTAAGAAGTCTTTATCAAATGTTTAAACTTTGTTTTAAGACTTAAGTTTTGAAGTTGAATAAAGAGTAAAAGTAAAGTTCATTTTCTTTAAAATGATATATGGGAACTAAGTATTCCCAAGAGTAAATGTTTTCACATTTAATATGAGAGGAAACTGAGATTTCCAAAGGAGTTTTGAGCAAGAAAGGGAACATTGATTCCAAGAGAGCTTTTAAGTTAAGTTTTTGAGTAATTATCTCAAACCAAAGAAAGAAGTTATTTTAAAACATATAAGCTAAGTATATTTTTTGGAGTAGTATTGAGCACCGATATGGAGATGCGAGTTCATATTAACTCAAGTCTCCATAAACCATATAGTCATCATGGGTATTAATGGGTTCCATACCACCATCCATGCTAAAGCATCATCCTAAGGTCACCTAACGCGAATTTACCACTTATCAAGCTTCATATCACAAGCCATCATGCATAACTAGTATTAATATACAACACATAAACATATTAGTCAAATAAGTCATTTCATTATCTTAGGACCTCCATCTAAAGTTACCCTAAAGACACACCTAAGTGAGACATGAAGTGGCCGCCCATACAACCTCTTCATGCACACCTAAGTATTCCTCAAGGCCACAATAGACAAGAACCTTTACATTTCAATACAACATGCTAAATAGTTCATTTCCTTAATATAAGAGAGATATGCAAGGTATTAAAAAGGGTGATAAGTCAACATTCTTCTTTAGAGTCATTTAGGACACATTCATGCATATAGAGGACTTTCATGCAATAGCCATTAAGGATTAGGGAACTCACTTTAGTATCTTCAAGGCCTACTCATGCCATATGTAGATAGCATCTCATACTACTACCTACATGTTGTAGAACCTATCCAATGACTAGAGTGCAAATCCCACATAATGGGAATAGGCATTAACTGACATAGACCATACAAGCTAGGCATGGAATCCGGTGTCATAAAACCCTACACCGTGGAAGATGTTCTACTTGCCAAGGGTAGAACTAGGACACATCCCATGTAGGCACATGGTTTAGGGGATATCCAAAGATGTTCATTGTACTTTCGCCTCATACTTGGGAAGAGCTACCATCTTAACCATATCCACTCGGTGCTTAGCCTTAGTTCCCATAAAGTAATTTCATTCACATGTATGTATTAGAGAGGTCACCATCATTAGGTCAACCGACCCAGAGCACATCTACCAAGAAGGGCACCACAAGGATCTACCAATCAAGGTTTATTAAGGATAGCTCATTGACTTTCTTAGAGAGGGATTTCTACTGTTTCGGTCCACCAACTCTAAGTCTATCATTTCACACAAGAAGGAGGCACTATCATAAGGTCTACCGCTTCAAAGTTTTACATTCACATAAAGTCCTAGGCTCATCATGAAGGGGCACCATGCTTAGGTCTACCAGTTCAAGACATACATCACATTATAGAAATCTTTACATTCTATCATCATCACATATGAACATTAACAGAGGACATACTTCCAATCACAATACAATAACAACTTATACAAGATCACTTTGAGATCACATGAACACATTTACATTCGCAACATGATTACCTATACATCATTAGATTCGCATTCAAATCCTTCACATCACATTCACATATATGATATCATGTCAACACTTCAACTTCCTCATACAATGCCTTTAAGGCAATAATCACAATACATTCAACATATAAGCACCTCCACCATAAGTGGATCACACATCAATCTATCACAATTCTATATCAATTCTACATTAATAATGAAGTTAGGTCAACTTACCCTTTTTCCAAAGCCACAATCACCACTCCTCAATTCTTCAACAATTCACAATAAATAAACATAGATAGTAATAGAAAACAATTATTTAACTCAATCTAAGCATAATTACATTATCATTCAATCATAAATATTCAATCCATAAGCCAAATTTAGGAAACTTGGAAAGACATGGGTTCATGGAATTTTCTTTCTTAAAACCATCATTAAACATCAACAATAGCATAAATCATCATTAAAAATCATTTAATGCAAGAACCCATGCTTAGAATCGAAATTAGGGTTTTTTGTATTTTTGGAAGAACTTTGAAATCATTTGAATTGAGTTCCTTGAAGGGAAGAATAATCAAGGATAAAGGATCCTCATACCTTAACCTTCATGAATCCCACGAATTTTTGAGAAGAAAACACTTGAAACCTTCAACCCTAGCTTGAACTTGACCTAGCCCTTCAATGGAGTTCTAGAGAGAACCTTTTAGGAGAGAAGGGTTTTGATTTAGGGAAAAGTGAAGAATGAATTCTAAAATACCATATTAAATGTTTTAATACCTTATCTAGTTATTTAGAAATAATATAAAATATACTCACTTCTAAATTTAACTTAAAAATAATATTTACGAAAATGTCCCTTGCCCACATGGACTTACCAAATAAAACTAAGGCAAAGTCTAAGGGAGCATTTAAGGTCCTTGAAGTGATCCACTAGCCTTGGACCCTCCCTTGGACTTTGCCTTTGGCTTTTTTAAAGCTAAGGCATATCCATGGGAGTATTCAAATGACCTACTTATATCATATATATATATATATATATATATATATATATATATTTATATTTATATTTATATAAAAATAAACTAGGTTATACCCATTTAATTTAGACCAAAAAGGAAATTACAAATTACCCCTTTTTATACCTCCCTTGGATTGCCTAAATAAAACTAAGGCAATTACCAAGGGAGCTTCTAAGGGTCTTGGAATGGTCTACCATCTGGCTAAGGTGAAGTTCAAGGGAGCTTCGAAGGGCAGTGATGCCTTTCGCCTTCCCTGAACCCTCTATTGAACTTATACTTGGTCAAATTTTTGGAAAATTTCATAACTCCAATTTATGCTAAAACTTTTAAGATTCATACGTTAGGCTCTAGTTTCACCTATCAATTTTTAGGGTCGCTACACAAGTGGATTCACTAAGTTAAGCATTCTATATGACGGCAAAGTATAGGACAGTTCTAGCAGCGTGGGCAAGACGTTGTATCACCACTTAGGCTCATAGTGGTGGTTGTCGGTTAGAGAAACTCCTATAAAAACGATATTACTTTATTATATAAGTAAAGTTAAGTTTGTTATTGCATTTTCTTTAACGAACTAAGTTGTTTTTATTGTTTTATAAAGCTTATATTGCATGTGTATTATTGCTTTATATTGAGTTCAGTATCCAGAGTTGAGTGTCTAATCTCTGAGTAGAGTATCTCATCCTTGAGTACTTCTGAGTTGAGTAAATTTGAGTAGTTTTGAGTATTCTTGAGTATTCCTTGAGTTGAGTAAGTTTGAGAAGAGGTAAGTATGTAGCTTTTCTATCAACTTTCAAGCTTATGTTTATGTTTTAGAATTCCTCTTACATGCTCGTACATTCCACGTACGAAGCCGTTTGTTTTGCATTTTTTCATGATACAGACACGGGTATTCAGGATCATCAATAGGAGATTCGTTGATACATCCCGGAGTTCGAGTTAGCTATGGTGAGTCTTCTTGTTTCCAGAGGATTTCATTTACTCTTCAGTTTAGTCATGATGTCATGGGTCTTGTCCTGACTTCCATCTTTATCAGTTAGAGGCTTCATAGATAGTCAATATAGTTGAGAAGTCTGTATTATTCATTTATTTTATTAAATAATTTAAAGCCTTAAGTTGCCTATTTTATGGCATGTTGAATATATTATTTTTATTCTAAGTTGTTCATTTGAGTTAAAGTTTCAAAAAGTTGAGTTTATTGAATTATATTCAGTTTTAAGCTTTTGCATGCTTATGTTAATATTCCACTTGTAGTCAGCCAGGATGAGGGTCGCTTGAGAACCAACAATGGTTCTTCAGTGCCGGCCACGTCCAGGGTGTAGACTCGGGTCGTGTCATTTTTTAGCATAGACTAGTGGATACACTTAGTGAGTTAGGTTCTATACCCCAGGTAAGGTATACGACGGTTCTTGGAAGCGTGAGGTAAAACATTGTATCATTACTATAGCTCTTAAGTGATGGTTGTCAGTTAGAGAAAGTCCACAGCAGTATTTTGTATTTTTATATACAACCAGAGTTCATATTGTATCTTTGCATACATACAGAGTTATTATTGTATTTCTAAATACACAGAGTTGACATCACGTTTTAAATAGTTTTTCCTTATACTGAACTTGTTTTTAAATAGCTTTATATTGAAATGAGTTCAATTATGTTAAGTTGAGTTGAGCCAGGTAAGTTCTTTAGTTCCTTTCAGATTCTTTTCAAGCTTAAGTTGTGTTTAGCATTCCAACTCACATACTCGTACATTTAATATACTGATGCCAGTTGGCCTGCATCGTCTTATGATGCAGGCGCAGGTAACCAGGATTAGCATCCAGCGCATCGTTGATCCAGTTGAGCTTCAGAGTTGTTGGTGAGCCTCCTTGCATTCCGGAGGATCCCCCTTTTTCATTACTTTATCATTTTAGTTCATTAGGATGTCGCGAGCCTGTCCCGACATCCATCTTAGTTGTTTTAGAGGTTTCATAGATAGTCACTCAGATGTTAGTTCATTCGTCATCATTTTGTTATTGACTTATGTTCAGATTTGAGTTGCCATTTTGGCTAAGTTAAATGTTTATTTTAAAAACATTATGAGTTCAATTTGAGACATGTTGAGTTATCTTGTATTTGGATTCTCTTTCGTATGTCTAAGTCTTTTGCTGAGTAAGTAAGCCAGGCCAAGGGTTCGCTTGGGGCCATCAATGGTTCTCGAGTGGTAGTCTCGCCCAAGGTGTAGGCGCAGGGCGTGACATTTATCCCCGTCTTGCCCTTCCCTAATCACCCACAAAAATGGTCTTCCACATTTCAGCAATTTTAGACCAATTTCTCCATCAATTGACTTGATATTTCGGAGTAACTACCAAATGTTTTATAGAAAAGTGGTCCCTTATCCTTTAAGTTCAACCAATCCATCTAATTCTTCGAACTGATCTCAATCTGTCACGACCCAAACCGTCGTATTGGCACCCACACTAACCCTCCGATGGGAGAACCGTTACTACAACCCGAGCTAACAACATAACCAAATACTACATATTTAAATATACGAAAGCTGGTTTAAATGATCAAAAGAAATATGGAGTTCCCATAAACTCCAAAGGTTTAAGTAAACTAGCCAAGTCTAAGAACAAGGGTTACAACCCCGACACTAACAAAAACCTTAAACAAATAGTTTGAGTCTGAAAAGAGTAAACTTAAACAAGAGAGATCCACGGCAGCCTGAAAGAACTAGTTCATCATTGAATCTGGTCACGCTCAATAGCCATTTAGCTGAGGTCTATCAATAGCCGCCTGAAAATGCCTTGTACTCCAAAACGAACAAGCAAGTGCGGTATCAGTACACAACCATAATGTACTGGTAAGATCGAAAAAGAGGCAAGGCTATGGATACCATGACCGATCACCATCGATAAAGAAAAATCCTTCTAAATCACTTTGTGTCAGCGGGGCCTCAAGCATCCGAAATATGCCGGGATTGAAAACGACATAGCGTTCCTGATAGAAAATGACGACTCCTTCTGAAAAATAAACTTATTCAAGTTCTTTTTCCCAAAGATGTCCCACTCCGACCACCCGACGAGTCATTTACTTAAAGGGACCCTCCCCGCAGTCCGCCCTTCCTTGAATTATTCGATCATGCAATACTTATTGAATACAAAAAACAAATGTATTTCGACCCTGTCGTAGTTCTCAATCATGCGGCTATCCCAATAAGTAAAACACATGCAAGTAACCACAGCATTATAAAATAGGCATATATCGAACATATACAATATTAGTCATCTTTTCAGGATCAATGTAGCATTCAACGTTCTCAACAATACACATTGGTTATCATTTTAGAGCAACATACAGTCTTCTAATATCAATCATCATTAGATTGAATGTCATCATCACAATTAGATACACAACACGATTTAATGGTACTCTCACGAAGCCCAATTCAATGGTCCTCTTATGGAACCCATACCCAAATTGTTAGTGTACCGGTACGTGGTACCCGTTCCAAGTTAGCATGTCGGATCGTGACACCCGTTCCAATGTTTATGTCGGTACGTGGCAATCGATCCCAGTTAGTGTGTCGAAACGTAATACCTGATCCATTCAACAAGCCATAATCACAATCACAGCTACATTCTCATAATCATACAATCAAGTCATGATTCATGACATTCAATTACTCAATTTTCCTCATTCACGATTAGTGTGGTTAATAATGCAACATTCACATACATACATGCATTATAATGAAGCAAGTACAAACATATATCACAGAACATGAAATCACAACCATAACCTACCTCTAATCCAAGCTTGAATCCCGTAAGAAACATGATTCTTCCCTTTCTAGATTCTTTCCACTTGTTCTTGGTCTACAAACAATCATAATAATATGAGGATCAATAAACAAGACCCAATTACCCGTATTCTAATCAATAATATCAACCCTAGATCAAACCCTTGATCCCCATAACAAGATTAGGCCTTTTTCCACAATAATTTCCAGATCAAAACCCTTCCCCATCGATAATCACCCACGAATTTACATTCTACGAATTGAAATATGGATTTGGGGAATAAAAACCTTACCTTGTGCCTTAAGAATGGTGAAAACGGTCAAGAACTTGCCTGGGGTCGTCTCCTAGCTCTCAAAGTCAAAACTTACAGAATAAAACGATTTTAGGATTTACTTCTAACTTAAATCGCGATTGTCCAGCCACAATGGACCTCATCCCACTACAGCTGCCCCGCCCTGGCGGCACTAATCCCGCTCTAGCGACTTAAATGGAAACAGTGAGCAAATTTAAGAATTTCAAACCCCCATTTCACAACACACCTTCATCCCATGACACTCAAAAAATACCATTTATGCTAAGATCAATTTCGGTAGTTCTACTCACCCGAATTTAATTTCGTAAAGTCGTACGGATTCCTTAACATCTTAGTTATCCACTCACGCAATCACTTTCATTATTACACTTCTCATTAATTACCATATTTCACTATACTCGCCTGACTCCGATTTCGTCCAAATCTAGACTAGGCTAGGAAATTTCACGTTACTATTCAAAAGCTTTTCTGGTCCAATTTTTCCCATTGGCATTTCCCTAACGACGGAATCAGGTCGTTACAATAGATACCAATTTACTCATCATTCGTCCCCGAGTGATCAACTAGAAAAGACTGGCTAAAGTAAGGGTAAATGTAACAACCCAAAAATCTCGTCCGCATTAGTCGGTAAGTGTGGTGATGATCGAAGGGGTTGCAAAATGGCTAGTTTTGAAAAGTAAGTGGCTAAACTTGAAAAGTTAGGACACTAATTAATTAATTCAAGGAGTTTAAGTTGGAAATTGAAGTTTTCATAAAAAGAAAGTTTGTTCGGAACGACAAGACGAGCAAAACGACGACATATGTGACTGGCCAAGGGAGGACAAAAATTCTACCATTGTGATGTCATCCATGACATCACTATGATGTCATCCATGACATCACTAGGTGGGTGTACCTACCACCCACCTACCTTAAATGACATAAATAACCCCCCTAAAAAGTCCTATAAATACCCCCCCCCCCTCCTCTTAGTCTTTACATCAAGAAAAAAAATCCCCAAATCTATATTCTCTCCCAAAACTCTCTCTAAAGTGTTGAAAATAGTTCTGAGTCAAGTTGAGAAGGTTTGGGTCACTTCCGAGTCAAGTTGAGTGTTTTCGACAATTTTATTCTTGTAAGTTGCTCTTATTTTCTAAATTTTTTATAAAAAGATATTTTACATAAATGAGTATATTTTTATGTACTTTAAGTATTTTATTTTGAGGAAACTATTTATAATGAATGATGAATTTTTCTATGACATGAAATTAAGATCTTGAACTTAATACACATAAACATGACGTAGTAATACTTTTATAGGTAGAATGAGATGATGTTAAATTAAATTAAAGTTGATATGATAAATGGAGAACACTTGAGTTATTAAACATGGAGCATGACTAAATTATAAACTTATTTATATGATATATTTGAGTAATTGTATTACGAGGTACTTATTTACATGTTGTAATGAATGATGCACGTGAGTCCCAAATGACCGTTGAGTTGAGTCGAGTCGATGAAATACTTTTGTATGATGAATGAGTTTGGATTGAGATTGAGGATTTACATTTGATAAACTGAGATAATGAGTATTTGAGACATACTGAGTTTGAGTTGATAAGTTGAGTATTGAGGACTGAATAAATGATGAATTGAGCATGTTTTAGTCTTGGGAGTAGTATCTAGCACCGAGCAGGGAGCGAGTATACTTTTACTTTAACCCTCAGAACTATGTTGCCAGCATAGGATAGTCGTACAGCTTGTACTGGCGACTCATGTCCCGCAAGTGGGCAATTTATATGGATCCAAAAGATAGTTGATCGTCCTATGCCGTGGCACGTATAGGACGGGCGTGGCAACGATGCCGATTCGTTGTACATCACCTAACTTATGGTGGTGGGACGTATGTCGGTTAAGAGAAACTCCTAAGCAACTTGATTGAGCATGAAATTATAAAAATTGAGTTATTTCATTTTATACCAATATATATATATATGAAACTGCATGACATGCTTCAAAACTTGCATATATTGAGTTGAGCTTGAGTTTGGGGAGTTTGAGGAGAGTCTATTAAGATTATTATTATCATTATTACTAATGTGTTGTTTTATTTGAGCTTCTTACCGTACATTCCACGTACTGACGCCTTTGGCGCTGCATCGTATCATGATGCAGATACTGGAGATAGAGGATATCAGCCTGCGCACCGTTGATAGCTAGATTCAGTACTCTTCAGAGTTGGCGAGCTCTCCTTATATTCCGGAGAAGCCTTTTTTTATTGTGTAGTATGTATGTGTGGTGTCTATGACCTGTCATGACACCATCTAGATTGTTGATTAGAGGCTTCATAGACAGTGAGCTTATGAGCGAACATTTGAAGTATTGTATAAACATTTCAAAACATATCTATATTATTTGAGAGAGTTTCATCATCATATCTCTTGATGTTAATTTCCGTTGTTGAATGACGTGACGATGACGCTAAGTGGTTCGCTCAAGGACTAGCAATAGTCTTTGGGTGCCGGCCACGCCCAGGGTACCCTCCCGGGGCGTGACAGTAAAGTAGTATCTGAATCGTCGAATTACTGAGGATACTTGTCTCGCATGTTCGGTAAAGGAAGCTACTTGGAAACCCTTCATGCTATGCTCTCCAAAGTTGAATTCCATCCACAGTGAATCAAAAAAACAACCAACAAAAGGGTGTTTAGAACATCCACTTGTGAGTACCAACTCACTATCTTCCCTTGCTTTTCAAGTTCATCTTTGCAACTCAATTTGTCCTCCATCTTATACCCGTCTTTTCCTTCCCTAATCACCCACAAAAATGGCCTCCCATATTTCAATAATTCGTGAGCAATCTTATCCATCAATTGACTTGATATTTCGGAGTAACTATTAAATGCTATGTAGATAACTAATCCCTTGTCCATTGAGTTCAACCAATCCATATAATTCTTCGAACTAATCTCAATCATATTAGCTCGAAAAGTATTATCATCAAGAAATATTGAAGGAATTGAATGCCCAATTCCCATCATAGTCACATGCTTTAAAATTTTCAAAGCATTAAAAGTGTTCACAAGAACTCTTGGATTTTTTTCACTACTCAACATTTCAATTTGTCTTTTAATAGACTTAACTGCCCAATTGGAACTCTCCACGTCATCAAACACAAAAGAAGGAAAATCAATTGGACTAAATGGGGGAAATTCTGGTAACTCTATTATTATGTCCTTAGCATCATAATTTTTGAAATAATCAGAATAGTTGTGAATCTGTATTAGTAAACATCAAAAACTGTGGCAGGTTGGATCCAAAATAATGTAGATGGGATATTAATTTTTTTGGCCACTAAACCAACCCATTCCATTATAATAGTATATATGACATGTGAAAAAGGGGTACCATTTTTTGCATTTGATTGGATCAAATTGAAAATGAATTTTGACCCACAAGACTTTACAGAAGAAGAGAACAAATGAAACTCATCAATTGAACTTGACTGGAATTTGCCATCATAGCCATCAGAGAAAGGAGCAAAGCTTAAACCTTCAACACTTGGAAGTTTTTTTATTTTACTGAAAGCTGATAGGCTAGTGGTTAAAGTGACTCCAATGCCTAAATTGATTAATTGTTTGGAAAATTGAAGACGTGGATTAATTTGGCCTTGGCCTGGAAATAGTGCTATAAGAACATGAGACTTTTCATTCTTCAAATTTTTCATGTTTTTGGGCATGAACGAGAATGAGGATTTTAGGTAGGAGAACTTTATTAATGAATAAAGTGTTTTTGAACTGGCTTGGTTACGACTAATTAAGGTCACACATATTTATACTAGTAAATAGATGGTTCTAGATATAAAAATAAATCTAGAAAATTTATCATATTCTTTAAATATTTACCTTAACTATTAAGTTTTGAGATTTATATGAATATTTATTGAATAAAAAAATATCAAAGGATATTTTACTCAAACTTTCTAGAAGGTCCAGAAGTATCTAGATTTATTGTTGTTCCAAAAATAAGCTTTATTGTTCAGCAAAAAATAAAACAAGAAATGAATGAATACTTTAGATTAAGTAACAAAAATAATATAATAATAGCAAGTAGTATGTTTTATTACCAAATATAACGTGGGGAAAAAACATAAATATACAATTTAAGAACATAAATAACACATATATAACAATAGTTTTACTTTACACCAAAATAGCAATAGAATCATTACAAAATAAAAAAAAAATATTAAATGAAAAATAACCCACGCACAATTCTATAGTAAATAAAATTCTAATCCCTTAATTTACTCCATGTTGTTATTTACTTTCCACAAATATCTCAATTGTTATTTAATATTTCTCTTTCATAACCTCAATATAATTCCTTTTTCCATAGTTAATTCTGAAAAATATTTAAGAATTGATTGTTGTTTTTCATTATTTTGAATAAATATTTTTTTTCAGAATAGTATTTTATGCTATAAACGATTGCATAATTATTCAATTTTAAGCATTTTTCAGAATGGTGTTATTTTTTCAATTGTTAATTTTATTTTTATTAATTCCAACGGTGTTGGTTTTGTTATGGTTTAAAATGAATAATTTCGAACAAAAAAGATGTAAATCAATTAACATAATGTTAATATATTAGAAAATATTTATTTCAATAAATATTAATATATTATATGATTTCACGTGGGGTGAAATATGGTATAAGTTAATATATTATATGATATCTAATTGGTAGTATTTATTTCAATAAAAATTGGTATATTAAACGAAATCTTGTTGATATGATATATGGTATAAGTTAGTATATTATATAATGACTATATGGTAGCATAGATTTCAAGGAAAGTTGGAGTATATTATATGATACCATATTGGTGTGATATATGGTATAAGTTACTATTTTATATGACAATATGGTAGTATTTATTTCATGAAGGTTAGTATTTTATATGATATAATGTTTGGTATGAAATATGGTATAAGTTAGTATATTATAGGCTTAAGTCATCGAAAGTCCTTTGAAGTTGTCCGCATATTTCATTTGGACACCCCAATTTAACCTTATATCTATTGTACACTGCAAGAAATTTGTACGTTTATATTGAGGTATATTGTTGGATTAAAATATGGTATAATATTCTTGCTAAATTGATAGCTTGAATACCAACTTTTATACCATAATTTATATCATATAATGCACGTTTGTTAATAATTTTATAAAAAAAAAATTCAGCTAGTAATTTTATACCACAACGAACACCAACATAATTTTTATCAAATATTACCTTTTAGGTCCAACACTAGAATGAACAATACCACATTTGCGAAATATTATTTTTCAGGATTTCAAGAAAGACTAAAAATTAGGCAAAACGAAATACCAAAAAATCATCAAAAAACAATTATTCTTGCTAAATTGATAGCTTGAATACCAACTTTTATACCATAATTTATATAATATAATGCAAGTTTGTTAATAATTTTATAAATATTTTTTCAGCTAGTCATTTTATATCACAACGAACACCAACATAATTTCTATCAAATATTACCTTTCAGGTCCAACACTAGAATGAACAATACCACATTTTGAGAAATATTATTTTTCATCAAGAAAGACTAAATAGGCACAATGAAATACCAAAAAATCATCAAAAAACAATAAAAAAGTTTATTTAATTGTATGACAAAATAATTTCTCAAAATAAGATAAAGTGATGGAAGAAATTGTTCTAAGATGAACTTCTATATAAAATTACTATCATACGAGTACACCTTCGAATCAACAATTGAAACCTCTTTCTCCTTACCTTTCTTTTTTGTCAAATTAGGAGTCATAGATAGACCTTTCACTACCGATAACAAGATTAGGGAGACAAAGTAAATGCATTCAACTCGAAATTTAATCTCGAACACACATCAAGATTGTTAATATTGCAATTCGGCTGTCAATACCCAGATTATTTCTACAAATCGAATTCATGAAATTTTCCTATTCATGATCCTATAAATCAACGAAAACACACAATTATATCTCAAAATATAGATAATTTTGAAAGAAAAAAAAACAAGTATGAAGAAGAACCAAAATTCTTAATGAGAAAAGATGAAGATTTTATCCAAAAACTAATATGTGAAAAATAAAAAATTAAATGGTGTGATTTCATGATAAAAATTAAGAGAGAGAGAAAAGAAAGAGAAATTAAAAGATGTTTTAAAAAAAGAAACATATCACAACATAACTGTGCTTGGAAATTCAAAAGGCAAAATAGTAAATTATCAATTCCATAAAATAAGCACACTCCCCCAAAAAGTAGTAAATAAAACCGTATCCCACGTAAAAAAAAGTGCATTTTATTAGATTATTATGTATATATTTGTAATTAAAATGTTAATGTTGTAAATAAAAAGACTAAAATAATATTATGTAAATAATGGTCTTACATAGTATATTCTTGTAATTTTTCCTATAACGTGTGCTGACAATTTAGAGATGCAAAAACATGATATTTTTATTTTTTCAAGAATCATCATTAATATTCATTAAAAAAAGGCGATAAATGCATGAGTATTTTAGTCTAAAAAAACATAATGATAGCAAGTAGTATGTTTTATTTTCAGATATAACGTGTGCTAACAAATTAGAGATACGAAAGCATGACATGTTTGTTGTTTCGAGAATTATCATTATTATTCACTAAAAAATGCAAGAAACACATGAATACTTTAGTCTAAAAGACAGAAGAAAAAAAATGATAGCAACTAGAATTTTTTATTAGTTATCTTTATCAATCAATAAAAAATGACAAAGAAAGGCATGATATATAGTACATTAAACTAAGAAACAATAAAACATAATAATAGTAAGTAGTATGTTTTATTATTAGATATATCATCTGCTAACAAATTAAAAATCCAAAAGCATGACATATGTACATATTGGACTATAAATTATTATTTTTCAAAAAATAATCAGAAACATGATAACGTAATTTAAAATTAGAATACAAAGGAGTAAGGACATGATGAAAAAATATTCAACATATTTTTTCAATAAGGAGTGTAAATTTTTTTTTTATTGCCTTCAAGGGTTTATTACTTTGAAATAATCAAACAAGGAAATGTCAACTGCCCACTTTTCCTATGTTACCTAAGGAAGCAAAACATTCAAGCTATGAGTCATATTGATGTTTCACCAAACATACAAAAGTTTTAAAAAATTTCATATTTTCTTGAACCCTCATATGTTGGGTCGATACTTTTTCCTGTTCCAAAAACATGAAATTATAATTTAGGGTGAAAGTACTTAAGAATAGTATTTTTGTCTACTCTGATGTTGAAATATGTGATTGTATATCTCATCTAAAAAATTTAACTTTTAGACAAGACACACTTTTATTTACTAATTATAAATTATGTTACTGCTTAGTTCGAGAAAAGAAAAGATATAGAAATCGATTAAATACATTCAATTTTTTTTTGTTGAATTAGTTTCATTTGGCGAAATAGACATGAATGCTATTATAGTTGGCATAAACTTTTCACCAACCTTAATGAATAACAAGAACAAAATCGTGTAAAAAAAATAATCATCCCTAGTGAAATGACAAGGTCCACTCACTTTGAATAATCAATTTTATTTGTCTTGTATGCTTAAATATATTTCCCACTGATCATAATAATTTAAATTTCACCTTCACGCTCATTACAAATTTTTAGTCCTTCAAATTCATTCTTAAACATCTGCATACTTATGAAATGCAATGTAGTGTAGTTAAAGGATACTTTCAGAATTGTTTTGACAAATTATTAGGTACAATACTATGTTCTTAATACCTGCAACCACTGCATCTCTCCACACAAAATCTTACAACTTAACCAGTTTACCTTACCTTTCATCATGACCTATTGTCTTGTTTTTTTTTAGTATTCTATTTTACACACATACACTCTCTCATGTTCTTCTACTCTCTAATAGTTTGAGTTTGCTGTTTGGAATTTCAAGTTAGCTATAGAATCAACATTTTCTGGATTATTGAAGACAAAATTATTTTTGAGTTAACGGTTATGATTAATGCATATTGGTTTTTGGTTCAGGTATGAGGTGAAAAAAAATTCTACAATGTACTAAAGCTTGGGCTTGAAAAAACAATTCTCTTATTTGCATGATTTACATTGAGTTTCATTAATTAGGGTTTTAAAATTGTGATTTTTCATTTACTTTGTCACTGCTTTTTCTTTATATAATCATGACTTGGTGTTGATAGTTATATGATTTAAATATCTTTTACATCTCCTTTAATTTATTAAATTTGGCTTAATATATAGGCTAATGTTGATTTTTATGAAATTTTGATTTTGTTTGGCATAAAGAAAATATACATATATAGTTTAGGAATCAATTAAACACATTCAAAGATTTGTTACCGAATTAATTTCATTAGGAGAAATAGACATGAATACTTTTATAATATAATTTGCATAATGTTTTCACCAACCTTAATTATAAACAGCAAATACAAAATTGTATACAAAATTTCATCCCTAATAAATGAACATTTCTCCATGAAATATATACCCATCTGAAAATGATAAATATATATAAAAAATATTGATGCGATGTAGAGTTTAAATTGTATACATTTTCAAATTAAATAGTTTAACGTGAAAATAATAATTTTTATATTATCTTTCATATGAGACTTTTTTCTTTTTTTAATAGTAGCCACAAGGGCAAGATTTTTATTAATAATCAAACCAACAATATAGTCAAAGAAAAAAAAAACTAAAAGGGTTGATCCAATCAGATCAGTCCATACAAAATGTATTTCCCCCAAATATCAAAATTAGCTCAAAATCCCCCATAGAAGATAGAAAGTCATTTCTATGTACTAGATTAGGAAACACTACTAAAAAACAGCTAAAAAACGACGGAAGAAAAAATGACGGACAACGTCGCTCCAAAAAAGCGACGGACTAAGAGATGCCATCCGTCGGTTTTAATTAAAATAATTATTTTTAAAATTATTTTACAAAAAGCGACGGACGGCATCTCTTAGTCCGTCGCTTTTTGGGCAAAATATCTAGTCAAACATTTTTAAAAAGCGACGGACAGTGTCTCTTAGTCCGTCGCTTTTTAATTAAACTTAAAAAAAAAATTAAAAGCGACGGACGGCATCGCTTAGTCCGTCACTTTTTTTCGCGGATTTTTGCTAATTAATTATTTTATATAGATAGCGACGCAGTCCGTCACTTTTTATTAAAAATAATTATTTATTAATTTAAAAAAAGTCACACCGTCCGTCGCTTTTTATTAATTTTAATTGTTTAATTATTTTTTAAATTAGCGACGGACAACATCTTTATGTCCGTCGCTTCTTGGTCAAATATTTTAAGAAAGCGACGGACAATGTCTTTTAGTCTGTCGCTTTTTTGTCAAAATGTTGGTCAAACATTTTTAAAAAAAAAAGCGACAGACATAGAGATGTTTTTCGTCGCTTTTTTAAAAATATTTGCACTAGCAGACGCGATTTTCCCCATTTCTCCATATAAAAAACTAAATTGAGAAATATTTTGATTTAATTTTATTTAAATCATCTTTCGGAGAATGGTTTTGTGTAAAATAAAAAACAAAAAAAATTATAATACCGACTTCCAGATGTCGGTAAAATTAAATAGTATGTAATAAATTAATATTTTCAATTAACTTTAAATAAATCGTCCTCCGAATGAAGGTTTTATATAAGTTAAAAAATAATTTAATATAAAATACCTACCTCCCGATGTCAATATTATTTAATTAACATGATTACTTTTTATTTATCTTAAAATCTAATGTGATACCGACCTCATGAGGTTGGTATTTTTTATTATATCTAATTAATTTTAATAAAAGCAACATCTTGAGGTTGGTATGTTTAAAATATTCTTATTAATCATAATTTTGCTATTGTGCATAATATTAAAATTTCATTTTACACCTACGATTAATTGTTCAAAAAGTGTAACAATTTTGTATACTTTTACAAATAAAATGTTAGAATTCATGAAATAAATAAAAAAATATCTATAATCCATATTTAGAGTATGAAACTACGTTGATATGAATGAGGAGATAATTATACTTATATTTATAGAGTAATGTACAAATCCTATCAGTCCGTCGTCTAATCATAAACTTAATATCTCATGTCATGATGTAGTAGAGGTGAAGAGCTGACATATAATCCATTCCAGTATAAAATGCGAGATAGTAGTATTATATACGTTCGATCGTTAATGGATGTCAAGTGTAGTGATGATCACCTCCTAATTATGATGACATGTAAAGGATACTTCATCAGAGTATGAAATACTCCGATGAAGTATATATATATATATATATATATATATATATATATATATATATATATATATATATATATATATATTCCTCGAGTAGTTTAACAAATTCAGATATGAAATACATTATCAATTAAAGAAATACCGATGATCAATTCAAAGAGATTTATATATTAAATTTGATATTGATAAACTTTTGTTGATCAATAAAATTAAATTTATATAATTAGAGGGTATATAATTTAAATTTATAAAATTAACTTGATCAATAAATTAAATTTATTAAATTAAATTTTTGTTGATGTGTAGTTAAATTATATATATATATATATATAATTTAACTACACATCAACATAAGTTTAATTTAACAAATTTACATATATATGTATATATATGTATATGTATATAGATGTATATATATGTATGTATACATATACATATATTATATGTTGATGTGTAGTTAAATTAGATATATATATATATATATATATATATATGTAAATTTATTAAATTAAACTTCTGTTGATGTGTAGTTAAATTATATATATATATATATATATATATATATATATATATATATATATATAATATATATATATACACATATATATGTAAATTTATTAAATTAAACTTTTGTTGATGTGTAGTTAAATTATATATGTGTGTGTGTGTGTGTGTGTGTTTAATTAATAAATTTATAAAATCAACCTCATGAGGTGAATTTATATTAAAATAAATTAATAAATACCGACCTAAAGAGGTCGGTATATTTAAATTATTATTTTATTTAAATAATATCGACTTCACGATAGTCGCAATTTTAGCCCTTTTGCTCACTGCAATTATTTCAAATTTCAATCAAACTCATCCCTTTTAATCTTGACCACCCATCTCACTCCAAGTTAATCTCAACCTTACATCTATTTAAAATCAACGGTCAAGATCTATTTTTCTATTTTAATCTACCAAAAGGAACCAACCCTAAACTAATTCATTCTTCATCTTTCTCCTTACCGCCGCCGCCCAGCTTCCTCTTCTCTTTCATTCTCCGTCCATTTCCGGCGAGAAGCAGCAGTTGTGACCAACAGCCCCAGTGTCGTCCTCTCTTCTCCTCCCCTTCCCATCGCCTCTTTCTCTCTTCTCCTTCGTCGATGACAACCAGCAGCTCTAGCCGGCGAGAAACAACAACTAGCAGCCAAGCGAGCTAGCGCAGGAAGCAGGTCCGGCAAGCGACCTCCGATCAGTGAGCATCCACCAGAGATTCCATGGCGAAGCAGCAGTGCCAGCGTGACCAGCAACTCCAGCCAGCGAGCCACTGCGAAGCTCCATCGTCGGCGAGCAACAACAACACCAGGTACAAATTCCTTTACTTTAATTTTAAGCATGTCACTAGGAATATTGTAAAATGTGAGATAGTTGCACCTTTTCGTTTTAGATTTCGAATTCTTACTATATGTGTGGGCTGCCCTGTTCTTGGAAATTATGTGTGTGTGACCCTTAGTTTATAATCAATTATCTAGCATGCTATGGTGTTTATTTATGTTGAAATATTCGCCTATGTTGGTGTTCATCTTGAGGTTTGGAATAATTTATGAATTCTTGACTGTCTATATCAGTGATTGTTTATCAAGTTCAGTCTTGATTGAGAACCAGTCCGTTATTTTTCAATCTCCTCCTAACATTCTTTTTACCTTATTGAATCCAATGTAAAATATGTCCTAATTAATGCTTTAAATTGATCCTTCGGCTATATATATTTCGTATCAATTTCTGATTTATTTGATTGTATTAGATTATTATAAAATGTGAGCATAAATCTGAATGTAATTCCCACTTCCTTAAATAATTATGTCTATTGGTTCAACTATATCAATTTACTGCCTAAAATCATTCTCTTTGCCTGTTTTACATTTCTGACTATGGTTGATTGATTTGATTTACCTTAATTGAATTAAGGTATTTAAGGAGTTGTTTGAATTTAGGATTTTAGCACTAGTTAGATTTTGGGATTTTAGGACTAGTTTGAATTTGTGATTTTAAGACTAGTTTGAATTTTGAATTTAGGACTAGTTTGAATTATTATTGAAGTTGAACTTAGAATTTGAACATGAACTTGAACTTGAACTTAGAATTTTAAGTTAAACTTAGAACTTGAACTTGAATTTAGAAGTTGAACTTTAACTTAGAACTTGAACTTGAACTTGAACTTGAACTTGAACTTGAACTTGAATTTAGAACTTGAACTTAGAACTTGAACTTGAAGATCACCAGTACTACTACTAAACGTCCATTGGTAAATTATCATTCAACTATTTGGGGAGACATTTTCCTCTCCTACACTCCTCAACTAACGGTATTTTATTTACACAATCATTTACTTATGCATGTTTTATATTAGTTGTCTTTCTATATATGTTTAGATTTCTTATACATGCGAAAAAATTGTAGATTGTATTCAGAATAGTCACTTACACACTTAAATTTTACATTAATTCTGGTGAGTCTTCTAAATCCTCTGCGGTTAATGTATTTTCTTAGATCTATCTTCTCTCTATATAAATCCGCTCTAGATTTTGCTCGCAATATAATCCTATCGTCCAACTGAGATCTTTATTTATAAATAAATATTGATAATTTTGATAATTGAGTTGCTATATTTGTATGGGTGGTGAAATTGGTGTGATTTTTTTAAAAAAAATTACTTGGGGAGTTGAGGAAGGGGAAATGGAAAGGGAACTACAAGGTGTATGGGGTGAAAGTTCATATAGTCAAACAAGGGGAAAGTTCTGGACAACTGGGATAGTAACTTAGTTGATTGGTTATGAGATTTTCTGTTTGAGATTATTTTTTGAATATTTGATGATCTGGTGGTCAAATAATAACCCTTAACATTTGGTGCAGGAAATTAGCAGCCAAGAAAAACATGAGCATGAAGAGTTGAAAGAAAAAGTCAAGAAAATGTTAGTTGAAACACCTGATAATAGTATACAAAAACTTGTTTTGATTGATACAATTCAACGATTGGGAGTGGAATATCATTTCAAAAAAGATATTCAAACATTCATTCAGAACATTTTTAAAGAGTCCCAACAAAATGAAATTAATGACGATCTATACATTGTTGCTCTTCGATTTCGATTAGTGAGACAACAAAGGCATTACATGTCTTCTGGCACATATATACCTTTTAATACACTATTAAATAGTGCAGGGGTAAAATAAAGGTCCTCCATAAAGTTTGGTATCGTAACAACAATTTCGGCCAAAGTTGGAGTATTTTTCAGACCATTTTACCTTAATTTATTATTAATAATATCACCTTCGTTGTCCCAATTTATGTGACGTAATTCAAATTTATAGAGTCATACAGTTTAAATTTAACCATGAATTTCAGCATGGAATCTTCAAGTTTTTTGAAAGGAAATTTATATGTGAAAAAGTACTCTATAAGTCATAATAATTACAAACAAAGTTATGCTTTTTAAGTTTTTTTTGTTTCTTTTTATTTATATTTTCTTAAGATGGTCGAGTTAGCCCACATGGGTGACCTGTGATACAACTCCAACATATTGAAATCTACTTTTATGCATGTTGTTCGAACAACAAAGAAACCGTGTAGCTTCATTCATTGAATGCTACATGAAAGAATATGAAGTTTCTAAGCAAGAGGCATATTTTGAGGCTCAAAAGGAACTCACTAATGCATGGAAAGACATGAATATTCCTCCACCCTTCTAAAGTACTAACATTTGTCCTCAAACAAGTTATAGATTTTGCACGCTTGGCATATATTTTCAAAGAGGGTGATTTTATAAATATCCGAAGCAAATTTAAGAACATGATTACCTTGTTGTTTGTTGAATCTATCAATATTATGTTCGAGGATAAATGTTGAGTAAAACATGGTTTGATCGAGTAGTTGGATGTACTTGCATATGAGTGAATGGTGAAAAATGGTGTGTTGATTTCTATTCATTGATGTTTTAAAGCCTTTTTGTTCTCATTTCTTTCCATAGAAATTAAGGAAAAAAACTACATAAAAAATGATCATTACTGACAATTAATTAACGATAATAATTTAATTGTCACTAAATATGTATTTTTAGCGGCAATTAACCACTCTTTGTATATGTTCCTAATGCTTTTAGCGACATTGATTCTAATGACACTTAACTAATAATGGTAAAGACTTTAACATTTTTTATTAATATCTATATTTATTGCCGCTAATTATTAGGGATAAGGGTCTGAAAAATACCCCAACTTTGGTCGGATTTGCTGTTGCGATACTAAACTTTCATGAGAACCTATTACCTCTTTAGACTATTTAATACTGTATTTTTTACCCACTGAACTATTTAATAGTGTATTTTAAAGGTATATATGTGCCCACGTGGACACATTACTATTTATAATTTTGCATTATTTTTTAGTACACGTGAGCAAATATATATGTTTAAAATACGGTATTAAATAGTCTAGGGAGGTAATAGGTCCTCATGAAAATTTAATATCACAACAGCAAATTCGACCAAAGTTGAGGTATTTTTCAAACCCTTATCCCTAATTATTATTTTTGTTGTAGTGAAAATATAAGCAAATAAAGCTTTCATCGTAACCCGCTACAACAATTTTATTTTGTTTACTACCGACTGTTCAATATTGGTGGCCCAATTAAATTTCAATTTATATTAAAAAGTTTCACATTTAGAGTAAAAAACTTTTGAATAAAGGTAATTTCATATTGAAGACTTAAATGCGAGATTTAATTTTATTAAATATGAAGAAATGTTTATTACCCTACTCCAATTCCTAGCTTCCTAGTTAAATTGACCTTATATAGCTATCGTTTGACTATAAATTTTAATAGTGGCGGAGCCATAAATTTGATTAAGGATGTCCAAGAATAAATGTGTATGAGTGTCAAAATAAAATAAAATAAAAATGAGTTATTTGGGTTCAAACTTCTTCATTCAAATGGACACTCATTACTATTGCGCCAAAAGTATAACTTTTGTTAAGGGTGTAAAACTTTAAATATATATCCTTTAAATATATAATTTGACATATATATATATAACGTAATTTTTCGATGAAATAGACACCCTAGGATGGCTATAGCTACTCCCTTGGATTCTAAATATTCTTGAGAAGTTATTATTATGGGTGAAGTTTTGTACAAAGTTTCACCGTGATTTAACCATAGCTTTTGAAAAAAATATTTGACGTTTTAAAGAAATATCATGATTTATATCATAAGTTATAATTGAAACTGACTTCTAACTTGAATAAAAACAGTATAAAATAGTATTTATATAACTATAAATTTTAAGGAATAAAATAGGACTGAAAATTCAGTCCAAAATATTGCATAAAAAAGCAGCACCTCTTGGAATCTCCTTGGAGCCAAAAGAGTCCACAAATTCCCGCAATTATTTCCCGCCATATAATCTAAAAGAAAGTTCAAATTTCCCGCCATATAATCTCTATTTTTCTCTTCCATTTTCCCAATCTCCCAAAACCCTAATACCTCACCTGAATCCTTAGCAATCCTCCGGCCGATTGCACAAAAAAAAGAGAGTAGAAAATGCAATTGCCGATATGCCATGATCGGAAGAGAAAGCAAAGGGGAAGCAGAAACAGTTCCATCATGGAAGGTCAGTTCACTCGGAGCAAATCTCAGATCTATTTGCATTGTAACAGGTCGGGTCGAGTTCGGGCTGATTCGACCCGATTCAAGCGTTCTGAGCACCAGCTCCGGCAACTAGATCCACCTGTGAAGAAACTCAAAAGAGTACTTGTACAGAATACAGTAGTTTCTTCGGATCTCTGTGAAATGTCAAGGACACCTATTAAGGATCTTCGTGCTCGGAGGGTGTTCTCTCCAGCTGCTTCTGTTGTTATAGATAATGATGAGAATTTGAAGAAAAGTGAATCCATGTTGATCGAGGAGAAAAATGGAGTTGGGTTTGAGCTAAATGGTGATAAAGTTGATGAATGTGGGGTAAAAAAGTGTCACGAAACTGTAGGAACCGAGAGTAATGGAAATATGGGTGGTACTGGTCAAAATTCGATTGAGCTTTCTAGCGGAAATGTGTCCATTCCGAAGACTAATTCAGTAAGATATCTGATTCTTTCGAGCTTAAATTGTTATCGTTGTGTCAAATTTTGCTATCTTAAATGTATGTTTATCTATGAGAAATTTTGAACCAGTAGAACTAGTGATAATTTGGTTAGTGTCTACTAGAATCTTGACGGTCCTTGTTAGTATAGTTTAGAGTCTTTATTATACTATGACTATTTCAGGGGATTGACATATCTATGAATTGTTTGGTTAATCAATTAGATTATGGAATTTTTGTGTGTTAATGTTTCCCATAACACTGTGAGTTCTAATCTGCTTAGGATATCATCTGTGTAAAAGGGTAGTCTAGTGCACAAAACATCTCGTGTTAGCAGGATCTGGGAAAAGGCGTCACCCCAAGGGGTTATGATGCATCTTTGTGTCTTCTTTAAATAAAAGTGTTCATCATAACAATTCATTAGTTATTTGATTGTATAGGGGAAAGTTTTTGTTTGGTTGATAAATTAGATTGAGGAAGTTTCCAATTGTAATTTATCTATTTCTAGGTTGTGAGTTCGAGTATGCGTAGGAAGGTGTTCATAGCTCCAAGCTCATATAGCTACAGAAGATTGTTGCCATATTTGATGGATGCTTCGAGAGACTATTCTGGTATATTTCTAAATTTTGTTTTTTTGAGTCTATATGATGATTATGACGATTGAACTTTTTAATGTTTTGAAGTTCTTAGAGTAACTGGAGTTAAATCTATTCTCTTTTGCATAGATGTTTCAGAAATTGAGACACGTGATACATCATCCAAGCTCAACAATCCAACTTTGAGTTATCTGAAACCTCATTTACGATCAGTGGCTAGTAATGGTTCTTCTGTAGACAAACTTGTTGGTGCTAATTCTGATGTCAGTAAGACACTAGGGAGTGTTGAAGGTCAGAAGATTGAGGTCAATGTATCATGCAACCTGCAAGATCTCAATGATGTCCCTGATGTTTTGTCCCAGACTTGGGTAGAGCCTCGAGCATCTGCCAATGCAGAAGGACTTGATCCCGAGGCATTGGAAGAACGTGTCCAGACAACACCACCTGATGCTAACATTTTCTTAAAAGCTAAAGCGAGTGACTTGGGAGCCAGCATAGATCATAATGTGCAGCATATGGAGAAAAAAATTGCAGGTCATCCATCAGATAGTAGAAATGGCTACGTTGTGAAGAAGTCTACTTTGACTCCCCGGAAAAATGGCAGTGTTTCGAGAAACAAATTGGTAAATAACAGTAAAATAACTAATTGCTATTATGAATTTCTCCAATTAAATGATACTCATTTGCAGACAAAGTGAATGGCCCTTTTCCTCTAATTTTATATGAATTGTTTTTACAGGCTCTAAATCCTTGCTCTAGGCTGACGAAGGTGTTCAAAGCTGCAGGCTCTGTTAGCTACAGAAGATTGCTTCCATTTCTGATGGATGCTGCAAAAAATGATCCCGGTAAGTCACATTTTTCTAATCCTTTAGGTACATATATTAGGTGTATTTAAAATGGATCCTTGTAGTCTGACCATGTTTTTCATGTTCCTAGGAGGTGCGTCAAGTGAAAATGGACTTCCTAAATTTTGGATGGACTTGGAGTGCAACCAACCTTTGATATCTGCGAGCAAAGAAGTTCCTAGGAACAAAGAATGTTCTCCCAAGAAAGATCAAATTAAAGAACAAGAGATAAAGTTATTGGAACCGAACTGCACCTCAGCTAATGACGTGGGTGATTACTTGAACACTTGTATCACTGTGGAAGTTTCAAGTTCTGCTGCTCAATTGTTCAATGGGATGCCAAGTTCGGTGTTTCCTGATGATGATGCCAATTCCCAGACACTTAATGTGGAGATTACAAGAAAATCAGAAACAGAGTGTACTGATACAAGTTACACAGAAAAACCAGAACCAGACTGTCTCAATAATGTTAGTACTGGAGCAAATTTTTCTGGAGTACCGTCAAGCTCAAATGTAAATCCTGAAACTTCAACTGGAGAATATAATGTGTCTATCCCAAACCTCTTGCCATTCAGTCTTGAAAGTTTGCTAAGTGAATATGGAGTAGAGGATACAAAAGACGAGCCTGTTAGTCCTGAAGGAGATCACATGACTTTGGTGGTAGATTGCAATGAAGAAAATAGGAATTGTGGTGATCTGACTGGCACTGTAGGAATTCATGCAAATGCTTGTGAGTCCCTAAAGAAGGAGCTTTTCCTCAAGATACCAATCAATAATGAAAGCAGCTGTGATGTTTTGCTGGTAGATCGCAATGGAGATAGTGGAGGGCTTGACACAGTTGCTTTGATCAAAGCATCTTCTTCGACTGAACCATCAGATCTTTCAGGATATGGTAATGGTCCTAGGAAAATTAGTGAGACCATGCAAGAAATCTCACAATCTGAGCCTATTGGTTGTCCAATAGACTGCATAGGTATTGGTGATAATCTAAACAAAAATGGATGCCTCGAACAGGCTATTTGTCTCCAGAAATCAACTCATACTGAATCATCATATGATCTGGTTACTCATCCTGATGTTCTCAACAAAGGGATATTAAAGAGAAATCCTAGGGGATGCAGAGGTCTGTGTAACTGTCTGAACTGTGCATCATTCCGCCTGCACGCTGAGAGAGCTTTTGAATTTTCTAGAAATCAGATGCAAGACACTGAAGAAGTTTCTCTGGGATTGCTGAAGGAGTTGGCTGATATGCGGATTTTCTTGGAGAAACACCTTTCTACTGAAAACAACCTGGCTCCTATCCCACTTACTCAGGTAATGACAAGATTAACTACTTCAATAACTGTGGCACCTGTTAGTTTGTATAACACTTGTTTGGCCTTTTTTCTTTCTGTAGGAGAAAATAGATGTGTGTTCTATGCTATCCATTTAATAATCATAAAGCTTACAAAAGTATCATCTCATTTAACTTTGTTGAACTTCAGCTTGAGGTTGAAGAAGCATGTGCAAAAGCATTGGAAGCAGAACAACGAGCAAAAGAGCGCCTTAGCCAAATGAATAATGAACTCACCTATCACTGCAGAGTCCTGGTAATTAGCTATTACTTTTTCTATTCAAACTTATATCTACTTTTTATCCTGTCCAAAATAGCACTTCAATGAAAGAAAGGAGTTTGCATCTCCTATTCATTTACATGTACTAATTCAGCCTCATAACCTGCAGCCCTTGTACCGGCCAAGAGTGACATTTGCCACTTGTATTGAAGAAAAAGCTATTGCAAAGATAGAATCATCTAGTTCAAAACCTGAGAATGAAGATATCAAAGCAGGGACAACGTAGGCGAAAGAAGCATCACTGAGCGTAGTTCCTTGCTTGTGTTATCAAATTTGACTTGTAGATAGATGACATTGTCCAGAAATATATTTTGTGGTTGAAGCTATAACTCTTGATTCTCCTTCAGAAATGAGATTATTTTCTTCTTTTGTCATCGTACTGCAAAGAGATTACTTTATATTTTCAAAATTTATCTTTCCACAACCATGCCTTAAAAGCTGATGTTTGTTGAGTTTCAACTTATATTATATCTTTATATATCATCTTTGCTGCCATGACTATTATTAGGACCTAGCTATATACAGAAAACATAGGAGTAATTGTCCCTGCATTCTCTGGATTGTGTGCTATCTAGTACATTTAGCATTAAAGGGTTTGACCTAATAGTCAATGAAGTTGAGGAGAGTCATGAAGATTTGGATTCAAGTTCTAACACAAACGAAAACCAATAGGTGATGTCTTCTCATCTACCTAAGCGTTGGTGGGTGGCGTTGCTCAGTACCCATGTTAGTGGGAAAAAAATAGGTATTCTGATGGAATTAATCGAGGTGGGCAAGCTGGCCAGTGGTTGATTGAGCTTTTAGGAACGTCTAAGATAATCAATATGGAGGACAATAGCTTTAGGCATCACATTACCAACTTAAAGTTAATGGAGGCTTTCATGGCAAAGATTTATGAGGAAAAAGGGCTATTTTTCTGTTAGGAATACTAATATTCTTGGTTTATCAAATTATTAATTAACTAGATCATTGGTTAACGAGTAGTTTGAAATAATTGTAATTATAATAACTTGAGAATAAATCTCAAACAACCGTTCTACCTCCCAACTTCCAAGGTAGGAGTAAAATCTGAATACACACTATTAGGAAAATTGATCTTAACTTCATGTTTCAATGTTATTTTCCTTTGTTGTTACTAAAGGCGTCAAATGGACAGATTAGACTGAATTTGTGCAAATCATAATAAGTAGAGATTACTAATATTAACAGTACCAAAAAGGATATCAAATATAATAGATACAAAATAAACTACTTGCTAGCTTCAAATAACATACAAAATAAAACAAAGAAAAACCTATTAATTTATTTTAGTTGGCTAACAATCTATAAAAATAAAACCACAAACACATGAAAGAATTTCACAAAAAAAAAACTACTTAGCCCACTCAAAATCTTCTGCATTCTGGTGGAAAACCTTGAGGAAACCTCTTAATATCAGTGCAATAATTATAAATCATGAAATTTTTTTGAACCCATCTAAGTCTTCTCCTGCCATTAGCATCAAGTTCTTGATTTTGCCATTTTTGATCAGAGAATTGTGATGGGCTAAAGCTTTGGGCCATGTAGTTTCTATAGTAGGCTGTGAATGGGGCTTGGGCCCAATCAGTTTTTACTAGGCCTCCTCTTGTGGCCCAATCATCAGCATTCCAAAGGCTTGAGTAAATCCTCATGGGCTGATTCTTGGGAAATGGTACACCAACTGATTCAGCATTTTTGTATACTCTTATTGGTGTGTTGTCCACCAAGAATCTGAAAAAAATAAAATTAAACATGAGAAAATGTACCAGGATGGAAATTTTGTAGAGTAAAGTTCAGTTACTTTAACGCGACAAAGAATAAATAATTTTGCAACTTTATTATTATAGGGGTTAAGTTGAAAATGATTCAACTACTTTAGTTACGCATTCAGACATGAAACAATTGATATTTGAAAAAGAAATAGGATACTATCTGAAGTTAGGATGAAATAGTGTTTAGACATGGAATTATAGTTTAGTGAATAAAATTCAGTGATCATACGTGAGATCAGTCCCCTTGTTTCTCCAAAGCTTATAATAAAGGTTTTTAATACTAACATATAGAGATTAATATAATGTTAAGGGATTTGCTTACATGATGTGTTGGGGTTTCCAAATGATTGAGTAGGTGTGGAAGTTCTTGGTAGGGTCAAACCAAAGATAGAATTGTTGCTCTTTGTTACCCTTGCCTTGGGCATAAATGTTTGTGTGGAGAATATAAGGTTCACCAGTAACATTTCCCAAGAACTCAAAGTCAATTTCATCATGAGTGGGTCCTTGAGAAGATAGCTGCAATAAAAAAAAAACAAAAATTAGTTAGTAAAAATGCTACTTAGATTTTATTAATTTCCAAATGGGAGTAACAAAAGGATTAGGCTCCAGGTCATCAACTATGTTGCTCGAACTTTTCAAAAAGTAACAAATATAAATATGATAGTATTTTAGAAAGGTCCAAGCAACACAAGTGATCAATAGCATATAATTATTAGTAGTAATAATTTCAAGTCAACAATGTAAATATTCTTTATATTATTAGCATAGTTTCAAAAGTGTACTTATAACTATACGTTATCAGTGATCTGATTATGTCAATATTTTTATGTTTTCGATAAGTAAAACTTAGAATAAATTAGGATGAGTCTAATTCTATTGTAAAAAAAAAAAGTTGTCAACTTGTAAAGTGTGACATGTAATATGCTTTGAGGAATCAAAATAAAAGGAAAAGGAATAGGGAATCAAGAAGTCATTATTGTCACACAAAAAATTGTTTATAACATCCAAAATAGAAAAGCTCTTGGCCACATAAAAAAAATAGTCACATGAGAACCAACCAAGTTGTTACATATTTGTGGTTATTTCTACATGTAAAATTAAACAAGTTGCTTGTGAACAATATAATAACTTCCTACCTTATGAATCATTAAATAAATATGACAATGACTTGCAAAAGATTTCTCAAAATTGTAAATATTTTAAAGTGACCTTACTTGAAAGACAGATAATTGGACTACAAGTAGCTTTCACAAACATTCTTTAATGTAATAATAGATGAAGTTCAGTAATAATACGTGAAATTAATTGTACTTACGTAATATGTTGTAACAGTACCAGCAGAGTTTCCAGCAACAAGTTTGATTTGCATATCAATTCTTCCAAAGAGATGTTCTTTTTTTGATTGAAAACCAGAGCCAGAAATTTTGTCCAAAGATAAAGATAAAAGTTGACCTCCATTGAAAATCTTGGCTCTATTGCCACCCCAAGTGAAGTCAAATTCTTGAAAAAAAATTCCACCATAAGCAACCATGCAAGAACTAAATAAAAGTGCTAAAATCAAGAACCCATAATGGGAAAAAGACCCCATTTTTAGTTTAAAAATTTACTTGAATTTTGAATAATTTATGATTTTTGCTTGTGTGTGAAATGAGATTTGAAGGGAGCAAGTATTTATAGTGAGTAGAAGGAGCTTATAGCTATAAAGAGAAGGGCAAAAAGCTTGTGAACTTCTTGAGTTTTTGGGTGGTTGGGTGGGGTTGGGGGGGGGGGGGGGGGGAGGAGGATGAATGGGCAACAACTGGTGCCAGCTTAGCATACATAAGAGCTGGAGCCTTTTTTGTTTTGGTATTGGATGGGTTCGAATTTTTTGGTGTTTGTTAGGAATAATAAAAAATTAAGACAGTTCAATACGTGATCTAGTAGTCAATGATAATAAATAAAATCACAATTCAAACTATAATAGTTCAATTTGTCATAATCTTGACGTATAAAGTTACTCAACATTTGTGCTCAAGGCCGGGGCGGATCTAGGGACGCAAGGCGCTGAGAAGTTATTCTTTTATATATATAAAATAGATATCAATTGTATCTCCTTGACTTCTTAATATGTTTATTTTTTATATATAATTTGAATTCTTAATAAGAATTTCGATTCTTCCATTATCTATGACGAGTAGTAAATAATATGTATTTGATAAAATAATCGAGATGCACACAAACTATCTGAAATGTTATTATTGAAAAAGGTTGGGGGTGGGGGTTTCAAGAAGTAGAGATAAAGTTTCCAAGAATGATACTATCATCCAAAAGAATTTGGTATGGTCTAATACTATTTGCTCCATTGTATGATTGGAGTAGTAAGTGGAAGCCAACCAGATCAATTGTACTGACAAAAGTATAATAACTCAAAGGGCAGGATAAGTAGATGAGTAGTACTAGTATTTATTTTATTAAATGTACACTTTATTATTAACAGCAAGATATATATAACACTTGGTTTAATTTGTGAGCAAGTTTCTTATGACCTTATTGTTGTTGATAAGACCAACAACTTTTACTACTGGCAACATCCTGTCATTTCACCCATTTGCTACTTGTTAGGAAAAAGGACAATGAATGAAAAGTAATTGAATTTTTGAAGATAGATAAGATAAGGTTACTTAATCGGAAACAAACTCTCTATTTCGTTCACTTATAAAATTATGTTATTGTTGTTGTCGTATAGAATTATTTAGCGATGAATAACTTACTTTAGCGATGAATAGTTGTTTAGAAAATAAGGAGAAGCTATTTGTCATTGTCTTGTTTGTACTTTGTACAACACTATAATTATATATCTAAATCTATATGTTACATTAATTCTCCATATACCTAGTTCAACAACTGTTCAAACAATCCAAAAACCTAACTAGGAAATAAAGGGACCTTGTTTGTAACTTTTTTGACCATTTAAAACACTTTGAAGTGGACAAAAAAGTAGCTCTCTGTTTATATTATACAGCCTGTACTGATTTAATTTGTTCATGAATCATTAATTATTAACAGCTGTGGTGTATTTAGTTTAGACTAATTAATGTAATTAATTGAAACTTCTTGGAGGATTCATACAAAATCACTAGTAAAAATTTATAAAAATTTGCCTAGTCATACATATATCTATTACTCCCTCCTTCCCTAATTACTTGTCCAATTTTGAATTGACACACCTATTAAGAAATCAATTAATGACATAGTAAGTTTACTATTTTACCCATATTAATTATGAAGTGGATGAAAAGTTCTGCATTTTTCAAAGTAATTAGTCATTTAATTGAGGCTATAATAGATAAAAAAAAATTTGTCCTTTCTTGATTTGTCAAAATGAACAAGTAATTAGGAACAACTATAAAAGGAAAAGTGGACAAATAATTAGGAACTGAGGGAGTACTTAACCAAATACGACATGTCTAACACATACAAGTTGGACAAGAAGTGGTGTTCTTAGTGGCAGATATATGAGTAAGTTGTTTTCTCTCATTCTACTAGTTCAACGCTCATCACAAATTTATACAATGTAAAAATTTATACCTCATTTTTCACTTTACATAACTTTTTATCTCCTTGATAGCTGAATTTAAAAAAAAAATGTTATCGAAGGATCATACTTATAAGATTACATTGAATATATCGCAGTAATACAATTTTAAATTTGAGTTGAATTTTCACCAAATTCTCATTTCATCTTTTCGTTTGGATCATCTCACTCCCAAAAAAGTAGATGAAAAATTAAAATATCGAACATTTTTCTTGGACCACAAAGTTTTGAAATTCTCTTCAATGAGATAGATAATTTATTTAGGTCGTTACTACATATCATTAAATTCTTTTGGTTCTGTTGATTGAAGGCAAAATAAAACGTTACATGAGTCATAGCTGATAATTTTTTTGAATTTTAACGATAAAAGATAAAGATCTCTCACGAAGTAAACTAGCCCTTAATTTAACGTTACATTCTCTTCTCATTATATCGAGAAAAAGAAAGAAAAATCGTTCATTTATTAATTGAGTGACCATTTGAGCAATGAACTCTAACTCGTCAATATTTGGGTTATTATCCTCTTCATACAACAACAATACAATGAATATAGCAAGCAAGAATATCATATCAATAATGTCATAAAATTCCAGAATTTTTTTCCCCATCTAGCTAGCTATTTACTAGCTGTCATGAAACTGACATTCCACAAAAAAAAAAATTAAAGAAAAATAAAATTGAAGAGTGAAAGCAAAGTGTTTATCCCATCACTTTTTTTTGGTTTGTTCCAAGTATTATTACTTGTTACATATCGTGAACCTTCCTTTATTAACACACACGCAAAAATAAAAATAAAAAATTGTAGTCAAGCATGGGTCAAAATACCGTGGTTTATAAAATTATTTTATTCCAAATGGATAAATTTTTGAAAGATTTTTATCGTTTCTAGAAAAAAGAAAATAAGAAAACTAATTGTTTCAAGATATTATACAGCCCATGTTATTTATATTTGTAAATTTACTTCAAGTAGTTTAAGAGAGTCGTTTATATTTATAAAATTTGAAAGATGGGTTTTCAAAATAGTTGTTATACTTCTTTCATGAACAAATGTGTTTTTTTCCTTTAATAAACCTCATATCGTTTTACCTCCATTCCTACCAACCTTATACCCCTGCTTCACTCATCTCAATATTTATCTAGATAATATATATAAATATTATTAAAATAATACTTTTACTTACGTATTGAACAAAAAAAAAAACTAAGAAACTCATATCTTCTTTATTTATTTTATTTTTTATTTAAAAAAAAAAACACATTTTCCTTGTGAGAATACACCCTTAGTAAAGTTAGACAAATTTAACCACTTGAATAAAATATAAAAGTAACCAAAAAGAGAGAGATAGGAAGGAGTGCATCATAATGAAAATAATGATTGTTTTTTTTCAAAAATATTATAGGTCATAATTCCCCACAAGTACTTAAAACAATTTGTTTTGGACATAATAAAAGGACAAAAAAGTACAATAAATTTAAAACGAGGCTATAAGAAATTCAATTTAAATATGAGAAAAAAAGAAAAGTGGGCCATAAAAGTATATTAAGTGGGTAAGTGCGGCCCATAAAATCAAACGAATCAAGCCGTCAAACCATGGCCCACTTATAATAGTATTATTTATTTTTAGAAAAAATAATTAACCCAAATGATAAGTAATTTACCTTCATATTAAATTCTTAACGGCCTCTGTAGAGAATATTTTTGTATAAATTATAGGAACCACATATTATAAATACTAAATAACATTTGATTCTTTTTAGTTTTCTATTTACCAAAAATCCCTTAAAAATGATGTTTGTGGGATACATAGCATTGTGCACGGGATACATTAGGTTTGATACATTCCACATAGCGGGATACATAGCGTTGTGCACGGGATACATTAGGTTTGATACATTCCACATAGCGGGATACATAGCGTTGTGCACGGGATACATTAGGTTTGATACATTCCACATAGCGGGATACATAGCGTTGTGCACGAGATACATGCGGGATACATAGGTAAATAAGGGATTTTTGAAATTTTTGAAATAAGTAGGGATAAATGGATATTAAGGTAAGTAAAGGAGTGTAGTTAAGTAATTTGTCCAATATTTTTTTTAGTTATGGCCCCATTAATTTATTTAATATAAACATGTAAAATATATTTTTTAAGATCATGTAACATTTGGATCACTAGGAGTAGAAAATATTGCAAGTTGTAACCTAGTATAAAATAGAAACAAATAAATATGGCGGGTCTTAGATGCTTGAGTATCTATTGACTCCAACATTTTTTTTATATCTATAGAAAAATGTGGAAAAATGGATAAAAAAAAGAAGAAGTAAATAAGCACCCATTGAACAAAATATTAGTGGATGCTTTGGTTCTAACTTTAATGTTATAAGGTGTGCTGCCTGCTAGTTACGATTTCGAATCTTGTAACAACATTTTTTTCTATATTGCACCTTTTCTTATTTCAATTAAAAAAATATTCATACTTTTTGTCTTTTAATTTTTTGATTAATATAGTGTCATTTAGCTTTTTAACTTTTCTATTTTTAAAAACCTTTTGGTCTCTTTTTCTTTACTGTAACTTGTGATTATAAGTTATTTTTGATGATGATAAATTAATTGTTGTTTATCATGTACTTGTTTATTGACGAGCTCAAGTTGCTATACATTTATACTCTATGATTACTAGCAACTTTCTATTAAAGAAAGTGAGCATCCACGAACTTCAAATTCTGAATCCGTGGATTCATTGAGTATGAATCTTTGAATGAGTTGGTCAACTCATTTCATCATCTAATTATTGTTTATGGGTGTTAACTTGATATTAAACAAAGTGAGCGCCCACTAACTTTGAATGTTTTGAAACTACTCCCTTTCAAGATTATCATATTGATTTAGAGTTGCGTCTATGAAATATGCAGATATAGAGTGTACAGTGTACTCAAATGCGGAACCAATTTTTGACAATTTACAATTAGTGACAGTTTAAGCTAATCAATGACTTAAAGTAAAACATAAATCGGAGATCTAGCTTTTATTTTTTATTTTTAAAATTTTAAAGTTGTTTCTTCTTTTTAATGATTTCAAATCACAATATGAAATCACATATCCAAACACCTACCTCGTATGAAGCAAATAATTATTGCTCCCTTTGTTTCTCTTTTCGTCATCACAATTTCCTCGTTCAATATAATGTCATACTATACATAATAATTTAAAGGATAAATTTATATATATATATATATATATATATATATATATATATAAAACTAGGATATGAAATATAGTTATTATAAATAGATAGAATAAATGATAAAATAGAATTATTAGATATTCTAGAAGACAGACAAAATAATAAACACTTTAACATAATTTAAAAAATATTAAAATGCTTATAGAACCTCACAAAATCTACAAGTTTTAAAAAAATACAAAGTATCCAAACATATTGAAGCTACGGAATCAATATAAGGTGTGGGATGTCAAAACAGTGTAAATATAAGCTAAAATTTTGAATTCTTTTACAATTTTAAATTAATCAATTTACATAATTAGTTTACTTGAAGATCCTAGATAATCGTCTATATAGTTGACATAGATTTGAATGGGCTTGTTCATCCAACTTGGAGAAGTCACTAGCATTATGCATATAGAATTTCTTCACAATAATAACATATAGAATATAATTCTATAAAATGACATATCAGTGTAACACCCCAGAAATTTTTTCGAACTAAGACTCGAACCGTTCATCGTAGTGAGTGAGATTTTGTCAAGAAATTAAAAATTTCTTAAGTGTTAAGGTCACTAGATGTAGCACCTTGAGTTCCAAAAAGAATTAAATTGGAAATAGCAAAATCTGAAATTTTGCAAGTTAAGCGAAGTATGAGTTTTTGGTCGAATTCAAACGACCATAACTCCTAGCTCAGGATGAGTTAGGTGTGCTACCAGGTACCGTAGGAAAGACCTTTGAATTATCTTTCCAACACCACCAAGTTTGCTAAGTTTCGAGTTCGGATGAGTGAGATATGACCTTTTGAGGTTAGACTGTCCAGTTAAGGAAAGCTAGTCGGAAATAGTGAGGGGTATTTTGGTCTTTTCCGACCCAATCAGATTTAATTCGTTTTTAGTACTCCCTCCGTTTCAAAAAGAATGGCCTCATTTCCTTTTTAGTCTGTTTCAAAAAGAATGACCCCTTTCCTTTTTTGGCAACACTTTAACTTCAACTTTTCACATGACATGTTTAAGGCTACAAGATTAAAGGACATTTTGGTACATTTGACATAACTTTAATTTTGAACCATAAGATTTAAAAGTCTTTTTTCTTTTCTTAAACTCCGTTCCAAGTCAAACTAGGACATTCTTTTTTGAAACGGAGGGAGTAATATTTTAGGGGTCTAATCTGATTAGGTTTAGTTTTATAATCCTAGTTTACACCTAGGGTTTTAGTTGAGAGTTCAAGAAGAGAAAAGAAGAAGAGAAAAGAGGAGAAAAGAGGAGAAAAGAGAAAGGATCGAAGCGTTCGTCGAGATTCTTGAGAGTTGTTGTGGATTGTCGCCATGGGATTAAGCCATAAAAGGTATGTAAACTTCCATAGTATTGGGTTCTTTCACCCACACATCAATCATGATTTATTCAGCGTAATTTCGTTCTTGAAATTTAAAGAATAGAGTTCTTGATAAGTGTTCTTGAAGTTTCATTAAGTTTTGATGTAAGATGGGTCAACTTTAAACGACCATATCTCTTAGAATATTAAGAGTTATGTGAGCCATAACCTATCCAATTAAAGGTAATTGAATCTACTTTTCAATCCCACCAATTTCACGTCAATCCAATATCTGAGTAAAAAGTTATGACTATTTTAGTAACCTATACAGTGCTGTAACGAATTAGCCGACGGAAAATATATTGAAAATAATCGTTTTTGTCTTTTTACCTCCAAGAAAACCATCAAAGAATTTCTTGACTAATAAAAAGCTCAAAATAATCAGATTTTCATCTTCACTCATGAAAATCATAATTTTTGGCCATGGAGATTTCAAGAAACCAATTCAAGAATCTCAAGAAAGGTATTCTTGATTGTTTACCTTCAAGCTAGGGTTTCAAGGCTTCTAATCAAGTTCTTCTTCAAGATTCTTCAAGAACCTTGCTTTTTTTTTAAGTACGTAAGGCTATCATAGTGTTGGACTAGTTCGTCCTCATGCCCTACATCTACTTTCAAATCATAGTGTTGGACTAGTTTGTCCTCATGCCCTACATCTACTTTCAAATCAGTAAAAGAGAAATCTAGGATTCTTTCCCTAGATTTGAGTATTCTTGAGATAAGTTGATTTTGAGTTCTTGAGTTCGTGTTTCTTTTAAAAGTTATATTCCTAATTATCGAATTGATATATTGTTATTGAGATCCTCCATAAACATGAGATCATGAACCTTGAATCCATAATCCAATTCAAGGAAAGTTAGGATCAAAGTCAAGAGAAGTCAAGAGTCAAGTTAAGAGAAATTCATAAAGTTTTCCAAAAGTCATTTGCAAACGTTTTAACTTTGTTTTAAGACGTAAGTTTTGAGTTCAGTAAAGAGTAAAGTTGAAGTTCTTTCTTCAAAAGTATATGGGGACTATGTATTCCCAAAGAGTTTAAAATGTTTTCACATTTAAACAAGAAAGGAAACCACAATTTTCAAAGAGCCTTCGGAAAAGTTTTCAGAAAAGAGAAATAGCTTTCTAAATGAAGCAAACAGGGAAACTGATATTTCCAAGATAGCCTTTGAACTAAGTTTTTGAGCACTAATCTCAAATCACAGAAGAATTATGTTTTTAAACATAAAGAACTAAGTATATTTTTTGGAGTAGTATTGAGCACCGATATAGGGATGCGAGTTCATATTAACTCAAGTCTCCATAAACCATGTAGCCATCATGGGTAGAAAAGGGTCATATTTTTTAGATGAATCCTTTTCTCATAGACTAGTGGATCCACTTAGTGAGTTAGCTTCTTATATCACGGCAAGGTATAGGATGGGCCTCGATAGCGTGAGGTAAAATGTTGTGTCATCACTATAGTTCTTAAGTGATAGTTGTCGGTTAGAGAAACTCCCACAATAGTATTTGCATGGTTCCTCAAGGGGTTCTGCTTAGTATGAATGGGGGTATGAGACTTCATTCATACATTGCACAAGTAGACTTTGAGAGGGAGCATGGTATGTCTTTTATGATATTATGATTATGAGTTAACATCATGTTTTAAACATTTTTCCTTTTTCTTTATATTGCACCTATTTTAAACTGTTTTATATTGAAATGAGTTCAGTTATGTTGAGTTGAGTTGAGCCAAGTAAGTTCTTCAGTTTCTTTCAAATTCTTTTCAAACTTATGTTATGCTTTAGAATTCCCCTTACATGCTCGTACATTCCACATACTGAGCCATTTGGCCTGCATCTTCTCATAATGTATACACAGGTATTCAAGATCATCAATAGGAGCTTCGTTGATACATCCGAGAGTTCGAGTTAGCTATGGTGAGCCTCCTTACTTCCGGGGGATTTCATTTACCTTTCAGTTATATCAGTTGTTAGGATGTCATGGGTCTTGTCCCGACTTCCATCTTTATCAGTTAGAGGCTTCATAGATAGTCAATATAGTTGAGAAGTCTATATTATTTATCATTTATTTTATTAAATATTTTAAAGACTTAAGTTGCCTATTTTATGGCGAGTTGAATATATTATTTTTATTCTAAGTTGTTCATTTGAGTTAAAGTTTTGTAAAGTTGAGTTTATTGAATTTTATTCAGTTTTAAGCTTTTGCATGCTTAAGTTTGTCTTCCGCTTGTAGTCAACCATGATGAGGGTTCTCTTGGGGACCAACAATGGTCTTCGAGTGCCGGTCACGTCCAAGGTGTAGATTCAGATCGTGACAATGAGAAAGTAAATGTACGTGTCAACAATTTAAAAGAAGCTATTAGTAATTATTTACACTAGTACTTCAATGAGGGTATTTGTGGTACACTCATTATTTTCTTATATAGTCAAATTTTATTTTTAAATTTTTAGTTAATTGACACTAGAACTTTGTTCGATATTTTAGAATTTAAAATTAAACTACTTGAAGTTTATTATCTATCAATAAAGAAATTTAGAATAAGAATTACCAAGATATTATAATGCACTTTTAATGGATTACAATTATTAACTTGAAGAATCAATCCCAAGTTATATAATAAAATACTTGACTTTATACGATCCTCAAGAAAGATTTTATTAAAGGTGTATTTAGTAATTAAACTAACTTTATTAATAACTCAACTCAAGTAAAAGCATTACAAAATATATACATCTTAGAATAATATGACAACTTGACCACACTTAGGCGTGAGAATAGAATTAATCCCAAATGATATCATATCATTTGGTGAAATGTACCTAAGTAGAATCCACAGTTTAACTTTGATGGTAGGGTGATGAATGTTGATAACCATGCGGATGGTAAAGAAAATGGAGTCGAAGTCGATTTAGAGTTGAGACTGTAATTCAAAATTGCAACGTACGTACTCAAATGCAGAAGAAATACCTTACTTCATATCCAGTTTGTAATCCTTTCCAATTTAGCACTTGAATGATGTTTTACTTAATGACTTTGAGTCCTTCTACTTGGATGCTTTGGTTTATGCGGGGCGGGCCGGGGCAGGTGAGGGGTGGGTGCTAACAAATATTTTAACATTTTGAGCGGGGCGGGGCGGTTGCGGGTTGAAACAAAATGATGAAAATTTAATTTCGCTAGCATCACATATCTGGGCTGCAAAACCCATTTGGACTTGTTAAAGTGTTTTTATTAACTGAATTTGAATTATGTATATTAAAGTTTTAAATGATCATTAAAAAATTCATATGTTTTTGATTTAGTATATTTTTCATAATATTTATAACAGTTAAATTTGTAAACCCATTTCTCAAAATTTAAGTATTACAGTAAAGAAAGTAAATATCACGTGTAAACAATAAAGTAAAAAAACACAAATACTTATCTGGGGCGGAACAAAAAAAAAAGTCATACGGAGCGGTGGGCGGGGTGGGTTGAGCTTAACCTGCAAATTTTTTAATCTGCTTCACTTAATTTATTTATTTTCATTTTCAATCCGCCCCACCCCGCTCTGCTTGATATTTTTTTGATAAATATAAATTCATTTTTCATTAAGTTGTACTAATTTAATAGGATAGTGACTAGAAATTTTATTTTAAAGGTCAATTGAGAAACATGTAAAAAATTGTATTATTTTTTTACTGAACCATTTTTATTCTATCTTGAATATTTTAGTAGCTTTAAAGAAATTATCTTAATCAATAATGTTTTGTTACTCTTATAACATGTAAAAAGTTAAAATTAAGTTTAATTTGAACCCATATAAAAAACATTTACCCACAACCCGCCCCACCTTGCATTAGTTCTAAAAAAATCCACTTCAACCCGCTCCGCATCCTACCACCCCGTCCCACATAGCTTTAAATCCATCCCGCCCCTCATCAGCCCCGCTCAATTTTCATCCCTAATGGCTACTAGATACAAGATAAAATCTTATTAATATGTTTGGTTATAAAATATCAAACTAATTAATTAGAAAAAATAGTTCTAACACATTTATATATAAATATAAGTATTCTAACATTAGACGCAGTGACAGAATATATGGGCGGATTTACTAAGGTTCGTGGGGTGCCACGTCACTCACAAGCTTCGATGGAAACTCTAGTATATATAGGTATATATCTACAATATAATTACAAACACTAAACGTGTCACCTCTTGAATTCGACTTTCAACAAGAGCATCTAAATTAAAACGATGAACTTTTGCTCCTTTGGAGACATCTGATAATATTGAAACAATGTGGAGAAGATTAGCATGACTCATGCGCAAAGAATTTGTAGTATATATAATGGATAAATTGTCATCTTATTATTGTTCATATTTTTTTAATTGATTTGTTATAGACCGAAAAGACGAATAATTTTTTTAATTGGTTTGTCATAGACCGAAAAGACGAATAATTCGACTGAAGCCTAAAATTGATATAAACGATGAACCTACTTGGCATCCAAAGACTTGAAATTCTGGATCCACCTCTGATCATTTGCTTGCTATTGTATTTATTTTCTTTTCCGTAGCTTCTATGCTATGTTTTGAGTTATCGGTGTGGGTGACACACTTTTTGGTTAGTCGGGGGAGCTTCGGGTGAGCTTTCCTCTTTTGGAGCTTTTCTGTCAAAAAGGCTGATTTTGGTCAACATATTTAGTAAATGAGATCTAATGAGATTTATGTTAGTATCGTTAGCTCCAGTGATCGGGTCTAGTAAATATATTATAAATAGAGGTAATGAATCATGTTTTAAATTGTTAATATTGATTTTCTTTATTATCTTATCATTTGACTTCATATAAAAATCAAATACTCTTCTTGTTGGGAAAGACTCTTGCACAAAATAAAGTGCACATAGGGCAATAGTGGAAGAAAGTTTAAAGTCAAAACTTTTCCTTCTATTTGAATCAAGAGAAGACAAAGTAATGTAAAAACAAAACTGTTTGGGCAACAAATCAATTAACCAAGTAAGAAAAATAAATTCGAATTTAATCGAACTCTAATGTTGATATCGAACAAAAAAAAAATAAAAGATAAATTTTTTAATATGTGTCAATAATGCTAAAACTGTAACATTAATTAAATATAAAATTATCAACTGATAAATAATTGAACAAATGTTACATATTGTATATTTAATGAGATCTCGTATTTGTTTGATATAGGATTTTTAAGTCCTATTCTCTTACTTTTCGTTTTAATAATTACACTCTTTTATTTCATAATCTATATCGCCATTCAAATCGAGTTGCATTTCCCTCATTTCATTCATGTTGGATTTGGATCCTCTATAATAGAGATACTCTCCAATTACATTTAGTATAAACTTAAAAGTACAATAATTAGTGATGTTCATGTGATTATAATATGTCGATTTTACCTTCTTAGCTAAATTCAAAAAAGCTTTATTTAATTTCTTTCTCCGACAGAATATAATTCAAGCTTCGTCAATACAAATGAGGAAAAATACTTGATTTAGAAACAATTACGAAAAAGGCTGTGGAAGCCCAATGCCAAAAAAATAAGTTATACTTTGGTGATAATATTTATCAACCAAATATAGCAATAGACAAAAAGTCTCGCCAAAAATATTAATATTAAAAGAAACTAAATTCACGAAGAGAATTTGAAGGATAAAATAGAGCAGAGTAAAAGCAGATTAAATTTAATGAGAACAATTAAAAAAACTCTTTACATTACTTGAGTATTGTAGAATTCTCACAACCGTTATAGTTAGCCATTTAAAAAAAAAAAATCAAAACAAAAAAGAGATAATCTCTTTTTTAAAATAAATAAATAAAAAGAATAGAAAAGAATCTTACTAAATATGGTAACTTTGTAACCGAGTCTTACAATTCAGTAATTCATACAGTTACTGTGTGTTACAGATAATGCTTATCATTAGTTTTTCTTTTTTCTTTTTTAGTTATATTATTTTTAAATTTTGAAATCAATTTATCTAACAAAAAAAATAGAAATTGTACTCGACCTACAATCCAGCATCAAATAGATTATCCGAAATAATATAATTTTTATAGTAAAAAACTTTCTCCATCACTATAGATTTTAAGGAATAATAACACAATATTTCTGAACAATATGTTACATGTTTTCCATAAATACATGTAAGCACTTAATAGAAGAAAAATAATAATGCACTTCTACTCCTATTAAAAATTAAAATATAAATCCGCAAGAAAGAAGAACTACCCCAAATAGGTTAGCAGATATTTAGCAAAAGGCAAGTAAGATTACAATCATCTATTTCAGGTTAGTAGATAGTTAGAATATGCTTAAATAAATTATGAAGTAGAAATAGATGTAATGAATGAACAATCGATTATAAAAAGATACTAAATAAACCAACAAAATGCTTACAATTATTTTCAATTTTGTATTAATAACGATGCCAAATGGCGCTCTTTGTAAATTAAAGAATCAATTAATTTTAAAAACTGAAAAGTTGAATAATTTCGTGGTGCTGCCTTATCTTTTTGTAGTGTTTTTTATTTTTGCTTTTATTTTAAAATTTTGATTTTAAAATTAATTTTAACAATTCATTAATTCTGTTTTGTGTTAGTTGATGACATGTGTTTTTTTTTCTTCAAAATTTTGAATTTATAATATTTAATTGGTTATCTAATGACTTTTTATTTAAAAATTTGAAAATTATGGCGCTGACATTTGACGTTTTTTCTTTTCCTATTATATATAGATAGATTTGTTATGGAAAGATAGTTAAAAATATTTTCCCACAAAAAAGTAATGACATTACGTTACATCACATATTTTGTAGAACTATTTTAAAACTATTTATAAATTTTAAAAACTGCTTTAAAATCATTTTTTTTAAATAGTAATTTATTATTTAACCCTATTACTTGTAATTAATTTTAATTATTTAAAAAAGAAACATGAAATTATTTAGTTGGTTAATTTTAAATACAGATTTTTAAAAAATTAAATTGAATTTTAAAATTTTTCAATTTTTGTGGTGATGACACGTGCCACTTTTTACTTCTCCTATTATATATAGATAGATGATGAAAAATTACATCGTACAATGTTAGTCAAAGTTTTTATAGTTTGACTCTAAAAGAAGAAACTATAAACTATGTTGATAAATATTTGCTTATAATTGCTTTTATTCAATTCATTTGTGCTGAAACTATAGGGTTCCGAAAAAGTAGAAGTACTAATGGTAGATCCAGGGGCATTAAAATGCGCGAACCTGAACACAAAGACATTTAAGAAAATGAAAAATCTGAGGGTGCTTAAAATCGATGAGTTACTTAATAATGGAGATTTCGAGCTGTTGTCCAAGGAACTCATATTAATCGATGAGTTACGTTTGCTAAGTGTGTTTTTGACTGGTAACTGTTTAGTTTACAATTTCTTTTGTACTGTTTATTGCAGCTGAATGAATGATAAGTCTTAACTTACATAACTATATTTGCCTTTTCTTTTAGTGCTGTAAAAGTTTGAAGAAGCTGGATCTCTCTGATAGCAAGCGCCTCCTAAGACCTCCAAACTTCAATTAATATGAATATTGTAATTAAATTATCATAGTAATCACTATTTCTTAAGAGATGTGTAAAGTGCAAAATGAACAAATAAAAATAAACGAAGGAACAACATGGTTCGTTTGGCTATATGACTTATGAGATGAAATTATGATTTGAAATCACGACATAAATTCATATGAGATGAAGTTGAGGTTTTATGTACATGTAATATGAATGATTGATTGCTTCGTCTCTTGCGCTTGAGGGTAGGTTTAAAAAAATACAAAGTATCCAAACATATTGAAGCTACGTCACAACACTGTCGCAATACTGTAACACATTGTTGTCGTTTAGGATAATAAATGGTAACCCAATCTAGTTCTTTATACCCTTGAAAGAGAACTTCTCCATTTTTTTGTAAGATGCAAGAACTTTTTCTCTCGAACAAACAAACCGCAAACAGTAGGCAAGTTGCAAATGTTCAATAACCGTTTCCATCCATCTTGTTCCCTAATCCATACTTGCAATTCTCTACTCCGAGTTTTCCCGCCATATAAACTAAGACTACCTTTTATAGTAATCAAACGAAACAAGTCTTCCTCGCCTACAAAATCCAAATTTGGTGCTGGAAATTTTCTTACTTCATCTGAAGTCACGTCAAAGTACATGATGATAGAAGTTGTATCCACGTATTGGTCAATTATCTTGTTCATAGACCAAAATGTTGTACCATCTTGAGTGGTAATCCCCTTAGCACAGCATCTACTAGGGTAATATGGTTGTACTAGATGAGGGGGACTTGTTTTCCTTGTCCAAGAATGTTTAGACAAAGAGTAAACAACATAAAAAGATTTAAAGATTATTATAACCTTGTAGTCATCGATCCTAGAATCATAGCACAAACCACAAGCATTTGGAGGATCATCTTTGTATTTCACATAAGGACATTCAAGAATTCGATATTCTCTAGTGGATGGATTCAACAAAAGATAAGTTTTGTAGGCCATAGGGTTCTTTAGAAGAAGCAAGCCATCACATGAGCCAGAGATTTCAGAGTCTTGGAATCCTTTTGGAGGAAAAAATTGGTTATGATGATCGATCCTAATTAATTGGGGACTTTCCGGATCTCTAAATACAAAATCACTACTATATCTTTCTCGAAGGAGTAGCTTCTCACGGCATACTGCTTTGGTATGATCACGGTGGTGCTTTTTAAAATTTCTATCACATATCATAGCTTTCCATGACTTAGAAACTGATTTAAAACGCAACAAACTTTTAATTGGAAGACAAATAAACATGGAAATCATAATATCATTAGATGGAAGAATATCATGTTTAAGGTCCGTTCTTAATTTTTTTTTAAAAATTATGTCTGTCTTTTTTTTGGTTTGGAGAAAATTAAATGGAAGCTTTTATTAGGGATGTGTATATAAGGTTAATTTAGTAGATGAAGGTATATATATGGAAGGGAACTATCACTTGTGTGAGAAAAAAAAGATTTGTGCTTGTATTAGGATTAAATTATTAATAAATACTTTCCTTTAGCCGCTTGTATTAGGATTAGGTATATATATATTATTTAAATACACATCTTATTTTATAAGATAATCTTTAAAATTTCCTAATCATTTTAAAAAATGTAAATATGTATCCGAATGTCCTATCCCCTCTCTAATATATCTCTCCCATATGTATCCGATATATCTCTCCCTATGCATCTGAATGTTTGTGTATCTGATATATCTCTCCCCTATGTATATGTATCTGAAATTCATAAATCGTACTAAATTCCTTTGTTCACCAATCAACTGAAGAACCAATTAGTTGTAGCAGCACCTGCGACTGAAAAAGTAGCCCCGGAAAACATTAAAGTATTTTTGTAATTTGGAAAAGAATAGGGAAATAATGTAATTAACCCTTTACGAAGTGTATATAGGAGAAGGTAGCATTATTGGACTAGCTAAAGGTTGCTAAGCTTGGCCCAAGCCCATCTAGCTTTTAGAAGCCAATTGCATACAGAATTTGTCTACAATTATCAAACACTACTAGCTCCAGTTTCATTAGTAATATTAGTCAAAGTCTACAAAATACACATAGGAATTAGGATATCAAAAATGATAATAGGTTCAACTAACATCTAGCCTTATGGTGTACACATTTGTTACTTCTGGGAGGGATCTGCTGAAACATCGAAACCCGGAGGAACAAATACAACATCGTCCCATTGTGATGTCGAAGAATCCTGCAAAAATATGTTCATACTTTGTCAACTGCACAGACTACATTTTGAAACATGGTACAAACATAAACTCGGTATTTAAATGGAGAAAGGTAGAGGGGCGAGCTCATCCATCATTGAGTTTTGAATCGTGACCTAGCAGGCCCTCGAGGGATTTCTTGGTTGTCAAAAATATGAATGATAAATATAAGAGGTTAAAATGAGTAAGAGGACGACAGAACTTCGTTGAGGATTCTTACCTTCATACCGTGTATTATATCCTCCAGAACGCCAACCTTGTCAAATCAGATGAAAATTCTCGGTGATGAAGCTAAGACACCAACAATGGATAAACAGTAAAACCAACAGACGTACCTGAATATCTCCTTTCAAAGCGGGATTCAATCGCCCTTGCTGCTGCGAAGCTCTTACTAGTGAACTCTCTAGGTCCTCCTGCATAAGTTGACGAAATTTCAAGAAGGGAAATATAGCATTGTATCACATTAGTGGATAGTGTATACTAACTCAAGACAATTAGCTTACCTTCCTGAAGAAAACAGGACGATATCTCTTGTTTTGGCTTCTTAGAATTAAGCTCTTCGACTGTAAATAAAAATCAATCAGATGTATAGTTGTCATTTTCAATTTATGAGGTCGAAAAGTACAAAGGACCTTTATGTGGCATGAAATTGCCAGCCCACAATGGATATAATCTTCGAATCTAACAATACAAAATCTGTTGTGAAATTATCTGAATGTGATATTCAATATGTTCGCATGCAACTTATTTCTATTCTTTTTTTTAAAGGTGGTGTCCGCAACAAGTTGCACGCACCTTGACAAGTCCACTGGATCGTACCAATGCAAGTATCAGATTACTCTACCCGCCAAAACATCGATAAATGGGAAGAAATCACCTAAACTTTTTTGACTTTGCTAGGATTGGATACATGGTCTTCCATAGTCTTCATTCCAACTTCAACAAGCAATAGGACATACTTCTGAGTACATTTTGGCATGGTTCCAAACTAATCCAACACCAAAACAATTTTCAACTAACATTTGACACCATTTTTTTTAACTGATTAGATTTAAGCAAACTGTGAAACATCGGAACACCATATGTTCTAAAGTTAAATTTGCATCATGCTATACAGGCGTGAGGAGTCAAAGGATAGCAACATCCAAGACGGTGAAAAAGAGCAATGCTAAGTTGTTTGAAATGCCTGGACAGCATTTTGGGTGGATTAATTCTTCTTTTTACGTTAATCACTTTGGGCATTTAATACAACACAGAGCTTTAAAACAGATTGGGTCTTGTCCAGGTTTGAAGGTACCGGATGTTTCCCTGATTAATCTATCAGTTCTTTTGGCTACAAGTAAAAGAGAAGGCAATTCCATCTGCAGATCTGTGAAGTGCATCAATTGACTGTATTGGTATTGTGTCTATGGGGTCCTCTTCCTCATCAACAGACCAATGTTATCAAAGGCGAAAAGCGTAAAACAGCATCTAAGATCAGTTGGGGCTTTAAGCGCAAAGTGAAATTGAAAAAAGGGTTGCAATAAAGTGAAATATAAATTGTTAAACCTTTTCAGGATTACGCTCTCAATGAAAAGGAGAAGTATGCCTTAGAGGCTTGATGGCGACACTGAAGCGCCTGCTAAGCAAGGTGAAACACTCAATATGTTTTGCACCTTGCTTCAGGCCTTAAGTGTGCCTTTGACAACACTGCAACTGACGTAGTCATCCTAGTTAAGATCATATTTCATTTTATTTTTTTTTTGAGAAGAAGATCATATTTCATTTAAAGCAGATGAAGCGAGCAAAACACAGGAGGACATAGAAGTAAGCACAATTGTTAAGGCAGATGAGCATTTCCGTGTAGCTATAAATATCAATTATAGCTGAACACGTACCTGAAAAACTGGAACGCCATAAAAGCTCTCATCAGTCGTTCCAGTCCTTTCCCTTTCCTAGTTAAAAAAGGCAGTAGAATACAATCAACTTTAGATTATAGAAGAAAAACTAATGGTGCACAAAATGATATGTTAAACATGCTGAATAAAATTCTATGCACAAAACCATTTTTGGCATTATCCTCACAGCAATATCACTTAAAAATGAGGTCTCCTACCATTTGACGGACCGATTTTATGTCATGATACTGTTTTGGTCCACAGCTGGTATATACCTAATCTTTGTTAGGTATAAAGAAACTTACTGAGAAACAACTATCTTTTCATCCACTTTAATCCAAAAGCACCGTCTGTCTATTACTAACTTATCCTTAAGAAGATAACATTTTAATACTCATCTGAAGTGCCACAAATTTTCGGATTTAGTGTCGAGCAAAAAGTCCTTCAGGCAAAAGTTTCTACTACTTATTGTACATGAAGTACATTTCAGAACTTAGATAGTCGAAAACATTGGAATACTTTGCAATATTCATGAACCCCGAAGCTATGATAGTCTTCTATAATAGATTAATGGAGACCCCCAAAGCAAATAACCCTTTTTTTTTTTTATTAAGAACTTAGGAAACTGATTGACGTAACGACAACACTTCTTTAAGGTAGACAAGCAAACCAGTATAAAATTCTTGAGACACCACTATGACGGCATGAGTACTCATAAACTTTCTTATAGATTTAAGAACACGCTTAGTCTACAACAAATTTACAAAATTTAGTATGGCTAGATATGCACCTTTATTGCATTCTTTACTTGAGATGCCTCTGGTATCAACCTGAAAGCAACTCCATCAACTTTGAGCTGGAAAACCTGCATCATTGACCATCAATTAGACAGAAAAACGATTTTCTTCTGCAATCAAGAATCCAACTATCAGCCTCGGACAATCAAAAGACAGTTACTAGCTCAGTCCTCATCCTACTCGCTTTTGACTAATAATGTTGTCCTCGTGGTCAATGAAGCGAGACAAGAACTGAGAGGTCTCAAGTTCAAGTCCGAGAATAGGCAAGAAAAACATTAGGTATTTCTTCTATGCTTTAGGAGAATTATCCTATAAAATTTTAAACAACAATCAAAGCAAACATTGTATATAAACTAACAACGAACAATCTTAATAGCTCAATTGATTAACTAAGCGAATTTTCACAGTTTGATTCCCCTTCTTGTAATACCCTCCCTTACCCCCAACAAGCTGTCAGTCAAGCACAGCTAAAACATAACACAATAATCACATCCCAATACACAACAACAGCAAATTGAAGTTAACCTTGTTGAGAGCAACAGGAACAACACGAGAGCCGTTTCGCATAGAGGGGTCCATTGATTCCATCTGCTGACGAAGTGCTTCAGCATCAGCTTCACTAAAGCAAAACAACCCCAAACTTTTCCCAGTACTAACACCCGAAACCAACACGAATTCTTGAGAAGCATTGCTAAGGGCATACACAGGTACTCCACCCAACCGCTCTTCGATTGTTTCAGTAGATAAAGATTGCTTTTTTACACCAATTTTAGCCCATAGAGGTGAATTTTGAGAAGAATTAAGGGTGTTGAGTTGGGGAATAGTGGTTTGAAGGAAATTGGTGAAATGGGTCTGCAGATTCTTGAAGGTTTGTTGGAGCTGTAGGTGTGGTGGTGCTGCTGGAGAAGATGATGATTGTTTCGATTTGAAGAAATTCATTACTTTTTTTTCTTCTTTCTCTGTTTGGGAGCAATTACAGAGGAAATGGGTAAAAGGGTTTTTGAGGTTTTAAAAGCGGCTAAAGATTTTGAGGAGTAACAAAAGAAAGAACGAATTAGGCATAATAATATATGAACGTGTCATCTAATTTAGCCTTGACAATTTAAATCTTACACTCTTATGTTTGTATGACGTATTAGTTGATGCTGCTGAGGCTAAGTCAAAAAACACGCTTATGCATTAGTTGATTAAATAACAAATTTAAGTGTCTACTATATTCAAATCGATTTATGCATATCTCAATTTGTTATCTTGATCAACACAAATATCAAGTAATTATGTTAGGTAATAAAGTATGAACAAATGAAAAAAAAAAATCTAGATACACAACTTATTTTACCATATTTCCTAAAATTTTCTACAATTTGAAAAAAAATACAAAAAATCTCTTCTCTCTCCCATTCTTAGATATATCACTTTACACGATGTATCAATCGAATACATCATATCACTTTATGTGATGTATTCACACATTAAGTGATGTATTTAAAACCGAGACTCAATAATCGGAACGCAATGTATTGAGGCATTTTGAGATATATCGAGACATTTTGAGACGCAAAATTAGTATAGTGAATTGTCAAGTGGTAGCTTGTTGGACTATTTTCTTGATCATCATTGAGCCTTCATTTTTACAAATTGGACTAAACAGTCGCACTTTCTTCAAACTAAATGAATGAAAGCTCCATATTTTAAACCCCCATGGCTTCGAAAATCCTTTTAAATGTCACCACTGTACTCATAATGAAAAACTCTTATTACAAATAGAAATAGTAGAGTAATAATGTAATTGCCTTGAATGAAATAATCAACAAAAAGTTGACATGGGTTACAACATCATCACATGAAGCAAAAGAAAATTGCAATTGCATTTAACAAAGAAAATATGAGTTTGAACATATAGAATGGTAAGAGAATACTACTTGAAAGGGACTTACGAATCTAAAGAGAACAAAGTTTTCCAGTATATATGATACGGTCCTCTCCCATGTCTTTCGACTTGTCTAAAGCATTTTGTTTTTATGTCATAGAAGAAGACTACCATCATCACCCCCAATTGTTGACGGAATATTATTTCTTCATTCCATGAGCAGTAGAAACAACCTAATTCCTTAGGGTCGAACCTTATCCCCAAATTGATACTATACTCCTTCGCCCAACTGCAACTTACCTTATCTTTGAGTATCCACAAGTCTAGAATTGAACTCTTGAGAAAGTTAGCATAGTCTGGTAGGCAGACGGTCCCTTTCAAATCCATCAAATCCAATCCCTGAAAATCAACAAAAGCTGAAGGGCAAGATACAGATATAAATTTTTCATTTTCAAATTCAAATGACATAACTCGAGGTTGGCCATAGTAAACTACTTTATCCTTTGCCAACCAATACATACATTCATTAACTAACACCCCAGGAAAAACCGGATGATATGGAGGTTGCTCCGCGATTTCTTTCCATCTACTATTCAAAATGCCCCCACTATTTAGAGTAAAAACTTCACATCTTAGCTGCGTAAGGACAACATCAACAGGAAGAGTACCGGGGGGACCCATATAGAAAAAACGCACCACTTTGTATTCCTTCTTTGAGTGAAGATATCCAAAACCAAAATGTTCATATCCAGGGATAGCAGAAGGTGAACAGTCGGGCAATTCACGTAATTGATGGATGGCGGGATTGCACAAATAAATACGACAATCTGTTGAAAGGCAAACCAAACCAGCACTTACAGTCCAGCGGCTAGAATGGATTTGTCTATCAGGATAGTGAGTGATTGTGTACAAATCCTCATTTCTTCCTTTCATGTCAAGTGAAATAAATTGTAGTTTCAACTTACCTGACCGTCGCAAATAACGGAATGTTTTCACAAAAAGAAGTTGGGGGGCATTTTCCATCAACTGTTGTTTTTGATGAGAACATACGAACATAGGACTAATAATACAATCATTCCATGACTTGGATACACACCTTGAGATGGATAATGTTTTCACCATGCATTTTAGAAAAATACAAGTTAGCACATCAGCAGATAGCTTATTAAATTCACTACTATTCTCGTTCTCATTCTCCTCCTTTACGACGATACTGCTACATTTCTTCCTCCTTCGTATTGATATTTTCTTCTTATTGTTAGGCTGCAATGGATGTCGCAAATAAATATCTTAATGATTTTAATTCTATGTTGGGATGCAACATGGCATACTTCTCACCCATATAGTTAAAAGCCAAACAACACAGAAGAGTGCCAACTAAAGCATGGACTCATAACATTAATATATCACTTTGTTGTCAAGGGTTGTGCTTTTAAAGACAAAGTTCATTCGTGAAGCCTAGAACCTACACTTCAAGACTTGAGCACGCCTTTAATAACATTGCTTCAAGTAACTTTGTCTATCAGAAAATAATCCGTCAATCAAATATCAATACACCAATATTGACTACTCATTATCAATACTTTATAGAAATTTGGAATGCATAAAAGGAAAAAGATCAATTTGTTTTGTCTTATTTTTTCCTTTTTAGTCAATTTCCAATCCAAGAATGTCTCTCTATTTTTTTCATACTCATTCTTTTATTCTTTAATTTGTTTTATGACAAGGAAAATCCACAGCCGTACAGCGTAAAACCTTGTCCACCTTCTCAAGCCTCTCTACCATACCCTTAGAAAGTGATAACGGATGACTTCCATTACTAAATGGAAGAACTTTTCAAACCAGTTGATAGTTGTTCCTCCTATGCAATAGGAGGAAATCACACAAGAGAGGCAACCCTGCACTAAGTGCCACGATGTCGACCTAGGTAATTTTTTAATTCCAACTAAAAAGACCTCCCGCACTAAGTGCAACGAGGTCGACCTAGGTAATTTTTTAATTCCAACAAAAAGGACATCTTATACATATCAGTAATTTAAGACCACGAGATTTAAAAAAAAAATTATTTCTTGAATTCTAGGGCCAAGTTCAAAACCAAACAAACAAATTGTACTAGAAAACAACAACATACCTGTTTATCCAAGAGATTAACATACACGACTTTGATTAATCTAGCCATCATTGACTAACATAGACAACGACATACCCAGTGTATCGAACAAGTGGGGTATGGGGAAACATAGAACAAAATAGTATTGTGAGTTTACCCAAAAGAAAAATCCATAGGTCAATGTGATTAGATTATGTTTTTTTCCTCAAAATAGCAGAAAATTTTAAAAAAATAGCAGCAATTAACTTTTCATGGGATAGGGCTGAGGGGAGATACAGATCACAGAAGGGTGTTCATAAATTAAAAGACTAAATCCCATCTAGTCTAACTAATAAATTAAAATTGATGAAAGCAATGAATTTTCCAGCATAAGATTTGCAAAGCCATGAACTTTTGTGAAAAAAAATAAAAACATGGTTGACAAAACCCAGCAAATTAGATGGAAAAATGGTACCTTTTTTTGTTTGCGTCGAGTAACTTTCACCATTTTTGCTGTGAATTGAAGGACTGAATGAGAGAGAAAAGAGGACGAAAAAGTCTAATAGGCGGAGAAGCAAGTGGCGGTGGGTTCGAACTTCGGCCCGACTTCTAAGCCCACAAACCTACATTATTATTTGAAAAAAAATAATAAAAATACATAATTAGACATACTTAACTACTATATATACATATTTTACCTATGGTTTAAAAATATTACTCATAATATCACTTTTTAATAATTATATCATATATTTTTAAAAATTAAATAAGATTCACAAATTCCTTAAATATGGTATTGAATAATAATCTTAAAATTTAAATCCCTTAATTAAAGGTTCTTTAACAATTCAACCTCCTTCAATCTCCTCCCCCAACAATATCTCCACCCCGTACCGTATTCCACCCTCAATCTGAAAAAGAACTCCGAAAATGGTAAAACTTTGAGCTTTCATATAATCACATTATGAATGTAATGTTGTGCACTAGCTGTTTGCTTAGAGTGTGATTATAGCTTTGGTATAACATTTTAAAAGGCAAACAAGCAACCACTCTTCTAAACAAGAATTTTCTATGCTTCTTCATTGTTCTCTACTTTATAGGGCATTTTTTCTTTTTAACTTGGTTTGTTTTTGTTGTTTCTCAACTATTTTAATGGTTGACTATTCTCAAAATCATATGATTCTTGTTAAAGGTTAATTCAAATTAATAGATTGTTTATCTCACCTTTAAAAATTGTTGGATACATGTATCTCGTTGTTAATGATTAAAGCCAATGAAAAAGATGAAGAGGTTAATCCAAATTAATAAATTGTGCATCTCGCCTTGGATACATGTATCTCGTCATTAATGATTCAAGCTGATAAAGAAGAGATGAATAGTTTAATCCAAATTAATAAACTGTGTATCTCGGCTTGGATACATGTATCTCATCATTAATGATTCTAGCTAATGAACAAGATGAAGATGTTAATTCAAATAATAAATTGTGTATCTCAATTTTAAAAATTGTTGGATACATGTATCTCGCCATTAATGATTCAAGCCGATAAAGAAGATGAAGAGTACAATAACAGAATTAATTAGGTTTATGATTTAGTTATTTTAGGAATATTTGTTAGAGATGATACTCAAGAACCTGTAAATTTGTTGAGTTGTTAATTAGTCAGCAATTAATCCTTTAATTAAGGAAATAAGTTACAACCCCTTTAATTCAAATTAATAAATCGTGTATCTCAGCTTTAAAAACGGTTGGATACATGAATCTCACCATCAATGATACATGTATCTAGATGTCATGCCCTTAGGCTATACCCTGGGCGGGACCGGCACCAGGAGACCATTTATGGCCCCAAGCGAACCCTTGGCTTGGCTTTCTTAACTCAGCGGAAACCTAACCCAACAGAATAACTCAATGCAAATGCAAGGTTACAAAACAACTTAACTTATAAAATCTGGCCACAAAGGCACCTCGAATCTCAAAATAGAATATTTACATATATACATAGATGAGAGATTCAAAACTAACTGACTAACTGTCTATGAAGCCTCTAAAATACTGAGATGGATGTTGGGACAGACCCCGCAACACCCTAATAAAACACAACTAAGAACACAAAATAATTGAGTCCTTCGGAATGCAAGGAGGCTCACCACTGACTTTGGAGTGCTCAGTTGGATCAACGGTGTACTGGATGCTAATCTTGGGTACCTGCTCTGCATCATAATAAGATGCAGGCCAACTGGCATCAGTACATGGAATGTACGAGTATGCGAGCTGGAAAGCTAAACCACAACTTAAGCTTGAAAGGAATACAAGAAAACACTTACCATGGCCCTGTACGACTCAAGAATAATTGTACTCAATATATATAAGGCAATAAGACACATGTGATATATAAAGCTTTTAAAACATTGTAAACAACTTAGTTCGTTAATGATTAAAGCAATAACAACTCAACTTTACTTATATAAAAGTAATATAACTTTAGTGGGAAATTCTTTAACCGACAACCACCACTATAAGCCCTAGTGGTGATACAACGTTTTACCTCACGTTGCCCAAGGACCATCCTATACCTTATCGTGATATAGAAAGCTAACTTTACCAAGTGGATCCACTAGCTTAACTTATGGGATCATCTAAAAAGTATGACCTGTTAAATCCCATGTTGGCCGTATGGTTCTTATGGAGAGTTGAGTTAATATGAACTTGTGTCCCCAACTCGGTGCTCAAGACCACTCCCAAAAAAATACTTTAGCTTATAAGTGTTTTAAACACATCTTTCTTTAGTTTGAGATAATTACTCAAAATCTAGCCTAAAGGCTCTCTTGGAATCGATGTTCCTTTCTTACTTAAATGTAAAAACATTTAGAAACTTCTTTAGGAAATACATAATTCCCTAATAACTTTTGAGAACTAGACTCGACTTTATGCTCTTGACTTAACTTGAAATTCTTGACTTTTTACTCTTTACTTGACTTGAAACTTGAGCCTTAAAATGAAGTTAAAACATTCAATAAAGACTCTTGAACAACTTTAAAGACTTGCTTTGACTCACTTCTTTAACTTCTAGACTTAACTCTTAACTTCACTTGACTTGGAAACTAACTCTCCTTGAATTGGAATTATGGATTCAAGGTGTTTGATCACATGTTATGGACGAGTTCTTGACGTTTAGATGTACCTTGGAGCGTTGAAAACAACTATGAAACATAGGTACAAATACCAAGGAACATGCATGAGAAAGTGGGGAATAAAAGGTAAAGGGAAGGAGTGGCGTCCTTGGCGCTCTAAGAGGCGTGGGGCGCCAGCCCTCAGACTTCAGAGGGGCCTGCTGGGCGTTCTGCCCCAAGGGGAAAGTTCAGCATCCCTTTTTGGGGTGCACTGGCTGGCGCGACACCCCAGCCCTTTTCCCCAAAAATTCGACTTTTCTTTCCCTTGTTTCTCCGACTCTAAACCCCTTAACTTCAAAGGTTCCAGCAGCAAACACTTAGAATCATAAAGACCCTTAACATACAATAGATTCAACTCAAAATCACAACCGAAAACATGTCCCAAATCAACAAGGAACTTCAACAACACAATCAACAACATCAACAACACAACCCAACAATTTCAACAACATAACCAATCTTTTCTCGAAAATAAAACGAATTTGGCGTGTAGGTGAAAGGATCAACCCAACACTATGAACTCACATACCTAGTAGGGATCACCCCCGACGATATCCACGACGATCTTTGGTGGAAACTTGCTTGATCTCCTCTTTCTTCTCTTCTTCTCCTCTTCACTCAAAACCCTCACTCTCACTCTTTTAAAATGGGACAAACTGATCTAAAAATCAGTCCAACACTTAAATATAACCAAAAGAATTGATTAGGGAAAAGACCAAAATGCCCTTAAAATTTCCGAACGGATTTCCTTGCCACTGCCCAACTTCCAAAGGGCATAACTCACTCATACGAACTCGGAATGGAGTAAAATCAGTGGCGTTGGAAAGATCATTCCACGAGCTTCATAAACATAACTGGAACTACACCTAAATCATCCTGAGCTAGGATTTATGACTGTTCAAAATTGGCCAAAAACTCATTTTTTTCCCATACTTGACCAAATTTCCAGATTTTTGAATTCCTTCCAAAAATAGTTAAATTCCAATTCTAAGCCTCTTCATAGCTATTTCAAATTGTCAGATGTTACACTCGAGGCCAAAATATGGTATAAAAAGTAATATTACAAACTATCAGGAATCCTAGTAATTGGGATCTAAAGTAGTGAGATTTATGTAAAATGCCCAAGAAGGGTAAATTGCAAGTATATCTCATTTTTGTTAAAAAAAAATTATACAAAAAAAATTAATAATTAAATGAATACATGAGCACTAAAAATGATAACAAAATATAACTATTAATTAATCCTTTAATTGATGCAACAAAATCAGTTTTAAAAAAGAAAATATCCCACGATTCATGCTAAGTGTATTTCCTTACAATTTCTTTCCAAAATGGACTCTTCAAGCTATAAAATCCTCCCATAAAATTCAGATTTTTTTAATTTTTACTGGGTTTTAACAATCAAAATTTGATTGATTTCTTCATCCATAATACAACAATAAATATTTTCCGATTTAAAACTAATAATTCGATTTAGTTCTTCCTTTCTAATTGTTCATTTGAAACAAAAAAAAAATTCAAATAATGAACTCTGAAATATACAAATCAAAATGTATATAATTATCATGAGCATATAATCGTATAAGACATATATATGATAAATGCATGAGAACTATTGGTATATATACAACTGGTATATACAAATAAGTAATTTTATATTATTTCTAAAAACGACAAATACATATATTATTTGATATACAAATTAAAATATATATATATATATAAATATTATTAACAAATTCAATCGTATAATATATACAAATAATAAATGCTAGAAAATTATTAACATATTCAATCATATAGGATTTACAAATGATAAATGCTAGGCAACTATGTGTATATACAATTGACAACCTTTTTGTATATATACAATTGATATATATATTATACATGGAAATATTCAAAAAAAAATGACAAATACATATACCATTGATTCATCCTTGTTGAACCATCAAACTTTTTTCCTCAGCTTTTCCGCGTCTATATTTTGCTTGAAAAAATTTCAAAATTTGTTGCATCTTAATTGAGTCATTTCAGTGTTTGGATTCAAACTTTTCAATGAATCTAGTTTCTTCATTCGGTCTAGATTTAATAATAGATCTTGCAATATCTTAGAATGCTTGGGTTAGATCCAACGAGAACGATGGTGGATCATCAACAAATTTTACACGCAATGGTATACCTCTAGTAATCCTCTTGGATGGAGTTCCTTCATCAACTTTTTTTTTTAATGAAAAAATCTGAAAATTTGAAGACGAAGAAAGATTTTAGAGAAAAAAAAAAGACAAGCATAAATCATATACAAACGAACAACAATAAAAAAGAGTTGAAATACGTTTTGGGCAATTATCTTGAATTGTGATGCCATGATTAGGAAGGAGAAAGTAGATTTTGAAACTCAAAATCAATGTGTATGAGTGATTAAGAGAGAATTAGAGAATAGGAGGAGAGATAAAATTAGATTTGCATAATAAATGAGTACTCAAAGAAGGGAAGAACTCTTTTTCTTTCATTATACAATTCGTTCGTGAATCCCATTATTAATGGCAAATTATATAAAACTATAACCACACACAGTAATTAATTGGAACTGTAATCATAGTGAATAATAAACTAGTAATGTTTGCCAACTCGCATAATTTTTTCAAAAATAAAATAAAATTGACTAGTACTAGTTATATATCCCCTTCTTTTCAATTTATGTGACACTTTTCAGATTTCTATATTCAAATAACTCTATTTTTTACCGTAAATTTTTCATACAACTTTTAAATATTTTGGATTGTCAATTATTGTGACTTATAATATTTTTTTAGATAGTCTATGAATATATAAATTTTATTTCAAATAATTTGAAGATTTCATGCGTAAATTATCTATCAAACTTAAATTATTTGACTTAAAAAAAAATGAAAAATGTCACAGAAATAGACAGAGGGAATATGAGAAAATGGTTGTTCAATAAATAATGATTTTTTTTTCTCTCTCTGCTTTTTCATAGGTTTTTTTCTTTTACCATTTTGTATTGTTATCACAAATCTTAATTCCCTCCACTTCATTTTTTTTTTCTTTCTTCACCATTCTGTTTTTATTCATATGGTTTCTGCAATTTAAATGTAAATGTAGATTTTTATTTGTTGATAATGAATTTGTTTTTCTATATTGATTGTTGAAAATGAATTTGTCTTAATTTTTTGGATTACTGGTTTTTTTGAATATTATGCATTTTTTATTTTTGAATCTATTTTATTAAAAATATGTAAATTTATATCTCACAAATGTGTATATAAATTGATTTGGTGTAGCAATTCTTTCAATAAAACTTCTGTATAGAAAGAAATTATGAATTTTGATCTGTAATGTTTAAATTTAGAGTATTGTTAATTCAGGTATAATTCTAGTATCAAATTTAAATGAATCTACAATATGATTTTGTTTTATTTTATGGTTTCACTGGTTAATGAATCAAACGGTATGATATTGATATGAATTGTGGCTTCAAACAAATATTTCTAATTGTTTAAGGCAATAATATTTCTCATAGCTACTTGTACATATAAATGGTTCATAAACTACTTTCTATTGTTCAAATCTTTTGAACTGATATCAAATCAATTTGATATGATTTGTGGTTCTTAGAAATAAATACTATATTATATTGATACATATTCTGGTTTCAAAAAATGTATAAAATTTGAATTTATTGTATAGTAATGATTTAATTTGTGGTTTCAAACAAATGTTTATAAATTATTTAAAACTAGGTATTTTTTCCTCTTTTCCTCGACTGATTCATGGAGATCCATAACTTTTGAAGATGTATAGAAAATAAATTAGTGATTTTTTTAAAAAAACTTTTTTTTGACTATTCTCTCACTTAACAATTCTTGTTATCATCAAAGGATATGTTGCAATTTATGAAACAACTTTGTCTTTAGTCAAAAGTCTCGAATTTAAGCTTTGAGTATGAAGAGATTATTAGTAGAAAACGCCTCCCTCAAATGGAGCCCTAGACATTAAATGAAAAACAAAAGATGTCCGTATACTTATGATATGCAACTAATATTAAATTACAATAATTACAAATTGTTGCACGACTTATTTATTATAATATTAAATTATATATTTTAAAGAAATATCGATCATTATTCTGTATAAATATATTTTGCCTCTCCTGTTCTACATGGATATACTTTCTTCTCTTGATTGAGAAAAATATGCATATATCAAAAATGAATTTGAAGAATTTTTTATTTTGTTTTTGAATTTTACATTTAATTTTTTATGGTGATGACACTTGTCCCTAACTCTACATATATAGAAAACAAATTATGAACACATGTTTTTCAGTTAACTTTAATTAAGGCATAAAATTTCACTATGTTGGCAGAGTTACAAGTAGACCTATACAGGAAATGAGTGTTTTTCTATACATGAATCCGTCTGGGAAAAGAGGGAAAAAATACCTACCAAGGCATGTCTTGTAAGTTCACAAAATAGATGAGGTAAACCTTTTTCAATAAATAGTTCAATGTAAATTGAAATAAATTGAATAAAAGGTTTTCCAGAAGCATCTAAAGACATATAGATGGTGTTGTGATTAGAATACCTCTAGCAGAGAAACCGTTTTAATGTGTGCAACAGCTTTTCTACAACAAGAGTCTCTAGACTGTTATGAACCAGCCTCGGCCTAAGGTCAATAACTACACGGATGCCACACAACTAGTTATTGAGCCGAAAAGAAGCAACAAAATTGGAAGGCCTTCACGAAGGTTGATTTGAAACTCAGGCCCAATTAATAACTAGGTAAAAAGGACAACGATGAGAAAGAACAGTTTAGGAAAATTGTTGAGAAAAATGTTCAGCCCTCTCATGCCCTTTCTTTGAGTCTAAGCTTGTCATCTTCCTTCTAGTTATCTTCTTCAATAGTTTCTTTGTTTTACTAGTTTATTATTGTTTTGCGATTTCCTTGTTAGTTCTATTTTCCGTTGACTTTAGCGATTATAGTATTGTGAAATTGGAGTTGTTACATTCTAGACATTTCAGGTTCTCAAAGCAGCAAATACTTGTTATATATAGCTTCAACCTGTGAAAAGCAAAATATTACATGTCTAAAGTTTATGGTTGACCTGGACAAAAGATAATATCAAGGTTTTGTCGATTAAGCAAGTGAACAAAAATACAAGACATCTCCGTAAATGCAAATGCAGGCAAAAGAGATACTTGACAACCTTGAAGTGAATGGCAGGGTCCTGCAAACAACCTCTGATAGAGAAGGAATATTCAATTTGCGTCAAACTAACTTAAAATAAGTGCATAAAAAGAACAGATTGGATTTGAGCTACTTCACAATTAAATGGGTGTTAGTTTGCTTTACCAAAATGAAGTTTGAAAAAAGCAGCCATACAATCTAAAATGTGATCAGTAGATTCTTGCAGAAAAATCATTGACAAGCCATATTAACAGGTGTAAACTCTTCAGAGAAATCTTTATTGGCATGATGACTTTATTAAGATAAAATAGACCTTTGGAATGGCATAAGGAGTGTTGTCACCAAAAATTAAACGCACATCGTCACAATCATGGATAATGGAGCTCATTATCCCTTGATGCCAGCCATTGAACATCACGGAGGGTTCTGGTGAATGAAGAGTCAGATAATTGCCCTTCTCCAGTGGAACTGAAATAAAAGCCAGTAACCTTATAAGCAAAATAATCATCCAACAAAATATCAAGTACCTCCAAGAGGTACTTGCATTTTTCCTTGTCACCTGTTGAAGATAATCGTGACAACAAAGTCATCAGTTACCCTATCTCTTGCAAGTGATCCTCTGGAATTCAAATCTTCATTCGATGTTGCATTCTTGGAAACAGAGCATACATCAGAAATACTTTTCTCAACCTGAAGAACTCGTATAAAGTCAGTGATTCCAATTTCCTGAAAAAACTTTCTCCACTTAAACACACCCTCAGATAACAATTTGTTGACTGGATGCTTTAAGAACATATCCTCAATCTCATGATATAATCCCTGGATTAATATACTCATATCAATGGGATTTTCAAATTGTTTGCTGAAATGGATAGGAAACTCTATAGGACGTTTACAACCACAATTTGTCAATAAAAAAGCATTATCTGATAATTTGGTCCTTTTCTGATTGACAGTCAGGGAAACTCGATTGCAAATGGAACATCAACAAGGCATAAAACTCTGTCAACAGTTCTCTAGGTCCTTGTCCAACTTGATCTCTGCAGATAAATGGTAGCATATGCATCTTTACTATTGGATGTGCCGATAACCGTTGTACACCAACTCTGTACAGTATCCTAGTAACATTATCTACAATTGATGAATCAGAGCATGATGTACCAAGAGCAGAAACAAGTGTGGGAATCATAGTTCTGATCATAAAATACAATCTTGGGAAAGTTTCTTGTGCATACTCATCATTAGTTGTAGCACCCATTGGATCAGCATGCAACCAAATTGCACCTTCATCCAATGATCAATATTTTCTATCTGAAAGGGGAACCTTTTTGAGGTCCTTCATAAGATCCATTTCTGTCTCAAAACCTGCTGAGTTTTTCCCATGTGACGACACAGAGTTTAGCCATGCACATAACCATCCCAAACTCATGGACTTCAGACCATCTACTGAAGAGCATAAAGAAGTAATAACCTGAAATAGAACTTTTGAGTCCATACTCCTCAATTCCTAGAGCCCTGGCTAATATATCTGGAAAAACTATATCTTTATGCAAGAAACCAACACCCAGATGTTTGCAAAGCAAGCTATCAGGCAAAATTTACGGGCCTCCTGGGTCCAATTTCTCAAAACTTTCCACGGAGGAACCCACTCTGTTTCCGTACTTTCTATTATCAAGCAGTTTGACACGCATAATCTAGAAAGAATCGTCGGAGGAAGACTAGGAAAGAAACCATGAACCTCAACTACAAGGGAAACAAAACTTAGGGACGGCAATGGGGCGGGGTGGGTTTAAGGCTATGTGGGGCGGGGTGGGTTTAAGGTTGTGTGGGGCGGGTTGAAGTGGGTTTTTTAATAATTAATGTAGGACGGGGTGGGTTGTGGGTATATGTGATTTTATGTGAGTTCAAACTTAATTTTAACTTTTTACATGTTATAAAAGTGATATATTATTATTTATTAAGATAATTTCATTAAGGTTACTAAAATATTCAAGATAATAAATGAAAATGGTTCAATAAAAAATAATATAATTTCTTACATGTTTTCCAATTGACCTCAAAAAAATAAAATTTTAAGTCACTATCCTATTAAATTAATACAACTTAATGAAAAAATGAATTTATTTTTATGAATTTTATTTTTAGTATCAAACATAACTAGAAAAAGAAAATATTAAAAAAATTATGCGGGGCAAGTTGAAAATGAAAAGAATTGTTATGCGGGATGGGGCGGGTTAAAAAATTTGTGGGTTAAGCTCAACCCGCACTGCCCCACCCTACACCGCCCCATTGCCATCCCTAACAAAGCTCATATAACCTGTAACACTCTTCGCTGGATTAACCATAAAACATAGCAGATCGCAAAATGATCTTTCTGCACTAACAAACAAGCCAGGGAACTCTGGCAACAACCACTGATTCCAAGGACTATCACCGTCAACTTCTTCTCTAGATGAAGGGAGTGCAAAACCACCCTGAAGTATAAACTTGAGGCGTACTTTCTCAGAGGAAGGAATGCAAAAACAGGCCGTTGGTTCAGAGATGTGTTGTCGCTTCCATCAAGTGTTTCCTGCAACGTAAATACCATGGAAATTTCTGTTTTTGAGATATCAGGACGAATAGTATCAGCTGCAATTCCTTGGATGCCACAAACCAGGTCAATTTCTCCTCTCCAAGGGAAACCTTGACGATACTATTTCACACGACTTCTATCCTCATAAGAATAGTAGAATCACTCAGCATATTTCTAAATTTTATACAGTGAAGACGGTGAAGAAAAAGTAGAAAGGATGGATGAAGATCAGAAAACATTGACACAATATTCTCTACCGCAGAAGTTTCCAGGAGAGTTGATCTAAAGGGAAGCACTATGCAGCCATTACAATGATCGCAATTAGATTCTAAAGAGGCCAATCTGATATTGGAGTCAATGTCACAAGGAGGTACAACAGTTGGCAAAACAAAACCTATCTGGCCATTGCTCATATCAAACTTAATATGGAAGCCATTGGAATGAATTTCTGGAGCATCAGTGACCTGTAAGGGAAAAAAAAGTTTTGCCAAAGACAGATTCTGGATAATATTAAGGGCGAAGCACAGACAAGGTCCAGTTCAGACCTTGCATAAAGAAATTGATAGAGAGAACAGAGTTTAAAACTATTCTACGTATTGAAATCAATCAAGAGCTGATGAAATACTACATAGAATGGTGATGGGTGAAAGTCGTCTTAAGAAAAATCTTTAACTGAATAGCCTCTTAATAATATCAAGACTTCTCAAAATCTAAATGATTCAAATCTATTTAGACACAAATGGTTAAATATTACAAGAAAAAAATTGTCACACTCCGAGCCTACACCCTGGGCGAGACCGGCACTCGGAGACCATTGCTGGCCCCAAGCGAACCCTTGGCCTGGCTTTCTTAACTTAGCGGAAACTTAACTCAACAGCTTAACTCAATAGCAATGAAAGGTTGTAAGATAACCAATTGATAAAAATCTGGCCAAAGAGGCAACTCAAGTCTCAAAATAGAATATTATATATATACACAGAAGAGAGACTCAAAACTAACTGACTGACTGTCTATGAAGCCTCTAAAATACTGAGATGGATGTTGGGACAGGCCCCGCAACATCCTAATAAAACAAAACTAAGAACGCAAAATAACCGAGTCCTCCGGAAAGCAAGGAGGCTCACCACTGACTCTGGAGTGCTCAGTTGGATCAACGGCGTGCTGGATGTTGATCCTAGGTACCTGCGTCTGCATCATAATAAGATGCAGGCCAACTGGCATCAGTACATGGAATGTACGAGTATTCGAGCTGGAAAGCTAAACCACAACTTAAGCTTGAAAAGGGTAGAAAGGAACTCTTACCTTGGCTCTGTTCGACTCATGAATAACTGGACTCAATATATAAAGCAATAAAACAGATGCAATATAAAAGGTTTGTAAAACAGTATAAACAACTTAGCTTGTTAATGATAATAACAATAACAACTCAACTTTACTTATATAAAAGTAATATAACTTATGCGGGAGGTTCTTTAACCGACAACCACCACTATGAGCCTAGTGATGATACAACGCTTTACCTCGTGTTGCCCAAGGACCATCCTATACCTTGCCGTGATATAGGAAGCTAACTTTACTAAGTGGATCCACTAGCTTAACTGTCGTGATCATCTAAAAAGTATGACCCGAGAAATCCCATGTTGGCGCATGGTTCTTATGGAGAGTTGAGTTAATATGAACTCGTGTCTCCAATTCGGTGCTCAATACTACTCCCAAAAAAATACTTTGGCTCATAAGTGTTTTAAAAACAATCTTCTTTCTTTAGTTGAGATAATTGCTCAAAACTTAGCCCAAAGGCTCTCTTGGAAAACATGGTTCCCCTCTTACTCAAATGTAAAAAAAACATTTATAACCTCATTTGGGAATACTTAGTTCCCTAATAGACCTTTTTGAAAAGAACTCAACTTGAAACTCTTAACTTAACTCGACTTGAAACTCTATACTCTTTTACTTGACTTGAAACTAACCTCCCTTGAATTGGAATTATGAATTCAAGTGTTTGATCACACGTTATGGAGGGATTCTTGACGTTTAGTCGTACTTCGGAGTGTCGAAAACAACTATGAAACATAAGTATAATACCTAGGAACATGCATGAGAAAGTGAGAAAAGAATAGGGGAACTTTGCTGAGACTTCAGACTTCTGGTGATACAAGTGGCACTTACGGACGCCATCGACGGACCGTAGATAGACTTACGGTTCGTCCTGCAGGTCCGTCGTTCATAACAGAGAATTTCCCCCAAGAACTCAGTCAGAAAATTAGCTAAGTGTTGACCCACGGCCGGGACTTACGGTCCGTAGGTCGACTTACGGACCGTAGGTCGTGTCCGTAGATCGATGCCCCAAAAAGCCTAGCTTCTGTCCCAATTAATGGTTGACCAGTACGGACCGTCAATCGATCTACGGTCCTTAGGTCGTGACCGTAATTGTAAATAACTGCCCAAATGCTGAAAATTTCTGGTGAATCAACTTCAAATAGTCATAACTTTTAGAATCATAAATCCCTCAATATACAATAGATTTCAGCCCAAAACACAAACAAGTCATGTACTAAATCAACTAGAACTTCCAACAATACAATCAACAACACCCACAACACAATCCAACAACTTCAACAACAAGACCAACCTTTTCTCAAAACTAAAACGAGTTGATGTGTGGGGGAAAGGATCAACCCATCACTAAGACTCACATACCTTGGTAGGGATCACCCCCGACGAAATCACAACATCTCCTTGCTTGATCTTCCCTTTCTCTTCTTCTTCTTCTTCTTTCTCTCTTATCTCTCAAGCCCTAACTCACTCTTTGAAAAAAAAATGGGAACAAACTGATCAAAATTCAGTCCAACATAACAAAATAACACAAAGAATTAATTAGGGAAAAAGACCAAAATGCCCTTAAAATTTTCGGACAAATTCCCTGCCAACTGCCCAACTTCCAAAGGGCATAACTCCCTCATACAACCTCGGAATTGAGTAAAATCGGTGGCGTTGGAAAGATCATTCCATGAGCTTCGTAAACATAACTAGAACTACTCCTAACTCATCCTGAGCTAGGAGTTATGACTGCTCAAAGTTGGCCAAAAACTCACTTTTTTCCACACTTGGCCAAATTTTTCCAGATTTTTAAATTTCTCCAAAAAAATGATTTCTTCCAATTTCAAGCTTCTTCATATTCATTTTAAATTATCGGATGTTACAAAAATGCACCTGGGGTCATTTGGTTGCTGATTATGAAGAGAGTTATTCATGAATTAAAATTAGAATAGTTTATACCATGTTTGGTAGTCTTTTAGTTGCTTTGTATAAAATTCAACACACCAAGTTCGGTGTTTGATTATCATTTTACAATGCTACATTAAAAAAGAGTCATGAGTCAATTTATGTATTATTTTACTAGGGGGAGATGGAATAACTAAACTTTGCATTACTAATAATTGCAAAAGCTCTAATCAACAACTAACGACCCCTTTATAGTTTGAGGTCTGACCCATACAGATCAAGGTCTTCATTAAGTGCAAACAAAATATATATATATATATATATATATATATATATATATATAAACAGTGCATGATTTTATTGTTACAGAGTCCTCACAACATTTCATATAAGCACAACAGTGCAGCCACTCTCTTTATTCCAAATTTAGAAGTTCATACGAATTGTACAAGGAACTAGAAAAAACTCTACATACATGTTTGTGCATATTACCCGAAACACTGATTTGAAATCGATGCCTTTTTTCCCAGTATATCCAGCATTACATCCTTTCTTAGTCAAATTCCCAACATCACCGAGTGCTCTGATGTTATCAGAAGAAAAGTCACGTTCATTGTTCAGAACTATCATGCCTTTATCCTGAAGAATGAACGTCAAAGTGGGTTCGACATTCCCAAAGTAGATATTATCATCAGCATTCTGAACCTAAATCAATGTGCCATTGTAAAGAGAGCAATTAGTTGTATCTTTTTGACAGGAAAAGATGCACAAATCATTCCATCTTTATATAACAAAAGAAATTTCAGTGATAGCAATAAGTTCATACTGACAATTGTACTCTACCCAAAAGCAGCACAAGCTAGAGGCATGGAATTGACCCTAGATTTTCTTAGTTGATATTGGTAAGCAGTATATACAAGCACGAAGTACACAATTCCTCCATTTACTAAAAGCCCTGTTATCAGCTTCAATACATCATAGATTACATGCTAGACAAAAAGAACATCCTTGATTGCCTTATTACCTTCAATACCACTTTGGGTGTTGGGTGAGATCTTTTATGTTCTTACCACCTATAGGGACTATGTCACATTATTTAATAGGTATGCTAACTCTCCTCTCCTGGGATATGGCCATGATAGGAGCTGTATCTGAATTTTCCTATAAACTCCACCCTCTCCCACTTTTCTTCGTGCAAACTTTTGCCAAACTTCTTCCAATGCCACACTACACTACAAACAGATCTAGGAAAGATCAGGCTGCAGATATTACACTACAAAGTGCAATGTTGAATATCTGTTTAGTGTTTGAGGAACTTCTAAACACTAAACAGATATTACTAAAAGTGATTACACATACCAGATCTAGGATAAAATGAGAATACAACTCCTGCGAAAGACAATCCAGTGCTCTCCCCAAGCGAGCATGTTGCTTATTCAACATTGCACTTTCAACTAGTGAAAGATCAGGCTGCAGACCGAACTCTTCTCGCTGAATAGTTTCAATAGCTCTGTCAGCGGAACTCTCAAGCTCACATGAGTGCTGTTTGGCACTGTCAGCCAAATTATCAAAAGGAACATAAGATACAACACCTGCAGAGAAACTGGCATCTCCATTTTCATTTTGCCGCATTGGATCTTGGAAGAGGCTAATTTCATTTCTAGACAAGATGTCTGAAGCAAAATGGTAAAATTCAACAGGCAGATAGCCCAGACAGTCAAGAATAAACCTCGATGCCAAAGGCTCAATTCTAGCAACCCCTCCTCAGCAACTTCTTGTTCATAGATGATGTAATTTCATCATGTATAAGCTGTCTACACAGAAATGTGGCATGATTGGGGGAGCCTTAGATATCATGTTATTTCATTTCCTCATAATTTTTAAATAAAATTACAAATGCATGACGCACATGGCATTTTAAGAGCGAATTAGGAACACTTTTTTCACCACTATATAAACCCAACAATGATAACAGTTTGACAGCCGTATCAAAAGGATTGCCTTGTAGAAGTACATTTACAAAAGAATCGATGGTGGCTGAATGATCAACACGCAAAACCTTCCCACAAGAAGTTACCAAACACAACAACTCTTCGCTATTTACCTCATTCAACAGCCAGCTCACAAGAGAACCAAGAGAAAGAGCAAAGACCACGTCCCAACACGACCACAAGTTCAGATCTATCAACACTGGAGCATTGACCAAAGCCTTCATGGGGTCTTTGGACATCCATATTGTTAACGAATCAATTTACCTCCATTGAAGAACAATGAGCTAAGAAACAGAAGATAACATCTTCATATCTGTGAAGAAGCGTCTGTACAAAATGTGAAAATGAATTACTTGGAGAATCTAGTTACATCTTCTCCTTTATGTACAATTGCATAAGATCCTTCTAGAATCTTCTATTGGTGGTTATACATTTATTCTAACTAACAAACTAAAACAGAATCTGTTAGGAATGATGTACAGCTAATCACAATCATCTACACTCAGGTCCACCTAAGTTACTGCTCCTATTTCATCACTCCCCCTCAAGCTGGCAGGCATGAATATATTCAAGATGCCCAACTTGGATACCAAATACTCATGTTGTGATCTAAACAACCCCTTTGTCATAATGTCTGCTTGTTGTTCCTGCATAGTTAAGTACAGTGGTCTGATCAACCCCTTCTGAATCTTTTCTCTAATAAAATGACAATCTATTTCAATATGCTTGGTCCTCTCGTGATAAAATGGATTTGCAGCTATTTGCAATGCTGCCTTACTGTCACAAAAAAGGTCCACTGGCATCAGTTCTTCTCCTAGTTCCTTAAACAGTGCTACCAGCCATACCACCTCTGACACAGTAGAAGCCATACTCCTGTATTCTGATTCTGCTGAACTTCTTGATATTGTTGTTTGCTTATTTGATCTCCATGATATCAAGGAGGCTCCATGTTTGATTAGGAACCCTGTCACAGATCTTCTTGTATTTGGACATGATGCCCAATCTGCATCACAATATGCTGTTAGTTTGTTTTCCTTATTGCTGCTCATTAGTATCCCCATTGCATGCTGTCTTTTTACATATCTAACCACCTTGATTGCTGCCTCCATATGTGACTTCTTGGGATTCTGTAAGAACTGACTTAGTGTTTGTACTGCAAAACCAATGTCTGGCCTTGTTAGTGTTAAGTACAATAACCTTCCAATCAATCTTTGATATGATCCCACATCTGTCAAAACATGATCATTTGTAATTCCTCGTGCCTTATCCACCTCTATTGTTGTCAGCTTCAAGTTTGGATCCAATGGAGTCCATGATGGTTTTGCACTAGTCAGTCCTAATTCTTCTATCATCTCCAGAGCATATTTTCTTTGATTTATCGAAATTCCCTTGGACGATCTGCTGAATTCAATCCCCAAAAAATATCTTAGGATGCCAATTATCTTTAATCTTGAACTTAGCATGTAGCTCTTCCTTAGTCTGCTCAATCAGTCTTAAGTCACTACCAACTACTAGCATGTCATCCACATATACTAAAACAACTACAATCTGCTCATGATGTCTTTTAATAAACAAAGAATGGTCCAAACTACTCTGTATAAAACCAGAATCTATCAAAGCATCAGTAAGTTTCACATTCCACTGCCTACTAGCTTGCTTTAGACCATATAGGGATTTTACTAGCCTACATACCAACCTTGACTTCTCCCCCTGGCTAGAAAAACCCTCAGGGAGTGTCATATATACTTCATCAAACAAATCACCTTGCAAAAAAGCATTACAAACATCTAATTGATGAATATGCCAACCTGAAGCAGCAGCAATAGACAAAACACTCCTACCAGTGACTATCTTGATAACTGGGGAAAAAGTGTCATGATAGTCTAAACCAGCCTTTTGATTATAACCCTTAGCAACTAGTCTTGCCTTGTACCTTTCTATGTCGCCATTAGCTTTGTACTTCACCTTGTATACCCATTTGCACCCAATAGGGACTTTCTCAGGTGGCAAAGGTACCAACCGCCATGTCTGATTATCTTCAAGAGCCTTGATCTCTTTTTGCATAGCTGTGATCCAGTTAGGATCCAAACAAGCCGCCTGATAATTCTGTGGTTCAGTGGTACAAGAAAAAGCCTGAACATAAGACTGATATTGCTTGGACAGGTTGGCATAACTCAAACTTTGTGATAATGGATAAAGAGTCAAGTAGCAGAATTGGTAATAAAATCAATCATCCAAGATGGTGGTTTTCTTGGTCTTGTAGACTGTCTAGTAATTACAGGAGGTACAACATCCACTGCAGGCTCAGTCACTACAGTAGGTACTGCAACCTGTTCAACATGATAAGAGGGATTGGCCTGGACCATGTCATCAAGAAAACCTGCACGATTTTCTAGAAACACAGGATGAGATGGAGATTGAGTCTTAAAAGGGAAAATGTCTTCTTGAAAAATGACATCTCTGGAAGTAAAAAATCAATGTGTAGCAAGGTTATATAAGGCATAACCCTTGGACAACTCAGAATATCCCATATGTACAGCAGTCACTGCTCTAGCTGTGAATTTGTCCCCAGATGGCAAGTTCTTAGCATAACACAAACATCCCAAGGTCTGAAAATGATCAATGGTACCTCTACATGCATGAAACAATTCATAAGGAGTCTTTCCATTCAATGCTTTAGATGGTAATCTATTCATCAGATAAACAGCTCCCAATACACAATGTCCCTAAAATTTCAAAGGAATAGAACCTTGAAATCTAATGGCTCTGGCTAACTCCAAAATGTATCTATGTTTCCTTTCCACCACCCCATTTTGTTGTGGGGTGTAAACACATCATCGTTGGTGTAGAATACCATGAGATTTAAACAATACTTCACATTCAGAATTCATAAATTCTGTCCCATTGTCTGATCGCATTACTTTGATTGTTTTACCAAACTGTGTCAAGACTAGTTTAAGGAAGTGTCTTAAGACAATTACAGCATCACTTTTGTATTTTAACAAAAAAAATCCAATTCATCTGAGAATAGTCATCCACAATGGTCAAGAACAATTTATTGCCATCAAAAGTAGGTATATAAAAATGTCCCCATACATCCAAATGTAGTAAATCAAAAATAGCAATAGATCTGGTATCACTACTAGGAAAAGGCATCCTAGTTTGTTTAGCAAGTGGGCAAATTTCACAACTACTGATTTCTTGCTTACAGTAATCATGGCTAAGACTAAAAACTTGTTGCATGGCTCCAGCAGATACATGTCCCATTCTCCTATGCCAAAGTAAAACATCTACTTTATTTCTTGTAGCTATCAAACCTTTAATTTGTCGTAGTCCTCTAAAGTGCTGATCATTATTCTCTGTTTGTCCTTTATGCTTTAACAAGTAGAGTCCATCCTTTTCTTCACCAATCTCCAACACCTTCCCATTTGAGAGGTCCTGGAATATACAGAAGTTAGGAAAAAATTGAACTGAGCAATTTAGTTCCTTAGTTATCCTAGAAACAGACATCAGATTGAACCTAAAATCTGGTATGTACAGTACATTGGTTAACACCCTTCCATTCATTATTCCACAATTGCCAATATGTGAAATATCTACTGTTTCTCCATTTGGTAAATACACCCTTTTATCAGAAACTTTAACAATTCCTTTACCAATCATTAGCATTCCTTTGTGGGAAATCATATAATTAGTTGCTCCAGTATCAATTATCCATTCTTCTTTAGGTTCATTCATTTGAGGCGTATGAATATTACCTGTGTTGTGAGCATTTAGCACATTAGAGACAGATACATTACCTCCCATGTTAACTGAATCAGACAGATGAGAGTGGGATGAGCTTTCTCCAGAATTGTCTTTATCCATCAGCCGTTGGAATTGATTATAGTGGTGTGGGTTCTCCATATTATGCATCAGTTAATTGTATTGGTGATGTGAGTAGTTCGGAGGTCCTGCTCCTTCCTCTCTATGCCAATCACCAGAGGATTTTCCAGAATCACCAGAGTACCTTCCAAATTCTCCTCCCCCACTGTGAGATTCTGATGGCATCACACATTTTCCTCTATTAGAAGAACCCCTATAGGTATCGACACAAGAAGCTCTACCATGTCCTGTATCAGTGTTATTTTGTCTGTCATCAGATGTCCCATTATAGGCTTGATTCCTGTTGGAACTTATGATCATCGATTGGCAGTAACAAGAATGAAGAAAGCGAATGAAGAAGATGAGCTTTATTCGGACACGGTTTGAGGGCCTTATTTTGGAATAAACGTCTCTTGGGCCTGATATTTTATCTTTGGGTTTCATCCCATCTGAAGCACACAAATGCCATTTCAGCAGCCCATTTCAATATACAGCTTTGCTTATATTAATTCACATTGTATAGGAAAAGATATTTTAGACTATTTTAGAATAGGATGAGCTGTAAAGTATATAGTCAGAGTTGGTTACCTACTTCCTTTTTAATTTGACTTTCTAGTCCATAGTTTACATGGATAAGTAAGCAACTCCTTGTACAGTTTTTGGTAGAGTAAAAGAACAGAGAAAAATTTCCCAAATAATTCTTCAAGATTTCATTAAAATCTTTTTCAATTCCTCTGATCTCCACCCCTTGGATTCACAAGATTGGGATTGTTATCCTTCTTCCTTTTATTCTATACGTCAACTTCTTTTGCTTAATTTACTCTATTTTCCCTAATTCCATTATCTCTTTTCCTTAATTACAAGGAAAATCAATTTACTAAAATCAGTTGGACGCTTTTCATTCTCTCTTTCACTTGATCAATCCCAAAATCAGCTCCGGCAAGCTCTCGAATCAATCGCCCAAATCAGCTCTCGATTCATGGTTTACACTGTAGATAAGCTACATATATAGCTCATATATACAAGGATAGGCTTCTCAATGTCATTGTAAAGCTTTTCAATTTGAATTTCTTCGCTCTCCAGCAAAGCAGTCGCCATCAACATCTCTTCACCAACAAAGTTTTTTGTTCTGTTCAATCTGAAATGGCGCTAAGGTGACAGGTAATCTTTTTGTTAGATTATTTTCCAATCTATGTTTTCTCTTTTCTATTTGTTAAGGTTCATGCATATTTGAGAATGTAGAGATTTGTTACAGTTCATGCATATTTGTTAGGGTTCATGCATTTTTTTCCTTTTAGATTTGAGTTACATTTTGTTATATGTATATTTTTGTATAATTCTGTTATTAACTAAATTTATATATGGGTTGTTTAGGAATAAAAATCTGCTGGTGAAAGTATTGAGATCAACTTTGACAGTGAATCATTTATAGGTATATAACTCTTAGCAATGTAACTTTCTTATCTACTAAGTGTTTGAGCTGCTGAGATATTTATCATGGTATTTTACCGCTCATTGCAAATTATCTATGGTGAAACGTCAAGCACATCGATATGTGGTACTTAATTGTCCGCATTGAGAGTTGATGGTTTGTCTAGTAGGCTGAGGATTCCCTGGTCTTTGTTGTTTGTTGAATAGAGAAGTGGTTGTGCTATCATTCTCTTAAAATAAATTAGGTTTAAAATGGGGTTATTCAAAGTAGAAAGCTACTGTAATTGACATTTTTATGTGATTGGTTTTTATTAATTTTATGGAACTGATGTAATATTTATAGTGAATTTCTTACTTGAGTTGAAAAATGGAACGTTACCTTTAGATAATGTTTTGAGGGGATGAGTTGAAGCAGAAAAGTTTACAGAACATTGTTTTAGTGAAGCACATTGAACTTGTCATATTGGAACTTACGAATCTGAATACACAAATGTTGGATGGTTATTCCTCCTAGGGTTGTAGCTAATCTAGTTAAGGTGGTGTAAGAGTTGGTTTTGATTTTTGTAGGTAATACACTGTTTGTAGCTAATCTGAAATTTCTACTTTTTGTTCTTGTTAATGTTGGTTTTTGTTAGAGTGGTAATGATCTTATTAATATTGGGTTTTTATTCCTACTCTATTTTATTAGTGAATTGGAAGATCATATACAAAGGCGGGGGACGTTATATAACTGAGGCGGCTAGGGAGATTGGGGTAAGTATTCTTCCTATACATGTTATACTCACTCAGTTATATCATGCTTTTTATGGGGAGTGATAAGAAATCTTTAATTTTGCTTATTGCTTGGCTTCCTGCTGTTGTTTCATGCGTGTTACTACGAGTTATTAGGACTACTATGAAGATTACTACGTAGGAGAATGAGCTTAAGATTTTTTATCAGCTTTTGTTTATGTCACTTGGTTTAGCATCTTTTCTTATAGCTAAATTGTAGTGGAAAACAGAGTTGAGTTTAGAAGTGCTGGTTATTGCTCAACTGTTTGTACTATTCTTGTTTTTTTATTTGCTCCTATAATTCTTGCATTTACTCCATCTGCTATAAAAATAGGTGTAACACTTGGCCATTTTTATTGTACTAAGTATCTTCTCATGTACTCTCACTTGTGACTTACAGCAACCACAAACATGAAAGGAATATACGGAGTAGAGTTTGCTAACTTATTTCCACCTCCTCCACGGGTATGACCGTTATAAATATTTATTTTTTCCTCATTAGCTTTTCTGTTGTAACTTAATATCTTGTGTGATTGCTAAGTTTCCTACTCACTTGATTTAGACATAAAGATATCTTGCGTGATTTCTAAGTTACAGAGAATCTCATAAATTACTGAAATACCAACACAACTATAATACTAGCATCAAAGGGTAGAAAGTGGGAGTGGGTTTATACATTTTCGGACTTACAATAGTTGCAAAGACTATGAGCTAAGCAACGGATGCTAAATGTGTGAAGATGGGGCAGAAAATCTCAACCACCTAATTTTCCATTGCTCCATAATCACCAAATTATGGCATTTTGTTTTGAACACTATGGGGGTGAAATGGGAGATGCCAAAAACAAATAACTGCTATCTTGTTTAGGAAGAAGAGTACACAGAAAGAAGACGTTAATACCATACAGCATGTTTTTGGGGGATATAGAATGAAAGAAAGAAGATGCATTGGGACAAGGGCAAAACAGATTTAAATTAAAGCTGCCTGCAAAGTTATTCTTTTGTTTTGGTGCAAAATGGAGCTGGTAAATGATAAATCATGGACTCTGATGGATCCCTACGCTTTCGAGGAGGACTCACATTTGACTTGTGAATGTAGACAACACAGCACCATCTTAGTCCTGTTTTCATCAGTAACATTGAACTGACCGTTTCAAAAGAAAAATATCTCAGTTTCGCTCTTGTTCTTCTCTCTCAGTCTCACTCCCCTACTTTCTATTCTCCTCCTTTTTTCCTTTCTCTTCTTGTGCTACATCACATTGAAGGCATATGGGTCAGGCATCTCCATCTGAATTAAACTACATTGGAAAATGAAGCTGAGATATTTACTATTCCACTGTAATATATGAGTTAAGTTAATGTCATTTTGGTTACTGGTCGAAAAAAATAAGCTGATTCAGTAAAATGCAATCAACTGTGTTAAAATGGTTTTATCCATTTTACTTCTCTGTACTCAGCTATATTGCAAAGATCACAAGACTCAAACCAGCAATTGAGGGCTTGGCTGATCTTAAAAGACGAGGGTTAGGATTGGATTGACATTGGGTCGTAAACCATAGCCATCGACTGTCATTGTCAGCAGTGGTTCTGCTTCCAGTCTTATACATGCTTGGCTGCATTAATTGCTGCCTTTGCATAATATAAATATATTGTTCAAGAAGCATTTCCCCTGGAAGATTTTAGCTTTAGAATTTGAAATACTTGGCCTGAAAGTCGCTTCAATCTGATATCACTAACATGTAACTTATAACAATAGTACATATAATCTCAGCACCTACTAGTAGTAACCTTGAATGGAAGTAAAAAGGAGGTGTGGAAATGATTTTTTTTTTTTTTTAACTTGGTAATTTTAGTGTGAAGATGATAATTATGCTTATTTGATAACTTTATCTTGAATAGATGAATATCCGACAATTATTATGTATGATAAATAAATATTGAGAAAGTTACATTTTTTATACAAAATTTAGTTCTATGACTTTGCTACAATAAACCATTAGTCCGATGATTATTTATGAAATGAATTCTTTTCATTTTATTTAAAAAGTCATATACTTACTATAATATATTTAATATTGTACATTTTTTATCAAGTACATCACTAATTCACCGAAAAGATTATTATTCAACTAAAAGAACATCTTATATTATTTTATATTACCATTGTATTCAATTACAAAAAACGCACACTGCATTGATCTTTTTAACCGTTATTATTACATTGTTTAAACTACAATTTAATAATAACTAAAACTTGAAATTTAATCTATTTAAATTTGAAAAGTAGAAAGAATCCTTAAAATATTTTATATATTAGAATAATAGTAAAGACTTATCTTAAATATTTAATTAATTTTTTTCTGAGCGAATCGCAAACAATTTCACTAGTTAATCATAATTCAATATGTTACTCCTATGGATATTTATGCTAAATATAATTTAAGAGGAAGAAAAGAAAAAGGAAAAAGCCCAAAAAATTTGGGCTAACCCCAATAATGTCGACCTGGCCCGACCCACTACGTTTCTATTAAATGTTAGGTTTGGAACTCTCGATTCCATTTTCACATCCGCGTTTCTTTCTTCTCTCTTTTCCTTTTCCACAGCAACAGAAAACTAAAACTTGGAGATGATCTCATTCAGATTTTTGAAATCCCTAGAATCATCAACGCTAGTTCATGTGGAACTAGCTCTAACATTGTTAGAGGTGGACAGATGAGCTCAAATTCAGCAGTGTAGAGATGAAGATGTCTTATTCGAGCTCTCTAAAGGGAGAATCAGTCGAGCTCTCAAAGGTCCGTCCCGTTGGTTTTTTCATTATATATATTATTACATAAGATTTTCCAATTAATATTGGTACTTACTTAAAAAGTGTACTTAATTAACATAGATTAAAATGTTACTTTACTTTACTGACCGTTTGTATCACCAAATTCCTCTCTATATATTTTTCCCGCGCCCATCATTGCTTTAACATCAAATTCTGGGTTGTTCTTTGCTCTTCTCTCTCTGTGGGTTGTTTTCTGCATTTTCCACTGCTCATTTTCTGGATTTTCCACTGCTTTCTGCTTGTTTTCTGGATCATGGACGTCCCATCGGGTGAATTTCTTTACACTTTCTTGAGTTCTTTTGTGATTCTCTGGGGCTAACAAATTCGAAGTTTCTTTATTGATTCTATCATTTACTTCTTTCTTTCTCTGTTTCTGTTGATTCCTATCTTACTCCGTTTCTTTCCTTGTTTCTGTTACTGTTTTATCTTCCCAGGTAATCTGCAAGGCCCTTCTTCCCTGCAAGGCAACAGAGATGATAATGATGTTCCAACTCGGGGTGTTAATTCAGGAGTCAATTCTGATGTTCCAACTCGGGGTGTTAATCCAGGGGTCAATTCTCTTGTTCCAACTCGGGGTGTTAATCCAGGGGTCAATTCTGATGTTCCAACTCGGGGTGTTAATCCAGGGGTCAATTCTGATGTTCCAACTCAGGGTGTTAATCCAGGGATCAATTCTGATGGAGGTTAACAAATTTTCTCTTACTTTGTGAATTCAGTGCTTATTTTCTTGGTTTTCTTATTATTCTTGTCTTGTTTTTGAGGGTTTTTGTGTCTGATTTGTGATACATCAACTGATTTTTCTTAATGCTTCCGTTATTGTTTTGGGTCTGCATTCGGATATGAGAAACCCTTCTTTGTCATGTCTATCATTGTAAATTCAGTGCATAAAAGAACTGATATTTGATTCTTGATTTGTCTGTCATGCCTATCAAACTGAACACCCCAACTTACAAGATGATCGTCGGGACACCCCTAAATGTGTAGTTGTCTGTGGAAAACAGTGGGGAAGAATAGTGTCTGTTTATGTATTATGCCTAAAAAAATGAGTCTGATACCCTTTATTCTCAGTTATCTTTGTGAGCTTAACCTTTTGAAAAACAGAGCTTTCTCATCTTTCTTTCTCCTTTTTTTGAGGAAATCAAAAATTTGAATGTAGCCCTGCTTCTGTTCAAAGAATAGATGTTGAGTCTTGGGTTTTGATGTCTTTTCTCCCAGGTAAGGCAGATGATATCGATGCCCAAATTCACGAACTTGAGCAAGAAGCATACAGTTCAGTTCTAAGAGCTTTTAAAGCTCAAGCTGATACCATTTCATTGGTAATATTTTTGTTAGTATACTAGTGAATTTGTTGTACTATGTTGATCAGGTTTAAATAACTGCTCCTCTAATATATTTCTTCAGGAAAAAGGAAGTTTGATGACTGAGTTAAGGAAGGAGTTACGGTTGTCCAATGAAGAACAGAGAGAACTTCTTGGTAGAGTTAATAGTGATAATGTCATTAGAAGAATAAGGTACTGCTTTTGCAGCTACTCCTCACATTACCGTCTTGAACTTATTTTGTTAAACTTCGCATATTTTGGAGTTTGTCAAGCTCTAAGGCTAATGTTACACCACTACTTGCTTTCAGGGAGTGGAGGCAATCTGGTGGGCGTCAACCTGGTATGCTTGGTGCTGGTCAATCTGTTCATGATCCTATACATAGCCCTTCCGTGTCAGCGGCTTTACCTTCTCAATCCTTTACTGGACCATCTCCTACGTTTCATCCACCTTCAGTGACTGCCGCAAATCAGCCTTCTTCAACTGTCGCCAAGAGAGGACCTATGGTGGAGCCAAAGGGTAAAAAGCATATATCTGTAAGTCAAATGTGCTGTGAACCTTGGAAGCTTGCATACCAATCCAATCAATCTATAGTTCTGATCTTTTTCTGCTTTTGTGTGTTTTCATAGGGCCAGATGGATGAGCCAACTCTTATGGGTGTCAATCCAAATGGTGGTTAGTAGGTTTTTCCCGTTTTTGTTTTAACAATAGTTATTGACTCCTTGTGTTTCGCTGATAGTTATGTCTTTTCTCCTCCCAGGTGACGATAGTGTATTATTAGATGTTGCTAGTCATCTTTGCACTTACCGTATGGAAGGGCAACTTATTCATAGCCCTCAAGCTCCCCCTCTTAATACCCGTCAAGCTCCCCCTCTTAATACCCGTCAAGCTCCCCCTCTGAATACCCCTCAAGCGCCCCCTCTTAATACCCCTCAACCTGTCCCACCTCAATCTGTCCCCCCTCAATCTGTCCCTCCACCCCAATCTGTCCCACTCCTTCCTCAACCTGCTATACAAGTTCCCCCGGAAGTTGCTTCCATGTTTGACGGCGCTCAATTCCAACATATTATTAGCAAGCGTCTCCTTGATTCTGATGTTATGGCTGGTAAGGCCAGGTTTACCATGCCGAAAAGGCAAATTTTACAGCAGGATTTTCTGTGTAAGTCTGAATTGGAACTGCTTGGAATGGACTGCTTAATGGTTGAGGTGAGGAGTGTCTCCGGGAGGAGGTCCTACATGGTGGATCTGAAAATTTATAGTTCTGGAGCATCTCAATATCCAACAAAAGTCCTAACGGGTCCAGCTTGGCGTTCTCTGGTGGATGAGAACTGTCTCAAGGTTGGAGATACAGTGGAACTATGGAAGGCTTGGAAAAATGAGATGATTCTGTATATCTTGAAAAAGGTGTAATAATCTTTCCTAGTTAGAAAGTACATTTTGAGAAAAGTGATTCTTGGTTGAATATTTTGTATTTTGGAGGATAAAGTTCTGTTTTGGGCTATGTTCTTGTGAATGGCGTCTTATATTTGTCTATTTTGCAAGTTTTGAAATCTAGGGTTTCACCGTTTCCTTGTTACCTGTATTGGGGGATGAGTTTTCTGGTTTCTTGGTTTATATTCTTTGGTGTTAGTGATTGAAATTTAATAGTCGTCTTGTTGATGATATGTAGTGGACAGAATAATCCCTAGTTGTAGTGAATAGTTAATATTGCAGTTTCTTCTAGTTATTCATGTATCAGAGAACACGTGCTCAGCAACATTAGAATGGCTACGTACGTGTTGGATGAGTTGTGTGTGATTGTACTTTCTTTATCTGTAATCATGTGATATATTGGTTCCCTATTCTTTTCCTCTTTTGTTCTTGATTTGTCTAATACTACTTTTTTTGCATCAGGAAAGAGTTGCACGATTAAGATTTTTTGACTTTTGACAGTTTAGTTTACTCATTTCGGAGATGGATTGGGTTGAAATTGAAAAAGATTCAGAGGTTATATGACTAGATACTCAATTTCATATTTGTGCTAATTAAGTTTTGTTTTTTATTTTGTATCATTGACAAGGGAAGATTCTAAAGGAACCTCCTCCTTTTTTTTACATCACAGTGAAGACTCTGGAGGAATCTTAGGAGTTGGGGAAAAAAAATTAAGCTATATATCTTGGCCATTTTTTACCTTAATAGTTGATAGATTTTGATTTGCAAAAAAATTAGCACTTGAATGTAGTTTCTCTTCATCAAAGAAAAAGATCGTCTCTCTTTTACTTACAATACAGCTCTAATGTGTATCACTTGGCTGAAGTATCAAAATTGGTAGTAATATTTAGAAGTGGTCCAAGTTTCGGAGTGAGCTAGCAGTCTCCGATTCTCATTTGAAAATATTTGAAAACAGGAGTAAGGAGCCAAGGGTGAGTGCCCTTTCCTCTCTCTATCTGTTGTCTTTTTTCGACACAATTAATATTGTTTCATGATAAACAGACAAGTGAACATATTATTGAAGTTTCTTAGAGTACTATACAAATGTGACAGACTCGACATAAATGTTTTTTTTTTTTACTTATATTTGTTAAAAATCATATATATTACAGAAAGTAATTTCTTATTTTCATATCAAGGTTTATCATATTGATGACAATATTCAATGAAAATTAGCAACTGTGCATGCGTCTTCAACGTCTAAAACCTTATTCCTTGTTCCTGAAAAATAATAAAATTTTAAACCTTGTTTCTTAAAAATATATATAGATGACACAAGCATGAAATATAAGATGCCAACTAGGAGGTAATATTTTACTTTTGTCCGCTCAAAGCAACACAAGTACATTAAGAAACATTCGACTTGATGAAAAATCACTTGTATCTTATACTTATACTATGCAGGAAAAGAGTGTCATTATGATTTGACAATCGACACTAATATTTCCATTTATATTGGAACCACATACATCTGTTGTTTTGTTTGTCTATTTACAGTTTACTTGCTTCTATTATTTGACTTTCTATTTTTGAATTGCTATTTATGTTGTTGTTTTTTTTTTTTTTTTGCACATGTTCTTTGTGAACAAAGCACTGATCATTGATGCAACACAACGTTTTTATTTATTTTTGTTATATATTATTATGAGTAATCCGTGCAATGGCTATTCTTTTTGGAAGAGATTCAAATTTTTATTCATATCTTTGTTCATCAATTTGATGTAACCTTGTGTTGAGTGGATGTAAAGATGTTCCAAGCATAAAACATTCCTGTGAGGATATTTTCTTCAAAGTTCATGTCAATTCCACATTGTTGTTGTATTTCATAATTAAGTTGAACAATTAATATAAATTGGAATTTTAATTCGTTGGTTCACCTATCTAAAAGATTAAGTGTGGGTGTCACTCATGACTCGTTTTGGATCGTGACATCCATACTTGATTTGACTTCCCAAATTCTATAGGAGAACAAATTGAGCTCGATTAGCTTTCACTATAGAAGACTCTTATTATTGAAATTTTTAAAAAGTTTCTTTTCTTCTTTTTGAAGTCATATTATATGATTTTTCACATAAGGAAAAAAATTGTTGAAATGACATTAGGAACTTGTAATTTTTTTAAAATAATTTTTAAACATCTAAATTTTAATTATATAATTTAATTTATTAACTATAAAAATTAGTCAACTTAATTTAAAAAAAAAGTGAAACACTATCATTAATATGATACAGAGAGAGTATACATATTAAAGAATGCTAGATCTAACTTCGAGAAAGCATGTATTTGTTGGAAGCATATTATTAATTTGTCTCCATTTAATGTTATAAAAAAAAAAATTGTAAGATCCTTTAAACATGCATGAAGTCATATGCATATATAAGATTAATCAACAATATAATTAATTCATAAAAACACCTTTTTAAAAATTGGTTGTCAAATTCTTTTTTCAAATAAAAAATTGTGGATCTTATAAAGTATTACAATATTATTATAATCAAGTTAAATAATTTAAATAATCAAGTATTAATATATATCTGTCCCTTAGATTCTATCAACAATAGTTGACTAGAGGCTTTAAGACAAAAAAATAATAAATAGTTCAATATAAAACACACCGTCGGTGACTTCTATAGCAATTTCTTCTGGACCCTTATTTTTATTAATCTGAAAAATAACAAATCTAATTTGCAAAATGATTAATACATATAACGATCCAAATTCATGATATATTATTGTTTTTGATCCAATCGATTTCACATATTTAAATTTGCTATGCTATTCTCTAGCTTATAAGTATGTATGTATGTATATGTATATATCTATATATCTATATATTATGTAGACTTATGTAATATATACTTCATAAAACTCTTCACTTTTCTCCCATATTCACTAAGAAATTAGCCTAATCTTCAAAAGCTTGTCAATTTAGAAGTCAGTCAATGCATCTTTTTATCAATTCTTGTCGATTGCACACTCTTCCCTCTATCATAGACGTCGTATATACACATCGGATCGGACTCCTCTCCATTTTCCCCAAGTTCTAGCTTTGATTAATGATATATGACATAGACTAGATTTAATGGCTAAGATTTGATTAATTAAAATATATCTCTAACCCTGGTTTAAATCATAAATATATTATTATATCAATTAAAAATAGTCCTATTATTTCTCTCATTTTTCTGCTTATTCCCTCCAAGTCCGATTGTTTATCTCTTTTCCCCCTATTCCCTTCAAAATTCTTTGCTGTCATTTTACAAGATATATTTGAAGATATCTTTAATAATTTTAGCATGAAAATCAATAAAATCTCGTGAGCATATGCAACATTTATTTTTTCATAAGCATGAGAATTATCATAATTATCACATGCTAATACATAAGCATCTGCTAAACCGATCACAAGCAACGTAATAGCTACCACAATATAAAATTAAAGAGTTCCCACATTATAAATACATGTCTTTTTTCATTATTCCATTTAGTTGCGTACACTACATCAAAAATATCATTAGCGGTAATTAATTAATGTCAATAGCTTAATTGCCGCTAAATATATTTTTTTAGCGATAATTAGCACTCTTTTGTAGATGTCCCTAAAGCCTTTAGCGACATTTGTTCTAGTTCAAGGAGAAGAAATTGTAGTTCAAGATCAGCAAGTTGCAAATGAGGACAATATTGACTTGGAATTGCACCTTTAGTGTCATTCCAAAATGCGAAAGCCTATGTACTTCTAAAATTCTAGTATGAACTACATTTTTTTATTGACATATATAGCTAAATGTTCGTTCTTCATGTTAAATCTTGTATTTGGGTTATGAGGATAATCTTCCCTTGGAATTTGATTTCAAAATGTGAAAGTCTATGTACTTCTAGAGTTCTAGTATGAACTACATTGTTTTATTGTGACATATATAGCTGGCTAGACACCCTCGGAATGCTATGGAACATCATATGAAAGGAAAAGATTAAATTGCATGCAACAGAAATAGGAGATAGTCAAATAGGCCATATTTTGCCCAAACCAATTACCTATGCATCCAAATATACATGTAGAAACAAGAATACTCCCTCTGCAGTTGAAACATTTTGTCTAATCAAGGAATTCAAATGCACACAGCCTAATATAGAGAAGAATATACATATATATATAGTCGAATTCACGCAACAAAGGAACTACGCGTCTTGATGTACTGAAGAGCAGCAAACAAATAGTACCCAATATGGTTTCGTCTTCCTCTTTTCCTTCTTGATGTCAACAGGATACCTCGCGGGAGAATTCCATTCTTTCTCCGCCTCTTTACTTACAGCAGTTGGTGCCTCTGAGCTCAGAATCGAGTTCACAGTCGTTGTCTTAGTACTTGCAGTTTCATCTTTCTTGTTAGTTGATGGCGGAACTTATTTAACGTTTGGAGATCTGGCTTCACCAAGTAGATTTTTCAAGGAGTGTGTTGCTGCTTCCCTGTGCTCCAGTTTGTGACTTTTGCAATTATCTCCTCATTCTTCTTTCTCCCTTGAGATTCATTCACCACATTCGTAATAGAAGGGAACCAACCTGCTTTAAGAGATTCTGTTTTCGGCCATTGAGCGTTCAGCTGTGTTTCGATCTCAGAAGCAGTGGCTTTCTTGTTAGCACTACTTTCACCCGATTCAACCGATGTCATGAAAGACGGAGGCTCATAAACATCCGACTTGTCAGGATGGCACTCCTCAGATCCAGAAGTTGGTTTCTGCAAGTCATGCTCCGACTTCTCGAGTCTTTGAGTATCAGTTGTTTTGGCATCAGGAATAGCTGTCGACTCAGACTGGGTAGTAAGAACTGTTTCATCACAAACAGCAGAACATATTAGAATGAGATTAAACAACAAAACTCATTTTGAACCTTTCTACAACGACAAAAGGCAATCAAAATTGACTTCCAATAAATTCTTTACATCATTTGATATATCTATACAGAGGAAACAAAAGTGATTATACCTGATATAGAACCCCTGTTGGCATCCAAGCTATTGGCTCTGCTACTCGATGAAATTGGTGTATCCATTGCAGAAACAGTTTCATTCTGTTTTATGAGCTTGTCATCACCCTCATTCTGTGAGGCTGATGAAATGACACCAGTGGCACTTTTAAGGACATCTCCTGCAGGGGAGTTATCGACAACACGATTGTTCAAATCAGTATCAACAACATGATTGTTCAAATCAGTATCACCAACAGAATTGTTCAAATCAGTATCACCGACACGACTGTTCAAATCAGTGGGCTCTTTCACGTCACAATCACTGATTACTTTGGAATCCAATCAAGTTGCACTTGCAGACTCCAATGCTTTGGCATCATTGCTAATTGACGCATCTTCAGAGGCTTCATGAAAAATTTCTTTCCTGCTTTCATGCACAGTTGTGTCTGTAACTATTTTTTATTTTTTTTATGACAAGGGAAACCCGCAGCCGCTACCCTTTGGGTGCGCACAGGGTAAAACCCCCGCTCCTATGCGTTGTGTCTGTAACTATAGCACGGTCATTATGTCCTCCAACTGGGCAGATAGTTTTATCACCTTCAGAAAGTCCTACCAGCTTTTCCTCAGTCCTTTCTTTCTCAGTTTCACCCCCAGCTCCAATTGGGCATTCGGTTCCAACCTTTTCATGTTCGCCATGGTCACTTCCTCCAAGAGTGACCGTAGTTTGAATAGCTTCAGATAAACAAGAAATGGCTACAGGGGTTGTTTCATTGTTTGCAAGAAGCTCATTTTCTGGATGTCCACACTTGTTCTCCTCTTCCATGGTAAAACTTGTTTCTTCGGTTCTTTCAAGTACAGGATCATCAACTTCTGTTGATTGCTTGGCATCTGAAAGAGAATTCTTTGAAGTGTCTTCAGGTTCTTGAAGACCTTTGGAGTTCAGAATACTCGACACTCCACACTCGAAGGTATTCGGATTGGATGATAATCCACTTGAATCTGTTATACCCTCTGCGAAGACCGCCACCTTTTCTTCACTAACCTGATCCCCTGAAACATCCAAAGCTACGGAGTATATGCTTCCATCAGACCTGCCAGTGCCCACAAAAGACTGAGTCACCTCTGATGCAGCAACAATGTCATCTTTGACAGAGCAAATTTCTTCAGAAGAGACTAGATCCAATGGAAAACTAGATTTGTGTTTATTGTAGTCTTAAAAAATCTTTAAGCAGTTTAGGGTTGTCTGATGCAGGTAAATCTTTTGCCAAAGACACCACATGCACATCTTCCATCCCTTCCTCAGCTTTGGATGAGTCAGAAAGCTCCATTTGACGACCAACATCTATTTCATTAGACGAAACAGCTTTCAATTCCAATGTAGGTGCATTAGGTGAAAGTTCAGTGGAGATTCTCTGTTTGTCCTGCTCCGCCTTATCATGTTGCTCATGCTCCTTATCTTCGGAAAAGGCCAATTTCAACTCAGTTGTGGAGTTTAAGTTACTGTAGTTCCTCTTTGTTGGGAACATTTTCTGTGGCTTGATCCTCTGCCTCAAGTAACTTAGACTCCACAACTGAAAATTTTCCCTCTGCCTCCTGTGGCTTTGACTCATAATTTTCATTATTTGACGTCTTATCATCTGTATCAGATACCACTGATTGAGACACTTGGACAGAAGCCTCAACAGCATCAGCTAAACCTTCATTGGCATTGATATCTTCTATCGCCTTCAAATCATTTGGCTGGTCAGAAGACATCTGCATTTTTTTGGCTTCAATTGATTCAGCTGCATTCATCTCCTGCAGAGAAGCATCCCCTAGGATCTCGGATTTAACAGCACTAGCGTCCACTTGTAAGTCAACTCGTCTGTCAAGCTTTGAACCCAAAGATTTATCTGCCACTGGCTGATTGGTTGCACTTTTGGGTGACTCTGGATCATTTACTTCGGCAGTGAGCTGGTTGTCATTTACAGAAACTGAGATACCTACAACCAGATTCGTCAAATCCATATTAATGTAATTAATGAATGAAATGCAGTCTTCTAAACGTGAAGGCAGATTGCTAAACCTAATTAGCAGAATGAAACAATTAAGGAACAAACAACCAAAATGATTTAAACTAATATATGTAGGTAACGGAAGCATAATGATCACAAATTGAAAAGAACATTAAATTGTAAAAAGTTATCTTAAAAACAAACTAATTTAAAGGTGCTTTTGACACAAAGAAGAAGCTCCTCTATTTTCCATAGATTATCGCATTTTATTACATTCATTCAAGGATGTTGTGCAGTTCAAATGATACCAGATATCCCCTATTGACTACCAAGCTTCATTGCCCACCCAAAAAGGGAAATGAGACACATTGGATGAAAGAAAAGAAAAGAAGGGAACAATTTGGATAACTTCATTTTCAGCATTCTTCCCAATCTTGATCATCGTTTTCGTTTTACCATTCTTGATCATCGTTTCTTCCAATTTCAGCCATGTAGTCACGTATCAAGGAAATATCATCTCATACTCCCTTAAAACCACATTTTATTACGGTCTTGGTAGTTTCCTGATCACATGAGCCCAGAACTTCAGAGTCTTGGGAGAAAATTGGTTAGGATCATCAATCATAATTAATTGGGGACTTTCCGGATCTCTAAATACAAAATCACTGCTATATCGCTTCTCACGGCCTACTGCTTTGGAATGATCACAGTGGTGCTCTTTAAAATTTCTATCACATATCATAGCTTTCCATGACTTAGCAACTGATTTAAAATTGGAAGACAAATAAACATGAAAATCACAATATCATCGGAAAATACACATAGGAATTAGCATATGAAAAATGATAATAGGTTTCAACTAACACCTAGCCTTATGGTGTACATATTTGTTACTTCTGGGAGGGATCTGCTGAAACATCGAAACCCAGAGGAACAAATACAACATCGTCCCACTGTGATGTCGAAGAATCCTGCAAAATACTTTGTCAACTGCACAGACTACATTACCGTCATGAGTTTGAACTTGGTATTTAAATGGAGAAAAGGTAGAAGGGGAGCTCATCCATCCATTGAGTTTTGAATTGTGAGCTAGCAGGCCCTCGAGGATTTCTTGGTTGTCAAAAATATAGAATAGTATGTATAAGAGGTTAAAGTGCGTAAAAGGACGACAGAACTTGGTTGAGGATTCTTACCTTCATACCTTGTATTATATCCTCCAGAACGCCAACCTTGTCAAATCAGATGAAAATTATCGGTCATGAAGCTAAGACACCAACAATGGATAAACAGTAAAAACCAACAGACGTTCCTGAATATCTCCTTTCAAAGCGGGATTCAATCACCCTTGCTGCTGAGAAGCTCTTACTAGTGAACTCTCTATGTCCTCCTGCATAAGTTGACGAAATTTCAAGAAGGGAGATATAGCATTGTATCACATTAGTGTATAGTGGATACTAACTCAAGACAATTAGCTTATCTTCCTGAAGAAAACAGGACGATATCTCTTGTTTTGGCTTCTTAGGATTAAGCTCCTCGACTGTAAATAAAAATCAATCAGATGGATAGTTGGCATTTCAATTTATGAGGTCGAAAAGTACAAAGGACCTTTATGTGGCATGAAATTGTCAGCCCACAATTCATATAATCTTCGAATCTAACAATACAAAATCTGTTGTGAAATTATCTGAATGTGATATTCAATATGTTGACATGCAACTTATTTCTTTTCTTTTTTTTTAAAGGTGGTGTCCGCAACAAGTTGCACACACCTCGACAAGTCCACTGGATCCTACCAGTACGAGTATCGGATTACTCTACCCGCCAAAACATCGATAAATGGGAAGAAATCACTTAAACTTTTTTGACTTTGGTAGGATTGGATACATGGTCTTCCATAGTCTTCATTCCAACTTCAACGAGCAATAGGACATACTTCTGAGTACATTTGGCATGGTTCCAAACTAATCCAACACCGAAACAACTTTCAACTAACATTTGACACCATTTTTTTTAACTGATTAGATTTAAGCAAACTGTGAAACATCGGAACACCTTCATATATTCTAAAGTTAAATTTGCATCATGCCATGCAGTCGTGAGGAGTCAAAGGATAGCAAAATCCAAGACGGTGAAAAAGAGCAATGCTAAGTTGTTTGAAATGCCTGGACAGCGTTTTGGGTGGATTAATTCTTCTTTTTACGTTAATCACTTTGGGCATTTAATACAACACAGAGATTTAAAACAGATTGGGTCTTGTCCAGGCTTGAAGGTACCGGATGTTTCCCTGATTAATCTATCAGTTCTTTTGGCTACAAGTAAAAGAGAAGGCAATTCCATCTGCAGATCTGTGAAGTGACCATCCCATATCATCTACGATACCCCATAGGTTTTGACTAAGTATAGATTAGTGAACTCCCCTCAATGATCATGTACAAAGTTTGGTATGCCAAACTCAAATTGTAAGTTTTTGCACATCAATGATCAATGGAGTTATTTAATAAAAAAAATAATTAAAAAAAAAAGATCTGTGAAGTGCATCAATTGACTGCATCAGTATTGTGTCTATGGGGTCCTCTTCCTCATCAACAGACCAATGTTATCAAAGGCGAAAAGCGTAAAACAGCATCTAAGATAAGTTGGGGCTTTAAGCGCAAAGTGAAATTAAAAAAAGGGTTGCAATAAAGTGAAATATAAATTGTTAAACCTTTTCAGGATTACGCTCTCAATGAAAAGGAGAAGTATGCCTTAGAGGCTTGATGGCGACACTGAAGCGCTTGCTAAGCAAAGGTGAAACACTCAATATGTTTTGCACCTTGCTTCAGGCCTTAAGTGTGCCTTTGACAACACTGCAACTGACATAGTCATCCTAGTTAAGATCATATTTCATTTAAAGCAGATGAAACGAGCAAAACACAGGAGGACATAGAAGTAAGCACAATTGTTAAGGCAGATGAGCATTTCCGTGTAGCTATAAATATCAATTATAGCTCAACACGTACCTGAAAAACTGGAACACCATAAAAGCTCTCATCGGTCGTTCCAGTCCTTTCCCTTTCCTAGTTAAAAAAGGCAGTAGAATACAATCAACTTTAGATTATAGAAGGAAAAGTAATGGTGCACAAAATGATATTTTAAACATGCTGACTAAAATTCTATGCACAAAACCATTTTTGGCATTGTCCTCACAGCAATATCACTTAAAAATGAGGTCTCCTACCATTTGACGGACCGATTTTATGTCATGAATCATGATACTATGTTTTGGTCCAGAACTGGTATATACCTAATCTTTGTTAGTATAAAGAAACTTACTGAGCAACAACTATATTTTCATCCACTTTAATCCAAAAGCAACGTTTGTCTATTACAAATTCATCCCTAAGAAGGAAACATTTTAATACTCATCTGAAGTGCCACAAACTTTCGGATTTAGTGTCAAGCAAAAAGTCCTCCAGGCAAAGTTTCTACTACTTATTGTACATGAAGTACATTTCAGAACTTAGATAGTCGAAAACTTTGGAATACTTTGCAATAATCATGAACCCCGAAGCGATGATAGTCTTCTATAATAGATTAATGGAGACCCCCAAAGCTAATAACCCTTTTTATTAAGAACAGAAGAAACTGATTGACGTAAAGACAACACTTCTTTAAGGTAGACAAGCAAACCAGTATAAAATTCTCGAGACACCACTATGACGGCATGAGTACTCATCAACTTTCTTATAGATTTAAGAACACACTTAGTCTACTACAAATTTACAAAATTTAGTATGGCTAGATATGCGCCTTTATTGCATTCTTTACTTGAGATGCCTCTGGTATCAACCTGAAAGCAACTCCATCAACTTTGAGCTGGAAAACCTGCATCATTGACCATCAATTAGACAGAATAACGATTTTCTTCTGCAATCAAGAATCCAACTATCAGCCTTGGACAATCAAAAGACAGTTACTAGCTCAGTCCTCATCCTACTCGCTTTTTGTTGTCCTCGTGGTCAATGAAGTGAGACAAGAACTGAGAGGTCTCAAGTTCAAGTCCGAGCATAGGCAAGAAAAACACTAGGTGTTTCTTCTATGCTTTAGGAGAATTATCCTATAAAATTTTAAACAACAATCAAAGCAAACATTGTATATAAACTAACAACGAATAATCTTAATAGCTCAATTGATTAACTAAGCGAATTTTCACAGTTTGATTCCCCTTCTTGTAATACCCTCCCTTACCCCCAACAAGCTGTCAGTCAAGCACAGCTAAAACATAACACAATAATCACATCCCAATACACAACAACAGCAAATTGAAGCTAACCTTGTTGAGAGCAACAGGAACAACCCGAGAGCCGTTTCGCATAGAGGGGTCCATTGATTCCATCTGCTGACGAAGTGCTTCAGCATCAGCTTCACTAAAGCAAAACAACCCCAAACTTTTCCCAGTACTAACACCCGAAACCAACACGAATTCTTGAGAAGCATTGCTAAGGGCATACACAGGTACTCCACCCAACCGCTCTTCGATTGTTTCAGTAGATAAAGATTGCTTTTTTACACCAATTTTAGCCCATAGAGGTGAATTTTGAGAAGAATTAAGGGTGTCGAATTAGGGAATAGTGGTTTGAAGGAAATTGGTGAAATGGGTCTGCAGATTCTTGAAGGTTTGTTGGAGCTGTAGGTGTGGTGGTGCTGCTGGAGAAGATGATGATTGTTTTGATTTGAAGAAATTCATGACTTTTTTTTTTCTTTCTCTGTTTGGGAGCAATTACAGAGGAAATGGGTAAAAGGGTTTTTGAGGTTTTAAAAGCGGCTAAAGATTTTGAGGAGTAACAAAAGAAAGAACGAATTAGGCATAATAATACATGAACGTGTCATCTAATTTAGCCTTGACAATTTAAATCTTACACTATTATGTTATATATATATGACGTATTAGTTGATGCTGCTGAGGCTAAGTCAAAAAACACGCTTATGCATTAGTTGATTAAATAACAAATTTAAATGTCTACTATATTCAAATCGATTTATGCATATCTCAATTTGTTATCTTGATCAACTCAAATATCAAGTAATTATGTTAGGTAATAAAGTATGAACAAATGAAAAAAAAAAAAAAAAACTCTAGATACACAACTTATTTTACCATATTTCCTAAAATTTTCTACAATTTGAAAAAATTACAAAAATCTCTACTCTCTCCTATTCTCAGATACATCACTTTACACGATGTATCAATCGAATACATCATATCACTTTATGTGATGTATTCACACATTAAGTGATGTATTTAAAATCGAGACTCAATAATCGGAACGCAATGTATTGAGGCATTTTGAGATATATCGAGACATTTTGAGACGCAAAATTAGTATAGTGAATTGTCAAGTGGTAGCTTGTTGGACTATTTTCTTGATCATCATTTAGCCTTCATTTTTACAAATTGGACTAAACAATCGCACATTCTTCAAACTAAATGAATGAAAGCTCCATATTTTAAACCCCCATGGCTTCGAAATTCCTTTTAAATGTCACCACTGCACTCATAATGAAAAAACTCTTATTACAAATAGAAATAGTAGAGTAATAATGTAATTGCCTTGAATGAAAATAATCAACAAAAAGTTGACATGGGTTACAACATCATCACATGAAGCAAAAGAGAATTGCAATTGCATTTAACAAAGAAAATATGAGTTTGAACATATAGAATGGTAAGAGAATACTACTTGAAAGAGACTTACGAATCTAAAGAGAACAAAGTTTTCCAGTATATATGATACGGTCCTCTCCCATGTCTTTCGACTTGTCTAAAGCATTTTGTTTTTATGTCATAGAAGAAGACTACCATCATCACCCCCAATTGTTGACGGAATATTATTTCTTCATTCCATGAGCTGTAAAAACAACCTAATTCCTCAGGGTCGAACCTTATCCCCAAATTGATACTATACTCCTTCGCCCAACTGCAACTTACCTTATCTTCGAGTATCCACAAGTCTAGAATTGAACTCTTGAGAAAGTTAGCATAGTCTGGTAGGCAGACGGTCCCTTTCAAATCCATCAAATCCAATCCCTGAAAATCAACAAAAGCTGATGGGCAACATATAGATATAAATTTTTCATTTTCAAATTCAAATGACATAACTCGAGGTTGGCCATAGTAAACTACTTTATCCTTTGCCAACCAATACATACATTCTTTAACTAACAACCCAGGAAAAACCGGATGATATGGAGGTTGCTCTGCGATTTCTTTCCATCTACTATTCAAAATGCCCCCACTATTTAGAGTAAAAACTTCACATCTTAGCTGCGCAAGGACAACATCAACAGGAAGAGTACCGGGGAGACCCATATAGAAAAAACGCACCACTTTGTATTCCTTCTTTGAGTGAAGATATCCAAAACCAAAATGTTCATATCCAGGGATAGCAGAAGGTGAACAGTTGGGCAATTCACGTAATTGATGGATGGCGGGATTGCACAAATAAATACGACAATCTGTTGAAAGGCAAACCAAACCAGCGCTTACAGTCCAGCAGCTGGAATGGATTTGTCTATCAGGATAGTGGGTGATTGTGTACAAATCTTCATTTCTTCCTTCCATGTCAAGTGAAACAAATTGTAGTTTCAACTTACCTGATCGTCGCAAATAACGGAATGTTTCCACAAAGAGAAATTGAGGGGCATTTTCCATCAACTGTTGTTTCTGATGAGAACATACGAACAGGGGACTAATAATACATTCATTCCATGACTTGGATACGCACCTTGAGATGGATAATGATTTCACCGCGCATTTTAGAAAAATACAAGTTAACACATCACCAGACAACTTATTAAATTGATCACTACTATTCTCTTCCTCCTTTATGACGATACTGCTACATTTCTTCCTCCTTCGTATTGATATTTCCTTCTTCTTGTTAGGCTGCAATGGATGTCGCAAATAAATATATCTTATGATGCAACACCGCATAGTTAAAAGCCAAAAAACACAAAAGAGCGCCATGGACTCATTACATTAATATATCAAGAGTTGTGCTTTTTAAAGACAAAGTTCATTCGCAAAGCAATGAACCTATGCTTCAGAACTTGAGCACGCCTTTAATAACACTGCTTAATTCAAGTAACTTTGTCTATCAGAAAATAATATTGACTACTCATTATCACTAATTTATTGAAATTTGGAATGCAGATCAGTTTGATTTGTCTTACTTTTACCTTCTTACTCCATTTCCAATCCTAGAATGTCTCTGTATTTTTTCATACTCATTCTTTTACTCTTTAATTTTATTTATGACAAGGAAAATCCGCAGCCGTATAGGGTAAAACCCTATCTACCTTCTCAAGCCTCTCTACCATATCCTTAGAAAGTGATAACAGATGACTTCTATTACTAAATGGAAGAACTTTTCTAACTAGTTGATAGTTGTTCCTCCAATGCAATAGAAGGAAACCACATAAGAGAAGTAACCCCGCACTAAGTGCCACGAGGTCGACCTAGGTAACTTTTTAATTCTAACTTAAAGGACATCTTATACATATCCGTAATTTAAGACCACAAGATTTAACAGTGTCTATATTTCTTGAATTCTAGGTCAAGTTCAAAACCAAACAAACTACTAGAAAACAACAACATACCTCGTATGCATCCAAGTGATTAACATACACGACTTTGATTAATCTAGATCTAGCCATCATTGAATAACATAGACAACAATAAACTCAGTGTAATCGAACAAGTGGGGTATGGAGAAACATAGAACAAAAATAGTATTGTGAGTTTATAAAAAAAAAGTACATTGGTTCACTTTTGTGTAAATTGATGAAAGCAATGGATATTTCATCATAAGATTTGCAAAGCAGTGAACTTTTGTGTAAACAAATTAAAATATGGTTGACAAAAGGCAACAATTAGTTGGCAAAGGTGGTACCTTTTTTTCTTTGCTTCGAGTTACTTTCACCATTTTTGCTATGAATTGAGTGAGTGAATGAGAGAGAAACGAGGACGAAAAGTATAATATAGGACTTTCTAGTTTTTTTTAAAAGAATTTTAACCCTATTTAACAACGTATTAAACCTTCTTATTTTTAAAGGACAACTTTTAAAAATGATTATAGTTTGAACTTAATTAGGATCTATAGCTATAGTTTGTTTAATTATAAATTATAATTACAATTTACATGTTAGGGAAGGGGAGAGACAAGCGAGACTAGGAGAGTGTGGAGAGAGGCGAGCAGATCTGAGAGAGAGGAGAGAGGCGAGCCGATCTGAGAGAGAGGAAAGAGGCGAGCCGATCTGAGAGAGAGGAGAGAGGCGAGCAGATCTGAGTGTGTGTGAGAGAGAGAGGAGAGAGGAGAAAGAGAGAGAAGAGAGAAGTTTGCTATAAAACTCTACGTATAGCTATAAATTGTAATTTTTTTAAAGCTATAGTGATTTTTCATAAATACATATCATATGCATGTTTGCCTTGTTGTTCAACATTCTAATTTTTAAAAATTGAGATATTCATAATACACAAGGAGAGAGGGAGAGAGTCTGTTTGAAACAAATTACATCATATTCATCGAGTGATTTCATGATCATTAATTTTTTTTAGAAATATTAAATATTTCTGATGAAATCCCATGAAGATATTTTAAAATAGCAAACACTAATTATTGACGTGACTTAAAGAAAAACAATTAAAAAGAAGATCGAAGAAAGATTTAGGAGTATTTTGCAAATATTGAGATATTGATTTTCACTTAAAAGTAATTGTATACTTGGTAGGATTATCTATTTTTTTTATTTTTTATTTTAAAAGGAAGGCCACTAGCCAGCCATTAGAACACACGAATTTAAAGAATTTTCGTAACACCTTAATCATTAAACTAATCTTTAATTTATATCAAAAGATGTCAATATTTATATATCTATTTATATACAATGTAATTTTTCGACAAAGGGGTACTATCGCTTGACACCTCTTGGGTAAGGGTGAGTCCGCCACTAATTTTCATGTGCATCTTTATTGTAACTAATATCAAAATTAACTCTACAAATAATTATACTTGTTAGTGAAATCACTATATTGGTCAAATTGGTTTAGTGATTCGCCAAGTGATAGCTTGTTGAGTTATTTTCTTGATCATTATTGAGCTTTCATTTTCACGAATTGAACTAAACGATCTGAGTATTCTAAACCCTAATGTCTTAGAAAAGCCTTTTAATTGTCATCGATCTCGACCACTGCACTCGTGACTTTCTTTGAAACTCGGCATTTTAAAACTTTTTTTTTTTTCAACTGGTCCTCCTATGTGATATATTTGGCCTTAATGAAAAACTCTTCTAAGTAGTAATCAGAGGCGGAACCAAGGTTAGGAATTTGGGGTTCTAAATCAATTATTTTAGGGGTTCACATATTAATATACGTATATTTATTTAATGTTTAATATTGTTCAAATGTTAGCCACATATGACTGAAAGTTCATTCATTTTTGCTTGAACTTCAGCGACATGTGCATGAATTTCAAATAGAAATGAATGAAATTCAGCAATATGTGACTTCAAACAATGTGTCCGAAGTTTGATTTTGTCATGCCTAACTTCAAACACGATTAATGTGAAATTGTGAATATATGTGCAATTTTAAAAAAAAAGAATTACAGGTTAAATGTCGAGATCAAAATAGTTGATTAGATGAATTTTATTTTATAATATATGTAATTAGGAAACAATTTGTTAGTACAAGGTTGGTTGGTTGTCTAATAACATTCAAATTAAGCTTTATATGAAATTGATTTTTCAAAAAAAGAATTATTATTATTTGAGGAAGTGATCCTTTCGAAAACACGTGAAACTAGAGGACAAAGGTCTCTTTTAGTGGGCCTGATTATGGGCTTTAACAATTATGGGCCTTGGATTTTTGTGGGTCCATATTCATTACCTATTTTCTTAGCAAAGTAATTGAAGATAATTATTATTTTTGATGACTTTGATTTCTCTTATTTGGTGAGATAGATAATTGTTTTTAGTTTCAACTACATCCCCGTGAAATTCTAGAAGTGGAATTTGAGAAGGAAAGATTGTATACAAATTTTACTTATCCGCGAAAGTAAAGAGACTACTTTTAAAAGACCTTCGACTCGAATGTACAATAGATAAAAGTAAGTACGAAAAAAAAAGAAAAGACCGTGAACTATGAGGAATATTTGATGTTAATAGTTATATACATAGGGGCATCTAGCACACATTTTAAAAAAAGACATATACTCAGTTATAGTCTTAAAATAAAATATTTAGAAATTAATAAAGGTCCGTTCCTTATTTTAGTTAGAATGAGTTTAAAATTTTCAAGATATTTTTTTTTTTTTGTCTTTCGTCAATTGTGAACTTATTAAGAATCGCATCCTTCACCATATTATTCATTTTAATCCGCACTTGATTTGGCTTCCCAAATTTTATAGGAGATCAAGTTGTGCTCGATTAACTTTCACTATAGACGATTCTCATTATTGAAAATTTTAAAAAGTTCCTTTTTTTCTTTTTGAATTCATATTATTACATTTTTCACATAATGAAACAAAAATGTTTAAATGACATACTTAGGGGACTTGTAATATTTTTAAAATATCTAAATTTAATAATAAAATTTAATTTATTAGCTACAAAAATTAGTCAACTTAATTTTTTTAAAAAGGTGAAACATTACCATTAATATGATGCAGACTACAGAGAGAGTATAAATAATGCAATATCTAACTTAGACAAAAGCATGAGTTTTGTTGGAAGCATATTATTAATTTGTCTCCATTTATGTTATAAATAAAAAATAATAAGATGCTTTAAATATGCATGAAGTCATCTGCATAAGATTAATCAACAATATAATATAAATTCATAAAAGCACCTTTTTAAATTGGTTGTCAAATTCTTTTTTCAAATAAAAAATTGTGGATCTTATAAAGTATTATATTATTTTAATCAAGTTAAATAATTTGAATAATCAAGTATTAATATATATCTGTCTCTTAGATTCTATCAGCAATAGTTGACTAGAGGCTTCAAGACAAAAAATAAATAAATTAGTCCAATATAAAACACACCGTCGGTGACTTTTATGGCAATTTCTTCTGGACCCTAATTTTTATTATAATCTGAAAAATAACAAATCCAATTTGCAAAATGATTAATATATATAACGATCCAAATTCTATCATGTATTATTCATTTTGATCCAATCGATTTCACATATTTAAATTCGCTATGTTATTTTAGAGCTTATAAGTAACTCTCTCTCTCTCTCTCTCTATCTATATATATATATATATATATAATGTAGACTTGTGTTATATATACATTATAAAACGTTTCACTTTTCTCCTACATTTAATAAGAAATTCGCCTAAGGTGTCATATATATGAATTCATTCTTCAAAAACTTGTCAATTTAGAAGTCTGTCAATGCGCACATCTTTTTATTAGTTCTTGTCATTTGCACTCACTTCCCTCTATCATAGACGTAATATATATACATCTTCTTTATGGACTCAATTTGTCTATCATATTTATCCTGATTCAAATTGATGACAGTATTGCCAATATTTGCTCAAGGTTCATTCCAATTCCCATTGTATTGAGAGAATATTCGTCATAACTCAAACTAATAATACATGTTATATGTTTTGATCTAATAAACTTTAAATATCAAAAATATGTAGACGATCGATGTGAACTTATGCTAAGTCGTAGATAACGCTTCCACCTTTAAATACTTAAACCTAATAATTGTATTGTGATTATAACAGACATGTGACAACACCTTGTGTTGGCAAATTAAAATGCATTCATATAATTGTCCAAACAGGGACACGACGAATCTTATTATTTGTCCACTAGTTTATTTTTATGTTTCCCAAAATGGAGACTCAACAAAATAAATAAATAAATGAACACCAATAATAAAAAAGAAAATGAAAGTAATTCCTTATGCTTCTATGGCATGTACCTTATTTAAATAATAAAAACACAAATTTAAGTATCGCTTTGAGGCTTGACTATCAAAACCTTTGATCACTTTGAAGGATAAAACATTTTTTTATCACAAATAACTTTATTTTCAATATTCGAATTCAAGACTTAATTAGTCATATCAAAATCAAATAATAAATTCAAGTTCTGCTCTTTTATATTCGAATAGTTAATTTTACATTGAACACTTTAAACTTCTTTCCAGAATCACATTATTGAGAATTTTTTTTCACTTTCATGTAATTAATAAAAGAAATTAATATTTGGTGCATGCATATGTACATCTCATATACATATTTTATTAAATGAATATCTTGCTCAATTTAAATATAATCAAAAGCAAATGTCAACAAGAAATTAAAGTGCATGTAACACCCCGTTTTCACAACTAAATATCACAATCAAAGTGTCAAATGAATCGATGTATAATTAATACACAAAAATATAAATTAATTATTAGATTGTACAAATATTAAAAATGTTAAACAATTATAAAATAGATAGAGAGAGCATATTTGACAAAAATTATTTCTATTTAAATCTAAGATAAAGTCGTAATTAAGATATTAATACGAGGTAAAGGATTTTTTTTGATGAAATATAAATATGGATTTAGAGAGTATGATTGGCTACAAAGGTGTTTATTGGTTGTATATGATTCAACTAAAAATTTCTATTTTTTTTTAATTGCAGATATTATCTAAAAGTCAACCATTTGTTTGTAAGACACGGGTAACTCATGCAGTTTGCGTGTATTTATTTATTTAATTTTATGATAGTTTAAATATCTTATTCACGCTTAAAGTTGGAGGGCTAATACCAAATTAAAGGCACATTTATGTTATACGCTTCTTCTTTTTCTTGGCATAATACATAAACATATATAACCTTAATTTGGCTTCAGTGGATAACTGAAACTTGTATAAAATTAAACAAGTAAACACGTGTCCTACATGGCATAATACATGTAGAACGCCATGTAGGACACAAAATTGTCATGTAGAATGAATGTTTTTATTTGTTCAATTTTATTCAAGTTTAAATGTCTACTTGTGCACACCCAAAATTAAAGATTATAGTTATCAGCTAACGCCAAGTTAATAATCATGTTTATGCATTATGCTTTTTTCTTGGTTGCTTGCGTTCTTCGATCAGTCATTTTCACATACTTTGGGGTATGATAGCATGCTAGGTATAAGGGGGATGAATTGCTCATTACTTTTACCACATAAGACTTATTTTTCTTCTTCATTTTCAAATGTTTGACTTGAATTTTAGTAATAGCACTGAATTTTGGACAACCATTAATTCAACAAAGTTGACATGATCTAACCTATCTATTTATAAAAAAACATTTATTTTTAATTTCCTTACCAATTCCCAAAACAAATAATTCATATTTCATTATTTCTAATTACCAAAACTACATAAACAATCTCTAACTTTTATTCCTTGTTAAATTAGGAAATAATCCATATATCCATGCTCTTCACTCTTCTCTTTTATTTCCTACCAAAAACAACAAAAACAATTTGTGAACCCTTTCACTTATTTTTATTTTTGTAGTCCCTTTGAGTATTTCCTCACTTTATAATTAAGGAAAACCATTTGTCTTTTACTTTCATTTCCCCTCTTTCCCCTTAGCCAAATAAAGAAACAAATCAATAAAAATATTGAGGATCAAACTCACACATATAGAAAAGTCATCGATAGCACAAGATCATGATTCATAAGTGTTTATTTTTACAAAATAATAATAAATAATATATGACTACTCTAATATTTTAACATTGAGAATCTGATCTATATTTGCATAAGAGTTTCACTTTCAGTAATACCATAAGATTAATTATATTAGTAACCAATATTTTAACTTGAGTTTAAGTTGTATACATCGATTTTTTTTTATCATTAAGTTATCTTTACTCATTTTATAACTAGGAACCTGTCTTATTTTTAAAAAACTATAGAAACCTCATATTTTAAAGAGTTTTACTTATAAATATCCTATTGGTTATACACATCCTCTCAAAATCAATCAAGGTACGAAATAAGATATGGTACATGGTACATCCACCCTTCTCGTATCCACTCATGAGATTACACAGAATATATCGCTATCGATATACAACTTAAACTCGATAACACATCATTAGATTAATAAAGGGTATTTAAGTCATAAATGTACAACCACTCTAAGCACACAATTTTTACTCATTCAATCACCCAAAAAGCATAGGATTCTAGTTCTAGTCAAGGAAGGGTATTTAAGTCATAAAAAACTGTCTTACTCCATAACATTCGCACATGGTGCAATATAACCATTTTTACCATCATCATCATCATCATCATCATCATCTCCTGTTTCATACCCCACCTCCCATAAACACCCCACCCCACGCACCCCTACATCTCCGTCTCTATCTTTTTCCCTACTGTACTACTAGACCTCTATCAAATACTTTTTCAACTTTGACACCAAAGTCACAAAGCTTTCTTTTCTTCAGTGCACATTTCTTTACTTCTTTGTTCTGTTGCTGATTTTCTTGCTTATGGAGAGCCAAGATCACAAAATGACAACCCAATCAGGTTTATTTCTCTTGTTTCTCTAATGGGTTTCTGAAAGTTTGTTTCTTTTTAGTTATTTTGTTAGTTTCTGTTTATGGGTATACTGTTTCTTGAGTTGGGTATTCAGGGGTTTTATTGAAGGATATCTACATTTCTCTTAACTTTGGGTTACTTTGTGGGAGTTTTGTGCTTGCATTTCTGTGTATATTGGTCAACGGGGTCTTGACTTGTGTTTAAAATGAGTTTTTTGTGTATTGGGGAGTTGCAAAATGGGGATTTTTTCTTAATTTTTCAAGAAGTGTATGTTGAATGTGTGAAATGTTTAATTTGTGTTTTGTTTTTGGGTATTGGGAGTTGTGAATTGGGGTTTTTATGTAATCTTAAAGAGTGTGTTTACATATATAAGCAGACATGTGTATGAATGTGTGAATTGTGTAGTTCATCCTCTTCTGGGATTATTATAAGCATTAGTTCTTGTTATTGCTCTGTGAATATTTGAGTTTTCATGTATAATTTATTGGGTTGGTTGCGGGAGTTGTCTATTGGAAATAGCCTCTCTATCTCTACGAGTTAGGGGTAAGATCTTCGTACACTTTATTCTCCTCTGCCCCACTTGTGGGGTATGTTGTTGTTATTGTTGGCAATGGGAGTTCTGAAATGAGATTTCTTGAATTCAGGGCATGAGAATCATGGGACACATTTGTGTCATAAATGTAGTTGGCCTTTCCCAAACCCACATCCTAGTGCTAGACATAGAAGGGCACACAAGAAGGTCTGTGGAAAAATTGAAGGATATAAGCTTAGTGAATCTGAAGCAGGTAATTCTACCCATTCTGCCGTTTCTGATGACGAGCATCACTCAGATGGAGATCAGCAAACTCCAAGTGAGAAATCTCGAGCCTTTGCCATGAATGTAGTTTAGTTTCTCTTTTCTGGTGAAATTTTGTGTTTTTATGTGATCATGGTTTTGGTTTTAGGTCCTATTGGTAAAAAGTTAAGTGTAAAAGATGGTAGTAGTGGTGACAAATCATATCGATCAGAGGATGAAACTTTCTCTGATGCTGTCATGGAGTTTTCTGATAGTGGGATCATCTCTGGCATGGAAGAGCGTCCGGAGGGTGTCAAAAGTTTGAACACGAATGTGAATAAAGTTGATGATGAATTAATGAAGGCCGATGCAATTGAAGGTAAGCATTAAGGCAAATGATCACTCATGTTTATTTATGTCAAACATCAAATGGCTTCTCAAATGTGCTGTATGTAATTGTACTTAGCAATGTATTGGTTGTTGGGGATTTCAGCCTTTTCCTAATTTCTGTTGTATTATGTGTTGTCGTGCACTTACTTTTCACAGAAAGGGGAAAAATAAATCTTGTTTTGGGGAAGTTGGTTATTACTATCTCGTCTTTTTCGTCCTTTTTTTTGGTATCTTACTTGGCGAATCAGGTGAAATTGAGACAAGTAGTGCATGGAACTTGTGAGGCCTTGGAAATATTCTTCATAGATGATAAAACATGTATGGCACCTCATGCTCGAGAAACCCTCTAAGGTTATGGGAAAGCTCCCCGGAATTAGGGCATGGGGAGTATTATCTCTTCATAAAAGCCATTTAAATCATAGACTGAAGGGTTCTTAGTTTCTGAATTAATTGATAGGTGATAGGTCCCAATGTTGCTTGGACTCTTCAAAAATATCAACAGGTATGTGTCAAATACTCCAAAAGTAGTGCATTTTTGGAGTATCCGACACGGATGTGGCAACAATTTTGGAGAGTTTGAGCATCATATTAGGTCCTTTGATGTGTGCAAAGAGTAGAATATTGATAATGCAACTAGTCAAAGTTCAAAATGATGTCATTTTAATTCTTTCCCAATGTTAGAACTTAGAATCTTGTCCCTGTTTCTCTTTATCAAAAAAAGAATCTTGTCTCTGTCTAATTTTCCTTTTCCGCATGTCAGAAATTGATTTCCCTGCGACTTTGGTAATTGGTGAACCAATAAGTTTTGAATCTAGGAATTTTTATTATGAATTCTAAATGAGATGGACAGATGAAGTTTTCTTATATTGGATATTCATTTCCATGAGTAACTTGACTATTTTATGAACATCTTTGCTTATTTCCATTGTTTGAAATAATTTATACTGGATTTTTATTTCTGTCTTGAAGCTCTGTGACAATCAGTGAATCCCCTCAACTTACAGTACTTATTATGGACAATCATTAAAATGCTTCTCATTAAAACCAGTGAACTCCCTTTATGATATTTCCCGAAACCGCTATTAATGCTGAACCTTGTAGCTGTGTCATTGAACTTTTGTGTCAGGTCAATTTAAGTGCTCCCACAATTGTCAGCTTAAATTTGTTGTGGGTTGTCAATGTCATAGCTCCATGTGGGCCTGCTTCTGTGGTCCTCCCTAGGAAGAGTTTCCCCTTGAACAGTTGTATTACCCATAATATATGTGATCAGGAAACTACCAAGACTGTAATAAAACGCGGTTTTAAGCAATATAGGGAGTATGAGATGATGTTTCTTGATGCGTGACTACATGGTTGAAATTGGAAGAGACGTTGATCAAGAATGGGAAGAATGGTAAAACGAAAACGATGATCAAGATTGGGAAGAATGCGAAAAATGAAGTTATCCAAATTGTTCCATTCTTTTCTTTTCTTTCATCCAATATGTCTCATTTCCCTTTTTGGGTGGGCAATGAGGCTTGGTAGTCAATAAGGGCTATCTGGTATCATTTGAACTGTACAACATCCTTGAATTTCCTTTCCGATGAATGTAATAAAATGCGATAATCTATGGAAAATAGAGGAGCTCCTTCTTTGTGTCAAAAGCACCTTTAAATTTATTTATTAGTTTGATTTTAAGATAATTTTCTGCAACTTAATGTTCGTGTCAATTTGTGATCATTATGCTACCGAAACCTACATATATTAGTTTATTTTGGTTGCTTGTTCCTTAATTGTTTCATTCTGCTACTTACGTTTAGCAATCTGCCTTCACATTTAGAAGACTGCATTTCATTCATTAATTACATTAATATGGATTTTATGAATTTGAGGTGCACTGTCTGGTTGTAGGTATCTCAGTTTCTGTAAATGACAACCAGCTCACTGCCGAAGTAAATGATCCAGAGTCACCTGAAAGTGCAACCAATCAGCCAGTGGCAGATAAATCTTTGGGTTCAAAGCTAGACAGATCAGTTGACTTACAAGTGGACGCTAGTGCTGTTAAATCCGAGATCCCAGGGGATGCTTCTCTGCAGGAGATGAATGCAGCTGAATCAATTGAAGTCAAACAAATGCAGATGTCTTCCGACCAGCCAAATGATTTGAAGGCGATAGAAGATATCAATGCCAATGAAGGTTTAGCTGATGCTGTTGAGGCTTCTGTCCAAGTGTCTCAATCAGTGGTATCTGATACAGATGAAAAGACGTGTTATGAGTCAAAGCCACAGGAGGCAGAGGGAAAATTTTCAGTTGTGGAGTCTAAGTTACTTGAGGCAGAGGATCAAGCCACAGAAACTGTTCCCAACAAAGTGGAACTACAGCATAGTGAGAGAGAAAATCCTGATTCTACGGAGTTGAAATTGGTCTTGTCCGAAGCTGAAGTTAAATCTTTAGATGGTGTGAATGTAGATAAGGAGCATGAGCAACATGATAAGGTGGAGCAGGACAAACAGAGAATCTCCACTGAACTTTCACCTAATGCACCTACATTGGAATCGAAAGCTGTTTCGTCTAATGAAATATATGGTGGTCGTCAAATGGAGCTTTCTGACTCATCCAAAGCTGAGGAAGGGATGGAAGATGTGCATGTGGTGTCTTTGGCAAAAGATTTACCTGCATCAGACAACCCTGAACTGCTTAAAGATTTTAAAGACTACAATAAATACAAATCTAGTTTTCCATTGGATCTAGGCTCTTCTGAAGAAATTTGCTCTGTCAAAGATGACACTGTTGCTGCATCAGAGGTGACTCAGTCTTTTGTGGGCACTGGCAGGTCTGATGGAAGCATATCCTCAGTAGCTTTGGATGTTTCAGGGGATCAGGTTAGTGAAGAAAAGGTGGCGGTCTCCGCAGAGGGTATAACAGATTCAAGCGGATTATCATCCAATCCAAATACCTTCGAGTGTGGAGTGTCGAGTATTCTGAATTCCAATGGTATTCAAGAACCCGAAGACTCTTCAAAGAATTCTCTTTCAGATGCCAATCAAGAAGATGCCAAGGAATCAGCAAAAGTTGATGATCCTGTAATTGAAAGAACCAAAGAAACAAGTTTTACGATGAAAGAGGAGAACAAGTGTGGACATCCAGAAAATGAGCTTCTTGCAAACAATGAAACATCCCCTGTAGTCATTTCTTGTTTATCTGAAGCTATTCAAACTACGGTCACTCTTGGAGGAAGTGACCATGGCGAACATGTAAAGGTCGGAACCGAATGCCCAATTGTAGCTGGGGGTGAAACTGTGAAAGAAAGGACCGAGGAAAAGCTGGCAGGACTTTCTGAAGGTGATAAAACTATCTGCCCAGTTGGAGGACATAATGACCGTGCTATAGTTACGGACACAACTGTGCATGAAAGCAGGGAAGAAATTTTTCATGAAGCTTCTGAAGACGTGCCAATTAGCAATGATGCCAAAGCATTGGAGTCTGCAAGTGCAACTGGATTGGATTCCAAAGTAATCAGTGATTGTGACGTGAAAGAGCCCGCTGGTTTGAACAGTCGTGTTGTTGATACTGATTTGAACTATCGTGTTGTTGATACTGATTTGAACTATCGTGTTGTTGATACTGATTTGAACAATCATGTTGTTGATACTGATTTGAACAATCATGTTGTTGATACTGATTTGAACAATCATGTTGTCGATACTGATTTGAACAATCGTGTTGTGGATAACTCCCCTGCAGGAGATGTCCTTAAAAGTGCCACTGGTGTCATTTCATCAGCCTCACAGAATGAGAGTGATGACAAGCTCATAAAGCAGAACGAAACTGTTTCTGCAGTGGATACACCAATTTCATCGAGTAGCAGAGCCGATAGCTTGGATGCCAACTGGGGTTCTATATCAGGTATAATCACTTTTGTTTCCTCTGTGTAGATATATCAAATGATGAAAATAATTTATTGGAAGTCAATTTTGGTTGCCTTTTGTCATTGTAGAAAGGTTCAAAATGAGTTTTGCTTTATAATCTTATTCTAATATGTTCTGCTGTTTGTGATGAAACAGTTCTTTCCACCCAGTCTGAGTCGACAGCCATTCCTGATGCCGAAACAACTGATACTCAAAGACTCGAGAAGTTGGAGCATGACTTGCAGAAACCAACTTCTGGATCTGAGGAGTGCCATCTTGACAAGTCGGATGTTTATGAGCCTCCGTCTTTCATGACATTGGTTGAATCGGGTGAAAGTAGTGCTAACAAGAAAGCCACTGCTTCTGAGATCGAAACACAGCTGAACACTCAACAGCTGAAAACAGAATCTCTTAAAGCAGGGTGGTTCCCTTCTATTACGAATGTGGTGAATGAATCTCAAGGGAGAAAGAAGAATGAGGAGATAATTGCAAAAGTCACAAACTGGAGCACAGGGAAGCAGCAACACACTCCCTTGAAAAGTCTACTTGGTGAAGCCAGATCTCCCAACGTAAAACAAGTTCCGCCATCAGCTAACAAGAAAGATGAAACTGCCAGTACTAAGACAACGACAGTGAACTCGATTCTGAGCTCAGAGGCACCAACCTGCTGTCAGTAAAGAGGCGGAGAAAGAATGGAATTCTCCCGCGAGGTATCCTGTTGACATCAAGAAGGAAAAGAGGAAGACGAAACCATATTGGGTACCATTTGTTTGCTGCTCTTCAGTACATCAAGACGCGTAGTTCCTTTGTTGCGTGTTCGACTATATATATATATTCTTCTCTATATTAGGCTGTGTACGTTTGAACTCCTTAATTAGACAAAATGTTTCAACTGCAGAGGGAGTGTTCTTGTTTCTACATGTATATTTGGATGCATAGGTAATTGCTTTGGGCAAATATGGCCTATTTTGACTATCTCCTATTTCTGCTGCATGCAATTTAATCTTTTCTTCATATGATGTTCATAGCATTCCGAGGGCATCTTGCCAGCTTTCGCGCACCTTGAATATAATTCCTTGGGCTATAGGTACTCATGAATTTGCATAGAGGCAATTACTTTCCATTTAAGCCAATTGATTAAAACATTTGTTTAAGTAGTTTAATTTCCATTTGTCTACACCATGTAATCTTATAAATGATGTTGGGGAAGGTAGTGTATACATCTTACCCCTGCCTTGGGTGGCAAAGAGCCTAAAAATAAGTTATACATGGGGAAAAGTTCGCATCTATACAAAATAAGGCCTATAATTACCATGACTTAAATGTATTTCTAAGTAGGGGCTGATCTAGATTCTAGAGTACGGTCTAAATGTCACGTGAACTTATTAGTTTTCATTTATCTTTTATATTAACAAAAAAATCAAATTAATACTTATAAATATCTAATTGTAGTTTCAGTTATTATTATCTAATAATATAATTTGAGATTTTCATAAAAGTTCATAAACTTCAAATTCTGAATTGCCTTTGTGCAATTGTAGACAACGAAATGCTATTCTTTCTGTTCTCAATCTCTCTTCCTATTATTCTCATTTTTCTTCTTCATAAGACCAAAATGAGTAGAAAAATCATTCTGCCACCAGGTCCTATAGGGATACCTTTTATTGGAAATTTGCATCAATTTGATTGTTTAAATCCTCGTCTTTATTTTTGGAAATTTTACCAAAAATATGGAAAAATATTCTCATTGAAAATTGGATCTGTTACTATGGTGGTAATTTCTTCAGCAAAATTAGCAAAAGAGGTAACCCAAATACAAGATTTAACATTTTGTAGTAGACCCTCTTTTGTTGGCCAACAGAAAGTATCTTACAATGGTAGTGATATTTGCTTTTCACCTTACAATGACTATTGGAGAGAAATCCGAAAAATATGTGTTGTTCATTTGTTCAGTCTCAAGAAAGTGCAACTTTTTAGACCGATTCGTGAAGATGAAGTCTCAAGAATGATCAAGAAAATATCTCAACAAGCAGCCACTTCACAAATTACAAATTTAAGTCATATATTGACTTCACTAACAAGTACAATGATTTGTAGAATTGCTTTTGGTATTAGGTATGATGAAGAAGCACATGAAAAGAGGAGATTTGATAAACATTTAGCTATGTCACAAGAGATGGCGGCAACCTTTTTTGTCTCTGATTATTTTCCTCTCTTAGGATGGATGGATAAACTCTCCGGAAAAATAAGTAGACTCGAGAAGAATTTTAAGATTTTGGATGAGTTTTATCAAGAACTCATTGACCAACATTACAATCCCAATAGGCCAAAATCCATGGAAGGAGATATTATTGATATTTTATTAGAGTTAAGAAAAGATCAATCAACTCCATTTGATCTCACTTTGGACAACATTAAAGCAATTCTCACGGTAAGTGATCAATAATTTGAATATAAATTTCTAAAATTATCAAAATAGGCTTACTATTTGTAGACGTTGTTGACTAACTTTATATCATTAGTGTACACAAGTTAAACTCACACATTAATACGTACATTAGAAACTTCTTATGATTTGACAATCTCTTTCATTTGTATAGGATATATTTTTTGGTGGAACAGAAACTAGTGCAGTTCCAATAATTTGGGCAATGACAATGTTGATTAAAAATCCAAAAGCAATGAAGAAAGTTCAAAAAGAAATCAGAAAAACAATTGGGAACAAAGGCATTGTGAATGAAGATGATGTTCAAAACATGCCTTATCTCAAAGCTGTGATAAAAGAGACATTTAGATTATATCCACCTTCTCCACTCCTAATGCCAAGAGAATCAATACAAAAATCTACACTAGAAGGGTATGATATTCAACCAAAAACTGTAGTTTATGTCAACACATGGATGATCGGAAGGGATCCTGAAATATGGGAGAATCCAGAAGAATTTATACCTGAGAGATTTTTAAATAGTGATATTGATTATTTCAAGGGTCAAAATTTTGAGTTGATTCCATTTGGAGCTGGCAGAAGAGGTTGTCCAGGTATCTAACGGTAGATGTATAAATTACGAGATGAGTTTTTTCAAACAATTTTATAATTATAATTAAAGTTTAAATTTTGAATTTGTGTCTTTGCAGCTGTTGCACTTGGTGTTGCAACGGTGAATCTTATACTTCCAAATCTTCTTTATGCATTTGATTGGGAATTGCCTTATGGGATCATAAAAGAAGATATTGACACAACTATTATGCCTGGACTTGGCATGCATAAGAAAAATGATCTTTGCCTTGTCCCAAAAAAATATCCATACACCTAGCTAGTATATGTTTTAACATATGGGCGAAAGTGTTTTCCATTACCTATGTTTAATATGGTACGCGTTATTTTGTGCGTGATCACTTCTATTATAATGTTTTTGATAATAAAATTTCATATCTAACTCTGGAGGAACGTACTAAGTGATTGTTTATAAAAATTAAGCGTATTTTTATTTAAAATATTTCAGTGTTTTCCTGGTTCAACATTTATATATACCATGTTATTGAGAGCATAATTCTTGTAGTGGGAGAATATTATTACTAATATTTTTATCTTATTCCATATTCTGTCTCGTATAAATAATACATATTATTTTATATAATTTATAAGCTTATTATTTATATACAAATTAAATTAAATTAGTTCATAATTCACCATGTTCACAACACAACATCTAAGCAACAAGATGCATTTTTTAAAAATAATCATAAATCAAGATTGCACCATAAAATTTAACATATATATTTTTTTCTTTTTAGATTAAACACTTAGATCTGAATTATAGAAATTTATCCATATCATGTGTTTATATCAAACTATATCATTTACCATGGTTGATTGATTTAATGAAAGGGAAATTAATGTATAGTACAATTAACCACAATTAAGTGAAAACAAAGTCTACGAGCAAACACATATTATATATATATACTAGACTTGGAGATTAATACAAGGCATTTTGTTCTAATACAAATTATGAGTTCAAATTTAATATTTTAATTTTAATAATTTTTTATGTATAAATATATATCCCGTGTAAATATGCAACTAGATTTAGATGAACCCCCTAGTTGGTCCTCGTTGTCCATACTGATACGTGCTATAAAATTCATTTCCATCACTAAAATAGGCCATAAGCCTATGAATTTCTATGTCACTTTCATGGCTTGCAATTCAAAGAAGATGAGTGGTTTGTAGAGGTTGAGGGAGAAGTAAACATGTTGCCTAAAAGTTGATTTGAATGCTACGTAGGGGGATGATTTAGAGTATCGTCTACGAGTTCAGCTAATTAATTTTTATTAAAATTAACCTTATATATATATTAACAAATTGATTAAAAAGGAATTGGAGAAAGCACTTCAACATAATTTTAAGAATATTAAAATGCTCCCAAAATCAACAATATTTATAAATATCTAATTGTGAATTCAGTTCTTAATGTATATTAACTTAAACTTTTTTATAAAATTCACAAACTTTAAATTCTAAATCTACCGATAATGATAGGTACCAGTACTACCAATTTAGTAAGTAATTAGAGATAAACATAATTTTCATCATGCAAAGCCTCCGCTTTCTCATTTCACTTTGCAATTTATTCTATTTTTAAAATTAAAAGTTCAAATTTATTATTTTAATTTTGGTGAATTTAAAATATAAATATAAGTTCTACATTAATATTCAACTAGATTTAGATGAACCCTCTAGCTACATCTGCCAATGGTCCTCATTTCTATCATAAAATATGCCATATACAGCCTAGCTATATGACTTTTTTATATCACTTAGTTTCATGTACTTATATGTATTTATAGGTAGGTACGTATCAGTTTACCTCAAGATACATTGCATAAAAGTTGATTTTGTATAAACATCTATATGTGTGAATTCAATTATTATTGTTTATTAACTTAAGATCTTTATAAACTTTGTGTACAACTTAAACGATGGTCCCAAAATCGGGGCATTTGTGCACTTCACTTGTTTATATTCTTATCGTCTACATAAGATACATTTATAGTTATTAATACATTTCAAGTAACTAATTTTTTGTGCAGGACAATAAAATGATGTTCTTTCTATTCTCATTAGCTCTTTCTATTATTTTCATTTTTCTTCTTCATAAAGCCAAAATGAGTAGAAAAACCTTTCCACCACCAGGTCCATTAGGGCTACCTTTTATTGGAAATTTGCATCAATATGATAGTTTAAACCCTCATCTCTATTTTTGGAAACTTTCCCAAAAATATGGAAAAATATTCTCATTGAAAATTGGATCTTCCACTATGATAGTAATTTCTTCAGCAAAATTAGCAAAAGAAGTACTGAAAACACAAGATTTAACATTTTGTAGTAGACCCTCTTTTCTTGGCCAACAAAAATTGTCTTACAATGGCCATGATATTGCCTTTGCACCTTACAATGAATATTGGAGGAAAATGCGAAAGGTTTGTGTTGTTCATTTATTCAGTCTCAAAAAAGTGCAATCTTTTAGTCTAATTCGTGAAGATGAAGTATCAAAAGTGATCAAGAAAATATCTCAACAAGCAGCCGCTTCACAAATTATAAATTTGAGCGACATAGTGATTTCACTAACAAATACAATTATTTGTAAAATTGCTTTTGGTATTAGGTATGATGAAGAAACACATGAACAAAGGAAATTCACCGAACTTTCCACAATGGCAGGAGAGCTGATGACACATTTTTTTTTCTCGGATTATTTTCCTATGTTCGGTTGGCTTGATAAATTATTTGGAAATATTAGTAGACTTGAGAAGAATTTTAATGATTTAGATGAGTTTTTTGAAGAACTCATTAACCAGCATCTCAATCCCAATAGGCCAAAATCAATGGAAGGAGATATTATTGATCTTTTGCTTCAATTAAGGAAAGAACATTCAACTTCAATTGATCTTACTTTGGATAACATAAAGGGCATTCTCATGGTAAGTAATCAACTGTATATTTCTATAACCAATATATGCATGTAGGTAAAAAATTAATTTACATATATATGGATAATATACCTACACTACACCAAAATGATTTTAATTAGCGGCAACTAAATAACAACAATAGCTTACTTGCTGCTAAATATGTATTTTTAGCGGCAATTAACACTCTTTGCAAATGTCCTAAAACCTATAATGACATTGAATCCAATAGCAATAAACTAATGCCGGTAAAGACTTTAACACTCTTTGTTAATGTATATATTTATGTTAATGTGTATATTTATTGCCGCTAAAAGCTATTTTTATTGATAATTTTGTTAAAAAACAAACACTTTATATTGGTATTAGGTATATATAAATTTAAATCTTATCTCCTAAATATACTGATTTAGGCATACTATATCTAGTACAATATTGACTAACTTATATCATTAGTGTACACAAGTTAAACTCGCACATAGATACTTACTTGTATCTCCTATATTGCTTTTCGGAATTTCTAATGATTTGACAATCTCTTTCATTTTCCTCTAAATTTGATTATTTTATAGGATATATTTACGGGTGGAACAGACACTAATGCAGTTGCAGTAATATGGTCAATGACAGCCTTAATGAAAAATCCAAAAGTCATGAAGAAAGTTCAAGAAGAAATTAGGAAATCAATTAGGATTAAAGGCATTGCGAATGAAGATGATATTCAAAACATGCCTTATCTCAATGCAGTGATAAAAGAGATATTTAGATTATATCCACCAGCTCCACTTCTAGTGCCAAGAGAAGCAATGGAAAAATCCACGCTAGAAGGGTATGAAATTCAGCCAGGAACTATAATTCATGTAAACTCATGGGCAATTGCGAGGGATCCTGAAATATGGGAAAATCTAGAAGAATTTATACCCGAAAGATTCTTGAATAGTGATATTGATTTCAAGGGCCAAAGGTTTGAGTTGATTCCATTTGGAGCAGGCCGAAGAGGTTGTCCAGGTATTCCGTAATAGATTTATAATTTACACGATAGATCCAATTGATCCCACAATTTGCTTATTTAAATTATAGATTTTACATAAAAATCATATAAAAAGAACTAGAAATAACATTACAAAATGGGATAGCAACGAGCCTAAACCATTTAAGCTATCTACTTTACAAAATATGTACAAATTATATATGTAGTGTATACTTTATATCAATATACATATATTATACGTATAATATGTATATATTTATACAGAACATATATATTATATTAGTATATATGTTGTGTATATATACTTCGACCACATTAATAAACTAGTTGTCTATAGATTATATATCTATAATGTTCCGATCCCTTTAAAAATCATCTTTCAATTATAAAGATTAAATCTTGAATTTGTCTTTGTAGGTATTGCACTTGGTGTTGCTACGATAAATCTTATACTTTCAAATCTTCTTTATACATTTGATTGGGAATTGCCTTATGGGATGATAAAAGAAGACATTGATACAGATGGTTTGCCTGGACTTGCCATGCATAAGAAAAATGCTCTTTGCCTTGTCCCTAAAAATTATACCCACACATAAACATATATAAGTTATGTTTTAATATACCCCTTAACATATGTGCAGAGTGTTTAATATTATTATTATTATTGTCTATGTTTAATATGGTACGTGTTGTTTTGAGCTCGATCACTTCAGTTATAATGTTTGTTCTAATAAATTTCACTTCGAGCTATAAAGGAACTAGGCGATTGTTTATAAAAAATAGCATGTTTAAATATTGAAGTGTGTGCCTAGTTCAACATTTATATGTACCGTGTTATTTATAACGTATATAATTTATAGTAATTAACCACAATTAAGTGAAAAAAATCGATGTGCATTCTATAACTTTAGCATAAGCTCCCAAATATATTGAACAACTTTCACATATAGTAAACATAAAAATCATATTTGTATGTTATAGCTATAGTTTGCATAATTGCGCTCCATAGCAAATTTTATGTTTGCTATGAATAGCTTTTGATTTGTATAATTCGCTAGATACATCCAATTTTATACAAATAGTTCAGTTTTGTATAAATTCATTTATACATTGTAATTTGTATAATAAGATCTGTATTTGTATAATTATAAGTGTATAGGATGAAAATATATGTATTTGTATTTGTATATACACTTTTCTCTCGCTTTATACAAACACAAATGCATTTTATACATTTGTATACCGAATGGGTAATTGTATACCGAAAATGGCTAATTGTATACCGAACCAGATGATAAAAAAATGGGATGTTTGCTGGGAATTACAAATAAAATAAACTATGACTATTGCATTTAATTTGAATTAGTAATTTGCTATTTCATACAATTTTCCCAATATTTTATCAATCCGAACCAAGCTAGATGAAAATTACTCTTATTATAGAAACAAGTAATTAACCGAATACTTTTTCGATATTAGTTCTCTTTCATCGATTTTTCAAGAATCCGAACAAACTACTACCAAGTTAGTAAGTAATTAGAAAAACATAATTTTCATCATGCAAAGCCTCCACTTTCTCATCTTCCTTTGCAATTTATTCTATTTTTAAAATTATAAGTCTAAATTTATTATTTTAATTTTAGTGAAATTTTACTCATAAATATATGTTCTGCGTTAATATTCAACTAGATTTAAATGAACCGCATCCGCCAAGGGTCCTCATTGTCTTTATTGACATGTGCTATAAAACTCATTTCTATCTTAAAATATGGCATATACAGTCTAGCTATGACTTTTTTATGTCATATAGCTTTCATGACTTATATGTATTTATATAGGTAGTTAGATATCAGTTTACATCAAGATACATGTTGAGTAAAATTTGATTTGAGTGATAGGCAGGGCTAATTTAGAGTATCGTCTGTGGGTTTACATGAATTCTTCTTAAAGCCAAAGTAAGTAAAAACACCAACGCGCCACTTGGTCCTTTAGGTTTACCAATCATTGGAAATTTGCATCAATTTGATAGTTTAACCCCTCATATCTATTTTTCTAAACTTTCCAAGAAATATGGAAAAATCTTCTCATTGAAATTTGGCTCTACTTCAATAGTTGTAGTTTCTTCAGCAAAACTAGCAAAAGAAGTAATGAAGACACAAGATTTAACATTTTGTAGTAGACCCTCTATTTTTTCCTTGAATAAATTGTCTTACAATAGTCATGATATTGCTTTCGCACCTTTTAATGAATATTGGAGAGAAATGAGAAAATTTTTGTAGTGCTCATTTATTTAGTCTCAGGAAAGTACAATCCTTTAGTTCAATTCGTGAAGATGAAGTGTTAAGAATGATAAAAAAAAATATCACTTCAAAAATCACCAACTTGAGCACAATATTGATTTCACTAACAAGTACTATTATTTGTAGAGTTGCTTTTGACATTAGATATGATGAAGAAGCACATGAAAGGAGGAGATTTGATGAACTTTTAATTGAGAGTACTCAAGCAATGCTGGCTAGCTTCTTTGTCTCTAATTATTTTCCTTCTTTAAGTTGGATTGATAAACTTACTGGATTGACCAATAGACTTGAGAAAATTTTCAAGGATTTGGATGAGTTTTATGAAGAACTCGTTGACCATCACGTTGATCCCAATAGGCCAAAATCCATGAAGGTGATATTCTTGATCTTTTGGTCCAATTGAAAAATGATAAATCACTACCAGTTGATGTCACTTTGGAGGATATAAAAGCACTTGCCATGGTAATTTTCTGTATATCTTAAATTAATCTACCTATACACAATTATTGTCAATCTATCGTAATCCTCCTCTTCTACCCTACTGGGATAACACTTTGAACAAGTTCATATAGGTGGAGTTTTTAACTATGTTAGTACATGTATGTTGAGTCTAATTAGTTTTATTAGAGATTTATATATAGGCCGGTAAAAAAATATTGAGAACTTTTTAGGCCTGGAATTGCAATGCATAAAAAAATAGATCTTTGCCTTATTCCTACAAATTATCTCTAGACTATACTCAGATATGGATATAAGGCGAGTTCTGTGATATTGATTGAAATTATTTATGCAGGTCCAAAGTATATTTAGAATATGTACACAAAATAAAATTATTTTAACTTATCGACTCTAAATTCTGAATTTACCTTTCTCTCAACCTAGTCCTAGGAGTGTTGTATTTTGGTTCTTTATGGGAGTTGGGCTGCTGAATTTTAAGAAGGAACACCTTTATATTCTGCATGTACAATAAATAACTAAATATATATGCTACTGGTAGTAACTGATGCATTATTTTCACTGCCAAAAAAGTTAATATTTTTTCATTCAAATTTTCTGTTGTTCAATGAAAAGAAAAAAATCAGGCATGGGGTATGTTGACAATACAATTAAAGTACCAACAAAAATGTTTTCTCTAACAGCTTAAGCTTTTAGGTCAGATAGTCACACACTTTAACATGACTATTTCCACAAATATTTTAATTGAATCAATGAGATACATAGATATCAGTTTACATCAAGATACGTATCTTAATTTATTTTGGAGATTTTTTTTTTTTCAATTCAAAGAAGATAAGTGGTTTGCAGAGGTTGCATTAAAGTTGATTTGAGTGATAGGCAGGGGCTGATCTATATGTGAACTGAAATATAGTTAATAAGATCTTTATAAACTTCGTCTACAACTTAAATGATGGTCCCAAAATAAGGGCATTTGTGTACATCACTTGTTTTTATAGTTTTATGGCCTACCTAAGATCCATTTATATATAAGACATGTCAAGTGATAACTAGTTTTTTGTACAGTTGTGGACAGCAAAATGATGCTCTTTCTATTCTCAGTAGCTCTTTCTATTGTTCTCATTTTTCTTCTTCTTAAAGCCAAAATAAGTAGAAATACAAGTGTGCCACCTGGCCCTTTAGGTTTGCCAATCATTGGAAATTTGCATCAATTTGATAGTTTAACCCCTCATATCTATTTTTGGAAACTTTCCAAGAAATATGGAAAAATCTTCTCATTGAAATTTGGCTCTACTTCAATAGTTGTAGTTTCTTCAGCAAAATTAGCAAAAGAAGTGTTGAAAACACAAGATTTAGTATTTTGTAGTAGACCTTCTCTTCTTGGGCAACATAAATTGTCTTACAATGGTCATGATATTGGTTTTGCACCGTACAATGAATATTGGAGAGAAATGAGAAAAATTTGTATTGTTCATTTATTTAGTCTCAAGAAAGTACAATCTTTTAGTCCAATTCGTGAAGACGAAGTATCAAGAATGATCAAAAAAATATCTCAACAAGCTACAACTTCACAAGTCACCAACTTGAGCACTATGTTATATTCACTAACAAGTACTATTATTTGTCGAGTTGCTTTTGGTATTAGGTATGATGAAGAAGCACATGAAAGGAGGAGATTTGATGAACTTTTAATTGAGACTCAAGCAATGATGGCTAGCTTCTTTGTTTCTAATTTTTTACCTTCTTTAAGTTGGATTGATAAACTTACTGGATTGACAGATAGACTTGAAAATAATTTCAAGAACTTGGATAATTTTTATGAAGAACTCATTGAGCAACATCTTAATCCCAAGAGGCCAAAATCCATGGAAGGGGACATTCTTGATCTTTTGCTTCAATTGAAGAAAGAGAAATCAACTCCAATTGATCTCACTTTGGAGGATGTAAAAGCACTTGCCATGGTAATCTTGTATATTTATGTTAGTACATGTACTTTAAGTCCTTTTTGTTTTTTGGTTTTCCACCTGGTGTTCGGAGCCCACATTGGAGCCTCAACTATATCCGGATCACACACTGCAAGGCTCATTCGGGGTGGTACTCCCAACATGATTTTCTCCATACCTGTTGAGACTTCTCATGAATTGACAATTTATGTCTTTTTTGTGTGTCAATTTCTTTGTAGGACGTGTTAGTAGCAGGATCAGACACAAGCGCGGCTGTAATAGTATGGGCGATGACAGCCTTAATGAGGAATCCAAGAGCCATGAAGAAAGTTCAAGCGGAAATTAGACAATCAATTGGAAAAAAAGGCATTGTAAATGAAGATGATATCCAAAACATGCCTTATCTTAAAGCAGTAATAAAGGAGACATTACGATTATATCCATCAGCTCCACTCCTACTACCAAGAGAATCAATGAAAAAGTCTATACTAGAAGAATATGAAATTGAGTCAGGAACCACAATTTATGTTAACTTTTGGGCTATTGCAAGAGATCCCGAGATATGGGAGAATTCAAATGAGTTTATTCCTGAGAGATTCCTGAATTACGATATTGATTTTAAAGGACAAAACTTTGAGTTAATTCCATTTGGATCTGGACGAAGAGGATGCCCAGCTATTACACTTGGGGTTGCCATAGTGGAACTTGCATTGTCAAATCTTCTTTATGCATTTGATTGGAAGTTGCCTTGGAGCATGAGAAAAGAGGACATTGATACAACTGTTAGGCCAGGAATTGTAATGCATAAGAAGATAGATCTTTGCCTTATACCTACAAATTATCTCTAGATTATATTCAAATACGAATATAAGGCGAGTTTTGTGATATCAATTGAAATCATGTAAAAAAAAAAATTATTCTCAAGCTAAACATATTTAGAATACATACATGTAATAAGTTATTCTCATGCTAAACTTATCGACCGACTCTAAGTTATGAATTTATCTTTCTCACTCCACCTAGTTCTTGAAGGAACATCTTTATATTACGTAAATAAATAAATATATGCTACTAGTAGTAATTGTTGCATTTTCGCTACTAAAAAAGTTACTATTTTATCATTGAAATTTTCTATTGAAAAATATTTAATGACTATTTTCATAAATATTTTAATTGAGTCACGAGAAAAGAAAAAAATAGTAATAGTATTTTAACATGCAATTATTAGGAAGCTTCTCAATATTTCAACATGATTCTATTTCCACTGTGCGTTTTAATTTTAGTATGCTGGTTCGATGAAAAAATATATCATATTTTATGACATAAAATTAATTGAAAAGGAAGAAGCAACAAATGAGAAGATGGTAAAGCTAAAACTATACTGTAAGGTGATAATTAATTCAAAATTGGAAAAGGCAATTACGTACCTTAGTCCTTAGTACTTGTTTTTAAAAAAAATTCCCAGTGACTATCTGAGTGTGTTATACGTACCTTAGTAGCTGTAAGAGTTGGAAGGGAGAAAACATTCTCAATAATATTTTTATTCTTATTTCATATTATTTCTCATATAAAATTATAGAAGTTTCATATAACTTAATAAGATATTATTGATAAACAAAATAAAAAAGTCAATCAGATGCGTATTTAAAAGTTCTATTTATATTAATTTAAACCATCCAAATGACCTGTTAATTTGTGAAACACATCTTCACAAACGACCCTCAAATCATGGATAAATATCTTATGAGGAAAGAATCAAAGGAAGGACAAAATTGTACTCACAATCTTGATCAATAAAATTATGTTTCTTCATATTTTATTTGTGATTGCAATCTATTTTCTATCACTTTAAAAAATTTTGCAAATAAATTGGCACGCCCAGTGGGACCAAATCTGCTTTTCATCTCTTCTCTCACAATTAAATCTGCAAATCTGAAGTCACAAAACCGCAAAGGTAGAAAAATGAGTACTTCAAGTCTCGTCTTTGAGTTTCATTAAGTCTACACTCCGATAAACCTTGAAGCATGGACATTTGTAGACATTGAAATTTTGTAGAATTCTACAAGATGTGTTCAATTCGAGTAGAGACTCTATAAAGTGTGTTCAATTCCAATTAGGATTCTTGGAGGCTATTAACGCTAGACCTTATTTCATGCCTATATAAAGGACACTATATTCCCTTAAAAAGGCATCTTGAATATTTCGCAAATTCATGGAATATTCATGAAGAGATCAAATCCAAATCATTCTAATTTGGGATATACTCCAGTAATGACCCTCGAATCATGGATAAATCTGAGAGTAGAACAGAATTGTATCCGCACCATTTATTAATAAAATATTCATGTTTATTCATAGTGGTTGATTTATTTTTCTATCACTGTAAAATTTGTTGCAAACAACATCGTCTAGCAACACGATGTATTTATAATCATAAATCCTTTAAAAATTATGAATTTAAATTTACTATTATAATTTTAATGAATTTTTACCTATAAAGATATGCCTCGTAAAAAATATATCTGGATTCAAATGAATCCTTTGGTAAATTGAGCCACTAATCCTCATGCTCTATAAAACTCATTTTCATGACTTACATACCAGGTAGGTATCAGTTTACATCAATGCAATTAAATACCTTAATTTTTTAAAATTATTTTTGGAGATTTCTTGTTGCAATTGAAAGAACTTAAGTGGTTTTCAGAGGTTGGATAGAGAAATTAACAAGTTGTGTAAAATATGATTAATTGATAGGTGGGGTGGATCTAGCGAGTAGAGTGTCATTTATGAATTTAGGTGAATTTAATTTGATATCGTCATATATATTACTATAAGCATGAACAAAAAAAGTTGAAAGTTGAATTACGGTTTTACCCCTTCAATTAATTAAATTGTTATAAAATATTTAAATATTTGATTGTATAAGTTTAATTAAAATGTTAAATGACTTTTAGACTTCCTAAGATTAATTCCTAATTAAAGATCTAATTTATTAATATTTATCATCTATAATCTATATGTATATAATAATTATAATTTTTTTAAAAAAAAGTCTAATTTAAATGTTAATGACTTTTAGACTTCCTAAGATTAATTCCTAATTAAATATCTAATTTTTTAATATTTATCATCTATAATCTCTCTCTCTCTCTCTCTCTCTCTCTATATATATATATATATATATATATATATAAAAGAAAAAATTAAAAAAAGTCTATACCTAAATTGCTATACTTTTCCTCTTCTCATAACTTTTTCCTTTAATATAATTTATATGGATAAAGTATTATCCTTTATGATAACTAACGAAATTTAATAATTTGAAGGGTGCAAATCTGCAAAATGGAGACACACACATTGATAATGTCCTCTTGATTATTATTAAAGAATGACTCTAGCTTCACAAATTTAAATTCATTGATGCTTAATTACGTGATAAGAACTTTAGTTGTTTTTTCTACATAGTTTGCTAAGTTTAATTTTCTGTTTCCTATTCTTCATTTATTTACTATTATTTTCTAATTACTTATTCAACTTTTATACTCTTAATATTCATAACCCTCATCTTTTCATATTCATAACCTCTAAATATTTAAACTAACACTTTAAGATATCTTTTGATATTCCTTCTATTCTATCTATATAAATTCAACTTCTTTATCTCATGAAATCCGTACCAAGATTATTAGGCTATTATTATTTTTATTTTATAGTTAAAGTAGATGAAGAAGACTCTTGAATTTTGATAGGATATGGAAGGAATCGATAAGAACTCGGAGAGTTATGTACTAATTTTGTACTTATTTTTTCATCTATATATGTATCAGTCTTATAAGAATAATGTCTACCTTGTATTTTTTTCTTAAATCTGTTACTTTTTGTCTTTTTTTTTTTCTCTATTAGACTTCTTAATTTAGTTTTCTATGAATGTTTTATTGTCGTAAGTCTTTATACTTATTTTGTAATTGTTGCATTTCATTGTTCATTACAATTTACATATATATATTTTCATGAAATTTTAGTCATTCTAACGTATCTATAAAAATTCACATAAAACACACATGCGAAGCACATGCTCAGAAACTAGTTAAAATATAAATTCATAAATTTTGAATTTTAAATTCACCTTAATAATAATGAAATAATACAAGAAGGCAAAATATCAGAAGTATAAAATTTGCATAAATTAAAGTGTTTGAATTCTGGCATTAAGATAGCTCGTATATAATGTAAAATAGCAAAAAAAATCATAGGAGAATTAAGGACATAAACCAAACTTCTCAACTATTCTAATTAATGGTCGATTAAATAAGTCTATTATCTTTCTAAATATGGTAGCAGAGGCAGATCTAGATCATTAGCTACAGATTTGCTGACGGGTAACTGTACAAATCCAATGTCCTTTTTTCTCTTTAAATTACCATTTTCTTTATATTTATATGAATTTTCTTTTAATAATATTATCACAGTTGTTGATCCAAACCCCCAACTCCTTTTAGGGTGTGTTTAGTATGGACAAAAAAGAATACTGTTTTTTAATATTTTCATACTCAGTTAATCAAAAAATTTGAATAATATTTTCTCTAAAAAATAAGTTTTTTTAAAAAGAGGAAAATAACTTTCTTAGTGAAAGTAGGAAGAACATATTTCACAAGTGAAATTCCACAGTGATTGTGTTATTTTCCACCCTCAACACACCTCATCACCCCACACCGATACTCCCTTCACCTCCACCTCTCATAGTATTTATCAAAATTATATACAAAACTCCAAAAACAGTTTTCAAAAATGCATTTACCATAAAAAAACATTTTCCTTTGTACCAAACACATCCTTACTTTTTAATTATAAATAAAAGAAACAATACAAAATTACAAGACATTTCAAGTGACTTTGCCATAAAGAAACAAATGTTGTTTCCACTCTTTTTAGCCCTTGTTATCTTCATTATTCTCAGTTTCCTTCTTGCTAAAGCCAAAAGGAATGGAAAAAACATTCTACCACCAGGTCCTTTAGGGTTGCCATTTATTGGAAATTTGCATCAATTTGATGGTTTAACCCCTCATCTCTATTTTTGGAAACTTTCCAAGAAATATGGGAAAATATTCTCATTGAAATTTGGTTCTACTCCAGTAGTGGTAATTTCTTCAGCAAAATTAGCAAAAGAAGTAATGAAAACACAAGATTTAGCATTTTGTAGTAGACCTTCTACTCTCTGCCAGCAAAAATATTCTTACAATGCTCAAGATATTGCCGCGTCACCTTACAATGACAATTGGAAAGAACTTCGGAAAATATGTGTTGGTCATTTATTTAGTCCAAAAAAAGTACAATCTTTTATCCCAATTCGTGAAGATGAAGTATCAAGAATGATCAAGGAAATATCTCAACAAGCTGTCACTTCCCGAATTACCAATTTGAGTAGTATATTAATTTCACTAACGACTACAATTATTTGTAGAGTTGCTTTTGGTATTAGGTATGATGAAGAAACACACGGAAGGAGGAATTTTAATGAACTTTTAAAAGTGACCGAAGAAATGTTGGTAAGCCTTTTTGTCTCTGATTTTTTTCCTCTCTTAGGATGGATCGATAATCACTCCGAACAAATAAATATACTCGAGAAGAATTTTAAGGATTTGGATGAGTTTTATGAAGGACTCATTGAGCAACATCTTAGTCCCAATAGGTCAAAATCCATGGAAGAAGGAGATATTATTGATCTTTTACTCCAATTGAAGAAAGAGAAGTCAACTCCAATCGATCTTACTTTGGACAACATAAAGGCTATCATTATGGTAAATACTTGCATGTCAGTTGCTTACACCTACCTAAATAATTAATCTTTCATTATTGGCTTGGTGTTAATACTCAATCATGTGGCTAAGTTTTTTCCATGGTCACGATCAAAATATTAAAAATTTTGTCAAATATTAAAAATGTGATTTTAAGTTAATGGCATTACACATGTTATAGCATTTTATGATTGATTGATTAGAAAAATATTTGAATGAAGATAAAATGAGAAATTCAAAGTTTTCGAATACATGAAGATATATTTTGTGGCAATGTTTTTATCCTCTTAATTTATCTTGTAGAATATGCTAGTTGGTGGAACGAACACTAGTGCAGCTACAATAATTTGGGCAATGACAGCCTTGATAGCGAACCCAAATGCCATGAAGAAAGTTCAAGCAGAAATTAGAGAATCAGTTGGGAAAAAGTCCATAGTGAATGAGGATGATGTCCAAACTCTTCCATATTTCAAAGCAGTGATAAAAGAGACACTTAGATTGTATCCACCAGCTCCATTGTTAGTACCAAGAGAGACGATGAAAAATTCCATACTAGACGGATATGAAATTAAACCAAAAACTATAATTTATGTTAACGCTTGGGCAATTGCAAGAGATCCTGAAATATGGGAAAATCCAGAAGAATTTATACCTGAGAGGTTTCTGAATAGTGATATTGATTTTAAAGGCCAAAATTTTGAATTGATTCCATTTGGAGCAGGCAGAAGAGGGTGCCCGGCTATGGCACTCGGTGTGGCAAATGTAGAACTTGTACTTTCCAATCTCCTTTATGCTTTTGATTGGAAGTTGCCTTGTGGAATGAAAAGAGAAGACATTGACACCGATGTTCTGCCAGGACTTACTATGCATAAGAAAAAACCTTTATGCCTTGTTCCTCGAAATTATCTCTAGTTATTAAACAAGAACAAACTCCAATGTTTAAATTAGTTAAAAATATGTATGTATGATTTCATTAGTTAACCATGTTTAATATGGTCATATGGTTTTATGTCTGTTATTTTTCGTTTTAAACTTGTAATGGAGTAGTTGAAGAGGGGAAAACATTTTCACAAATATTTTTTTCTTTGTTGTTTCATATTCAATTATATAAATTTCCATGCAACGTAATAAGGTATTATTTATAAATAAAATAAAAGTAGTAATCAAAGAACCATATTTTAAAAGTTCGACGAGAGGGAGTTGCTCGGATGGTAAGCATCCCTCACTTCCAACCTGAATGTTGCGAGTTCGAGTTACCAAGGGAGCAAAAAGGGGTGAGAGCTCCTAGGGAGTGATAAAAAAAAGAAAAAAAAAGAAGCAGAAGTTATATTTAAACCATCCAAACAACCCTTTAGTTTGTGAAACACATCGTGTAGCAATTACAAGATGCATTAATAATCAGAATCAATAATGCATTGTAACATTTAACAAGGAATTTGTTCAATTATTAGTTTGAGGGGTGGGTGGGGGCACCACAGTTCTTTCTGAGTCCAAAATGAATCATTTAGTTCGCCTTAGACCAAATCAAGAATTATGGTTATATAAATCTGTTGAGGAATTAACAACCTGTACAGCTGTGCCTTAGCTTAATGCTGTTACAAGTTAGTTAGGTTGGAGTTAGTGGTAGTTAGCTGGTTTAAGTCGGTTAATTAATTCTCTAGTTAGTGAGCTTAATTCATCTATAAATAGGACTAGATATTTTTCCTTTTGTAAGTTCTGGAACTCAGTTTCCTAATTCTATACAATTGGAGTTTCTCTCTTCTATGCATGTACTGCTTGATTGTTCCTGCATATCAGTAAGTAGCAGATTCTTCATTGTTGTGAAACTTAACATGGTATCAGAGCTTCATTAGAGTCGATCTAGGGATTTTCTTCAAGGATCGTTGAAAATCGAGAGATTACTCTTATTTCATATCCATGGCGATCGAAGATAGCAGTTCGTCGGTGCGTAGCGATCTCACTATTGATCAACATCATACACTCTATTTGCATCCTTCTGATGCTCCTAACTCTCTTTCAATTGGTATGCCGCTGGTCGGGATGGAGAATTACACTCTTTGGCGTGAGGCGATGAAGCTCTCACTGCTTACACGGAATAAATTAGGGATTGTCGATGGATCTGTGACGCGCGATACATATGGAAAGGCACATGATCATCTGTGGGATCGATGTAATGCAATTGTCAAGTCGTGGATCATGACTAATGTCAGCCGTGATTTGCTTAGCGGAGTCCTATTCCGATCGAATGCTTCTACTATTTGGGAAGATCTGTGCGAACGCTTCAATAAGGTAACAACTTCCAGAATGTTTCATTTACATAAATCCATAGTCACTCTACAACAGGGCACCTCTTCTGTGTCTGTTTTTTATTCCAAATTGAAAGATCTTTGGGATGAATACGACTCACTCATGCCACCACCCTGTTGTGAATGTCCAAAATCCAAGGATTTTACTGCACACTTACAATATCAACTCTTGCTTCATTTCTTATTGGGACTCAACGATGGTTATAGTCATGCACGCAGCCAAATCCTCATGAAATCTACTACTCCTACTGTCAATCAAGCCTTTGCAACGATATTACAAGATGAAAGTCAAAAACTAGTTGCTGGAGCTAATTGTGGTTTGACTGAGACTGTAGAACCTGGAGTTTTTTTCTTAGCTAAAAACACAGGACAAAGGCCTACATAGAACTTGCATACAGAGTGTGATTTCTGTCACATTTGTGGCCACACTAGGGATTCATGTCGCAAATTGATGAAATACGACTATTGCCACATGTCTGGCTATTTGAGGGGAAAATGTTACAAGCTGATCGGCTATCCTCCTGATTTCAAATCGAAGAAGAAAATTCCTCTTGTGAGTGGGAACTTGGCATATGCTAGCAACAATATTCCTCCTGATGAAGGAAAATTTATTTCCACTGGTCCTATGAGTCAGGCGCATGTTGGTGGAAATTGTATTGGGCACTCAACTTGTGTAGGTAGTCATTTAGCTTATACTGGAAATTCGGTTGTTTGTTCTTCTGGATCCAATTTTTCTACACCTAAATCTGGGCACAACTTCACTAATGTACCTATGATTGATCCACAATAACAATCTCATATCAGAGAGATGTTAAATCATTCTTCATCTGGTAAGGCCAATGCTCATATGGCAGGTATATCTTTCTCGAACCCAATTACTAATCCTACTTGGATAGTCGACACAGGGGCCACTCATCACATGGTTGGTAATCATCAATTGTTGGTTGATAATGTTGAAGTAGGATGTGCAGGTCAAGTTCAATTACCCACAGGGGCTTCTGCACAGATCACTCACACAGGAAATAGTTATCTTGCTGGAGGTGATGTCCTCAAAGATGTCTTATGTATCCCTGATTTTCAGTTTAACCTTCTGTCAGTTTCTAAGCTCACAAGGCAACTGAATTATTGTGTTTCCTTTTATCCTGATTTTTGCACCTTTCAGGACCTCTCCACTGGGAGAGTGAGCGTGATTGGTAGAGAAAATGGAGGTCTTTATCTTCTACCAGGATTGAAGAATAGTAGAGACACTGGACAAAGGCCACTAGTTGCTTTTACTTCTACTTTTGATTCAATATTATGGCACAAGAGATTAGGTCACATTTCAATAGGAGTTTTAAGAAAAATTTCAGCATTTCAGAATAAGTGTATTAGCACTTTAGATCACTGTGAAGTCTGTTCCATGGCAAGGAAGATTAGACTTCCTTTTCCACATAGTACTACTACAACTAATGTTCCCTTTGAATTGATTCATATAGATGTTTGGGGTCCATACAAAGTTACTACTTTTAATGGAATGAATTACTTTCTTACTTTGGTTGATGATTACTCTCGATGGACATGGATTTTTTTATTAAGGCTAAAGTCTGATGTTACTGTTGTACTTAAATCCTTCATTGCCATGATTACCAATCAGTTTGAAAGAACCATTAAGGTGTTTAGATCAGATAATGGGACAGAGTTTTTTAATACTCAGTGTGCAGAATTGTTTCAGTCCCATGGCATTATTCATCAAAGTTCCTGTCCCTACAACTCTCAGCAAAATGGTAAAGTTGAGAGAAGGCATAGACATATCCTTGAAACAGCAAGAGCAATTATGTTTCAGGGTCATTTTCCACCTAAATTCTGGGGTTGTTGTATTGAAGTTCCTGTACATCTCATAAATAGGGTACCATCATCCATCCTTGGTAATGTGTCTCCATTTGAAAAGTTGTATGGGAAACCACCTATTCTGGATTATCTAAGAGTCATTGGTTGCTTATGTTATGCTACTTTGCTGCCCAGGACAAGTTTGGTCCTAGAGCAGTTAAGGCTGTTTTGCTTGGTTATGGTACTCTTCAGAAGGGGTATAAACTCCTTGATTTTGAGACAAAAAAGGTGTTTATCAGTAGGGATGTCACTTTCCATGAATCCATTTTTCCATTTCACTCTTCTTCTTCCCAACTTACAACTGATTCCCCACCAACAATCTCTTGTCCATCCTCTTTTCCTGATTTAGATGAACCAATTGTTGCTGATGAACCAGCTGTTGTTGTTAATCCATCTTTGGGTCCAGTTGTTTCTCCTTTAGTATCTTCTACTTCCACATCCATGTCTTCTGTTCCTACCATTTCTCATTCCATTCCACAGGAGTTCAACAGAAGATCAGCAAGGTCTATCAAACCTCCTATTTGGATGAAAGACTTTGTCACAGAATCTAAAGATCCTTCTGCTCATTCCTGTTTATATCCCATATCAGATGTACTATCATATGATTTTGTTTCCCCTACTTACCAAAGCTTCCTTACAAAATTTTCCTCAATTGTTGAACCCACATCCTATGCTCAGGCTGCTCAAGACCCTAGGTGGATAAAAGCGATGCAGGCAGAGATCAAAGCACTCGAAGATAATGGTACTTGGGCTTTGGTTTCACTGCCTCCTGGGAAGAGAGCCATTGGTTGTAAATGAGTCTATAAAATTAAATACACAGCCACAGGAGAGATAAATAGATTCAAGGCTAGGTTGGTGGCTAAGGGGTATAACCAACAAGAGGGCTTGGACTATCAAGAAACATTTTCTCCAGTTGTGAAGATGGTCACTTTCAGAGCAATTTTAGCTATCGCAGCATCTAAGAATTGGGATATTCATCAAATGGATGTCTTTAATGCATTCTTACAAGGAGATTTTGAAGAAGAAGTGTATATGACTTTGCTACAGGGTTTTTCTGATCAGGGTAAATCTCAACAAGTTTGCAAGTTACTCAAGTCACTTTATGGCCTTAAACAAGCTTCCAGGCAATGGAATTTAAAACTCACTACTGCTTTACTCTCTTTTGGGTTCACTCAAAGTCACCTGGACTACTCCTTGTTTATTAGACATTCACATGGAAAGATGGTTGTTGTTTTGGTGTATGTTGATGATCTCCTAATCACTGGTGATGATTTAGCTATGATAGAGGATACTAAAGCTAGCCTGCATTCCAGTTTCAAGATCAAGGATCTTGGTTGTCTTCGATATTTTCTTGGCATTGAGTTTGCCAGAAGCAAGGAGGGGATTGTTATGCATCAAAGAAAATATGCCCTTGAGCTTATCTCTGATCTAGGACTTACAGGGGCCAAACCAATAGGTACTCCCTTGGAGTTCAATATGAAATTCACCACTACTGAGTTTGATAATCACACTGGGCTTACTGGAGACACCCATGTAGATGACATTGGTGCCTATCAAAGACTTCTTGGCAGGCTTTTGTACTTGACTAATACCAGACCTGATATTGCATTTGCTGTGCAATGTTTGAGCCAATTTATGCATTCACCTAAGACTTCACACATGGAGGCTGCACTAAGGTTGGTTAGGTACATCAAAAGTTCTCCTGGCACTGGTGTTTTATTGTCTTCACACAGCTCTAATGTACTAGCTGCCTATTGTGATGCTGACTGGGCAGCATGCCCAAATACCAGGAGATCTGTCACTGGATACATAGTGCAGTTTGGCTCTTCTCTTATTTCATGGAAGTCAAAGAAGCAACTGACAGTTTCAAGGAGTTCTGCTGAAGCTGAATACAGGAGCTTAGCTTCAACAGTAGCAGAGATTGTTTGGCTTACCAGGTTGTTCAAAGAATTGGCTGTTTGATATACAATTACCTATCCCACTTCACAGTGATAGTAAGTCAGCTATTCAGATAGCTTTAAATCCAGTGTTCCATGAAAGGACCAAGCACATTGATTTGGATTGTCACTTTATCAGAGAAAGAATTCAACAAGGACTTGTGCATCTGCTACACCTTCCTTCCTCGGAACAACTAGCAGATGTGTTGACTAAAGGACTCACTCACATACAACATTCCTACTTAGTATGCAAGCTAGGCATGAATAATTTGTTTGTAGCACCTAGCTTGAGGGAGGGTGTTGAGGAATTAACAACCTGTACAGCTGTGCCTTAACTTAATGCTGTTACAAGTTAGTTAGGCTGGAGTTAGTGGTAGTTAGCTGGTTTAAGTCGGTTAATTAATTCTCTAGTTAGTGAGCTTAATTCATCTATAAATAGGACTAGATATTTTTCCTTTTGTAAGTTTTGGAACTCAATTTCCCAATTCTATACAATTGGAGTTTCTCTCTTCTATGCATGTACTGCTTGATTGTTCCTGTATATCAGTAAGTAGCAGATTCTTCATTGTTGTGAAACTTAACAAAATCATTTCAATTTATAATGATTAAGTGATTTAACAAAGTAAAAATGTATAGCGAAAACATGATATACAAAATGATATTAATCGATGACTTGATCTCCATAAGTTTGAATTGAATAAACGAACAAGAAATTGATCGGACACTTTTTCGGCATAGGCTATCCTTCACCGGTTTTCTAAGAATCCGAACAAATTAAATCTCTAATTAGTAATGAAGAAAACATTGTTTTCGTCTTCAAAGCCTCCTCTTATCTCTTGATACAACTGTGGATTCAAAATTAAACTTGACAAATTTAATTTCAATTTTTTTAAATTTAAATTTATTATACTTTAAAAATTAGAAGTACAAATTTAATATTTTAATTTTAGTGAATTTTCACGTATTTTAAGATATGCCCCACAAAAAGTATAACTTAATTCGAATGAACCTGTTGGTAAAGAGCTAGTTGCATTTGCCATTGGTCCTCATTCTCTATACTGACACACGCTATAAAATTCATTTTCATGACTTATATGCCAATTGCCAGGTAAGTGTCAGTTTACATCAATGGAATTAAGTACATGGAGAAATTAACAAGTTGTGCAAAAGTTGATTAACTGATAGGTGGGGGTGGGTCTAACTAGTTATAACTAGAGCGTTATATATAAATTTATGCGAATTTAACTTAAGATTATTAAAAAAATAATTCATAAATTTTAAATTCAACACCAAGTGCCTTACAAAGTGCAGATAGACTTGCAGGCTCTGTCTGCTTGCGCCTTGTAAGGCGCATAGGACTCGTGCCTTGCTACCCTAATTTAAACGATGTCCAGCCTACCGTTTAAATATTGCCCTTTTGATTTCAAACTTATTTTTGTTTCCATTTTGGATCTTTTGGTCAATTTTTTTGCCCATTTGGCTCTGGACTCTAGAAGTATACCCTCCACAATTGCAACACCAAGTGCAATGTCTACAGAGACCATTGCCCTTATTATCACAGCTCAAGCACACAAAATATTTCTCAGTAAAAAAAGCAGAGAAATGAATTAAATTGATCTCTTATAGATATTTGACTTTAAAATAATGAGTTAAAATTTACTATTTTATTATAGTGAATTTTTACATATTAAAATATGCCTTGTACATATTATAACTAGATTCAGATGAACCCGTTAGCTAGCTGCATTTGTCACTGGTCCTCAATGTCTATATTGACACATGCTATAAAACTCATTTTCATGACTTATATGCCAGGTAGGTATCAATTTAAATTAATGTTTTGGAGATTTCTTGTTGCAATTGAAAGAAATTAAGTGATTTTCAGAGATTTGAGAGGGAAATTAACAAGTTGTGTAACGATGATTAAGTGATAGGTGGGGGTGGATCTTGCTATATATAGTAGAGTGTCATTTATGAATTTACGTGAATTTAATTTGAGATTATTAGAAAATAATAATTCATAAATCCTATTTGTATCCACCTCAATAATAATAATGAAATAATACAAGAAGACAAAATATGAGAAGTATAGTATTTTCCATGAAAAACCATTATCCTTCGTGCCAAAAAAGCCCTTGTTAATTAGTATAAATGAAAGAAACAACATAAAATTTTAATACAAGACATCAAGTGACTTTGCAGTACAAAATTTTAATATTGCCAAAAAAGAAATAAAAACATGTTCTTTCGATTCTTTGTAGCCCTTGTTATCATCATTATTCTCAGTTTTCTTCTTCCAAAAGTAAAAAAGAAAGAAAAAAACATCCTGCCACCAGGTCCTTTAAGGTTACCATTCATTGGAAATTTGCATCAGTTTGATGGTTTAACCCCTCATATCTATTTTTGGAAACTTTCCAAGAAATATGGAAAAATATTCTTATTGAAACTTGGTTCTACTCCAGTAATTGTAGTTTCTTCGGCAAAATTAGCAAAAGAAGTAATGAAAACACAAGATTTAGCATTTTGCAGTAGACCTTCTATTTTGGGCCAGCAAAAATTGTCTTACAATAATCAAGATATTGCCACTTCATCTTACAATGACCACTGGAAAGAGCTTCGAAAAATATGTGTTGGTCATTTATTTAGTCTAAAAAAAGTACAATCTTTTATTCCAATTCGTGAAGATGAAGTATCAAGAATGATCAAAGAAATATCTCAACAAGCTGTAACTTCCTGAATCACCAATTTGAGTAGTATATTGATTTCACTAACGACTACAATTATTTGTAGAGTTGCTTTTGGTATTAGGTATGATGAAGAAACACACGACAGGAGGAATTTTAATGAACTTTTAAAAGTGACTGAAGAAATGTTGGCAGGCTTTTTTGTCTCTGATTATTTTCCTCTCTTCGGATGGATTGATAAACTCTCCGGAAAAATAAATAAACTTGAGAAGAATTTTAAGGATTTGGATGAGTTTTATGAAGGACTCATTGAGCAACATCTCAATCCCAATAGGCCAAAATCCATGGAAGGAGATATTATTGATCTTTTGCTACTATTGAAGAAAGAGAAATCAACTCCAATTGATCTTACATTGGACAACATAAAAGGGTATAATCATGGTAATGAACTACTTCATTTTTATCTATTTTATATGACGCTACTGGTAAATATATATATATATACATATATACTTGCTTACATCGACTGCTTACACCTAGCTAAACAGTTAACCTTTCATTGGCTTGGTGTTAATATTGTTTCATGTGGCTAAGTTTTTTCCATGGTTATGTTTGTGGCATGATTATAATACAAAGAAAGTTTTTTTTATCAAATATTAAAAAATGCCTTAAATTTGTGGCATTACACATGTCATAACATTTTATGATTACTTGATTTGAAAAATATTTTAATATAGATAAAATGAGAAATACAAAGTTTTTGAATACATGAAGATATAGTTGGTGGCTATGTTTTTATCCTTCCATTTTCTCTCGTAGAATATGCTAGTTGCTGGAACGGACACTAGCGCAGCTACAATAATTTGGGCACTGACAGCCTTGATGGCAAATCCAAATGCCATGAAGAAAGTTCAAACAGAAATTAGAGAATCGGTTGGGGAAAAGTCAATAGTCAATGAAGATAACGTCCAAAATCTTCCATATTTTAAAGCAGTGATAAAAGAGACATTTAGATTGTATCCAGCAGTTCCATTGTTAGTAGCAAGAGAGACAATGCAAGATTCCATACTAGAAGGATATGAAATTAAACCAAAAACTATAGTTTATGTTAATGCTTGGGCAATTGGAAGGGATCCTGAAATATGGAAAAATCCAGAAGAATTTATACCTGAAAGGTTCTTGAATAATGATATTGATTTTAAGGGCCAAGATTTTGAATTGATTCCATTTGGAGCAGGTAGAAGAGGGTGCCCAGGTATAACACTTGGTGTGGCAAATGTGGAACTTGTACTTTCCAATCTTCTTTACGCTTTTGATTGGGAGTTGCCTCGTGGGATGAAAAGAGAAGACATTGACACTGATGTTTTGCCTGGAATCACACCACATATGAAAAAACCATTGTGCCTTGTTCCTAGAAATTATCACTAGAAATTGAACAAGACCAAACTCCTGTGTTTAAATTAGTTTAATAAGTATATGTAATACTTCGTTAGCTATCCATGTTTAATATGGTCGTATGGTTTTATGTTGTAGACACATAATTTTTGACCAAACATAAGACTTTACACTTGTTTTTTTTTAAATTTATTTATTCCTTAAATATTTATTTTTAGGTTAAGTTAGATATTTTGATTTTTTGTCTTATTTAGTAAGTTTATTTTAAAAGATTTGAAAATAAAAAAAATGAAAAGATATTTTCAATGTATTAAACTTGTTGGACATTTAAAAAAGAAACTCGTTGGACATTTAAAAAATATATTTTCTTTGATTATAAATTATTTTATTTTATATTAAAAAAATATTTTACATTATTAATAATTTTGATTAAAACAAAGTAGCGTGTGATTTTGATTTTCTTTAATATCATGTATGAATGAGTCAAAGATTGTTAGAAAATTTTTTTAAAAAATAAAAATAAAAATAAAAAAATAGATATATATATTAAAAATCAGTTTCTATTTTTGTGCCTAAGAATTATGTGAAGTGATGGAGTTAAATTTCAATTATGTGCTTTTGCGGGCTATTTTTGCTGTTAGTTTTATTATTATTTTGTACCAATAGTAAAATATAATTTTTAATATTCCTTTAATTAGTTGATATTTTATTATGATTTATTATTTATATGTATAGTTAATTATTATTCTTTTAAAAGTAAAATAAAACTAAAAATAAAAATAAGAAAATAATTCACCCCCACTTCCCATACCCCACAAACCCCAATTCCTCAAAATTATCCTACCACATCCCCACGAAACCATCAGCAACAAAAACAGTCACCCATATACACACACAACTAAAAAAAAATATAGAAAAGGAGGAATCCAAAAAAAAAGGGAGACCCACACACCCACGTATCTGCAGAAAAAAGAAACCTCTCCTATATATATACAACACAACACATACGTACGGGGGGGAAGAAAAAAGAAGAAAAAAGGCACACGGAAATTTGAAAAAAAAGGGATTAAGTTGTAGTTTCTGACGGCTTCAAGTTCGCGGATCCAAAAGTCTGCTATTATTAATATTTTGGGAAATCAGTGGATTGTTAGGCATTGTTTTTTTTCGTGGTTTAATCTTCATAAGAGGTATCATTTATTTCTTCTTGGTTTAATTTAATGTCACAATTGTTCAAGATGTGATTCCAATGTTAAGGTTATTCAAATTTTATGTGTGTTTAGCTTTGCCAATATACTATTGAAATACATGTAAATATATGTGTTGTTGTATTTGGATTAAATATGATATAACGTATATCGCTTCTTGCTCACTAAGGAATCAATATTTTTCTTTATTTGCTCTATTCTATCAAGCCGAAACGTGATTCATAGGTTGTTGATAATTAATTTGTTCAATTCACATAGTTTTGAGTTATTCGTTGATAGTACAATTTAAAAATCATTATTTTTTTAGTAAAAAATAAAATGCATTTTTTATGCAATTTAACCTTATCATTTAAAGTGTTTTAGATTCTTGGTATTCTATAGGTCATAGATCTAACGCTAGTTTAAATTTAGCATAAATACTAATGATGTTTTTTTTTACTTTTATTTTTCTTTAAAAAGCAATTTTATGGGTCCATTAATTCAGGATATTAGATTTTTGGGATGATCACTTGCAAGTAATAAAGCCGCTTCATCGTTTAAGCGAGAATATTTGTTAAATTAGATATAGCCACATATGTCATTGATTATTGGTTAAAGTGTGCGTTTAGTGTATTTTTTTATTTTTTGTTATGCTTTACTGTAAATTAATAATTATATTAAAAAATTATAAACTAATGACATTCTATTTTTTGCTAGAAACTGTAAGTACTATCATGTTAATAAGACAATGTTATTGAATTTAATATTTCGTTGGTAGGTGATAAATTACCTGTAGAAAAGTTTGGTCACTTCAATATTTTACTATTTTTTTTAGACTGTTTTAATATAATCCTAGATATTTATTAGGCTCTATTATACATTATATGAGTAATAATAATTAAATTTCATCTCAATTAAGAATGTGGTTCCACATCTTTTTGAGATACTTAAGAAACTCAAGGATGCGGTTACGCACCTTGGTCAAATTCAAGGATGCGGTTAAGCACCTTCACCAAATTATTTTTATAATTAATTTTGTTAATTCAAACCAACAGGTGTAAATTGAGATTATTTGGTGTGATGAACTTGAGAGGAGAAGACAGTTATGTCTCTAAATGTCAAGATCGAGAATGCAGTTATGCATCCGGTTTAAGACTAATAAAAATTCAATAATAATTAAAAAAAAACCATGACCTATAGACATAATATATCCAAAAATAGTAAAAGTAAGTATAAGTCAATAAGAGCGACCGTGCTAGAACCACGAGACTCGAGGGATGCCTAATACCTTCCCCTCGGTCAACAGAATTCCTTACCCGAATTTCTGATTCGCAAACCAAAACTAAAGGAGTCATTTCCTATTGATTAGGGATTCTAAAAGGTGACTTGGAACACCACAACTCAATTCCAAGTGGCGACTCTGAAAACAAAAAATAAAATAATCCCTAATCAATAACGTCACTTAAATTGGAAAAACCCTTCCGCCTCCGTGTGCAAAAAGGAGTGTGACATATGTCTGTCACTCTTTGTAATAAACATGTAATGGAGTAGTTGTTTCAATAAAATCTCTGTTCTAGTTTCAAAAGATATCGCAGAAAAATGAAAAGAAGAGCATTTTTCCTATGCGTAATAATTCCAAGTAAAATGTCTGTTATCTTTATCACAAAAGTTAATTCCCAATCAAATGCATATAGAAGCATGAGCTCTAGTACTGTTGCAACACCAAGTGCAATATCTATGGAGAGCATTATTGCCTTTATCGTCACAGCTCAAACACACGCGACATCTATTGTTTGTTTTGGCCAAACACGCCTTACGACTATACTCCTCCTTCAGAAAGTTTTAGGTGAGGTTTGTCCTACTACCTAACTAAGGTAATATCATTCATAGGGAATGTTCTATTAATATCATATTTGTCATAGCCCAATTGAAAAACATGTATTATCTACATTGCCCAATAACACTCATATATTTCTTCCTTGGCTATGCCATCACTGAGCCCAAAAATTGTACATATCATATGAACTTATGTTATTCTATATAAAGTTTCTTACTTTCCTCCCCCATTCCGATTGATGAGATTCCAATATATTGTAACCTTTACCCCTTCTTCATAATTTAATTCTGAATTTCGTTTCCTTGACCATGTATTAACCCAAATTTTTGGACCCAAACTAAAGCTTTGATATTTTTGAGTTTATCAATTCCTTCCCCTTCTAATAGGAAACAATATCAATTATTTATTACGTTATCAAATTGCCTTTGTTTAATTAATGCTATGAAATCATTGGTGGTATAAATATCTAGATAATTTTCCTGTGTCACTTTCATGAATATTAAAGAATCGTGAAAAGTATAGTCTATCACTTAGCTTATAAATGCAATGTCATTTTTTTCAGCTTTAAATGACAAATTTCTTTCTATTTACATATTTTTTTTAAATATCTATTTTCATTTTATAAATATTATCACAGCCCTCGATCCAAAGTCCCAACTTCGTTTACTGTTACTTCCTTTGTTTTACTAATTGAATAGTTAAATAATATATTGTTTTGTGTAATATTTTTTTTTCAAATGCTTTTTAAATATTGTGATTTATAGTATTTTTATGTAATTTTTTTAAAAAAAAATAAAGATTCTATGTTCGAATTCAAACAGAACAGTAGTTTGTTTGATCTCGTACTGCAAAATCAAATCAAACAAATTAAAATAGAAGGAGTACTATAAATAAAAGAAATCGTAGAAATCTTAATACAAGATATAGAAAACAAGTGACTTTTTCAAAAAAAAACAAAAAAACACATGATGTTGTTTCCACTCTTTGTAACCCTTCTTATCATCATCATTCTCAGTTTCCTTCTTCCTAAAGCCAAAAGGAATGGAAAAAACATTCTACCACCAGGCCCTTTAGGGTTGCCATTCATTGGAAATTTGCATCAATTTGATGGTTTAACCCCTCATCTCTACTTTTGGAAACTTTCTAAGAAATATGGAAAAATATTCTCTTTAAATCTTGGTTCTTCTACTATGATTGTAGTTTCTTCAGCAAATCTAGCAAAAGAGGTAACACACATACAAGATTTAGCCTTTTGTAGTAGATCGTCAATTCTTGGCCAGCAAAAATTGTCTTACAATGGTCAAGATATTGGTGTGTCACCTTACAATGACCATTGGAGAGAACTTCGAAAAATATGTGTTGTTCATTTATTTAGTCTAAAGAAAGTGCAATATTTTAGTCCAATTCGTGAAGATGAAGTATCAAGAATGATCAAGAAAATATCTCAACAAGCTGCCACTTCACAAATTATAAATTTGAGCAATATAGTGACCTCACTAACAACTACAATTATTTGTAGAATTGCTTTTGGTATTAGGTATGATGAAGAAACACGCGAAGGGAAAAAATTTAGTGAACTTTTAAAAGTGACGGAAGAAATGTTGGCAGGGTTTTTTGTCTCTGACTATTTTCCCCTCTTAGGATGGATTGATAAACTCTCCGGAAAAATAAATAAACTTGAGAAGAATTTTAAGTATTTGGATGAGTATTATGAAGGACTCATTGAGCAACATCTCAATCCCAATAGGCCAAAATCCATGGAAGGAGATATTATTGATCTTCTGCTCCAATTGAAGAAAGAAAAATCAACTCCAATCGATCTTACTTTGGACAACATAAAGGCTATTATCATGGTAATTATTTAACTACTCTGTGTCAATTTTATATATTTTCTCTCTGCGGCTGCTTACACCTAGCTAAGCAATTAACCTTACGAATGAATTAACTAATTGTAGTGAAAATTCATATCAATTAATCATTCGTAATAGATGCTGAAAATTGTACATAAGCAAGTATTATGTATTGTTATATTTATTGAATTGATATTTACACTCGGTCACACAGCTAAGTTTTTTTCTTCGTCATGCTTGTGGCGCGATCATAATATAAAGAAATTTTTGGTCAAATATTAAAAAGTGTTCTAAATTGTGATAATACACATGTTATAACATTTTGTGATTAGGAAAACATTTTAATTGATAAGAATGTTGTATTTAATTTTATCCTCCCATTTTCTCTTGTAGGATATGCTAGTTGGTGGAACGGACACAAGTGCAGTTGCAGTAATTTGGGCAATGACAGCCTTGATAGCCAAACCAAATGCTATGAAGAAAGTTCAATTAGAAATTCGAGAAATGGTTGATAAAAAGTCCATAGTGAATGAAGATGATATCCGAAATCTTCCATATTTTAAAGCAGTGATAAAAGAAACATTTAGATTGTATCCACCAGCCCCATTGTTAATAGCAAGAGAGACGATGCAAAATTCCATACTGGAAGGATATGAAGTTAAACCAAAAACTATAATTCATGTTAATGTTTGGGCTATTGCAAGAGATCCTGAAATATGGGAAAATCCAGAAGAATTTATACCTGAAAGATTCCTGAATAGTGATATTGATTTTAAGGGCCAAAATTTTGAGCTGATTCCATTTGGAGCAGGCAGAAGAGGGTGTCCGGCTATGGCACTCGGTGTGGCAACTGTGGAACTTGTACTTTCCAATCTTCTTTACGCTTTTGATTGGGAGTTGCCTTGTGGAATGAACATTGAAGACATTGATACTAATGTTTTGCCTGGACTTGCTGTGCATAAGAAAGAACCTTTGTGCCTTGTTCCTAGAAATTATCTCCAAAAGTTAAACTAGACCAAACTCTAGTGTTTAAATTAGTTAAATATGTATGTATGCTTTCGTTAATTATCCATGTTTAATATGGTCGTATGGCTTTATGTTTGTCATTTTTTCGTTATAAACATGTAATGGAGTTGTTGTTTCAATAAAATTTCTCTTATAGTTCCAAAGGATGTCACACATAATATTGTTGATTAGCTAAGAATTAACTTTCTATGTTCATTGCAAAAGGAAGTAGTTTACTCAAAACCATCCTTATGGTCTTTCCAGTTTAGTATATCATTCTTGAGGGCCACATTTGATTCTGATCACCATATTTGTAGCCACTAAAGCCTTTCCAGATTTCCCATACCAAATAACTTTTCGTCCAATTTTTTTTTTCATAATTACTGATGCAAGAAGGAAAACACAGCTGTAAATTGCTACAGAAATCTGAAAGTGAAGAAGAAGGCTGAAGTTTCTTGAATTCTCTATATTTCTCTAGATGTTTCATTACATAAGCTCTTTTTATAGATAAAGTGTGAGAATTACAATTACATAATAAGCAAAATATCTCACACCTAACTATGTACGTACATATTTGGCTCACTAACCATCACTCATTTTAAATCAAAAGACTTAACTACTACAAAATATTTACAATCTAGGAGTTTCTAGAGAAATCTTAATTTCCTAACCGTTGTATTTAGGGATATCCTGGGTAATTTATTGCGCTAAAAGGATATTTTCAGTGATAAGTCTTCCTTTAATGAAACCACTTCGGTTCTCAGACACCAGGTGATGGTCAGGAAAGGATTTAGCCTACTAGCAATAATCTTAGAAATAATCTTATTAGAGAAGCTCGTAAGATTAATGCGCCTCATATTTGAGAAGGTGTTTAGACTTGAGAGTCTCACATTTAGTGATAAAAAGGAAAATGCATAAGTATCCCCAATTGATGCCCGAAATTTCAAAGATACACCTAAACTATACTAAGGTCATATTACCCTCAAATTTATTTTATAAATAATTTTCTACCCCTTTTCGGCCTACATGACACTATCAACCAGATAGGTTGACAGTATTGTTCAACACGCGCTGACCCCACTTTTTTAACTTTCTAAAAAGACAAGTTGTTAGTTCAAAAAGTAGCTTTTACACTTCCCAAAATTTCATCTTCCTTTCTGAATCTTAACTTTACCAAAAGGAGCAAGAGAAAAAACAATTATCTTCAAAAATTCGAGTTTCAGACTCATAATCGATTTTCTATGTTAGATTTTGGTACTTAGTGTTCGATTTCAGTTGTGCATGTGTGGGTCGATTTCAGTCGTGCATCTGTGGGTCGATTTCATTCTTCTAAGTCATCAAGAATCGTGGTTGAGTTCAAAGGTTAGTTTTTTCTTGATTTTATTTTGATTTTTTGTTACTGTTATACTTAGATTTCGTAGGGGTTATGATATGTTGTTAAATATAGATTTCAATGTTTGAGTGAAATGTAACTTCATGCTTATTGTTTAGGGTTTATGGAGGTTTGTTTTTTCAAAAGATGAAGAATACTCTGATAAAGAAGAAGACATATGAGTTGATGAGGTTTTTTTTTTGCAACTTTATTTTAACACATGGCCAATTTTTATTGGTCAGTGTTGTCTAAAAATAGCCCCCACGCGCAGGTAAAGTCACGGACTCAGCCACGTAGGCCGAAAAATGGTAGAAAATTATTTATAAAATAAGTTCGGAGGGGGGAGGGAGTAATAAGACCTTAATATAGTTTAAGTGTGTCTCTTGGATTTCGGGCATAGGCTGAGGCTACTTATGCATTTTCCCTTAAAGGATTAAACAAGTACGAGAAAAGAATTTAGTGATATTACCTCCTTTGAAGAAGTATTGCACAAAATTAATGATGTCATGCTTGATAATCCGGCAACAAGTTTGATAAAACTTACCATTGAATCCATCTGGTCCTGCAACACTATCCGGAGATATATCAAAAACAACTTTTTAAATTTCAGTTTCATCAGATTTATCTGTCAGGAGACTATTATCCTCCTCCAAAATGCAAGGAGTGATAATGTCTTCTCTGCCATATTCAGTGAATGTTACCCAACTCTCATTAATCAAATGCATACAGAAGTATCTGTAAGGTCTATCGTTGCAACACAAAGTGCAATACGTGCAAAAACTAATATCTTTTTGCCAAAAAACATACTTACCAAGTCGAACTTGTGTTACTCCTTACATAGTTTTTCACTTTACTCTCTTATTCCGATGCAAAATTTAATTTAGAATTCCTATTGCTTGACAAAGAATGAATTCAAGAATTTTTAGACGCAAACTAAAGCTTTCACATTTGTGAGTTTATTCCGTTATCAAATTGCCTTTGTCTAATTCTATGTAAATATAATTATAGGTGAGACGTTTATCTAGACAATGTGGAAAAAATTGATAAAGGACAAAAAGTCATTTTTTTCAAGCTTCAATTATTGTGGCCTGTGAATTTTCCTGTGTCACTTTCATGAAAATCACCATACAAAAGAAAAAAAAAAAAGTTTAAAATTTTAAACTAAATGATTGAAAATCACTTTCCTATGAAATTAGAATTAAACTACTTCCCAAAATATCAAAAGTGTACAGTTGATGTTTATCCCTTTCTATCACTTATAAATGTAATCTCCTTTACTTCCTTTAAATTACAAATTTCTTTCTATTTGTCTATTTCTTAATAAGTATTTTCATCATGATTAAAATATTATCATATATAGCCATTGATCCAAAGTTCCACCTTCTTTTTACTGTTACTTATAGTATTTTTATGTAAAATTTATTTCAAAATAATTATAGATATAACTTTCATTCTCTAAATCAAGTGAGGGAGTACTTTAAATGAATGAAATTGTGGAAAATATTAATACAAGATATAGAAGACATATGAAGTGACTTTTCCAAAAAACACATGATGTTGTTTCCCCTCTTTGTAGCCCTTGTTATCATCATTATTCTCAGTTTCCTTCTTCCTAAAGCCAAAAGGAATGGAAAAAACATTCTACCACCAGGTCCTTTAGGGTTGCCATTCATTGGAAATTTGCATCAATATGATAGTTCAACCCCTCATCTCTACTTTTGGAAACTTTCCCAAAAATATGGGAAAATCTTCTCATTGAAACTTGGTTATTCTACTATGATTGTAGTTTCTTCAGCAAATCTAGCAAAAGAAGTAATGAAGACACAAGATTTAGCTTTTTGTAGTCGGCCTTCCCTTCTTGGCCAACAAAAGTTGTCTTACAATGGTCAAGATATCGCTATGTCGCGCTATAATGACTATTGGAAAGAAATTAGAAAAATCTGTGTTTTTCATTTATTTAGTCTCAAGAAAGTGCAATATTATCGTCCAATTCGTGAAGATGAAGTAGCAAGAATGATCAAAAAAATATCTCTACAAGCTGACACTTCACAAATTACAAATTTGAGCAATATAGTGATTTCACTTGCAGCTACAATTATTTGTAGAATTGCTTTTGGTATTAGGTATGGTGAAGAAACACGCGAAGGGAGGAAATTTCATGAACTTTTAAAAGTGACTGAAGAAATGTTGGCTGGCTTTTTTGTCTCCGATTATTTTCCTCTCTTAGGATGGATTGATAAACTCTCCGGAAAAATAAATAAACTTGAGAAGAATTTTAAGGATTTGGATGAGTTTTATGAAGGACTCATTGAGCAACATCTCAATCCCAATAGGCCAAAATCCATGGAAGGAGGTATTATTGATCTTTTGCTCCAATTGAAGAAAGAGAAATCAACTCCAATCGATCTTACCTTAGACAACATAAAGGCTCTTATTATGGTAATGAACTACTCTATTTGTGTCTATTTTACTTGCTCTCATCGACTGCTTACACCTAACTAAATAGTTAACCTTAGAAATGAATTAACAAGTTGAAGTGAAAATTTTATCAATTAATCAGGGTTATATGTTAAAAATTGTATATAAGCAAGTCTTGTGTATTTATATTTATTGACTAGGTATTAGTACTCTGTCATACAACTAAGTGTTTTTATTCCATGGTCATATTTGTGGTGCAATCATGATATATAGAAAGTTTTTGGTCAAATATTAAGAAATGCCTTTTAAACTTGTAATATTACACATAACCTTTCATGATTAGGAAAACACTTCAGTTGATATATGAAATGTTTCTTTTAGTTTTATCCTCCATTCTCACTTGTAGAATATGCTAGTTGGTGGAACGGACACTAGTGCAGCTACAGTAGTTTGGGCAATGACAGCCTTGATAGCCAAACCGAATGCCATGAAGAAAGTTCAAGCAGAAATTAGAGAATCGGTTGGGAAAAAGTCTATAGTGAATGAAGATGATATCCAAGATCTTCCATATTTTAAAGCAGTGATAAAGGAGACATTTAGATTGTATCCACCAGGTCCATTGTTAGTACCAAGAGAGACAATGCAAAATTCCATACTAGAAGGATATGAAATTCAACCAAAAACGATAGTTCATGTTAATTTTTGGGCTATTGCAAGGGATCCTGAAATGTGGGAAAATCCAGAAGAATTTATACCTGAAAGGTTCCTAAATAGTAATATTGATTTTAAGGGCCAACATTTTGAGTTAATTCCATTTGGAGCAGGAAGAAGAGGGTGCCTGGCTATAACACTTGGTGTGACAACTGTGGAACTTGTACTTTCCAATCTTCTTTACGCTTTTGATTGGGAGTTGCCTCGTGGAATGAAGATAGAAGACATTGATACTGATGTTTTGCTTGGACTTGCTATGCATAAGAAAAAACCTTTAGTGCCTTGTTCCTCGAAATTATCTCTAGAAATTAAACAATACCAAACTCCAATGTTTAAATTAATTATTAGTTATATGCTTTCGTTAGTTATCCAAGTCTAATATGGTCGTATGGCTTTATGTCTTTCATTTTTCGCTATAAACTTGTAATGGAGTAGTTATTTCAATAATTCTCTCTTCTATTTCCGAAGGATGTTACACATAATATTGTTTATTAGCTAAGAATTAACTTTTAGGGACAAGGCAAAGAGCATTTTCTTATGGTAGTAATTCCAGGAAAATGTCAGTATCGATATTTTCTATGTTCATCCCAAAAGGCAACTCCCAATCAAATGCATATAGAAGGTTTGATAGTATAAGCTCCACTGTTGCAACACCAAGTGCTTGACCTGCAGAGAGACGAATTCAAAATTTTGAGTTTTTTTGAAAATATGATAAAAACTATATTTCTACCAGTACTTAATTTTCATATTTTTCATGTATAGTCTACGTGAAAATTCTATATAACAATTGTGGGTTCAATTGAACTTATAATTGTATGAATTATATATATATATATTTGACATTGAATACCTGGGCAACCTCTCCGCCCTGCTCCAAATGGGATAAATTCAAAATCTTGACCCTTGAAATTAATGTTACTATTCAAGAATCTCTCGAGTATAAATTCTTCTGAATTTTTCCAATACTCAGGATCTCTTGCAATAGCCCAATAGTTTACACGAATTGTTGTTTTTGGTGGAATACTATACCCTTCTAGTATTGAATTTTGCATTGTCTCTCTTGCCACTAGGATTGGAGCTGGTGGATACATTCTAAATGTCTCTTTTATTACTGCTTTGAGATAAGGCATATTTTGAGTATCATCTTCACTTACGATGCCTTTTTCCCCCACTGATTTTCTAACTTCTTCTTGAACTTTCTTCATGGCTTTCGGGTTCTTCATCAAGGCAGTCATGGCCCAAATTACTGTAATTGCGCTAGTGTCTGTCCCAAAGAAAAATAAATTCTACAATAACATTTAAGTTAATAGAAAAATAACGAGATGAGAGACATGTGTCTTATTTAAAATTCTGCATACATTTAAGCATAATTAATTACCATGAGGATTGCCTTTATGTTATCCAAAGTGAGATTGATTTGAGTTGATCGCTCTTTCCTCAATTGTAGCAAAAGATCAATAATATCTCCATCCATGGATTTTGGCCTATTGGGATTGTGATGTTGCTCAATGAGTTCTTCATAAAATTCATCCAAACACTTGAAATTCTTCTCAAGTTTGTTTTTCAATCCAGTAAGTTTATCAATCCAACTTAAAGAAGGAAAAAAATCGGAGACAAAGAAGCTAGCCAGAATATCTTGAGACTCATTTATAAGTTCATCAAATCTCCTCTTTTCATGTGCTTCTTTATCAAATCTAATACCAAAAGCAACTCTACAAATAATTGTAGTTGTAAGTGAAATCACTATATTGCTCAAATTGGTAATTTGTGAAGCAAATGGCTTGGTGAGATATTTTCTTGATCATTCTTGAGACTTCATCTTCACGAATCGGACTAAAAGATTGTACTTTCTTGAGACTAAATAAATGAAGTAAGCAAAGTTTTCTAATTTCTCTCCAATAGTCATTATAAGGTGAAAACACTATGTCATGACTATTGTAAGACAATTTTTGTTGGCAAAGAGTAGAGGGTCTACTACAAAATGCAAAATCTTGTGTCTTCATTACTTCTTTTGCTAATTTTGCTGGAGAAATTACAACTACTGGAGTAGAACCAAATTTCAATAAGAATATTTTTCCATATTTTCTAGAAAGTTTCCAAAAATAGATATGAGGAGTTACACTATCATAATGATGCAAATTTCCAATGATTGGCAAACCTAAAGGACCTGGTGGTAGATTGGTATTGCTACTTATTTTGGTTTTGTGAAGAAGAAAAATGAGAATAATAGGAAAAGCTACTAAAAATATAAAGAACATCATGGTTTTGTTGAGTCACTGCCAAATACAACTTCAAATGTAACCTATAAATAGATCTTCTATTGAGTTGCTTTTATACACATTTTTTTGTTCAATTGAATGTAGTGATATTTGAGAATGACATCACAATTTAATCTTAAAGATGTTTAGGTATGCAATGACATAACCTTTTTAAATGTTCTAGACTTTCTGCTTAAATACGATTTCTTAGTGTTGATAATATAATTAAGTAAATAAAAATATATTATTTCTATACAATTAAATATTTAGATGAATAGTCACACAATTTCATATGATAGCAAATCAAGTAGAGTTTCATGGATAGTTATATAATTTTCACTCTATTGTACAAAAGTTACAAAATGATTTTCTATAGAAAAAGTTGCTCAAATATATCTAAGTGTATCACGAAAATTACTAAATTATTTTTTTACTATAAAAATATCACGAATTCTCATCTAAGTATCGCAGAAATTGAGTGACACTTTGTATGATATTTAAATAAAATTAAATGACTTTCTATAAAAATAAATTTAAAACATTTTATTAACCTTTCAAGATACTTAAGTAAAAGGTGTCTGACTTATCCATTACAAAAGATAATTTAGTGATTTTAATGTAATAAAATAAAGCTAGTCTTGGGCAAACTCTGTCATCACATGCATTATTACGATGCATTATTACCATCCAAAGTAGGCAGATTCATGATTTGAAGATAATGATACATCATAAAAATATATACACATTATAGTTGAAGTAATATCAGATATATTATCGTCTTATCTAAAAGTTTGCATAAATACTCATAGAATTGATATATAGAACTAATATATAAATTAAATGACATAAAGAATAATGTAGTCAGGACTCCAACTTAGATCACGTGCCCGAGCTCCAAGGTTTAGAGCGTACTTTTAAATATATGATTGTCTTCAGAGTTCGAGTAAGGATAGTAATTGAGCGAGTCAGGTCAAATTTGAATGGGTCATAATGAATTAAGACTTAATCGAGTCAAGATTCAACTCAACTCAAATTGCTTGAGTCAAAACGGGTTAGATAACGGATTGAATGGATTGAACGAGTTGAATTTGATTTTACCACCCTTAATTCATAATATACAATCATACGCAGACATATATATCTACATAACTTTTTAAAGTTGACGGATACCCATATACCCAACCTTTCCACATGATTCCGCCTCTGGGCCCATATCAGATTTAGCCGAACAATTTTGGATATGCATAGAATTCTTTGGTTTTTTTAATTCTGAGTTCTTTAAGAAAGTAGTAATTATCTCCTAACGCATTGTTTTTAGTAAGATACAAAATTTTAATACCTTGTAGTTTTATAATTATCTTCTTGAACAAATAATGGTTACGTATAAGTTTTCATTTTTTTAAGCTTCAATTATTATTGTTTGCAATTATTTAATGAGTGGTAGAATTAATTAGTCTAATTATAAATTTTCCTTTAAATTTGTTAGTAAATTTGATATAGATGTTCGAATCATAACTTTGTCTGCTTCAATTGAATACCTGAATTTACGATAAATTATTAGACCCTTCTGGCTCATACTTCAGTAAGTTTCTCCATATATTTATAAAGCGCTTATTTACGTAAATAGGTTTAGCGCATATAAAGAATTTGGCAAAATTAGACACGCAACAATTATGTTATCTATCTTTAGATTAGTTAGATAAGTTTATATGAAAAATGTTTGCAAACTTGGATATATACGTCTTCTACTGCGCATAATACAACCAAATTCACAATGGATAGACACATATTTAGGATATTATTGCGGTCACAGATCTAGAATATATTAATTAAATATTTATAAATATTTGATCAGGAACCTAATTGTCATTGTAGATTTATAGTATCAAGTTGAAGTTCTTCTAAAAATTTATAAACTTTAAATGTTGAATTATTTTTTTAGGACATAAGGGGATCAAGTTTAAAATTATATATCACGTCCTATTTGATCTCTTGATTTAATGGGTTCAGAGGTAGCACCAACATTTTAAATTTATGGGTTCAGAATTTGAATAATAATTTCAGGTTCTAATAACTGGTTTTTAAATTTAGTATATCTATATATATATATATATATTTGATGAAGTTCTTAATATTAATATATTATTTGAACAAAAGTTATGGAGTATATAATTGAACTTGTATGTAGACTTTGTTGGAGTCTCACATCGGGGGTATTAGAGGCCCTTGACCCCCTTATATGATTTTGAGTAATCTTCCCCTTTTGAACAAGTTTTTGGGATTGAGTTAGGTTTAATTTTTTTTTTTTTAATGTTGGACCTCCCATTTTATATTGTACACATGTACGATCACGAGCATACCCTCAACCGCACTTCGATGGGATTAGGGGTATTTGGTTTCCTTTTATGGTCTTTATTAAGTCCCATATCCGTAGGCTAAGGAAAATATCAAGATATGTATCATCTACAAAGCAAACTCTTAAATATCCTAGACTAAGAGCTCGTATGGATTGACTGAAAATGCTTTTAAGTAAAAAAAATATAGCTACTTTAGGTTTTTAACTTTTTAAGTCATTTTAAATTTGTTTTAGCTTGTTTTTAATTCAAACACTTTCAAAAATTAAAAATAACTTAAAAATATATTTGATCAACTTTTAAGCCAATCCAAACATGCTCTAAATTGGATAAATTAAACGTACAATCATGCATAAGATAAGAATATTTATTTATATAGCTACACATCATAAAATCAAGTCAATTTTTCTTTTTTAATTGCATATAAATAACTTAATTATATTCGTACCGTCTTAAGGGTCACCTTCTCATTACATCAAATCACTTAATTATACTCAACTTTAGTGGATCCATTTAATTTGCATATAAAATTAATTAAACCATATAAATATTGTTCAATACGACAAACAAAAATGCTTTCAATAAATCCTTGTTTATATTACTCATGATTACTTTTGAATGAAACGTATATGAATATCTTCTTTCGAGATTAGTACAACACTATTGAATAAGGAAAAAAAATTTTTGCCAGAAAATTTGGTCAGAATTTAATCAGAATGATATTTTATCTATGTTATTTTACTATTTTAAATAATTTTACCCTTTTAGATTTAATACATTTTAACTAAAATATGGAAAAAAACATCAATTTTTTTTTAAATTATAATTTTTTTAATTTTCTGGCCATTTAGCACTTCCCTTTGAATAACTAATGTTTGATAAAAAAAAATTAACATATTATAAACTCAAAGAACAAGATGTCTATTAATTTCGAGAATTTTCTTTGGTTTGATTTAATTCATAAAATCGAAAAGGGCAGTTACATTTGATAAGGATAAGGATATATAGAGTCCTAGTACGTTAGTATGTTTGAGCCATATATGTAGTTATTTCTCTTCTCTTTAGGTCTCTTACGTTCAACAGACTCCTTTATCTTCTATACTTGTTCATGTATAAATACCACACATTGTATCAATAATACTCAACACTTTCATAATCATATACAACTCTTATATGGTATTAAGAGCCTCCTAAACACTCTGACGAGTATATCCGATTGTCTTCCCTTTTTTTTCCAGATTCCAACTCATTTTTCTCCAGAATGCCTGCTACTTCCTCCTCTCCTAACTCTCCAGCAGTCACTCTCAATCAACGGGGTGTCGTTCAACCCTCTCAATTGATCTCTTTTAACCCTGCGTCTCAGCTATCCTTCAAGCTAACAGGAAGTGCAAATTAATCAACTTGGAAATCCCAAGTTACCACTTTATTGTTTGGCTACGATCTTCTTACTTTTGTTGATGGTTCACTTCCCATACTAACTGCGCACATTATGGACAAAGACAATACCCAAATCCCTAACACCAACTTGAGATTGTGGTAGCGACAAGACAGACTTGTTCGCAATGCCATTATGGCATCCGTTGACACTACAATCGCTCCCCTCATTGCCCATGCTTTCACTGCCAAAGAAGCTTGGGATATTCTCCAAACAACTTATGCGAGTAAATTGTACTCAAGAATTTTCAGTTTGCGCGATACTCTGGCGAATGTCAAACGAGACGCACGTTCAATCAGTGATTATATGAGAGAAATCAAGTCTATTATAGATGATTTGACCTGCAGTGGTTCACCTATTAACAACGAGGAACTTGTCATTAAGGTCCTGAGTGGTCTAGGTCCTGAGTGTGAGGAGTTATTTGCAGCAATAAGAGCTCGTGATAATCCTATCACATTCGAAGAACTCTTTGATAATCTCCTTGCACAAGAGATGTTCATCAAACACTCAGGACCTAAGGTCGACACACCCATGATCACTGCTCAATTTCATCAACATTCAACCAATAATGGTCCAAAAAATAGACAGCCTAACTCTTCCAATCGTAGGAACATTCCTCTTTCAGGTTCCTATAACTCTCGTAATCAATTTTTTGCCCCGAATAACAATTCATTCACCCAACAGAATACCACCAAAAGCAACAATCAACGAGTCCAAAGACAACTTGGTGATAAGTTTGGTCACATTGCAAAGGTATGTAGGTCCAAATCACACAGTGCTACTAAAACATATGCTAATTTTGTCAACCGTCAGTCTTATGCTTCTAATTCTCCAAGCCCTTGGGTTGTGGATTCTGAAGCATCGCATCATATTACAAATAACTCTGACTTTCTTCATAATCCAACTGAGTTCTCTGGAACGGATGCGATAATTATTGGTGATGGTAAAAGAATTCCTATTACTCATATTGGTCACACTACTTTATCTTTTCCTAATCTTATTGCCAACTTTCTTTTAAAAAATATTCTTTGTTCTCTATCTATAAAAAAGAAGTTGATTTTGGTTGCTCAATTTTGTAGGCAAAATCATACTTCCGTTGAATTTTTTCCTTATTCTTTTGTTGTGAAGGATTTGAGCACGGGGGCATGTCTTCTTCAAGGCAAGAGTAATGGTGCTCTCTATGAGTGGCCTACGGACATGACCAAATCAATCACACCTCGTCCTCAAGCACATGTTGTTGCATCAACAACTCCATCATTACATCTATGACATGCTCATCTTGGCCATCCTCAACCTCGTATTACCAAAGCTTGTGCCTCTTCTTTCAACCTACCAGTGAACCATGCCGAGTCCTTTACATTTTGTAATTCATGTTTATGCAATAAGAGTCATCGTCTACCATTTGGTAGCAATTCAATTACAAGTTCTAGGCCTTTTGATGTTGTTTACTCAGATGTTTGGGGTCCCTCTCCAACTATCTCTTTTGATAATTTCAGATTCTATGTTATTTTTGTTGACCATTTCACGAAATATACTTGGTTGTTTCCTCTCAAATCCAAATCAGACATTAAGAAAATTTTCATTAATTATGTTTAAATGGTTCAAAACCAATTTCATTTGAGAATTAAAACTTTATACACTGACGGGGGAGGTGAATACATTGGCCTTAAATTAACTGTCTTGAATTTTGGAATCCAACATCTTATAAGTCCTCCATACACTCCCCAACTAGTTGGCACTGCTAAAAGAAAACATCGCCACGTTATGGATACCGCTTTAACTCTTTTTCATCATGTTTTTGTCCCTCTCAAATTTTGGTCTCTCGCATTTCAATCTGTAGTCTACCTCATTAATAGGCTGTCAACACTACTTCTTGGTCTTAAATCTCCATTTCAGTGTCTCTTTAACACTACCCCAAACCCTCTTAAACTAAGGGTTTTTAGTTGTCTTTGTTATCCATGGTTAATGCCCTACACGTCAACCAAACTTGATCCCAAGTCTAATTCTTATGTGTTCATAGGATATTCCGCTGCCACCAATAGTTATGCTTGCCTAGACCTTGCCACTTTAATAATCTATATCTCTAGGCATGTTGTATTTGTTGAACATATTTTTCCATTCACAACCAACTATCCTCAATTTTCTCATCCATAAGTCTCGCACATGGAAAAATGGTTGTGTCCAGATGCCCCCTCCGGCTCTTTCTCTTCCTCACAATCTCTTTCACCTCATATTGTTACAGACCCAATTCCAATTCCTGCTACTATTGATTTGGTCAACTCCATGTCTACTCGTAGATCACACACTCAGGGCCATCAAGACTCTTTCTCAAAATAACAGTCCATATGTATCTACACAACTATTTCCTGAAACACCATCAAATCGAATGGTCACTAGTCTCAAAATAATATTTTCAAACCTAAAGTGATTTTTGATTACCATGCAACCTTCACCGTAAAACACCTTCCGCTTACCCCAAATACCTTTAGTCAAGCATCTAATTATCCTGAATGGCAGGCTGCTATGACAGAAGAACACATCGCTTTACTTAAAAATAAAACTTGGTCAGTGGTTCCATCTACTCCCTCTCAAAACGTAGTTGGGTGCAAATGGGTGTTTCGTGTCAAACACAAGCCTGATGGATCCATAGAGCGTTATAAAGCTAGATTAATGGAAAAAGGATTTCATCAGCGTCCTGGAATTGACTTTCATTCCACCTTCAGTCCAGTTATTAAAACCACAACTATTCGCCTCATCTTGCCCCTAGTTGTGTCTCTTAAATGGCCGTTGCGTCAACTTGACGTAAAAAATACCTTTTTACAAGGTTCTTTATATGATGTCGTTTTCATGCAACAACCACCTAGATTTGTAGATCCTCGATTCCTTAATCACGTGTGTAAACTACACAAATCTATCTATGGATTTCGCTAGGCACCACGCATATGGTATACTGAAATAAAGAAGTTTTTCTTATCATGTGGCTTTACACGTTCCAAATCTAATGATTATATATTCATCAAATGGTCTCATAATTCTCTCATTATTGTTATGATCTACGTTGATGATATTATTGTTACAGGCTTTAACAACTCGCAAGTTTATGCAACAATTAAGTTGTTGGGTGATAAATTTTCCATTAAGGATCTTGGTCCTTTACATTTTTTTCTAGGTGTTGAAGATATCCAGCATTATCATGGATTGACACTCACACAAAGTAGCTTCATTGTGGACGTACTCAGCAAGTTCAATATGCTGGATGCAAACAGTGTGAGCACTCCTCTGTTTACAAGTGAAATTTTATCCTTGGATGGCGGTTCTCCTTCAACAGACACTACACTTTATAGGTAGGCCATTGGCTCATTGCAATACCTCACTTTCACACGGCCTGATATATGTTTTACGGTAAACAAGCTCGCTCAATTCCAACACTCTCTATCAACTAAGCATTGACAAGCAACAAAAAGGCTTCTTTGTTATCTAAAAGGAACCATAACCTATGGACTTCACTTCAAACGTGGTAACTCTTCTCAGTTACTTGCATACTCATATGCAAATTGGGGGTGGTATTCCTGATACTAGACATTCCACTTCAGCTTACGTTATTTTTCTTGGAAAGAATCCAATTAGTTGGTGCTCCAACAAACAACGCACTGTTGCCAGATCTTCAACAAAAGCGAAGCGAAATACAGGGCTGTAACAAGTGTTGTAGCTGAGTTAAATTGGCTAACCAACCTACTGCAAGAACTTCGAGTCAAGGTGCCTTGTCCCCCTAAGGTCTTATGAGATAACATTGGTGTCACTTACCTGTGCCGTAATCCAGTCTTTCACAGAAGCGAAATACAGGGATGTAGCAAGTGTTGTAGCTGAGCTAAATTGGCTAACCAACCTGTTGCAATTGACTTTCATTTTGTCCGTGACCAAGTGGAAAGTGGAAAAATTTCAGTTTATGACATCCCTACAGGAGCTCAACTAGCAGATGCCTTAACTAAAGGCACTTCGTAGAAGGTCCTTTGTCCACCTTGTTAGCAACACCGGTCTCAAGCAAATTTAGCCGATGTTGAGAGGGCATGATAAGGATAAGGATATAGAGTCCTAGTATGTTAGTATGTTTGAGTCATATACGTAGTTATTTCTCTTCTCTTTAGGTCTCTTACATTCAACATACTCCTTTATTGTGATGTCTTGCAATTTGAAATAACTATGAAGAAGCTTGAGATTGGAATTAGTCATTTTTGGAAAAATTCAAAATTTGAAAATTTGTTGAGTATGGAAAAAAAATGAGGTTTTAGTCAACTTTGAACTGTAATAACTCCCAGATCAGGATGAGTTAGGTGTAGTTCCAGTTATTTTTGGAAAGCCCTTGGAATGATCTTTCCAACACCGCCGAGTTTGCTCGATTCCGAGTTCGTATGAGTGAGTTATGCCCTTTGGTAGTTGGGTTGTTGGCACAGTCACATAGGGCAGTTTAGTTCGAATTTGTAAGGGTAGATTGGTCTTTTACCTATACATTTCTTTTGGTTATATTAGGGTTTTAGATTGATTTTAAATCAGTTTTCCCTTTTTAAAAGTGAGAGTTAGGGTTTTGGAGAGAAGAGAGAAAGAAAAGGAGAAAGAGAAGAAGAAGCAAGGATTTCGTCAAGATCGTCGTGGATATCGTCGGGGGTGATCCCTGCTAGGTATGTGAGATCATAGTGTTGGGCTGGTTCTTTCCCCCCACACGCCAAACTCATTTTTAATTCCGAGAAAGATTTGTTGTGGTTGTTGAATTCTTGTGGTTGTGTTGTTGAAGTTTCTTGTTGGTTTAGTACATGTTTCTGATTGTGATTTTGAGTTGAATCTATTGTATATTAAGGGTCTTTATGATTCTAAGTGTTTGCTGCTGGAACCTTTGAGGTTGATAGGGTTTAGAGTTAGAAAGAAACAAGGAGAAAAAGTCAGATTTTTGGGGAAAAGGGCTGGGGTGTCGCGCTAGCTAGCACACCCCAAAAAGGGATGTTGAACTTTCCCCTTGGGGTGGCGCACCTGACAGAATGCCCAACAGGCCCCTCTGAAGTTTGAGGGCTGGCGCCCCGCGCCTCTTAGAGCGCCAAGGACGCCAATCCTTTCCTTTCCCTTTCATTTCCCCTTTTTCATACATGTTCCTTGGTAAAGTACCTCTGTTTTTTTTAGTTGTTTCCAATACTTTAAGGTATATCTTAACATCCCAAACTCATCCATAAACGTGTGATCATACACCTTGAATTCATAATCCAATTCGAAGAAAGTTAGGATCCAAGTCAAGTGAAGTTAGAGTCAAGTTTAAAAGTTAAGAAGCAAGTCTTTAAAGTTTTTTTTCAAGAGTCTTTATTGAACATTTTACCTTCATTTTAAGGCTCAAGTTTCAAGTTGAGTAAATGGTATAGAGTTTCAAGTTGAGTAAAGAGTATAGAGTTGAGTTTATTTCTCAAAAGTTATTAGGAAACTAAGTATTCCCAAAGAAGCTTGTAAATGTTTTTACATTTGAAGTAAGAAAGGAACTATGATTTTCAAAAGAGCCTTTGGGCTAAGTTTTGAGCAATTATCTCAAACTAAAAGAAAGAAATTTGTGTTTAAAACACTTATGAGCCAAAGTATTTTTGAGAGTAGTATTGAGCACCGAATTGGGGAAGCAAGATTATATTAACTCAACTCTCCATAAAAACCATGTAGCCAAACATGAGATTTAACAGGTCATACTTTTTAGATGATCACGTAAGTTAAGCTAATGGATCCACTAAGTAAAGCAAGGTCCTATATCACGACAAGGTATAGGATGGTCATTGGGCAACGTGAGGTAAAACGTTGTATCATCACTAGGGCTCATAGTGTTGGTTGTCAGTTAAAGAATCTCCCACAAAAGTTATATTACATTTATATAAGTAAAGTTGGGTTTGTTATCGTTTTATCCTTAATGAACTAAGTTGTTTACATTGTTTTATAAGTTTTATATATTGCATGTGTCTTATTGCTTTATATTGAGTTCGGTTATTCATGAGTTGAACAGAGCCAAGGTAAGAGTTCTTTTGTACTCCTTTCAAACTTAAGTTGTTTTTTAGCTTTCCAGCTCTCATACTTGTACATTCAATGTACTGATGTCAGTTGGCCTGCATCTTATTATGATGCAAACGCAGATACCCAGGATCAGCATTCAGCACGTCGTTGATCCAGCTGAGCACTCCATAGTCAGTGGTGAGCCTCTTTGCATTCCGGAGGACTCGGTTATTTTGTTTTTCTTCAGTTTTGCTTTATTAGGATGTTGCGGGGTCTGTTCCAACATCCATCTCAGTGTTATAGAGGTTTCATAGAAAGTCAGTCAGTTAGTATTGAGTCTCTTATCTATGTATATATGTAAATATTCTATTTTGAGACTGGAGTTGCCTTTTCGGGCCAGATTTTATCAGTTAAGTTGTTTTATGTCCTTGCATGGCATGGATTTATTTCGTTGAGTTAGGTTTCCACTGAGTTAAGAAAGTCAGGCCAAGGGTTCGCTTTGGACCAGCAATGGTCTTCGAGTGCCGGCCACGTCCAGGGTGTATCCTCGGGGCGTGACATTTATCTTCTATACTTGTTCATGTATAAATACCACACATTGTACCAATAATACTCAATGCTTTCATAATCATATACAACTATTATAACATTTACTATTTATAAAGTTGGTAAGTGAGAGATATTGGAAATATAATTAAATAATAAAGGTGTGTTTTCTTACCGACATCCAAATTAAAAAGAATTTCTACATATTTGACCCATGAAAAAGGAATCAGACCCGCACATTTTTAAAGAATGACAAAAGTTCCACATCGGTGGTTAATGAGATGGGTGGACTCCTTGTAAGGCTTGGACAATCCTCCTCCCTTTGAGCTAGCTTTTGGGGTGTGAGTTAGGCCTAAGACCTAATTTAACATGGTATCAGAGCAGATCCCGTCTCACCCGATGTTAGGGGCCTCAAAATGCAAAATTGTCCACGCACCAGATGCTAAGCACTAGGCGTGAGGTAGGGTGTTAAAGAATGACAAAAGTCCCACATCGGTTGTTAATGAGATGGGTGGACTCCTTATAAGGCTTGGGCAATCCTCCTCCTTTTGAGCTAGCTTTTGGGGTGTGAGTTAGGCCTAAGACATAATTTAACATGGTATCAGAGTAGGTCCCGTCTCACCTGATGTTAGGGCCCCCAAAATGCAAAGTTGTCCACGCATCAGATGCTAAGCACTAGGCGTGAGGTGGGGTGTTAAAGAATGACAAAAGTCCCACATCGGTTGTTAATGAGATGGGTGGACTCCTTATAAGGCTTGGGCAATCCTCCTCCTTTTGAGCTAGCTTTTGGGGTGTGAGTTAGGCTTAAGACATAATTTAACATGGTATCAGAGCAGGTCCCGTCTCACCTGATGTTAGGGACCCCAAAATGCAAAGTTGTCCACGCACCAGATGCTAAGCACTAGGCGTGAGGTGGGGTGTTAAAGAATGATAAAAGTCCCACATCGGTTGTTAATGAGATGAGTGGACTTCTTATAAGGCTTGGGCAATCCTCTTCCTTTTGAGCTAGCTTTTAGGGTGTGAGTTAGGCCTAAGACCTAATTTAACATGGTATCAGAGCAGGTCCCGTCTCACCTGATGTTAGGGCCTCCAAAATGCAAAATTGTCCACGCACCAAATGTTAAGCACTAAGCGTGAGATGGGGTGTTAAAGAATGACAAAAGTCCCACATCGGTGGTTAATGAGATGGGTGGACTCTTTATAAGGCTTGGGCAATCCTCCTCCCTTTGTAACATTCGACAATTTAAAATGAATATGAAGAAGCTTGAAATTGGAAGTAGTCTTTTTTTTGGAAAAAAAATAATTCAGAATCTGGAAATTTGGTTAAGTGTGGGAAAAAGTGAGTTTTTGGCCAACTTTGAACAGTCATAACTTCTAGCTCAGGATGAGTTAGGAGTAGTTTCAGTTATGTTTACGAAGCTCATGGAATGATCTTTCCAACGCCACTAAGTTTACTTGATTTCGAGTTTATATGAGTGAGTTATGCCCTTTGAAAGTTGGGCAGTTGGTGGGGAAAATCCATCTTAAAATTTTAAGGGCATTTAGGTCTTTTCCCTAATTAATTCTTTTTGTCATATTGTTGTGTTAGATTGATTTTTATCAGTTTGTTCCTTTTTTTTAAGAGTGAGAGTTAGGGTTTTTGAGATAAGAGAGAAAGAAGAGAAGAAGAAGAAGGAGAAAGGGAAGATCAAGCAAGGAGAGCATCGTGGATATCGTCGGGGGCGATCCCTACTAGGTATGTGAGTTCTTAGTGATGGGTTGATCCTTTCCCCCACACACCAAACTCCTTTTATTTTTGAGAAAAGATTGGTTGTGTTGTTGGTATTGTTGGTTTGTATTGTTGAAGTTGTTGGGTTGTGTTGTTGGTGGAGTTGGGAAGATAATTCAATTATCTATCATACCATAGGTCATGGGGTACCTAATTCATGTTGTACTAAAAGTTATGACCATTTGAAGTTGATCCATCAACAATTTTCAGCTAATTGGCAGTTGTTTCTCATCTACGGTCAAGACGTACGAATCGTGGATCGATTGATGGTCCGTGCTGGTCAACCGTCAATCGGGACTAAAGCTAGGCTTTTGGGAAACCGATCTATGGACACGAACTATGGTTCGTAACCTGACCTACGAACCGTAAGTCCGGGCCGTAAGTCAACACTTGCTCAAATTTTTCTGACTGAGTTCTGGGAAAGTTTCTGTCACGAACTACGGACCTGCAGGACGGACCGTAAGTCCATTTACGGTCCGTGGATGGGTTTCGTAAGTGCCACTGGGGGAAGTTTCTGTCACGAACTATGGACCTGCAGGACGGACCGTAAGTCCATCTACGGTCTGTGGATGGGTTCCGTAGATGCCACTTGTAAGACCAGAACTCTGAAATCTCTATTTTTGAATACGGGGTGTTACAAAGATTATAGAGTCTCAAGTTTCGAGTTAAATCAAGAGTTTCGAGTTAAATCAAGAGTTTCAAGTTGAGTTCTTTATTAAAATAAAAGGGCGCTATTATGGAACTAAGTATTTCCAAAAGAATTTTAAATGTTTTTATTTTTGAGTAAGAGGGGAACTATGTTTTCCAAAAGAACCTTTGGGCTAAGTTTTGAGTAATTATCTCAACTAAAGAAAAAAGTTTGTTTTTAAAACACTTATGAGCCAAAGTATTTTTGGGAGTAGTATTGAGCACCGAGTTGGAGACACGAGTTCATATTAACTCAACTCTCCATAAGAATCATGCGCCAACATGGGATTTCTCGGGTCATACTTTTTAGATGATCATGAAAGTTAAGCTAGTGGACCCACTTAGTAAAGTTAGCTTCCTATATCACGGCAAGGTGTAGGATGGTCCTTGGGCAACGCGAGGTAAAACGTTGTATCATCACTAGGGCTTATAGTGGTGGTTGTCAGTTAAAGAACCTCCCACTAAAGTTATATTACTTTTATATAAGTGAAGTTGAGTTGTTATTGCTTTAATCATTAACGAACTAAGTTGTTTACAATGTTTTAAAAGCTATATATATCGCATGTGTCTTATTGCCTTATATATATTGAGTTCAGTTATTCTTGAGTCGTACAGGGCCAAGGTAAGTGTTTTTTTTGTATTCCTTTCAAGCTTAAGTTGTGGTTTAGCTTTCCCGCTCGCATACTCGTACATTCCATGTACTGATGCCAGTTGGCCTGCATCGTCTTATGATGCAGACACAGGTACCCAGAATCAGCATCCATAATTGATTTCTGAGCTTCTTAATATTCAAACAATTTAAATAAATTAGCTATGTCAAATTCAAATAGTTTCAAGGTTAGCGTAAATAATTTCAATCGATTTTTATAGTATTTGAACAATAAATATATTTCATATAATTATATAAGTAATTAGTGTATTTTATAAATGTTTGAAAATCATAACAAAAGATTTTTGCTTCGTTAAAATAAATATTTTATTAATTTAGTTTTAGTTTGAATTATAGCTTTAATTTTGAATTAATTAGCTTATTGAAAATCGATTAGTTTATAATTAAGTTAATTATTTTATCTCGTTAAAATTAAAAAGATCATAAATTAATTATGTTAGTTTGTCGTATTTGAATTCTAGCCGAATCTTCTAAAATTAATTCATTTGGCTACCTTTTTAATCCGCTTGGCTAAATTGTTAATTAGTTCCTAATACTCCTATTTTAGCGAAAGTCTAACCTTTTATTCAAACCCATTTTTAAGACTAATTTTGGTCCTGCTTACTTCTTTTTCAGCTGCCCAAGTTATAATTTCCAGCCAACATTCACCAAGGACTCAGCCCAAAAATCCATTCAATTCAATACCCAGCAATAATAACATACCAACAATACCCCCACCCCTGTACCAACGTCTTTCTCTAGCGAAGAATGTGACCGGACGCCAGACGAAATCCCAGCGAAAATCGCGCTGCAAACCCGAAAATTTCGCCCAACCACCCTGCAGAACCCATACCCTAGCAGTCTCAATGTCAACCTTCACGTCCTCTCTTCCCCCCTTTTCACGGAATGCAGCTTTTTTCCCATGCCTTTTACTGTTGGTCTTTAAAGGAAGCAAAGAAAATTTCAAAATTTTCTTTCAAAAATCCAACGGATTTCCCCCCTAAATCGCTCAATATTTCCCTATAAATAGTTCTCCATTCTCCAAGGATGAGGAGGGGGGTTGAGAGCTTAGTTCGGAAACAATAGTCGTCTTACACAAAGAAAATTCGAACGATTCCCTAGATCCTAGGTTTCGAGAAAACCGATGTTCGTAGCTGGTTCTAAATTTATTGGTTTGTCTGTTAGTATTAAAATTTCGCGGTGGAAGAATCTCTGTTCCAGCTCGTCTTGTCCCGAAACGCTGCACCCCAAAAGGTAATAGTTATTTGTGTTCGTGTCTTTGGCTTCATGATGTGCTGGTCGTTTGATTTTATCGTATGAGGCATTCAAATGTTGAAATTTTCAAATTGTTTCGACTTGTTTTTTTATTGCAAATCAGTGATCTAATTAGCCTGTTTTGAATGTTGTTGCCTGTTGGAGTGACCATCTTGACTCAACCTCTTATTTACCATTTTCTCTTGTTTGAATCTTGCTTAAGATTAAATAGTAGTGTTTAGGTTTATTTCCCTTTTAGTAGTAATGTATTTGTTCTAGTTGTTTTCTTTAGTATCGTATTTCCATTCGAATCTGAAAGTGGTTGCTACAGACCTTTGCATCGTTTCCTTGGTTTGCTTTGTTTAAAAATTGTTTCAATCTTAAAAGGACAATGTTATTACATCAAATTAGATCTTAATCCCTCTTTAGCTGACTGTTTTGTTTCTCTTAAATTACATGTTATCGTTAGATCTTTCCTTAATTCCATATGTCCCTTATTAATCTTCTTTATTTTATTTTTATGCTCTTAGCATATTGAAGGGTATTTATTTGTTTGCTGTCCATTTTGTACAGAAGGCTAATTTGTGATCTTGGATTTAATATCGTGTAGAAATCATCTGTTTGAAGTGTTTTCTAGTTCACTATTTGCATCAGAGTCATATAAAGTTCCTTCTCCTTTTTTTTTTAATGATATTTAAGGTCTTCATGTGCTTAAGAATTGAAAGTGGAGTATATTTCTATGCCATTAGTGTGTCATCAGAATCTTCGTTGCTTGAATTTGAAACTTATTTGAGCTTTAGTTCTATTTGTTGATTTCTCTTTTTGCAGATTTGTTGATCCATTATGTTAAGTTGTTGGCCACTCAATTATAATCCATATATTAATGCATTTATAACCAGTTGATGTTGTTGCATAATGTAATTACTGTTATAGATCTTGTTCACTGATCAATTGCTAATTTCTTTTTTTATTTCATTTTTTGCATGAACTCACCTGTTCGAGTCCATTTGGACTCTCCATTCTTGCGCATTTCGAGAGGACCACACGATTCTTTTATCGAGTCGGCCTTCATCCTTGTTCAAATTGATGGAAAGCTAAAATACAAGGGAAAGAGAGGCTAACTTACAGATTGAGGAGGCTGAAACATAGGTCTCGAAAAGCTAGAAATGGTTGTATACATATTGTATACAGCAATATACACTTATTATACAACGATACATGGCTCAAAAACGCAAAAATATAGGGCTGAGGCGAAATACAGGTGTCCGGAAGTGAGAAATACATGAAAAGGGCTGATATACATGCCGATATACACTGATATACATCAGTTGTATACCAAAAAAGGGAATGGGATTGAAACTTAAAAATATAGCGAAATTGGCCCAAGAAGGGGACAAAATTTCATTATCTCGTTTACTCTTCTAATTGTTTGATTACGTGTTGACTAATCTTATTTAACTCTAACTTTAAATAACTTAATTAGATTCCCCAAAAAGACGAGTCATTTTCATTGTGTTGGTTTATTTTAAAACATTCCACTTGTTGTTTTCATTTATTTTATTAATCAAATATTGGTCAAATTTTATATCTTCAATTAAGTTAAACTTTGGTACTTCAAAGAGATGTTCTTTAATGCTTTTTTTGCTTAATCATATTTTACTTATGTTAAATTTGTTTTAAGTTAAAGTATTTTTTATAAACTTTAAAAATGTTAGTCAAACCTTTTCAATTAATAACAAATAGTAATACTTATCATTTTCTCAAAAGGTTTAGTCAATTAATAGGAAATGATTTTCATGTTTCAATTTATTTAATTGGTTTAAAACGAATTAAATAAATTCTAATTAGTCTAGTTTTATTAATTTTCTAAATCACTTGTGCCTTAATTCAAATGTTTTCATTTTAGGTCTCTTCCTCTAAAAAGATAGAATAAAATGGTTCATTTCTTAATTATTTTCTCAAACTTAATCGAATAGCGTAAATTATTATATATTTTTTATGTTAAAATATTTTTTTCTAAAAAAAATAAAATATAGTCAAATACACTTTAGTCAAGTCGCAGGTCAACCGCATGTTAGCGAACACTTTGAATGCTTAAATCCTTCTCGAAGTGTAAATTGAACCCCGAACTCTCTTTGGTATTTTCAAATGATTTTTTCTGTTTAAATCTTTGGAAATTATAAGTTTTCTTAATTTCTTTAAAAAATTAAGTGGCGACTCTTTTTCTAAGTATTTTCTCAAATTGTTTTATGCTTAGAACATTTCAACTAGTGATTTTTCTAATGTTAGGAAAATTACGGCACAACATCTCTTCTGTGTATATATGTAATATTCCATTTTGAGACTTGTGTTGCCTTTTTGGCTAGATTTTTATTAGTTGGTTATTTTATAACCTTTCATTGCTTTGAGTTAAGTTTCCGTTGAGTTAAGAAGGTCAGGCCAAGGGTTCGCTTGGGGCCAGCAATGGTCTCCGAGTGCCGGTCTCGCCCAAGGTGTAGGCTCGGGGTGTGACACCCTTTGAGCTAGCTTTTGGAGTGTGAGTTAGGCCTAAGACCTAATTGAACACACGTGACGGGTCGATTGTTCAGAATAAATGTTTGTGTCGATATCTTTTATCTTCATTCCAAAAGGCAATTTTTAATCAAAAAAGATTTGATACTAGTATACGGTTCTACCATTGCAACACCAAGTACAATACCTGCATAGACTTGATTTTTTGATTAATTAATTAAATAAAATTTTGAGTGAATTAAAATGAATCAATCAATAAAATGAATGAATCATTAACCCGTACCAAACTTAATAGAGTTGACCAACAAGGACTGTAGTAGAGTGATAAGTACTCCTTCATTCTTAACCAGATGTTTTGAGTTTGAGTCCTCGTGTGTATGGAGTCGCCTTTGTTAGGAGTGCTTTACCCCAATATGGGATTTCTCGCATAAATCCAAATTTAGCCGGGCTCTAACGTGAATACCGAACATCAAGTTGACTTGACCATATGTTCATTGATTAAATGGGAACAAGTCGAACAAACTCTTATTATTAAGTACATGAGTAGAAGTAACAGAAAATTAGCTTTAAAAGGATCACGTCACTTAAGAAATTTGAAAAATGTACGTTAATTCAAATAATTATGCATGAAACACATTTTTATGACTAATTCCATATTAATGTTTTGACTTTAAATCATACACAAGTGGATAACCAAGAAGGAAAAAGCAAAATTGAAATATCTTTCTGAAAAAATTCACTGCCGTACCATTTTAATCATTTAAGTTGTGTTAGAAATGAAAAGGTTAACAGTTTAATACGAGGTCTATAAATAGAAATATATTTGAGATATATATGATATCATATAACTAGAAAAAATGATTATGATAATTTTTATTCTCTTAGTAACTCTTCCTATTGTACTCAATTTCCTAGCCAAAAAGGGTAGGAAAAATGTTATGCCACCTGGTCCATTAGGGTTACCATTTATTGGAAATTTGCATCAATATGACGGTTTAACCCCTCATATTTATTTTTCGAAACTTTCCAAGAAATATGGAAAAATATTTTCATTAAAACTTGGCTCAACTCCAATAGTTGTAATTTCTTCAGCAAAATTAGCAAAAGAAGTATTGAAAATACAAGATTTAACATTTTGTAGTAGACCTTCTTTTCTTGGCCAACAAAAATTGTCTTACAATGGTCATGATATTGCATTCGCGCCTTACAATGACTATTGGAGAGAAATGCGAAAAGTTTGTGTTGTTCATTTGTTCAATCTCAAAAAAGTACAATCTTTTAGTCCGATTCGTGAAGATGAAGTATCTAGAATGATCATGAAAATATCCCAACAAGCAACTGCTTCCCAAATTACAAATTTGAGTAATTTAGTGATTTCACTAACAAGTACTATTATTTCTGGAGTTGCTTTTGGTATTAGGTATGGCGAAGAAGCACATGAAAAGAGGAGATTTGATGAACTTTTAGCTGTGGCACAAGAAATGATGACGCGGTTCTTTTTCATTGATTATTTTCCTATGTTCGGTTGGCTTGATAAATTATTTGGAAATATTAGTAGACTTGAAAAGAATTATAAAGATTTAGATGAGTTTTACGAAGATCTCATTCAACATCATCTTAATTCCAGTAAGCTAAAATCCATGGAAGGAGATATTATTGATCTTTTGCTACAATTGAAGAAAGAGCAATTGACTCCAATTGATCTCACTTTGGACAACATAAAGGCAATTCTCATGGTAAGTGATCAATTATAAATGTCTAAAACCAAATAATTTAAGTTATATATATCGATAGTATACATAATTGCATAAGAAAAACCTATTTCCAAAATTTACGAATTTAGGCTTAATTCATACACACAAGTACTTACTTGCATACACAACTATTTTATAACAATCACTTTCATTTTCCTCTCGATTTGATTATTTTGTAGAATATATTTGTTGGTGGAACAGACACTAGCGCGGCTACAGTAGTATGGGCAATGACGGCCTTAATTAAGAATCCAAAAGTCATGAAGAAGGTTCAAGAAGAAATTAGAAAATCAATTGGGACTAAAGGCTTTGTGAATGAAGATGACGTTCAAAACATGCCTTATCTCAAAGCAGTGATAAAAGAGACATTTAGATTATATCCACCAGCTCCACTCCTAATACCAAGAGAAACAATGAAAAAATCCACACTAGAAGGGTATGAAATTCAGCCAGGAACTATAATTCATGTTAACTCTTGGGCGATTGCAAGGGATCCTGAAATATGGGAAAATCCAGAAGAATTTATGCCTGAGAGATTCTTGAATAGCGATATTGATTTCAAAGGCCAAGATTTTGAGTTGCTTCCATTTGGAGCAGGCCGAAGAGGTTGCCCAGGTATTCAATGGAAACGATGATTTTATTGAATCCATACTATTATATATTATACGTGAAAATCTTGCATGTTTTTGATCTATAAAAGATTTAAGTTTTGAATTTGTCTTTGTAGGTATTGCACTTGGTGTTGCAACGGTGGATCTCATGCTTTCAAACCTTCTTTATGCATTTGATTGGGAATTGCCTTGTGGGATGAAGAAAGAAGATATTGACACAGATGTCATGCCTGGAATTACTATGCATAAGAAAAATGATCTTTGCCTTGTCCCTAAAAAATATTTCTAGATTAGTTACATCTCTAGTCATAATTTTATATCTAATATATCCATTATCACTTGTGTTTAATATATGGTGTGGCTTGCCACTTTAATTTTCATTGTAATTTTGTTGCTATTTGCTAATAAAGAGTTGTGTGTTTTCATCTAAAATATTTCGGTGTATGTATTCTTGGTTCAATATATGTTACATAGATAATATATATTTGTATATATTAGTTCATTTGCATATTCATTTGAGGCATGCAACGAAGATTTATATAAAATTTATGAATTTCTAGCGATCTCAAATTAATATATCTAAATTACTTCCTAACAAAGAAGCAACTCTTCAACTATGAATTTCTATAGCGATATGTAAAACTTAAGCTATCAATCATTTGTATTCAACCCTCCCTTATTTATTTCTAGTTTTGCTTTGAGTATACCTCGTATAATTTACTTCGATTATTATTTATGTAAGATGCAGGTTATTGTAGAGATTTGATTTTATAGCTTTAAATAAATTTGTTTTTACGTTTGTCATTTTTATATTTATAAGAAGGTTTTACACATAACATTTCTTCTGAAAATATCATTTCCTCACATTTTTATTTTATGTGTTTTGCACAACAATGAAAGTAAAATTGTGACTAGGAACTGTAACCAAAACAAAACACAAATTATGTCCTCAATAATATGGTACATATAATTCTTGAATCGAGAACACATTGTATTATTTCACATAAAAAAACATATATTTTTATGCATTCCCAATCAAATGCATAAAGAAGATTTGAAAGTATAAGATCCATCATTGAAACACCGAGTATAATACCAGAAAGACATATTCAAGATTTAAATTTTATAATTTGGAAATTATAAGATTTTTGAAAAATGCTATTTATATTACTTTTCATAATTTTCACTAAATATATGTAAGTTGAATAAAAAGTTGTGTGCTTAATTAAACTTATAGCATAAATTAATACCAAACACGTTTAAATGTGTAAGATGCGAAAGGTCTAAATGTTTTGAAGAATGTCAAAGTGTCAAGTTGCATAGAATAGGTCGTATCAACATGTTCCAGCTAATCCAATTCTAATTGGGAGAAGGTTTTGGAAATAAAAGCGGGCTTATATTTTATTAGGAGGAGTCCTACATAAAGCAAGAATTCTACACGTGAGCTTCTAGGTTTCGTGGAAAGAGGAAGCAAAGGACGAGTAGAATTTCTAGTTGAGTTCGAATCAAACAATGCTTTGAGGCGGTGAAGATAAAGTTGAGTTGAACAAGACTTTGACTTTTCTGATCTATAAATAAGGCGCTATTTTCATCAGAAAAATTGTGCACTTACATTGAGAGAGAAATCAAAACACGATAAAGAGGTTTGAGAGAGTTTTGATATTTACTTGGGGGGTGCTACGAGTTGAGAGAAAAGGTGTGAGATTGTAGTCAAGAGTTTTTTATTACGATCAAGTGTTGTGAGTAGGCTTCATTTAACAAGTTTGAAGAACTTGGAGAACGATAGAAGACTTAAACCTGGGGTTTTTTATCTTGGGTAGCTAGGAATTAGAGTTTATAATTTCATAGGTTACTTGACAGTGTATTCACTGTGTTATTTGAAGGGACTATAAATAATACGAGGTTTTGAACGCGTTAGTTTACCGATTTATTTACTGCTAACTTCAAATAGTAAGTAACAAGTAATAAGTACGTGTTCCTTATAGAATTAAGGAGGTCATAATTCCAACAAGTGGTATCAGAGAAGATTATCTTAATCAAGAGTCTAATAACTCAAGATAAATATCATAATGAATTCTGCACCTTCTCTCGAGCATGGTCAAGGGCAACACATCAACAGACCACCATTATTCAATGGTCAATACTACTCATGGTGGAAGACAAGGATGGAGGACTTCATCTAAGTTGAGGACTATGAACTATGGGTTCGAATTAGTGATGGGCCTTTATTACATACTGTTAAGGATAGTGAAGGTAAAGATGTTCCAAAACCTAAGGACAAATACGAAGAAGCTGACTACAAGATGCTGGGAAAAAATGCAAAAGCTAAATGCATTCTTGTATGTGGACTAGGACTTAATGAGTTTAATCGCATCTCAAGTTGTACCTCTGCGAAACAAATATGGGATACTCTACAGAATGCCCATGAAGGTACAACTCAAGTTTGAAAATTCAGAATTGTTTGGCTATGCACTGAATACGAAGCTTTCAAGATGAAATCCGGAGAATCACTTCAAGATATGATCACCAGATTCACTACTGTAATAAACGAGTTAATCTCCTTGGGAAAAGTATACACCACTGAGGAATAGGTTGACAAAGTGCTTAGAACCTTGCCTGAATCATGGGAAATTAGGTCACTGCAATCACAGAAGCCAAGAATCTAACCAATATGACTTTAGATGAACTGGTAGGTAATCTCAAAACCTATGAGATGAACGTTGATAAAAAAAGGTGAGGGAAGCAAAGAAAAAAATCTTGAACTCAAAGCAACTGAAAGCGATGAATCAGATATAGATGATGAAGACTTAGCACTGATTAGCAGAAACTTCAAGAAACTTTTCAAAATAGGTATAAACTCTGAAAAGAAAGGACCACCCACCAAAGAGAAGAATATAGAGAAACCACAAGGTAGAGGATGCTTCAAGTGTGGAAAAACTAATCATCAAATAAAAGACTGTCCTATGTGGGAAGTAGAATGGAAAAAAGAAAGAGCTGAAAAGGAAAAGAGGGAACTTGCTAACAAAAGAAAAAACAAAAAGAAGGAGCAAGCTATGTATGCAGCCTAGGGAACAGGTTCAGAGATATATAAAGAAGATGCTGATGACATTGCTCTGATGGCCATAGAAGAATCAGAACCTGAACTTGACTCAGACTCTAAAGAAAAGGAGGGAAATCTTTTTGATCATAAAGATAAGCCATTAAAATTCTCTAAGAAAAAATTGTCCTTTCTTGTAATGACCCTCCAGGTCATTTCTATGTCTTGCCTTCTGTATGTCGTTTAGAGCGTTTCTATAGCGACCCCAAGTCATTTATGATTTGCTGGGACTGACAATTCGGTCACCTGGTCGTTCATTTGGTCTTGGTGCGAGTTTTTGTGTTTTGGAGCTTATGAACCTTGAACGATCATTTTCGATCAAAAGTTCAAGAAGATGACATCGACATTCGGCTCCGAAGGGTCATTTTAGGCTAGTAGCATGGTCGTCATGACTCCCGAGGTTTTCAGTGTGAGTTTGTGCGATTAGGCGTTTTAGCCTTTGAAATTTGACATAAGTTTGACTTTGGTCAACATTCTGAGTAAACACGCTCGGATGAGAATTCCGTTAGCGTGGTTAGCTCCGGAATGTCGAGTTTGGTTTAGATTGACTCTTCTTTTGTGTCTGGAGGTTTTAGATATCTTTCCGAGCCATTTTGTGGGTTTTGACTTAAAAGGGATTTGGAAGTGGGACCCTCTTTTTATCGAAATGACCTCTGATGGAAATTTTGACTGCACCGTTGAGTCTGGAATGTCGAATTTGGTATGATTGCATATCTCGTTTGCGTGCACAAGGTTCCGAACGAGATCGGAGCACCCCGTCGAAGTTTTAAGTTTTGGAGAAATTGCAGATTTTCTGCAATAAATGCAGAAAAAATAGCAACATTTTTCCCCAAACTTAAACCCTCACATCTCTCTCATCTCTCAACCGATTTGGGCGATTCAAAAGGCAAACTTGTGAGATTTTTCGAGGACAACGTGTTGGTGGGCTCGGATAGTGATTTGGAGTCCCCGTTTGAGGTAATTTTCGAAAAATACCTGCTGCCACGACCTATTTTTTAACTTGATTTTTGTAAGATTTTGAGACTTGATATTTCAGTCATCTTAGGTCCGATTTCGGTGATTTTTGAGGCTATCTTGAGTGGTTTTTCGAGGAGAACATTGTGGTGTTGTTAGATTTTACTGTAGATCGCCCCTTTTTGGTAAAATTGCTGAATTAGCTGCTGTCCTATTCCTTTAGTTTTGAGAAAATTTGGGTTTTGGTTGTATGTTGGTATTGTGTTGTTCCCGAGCCCCGAATTGTGTCCCATTATGGGACATGAGCTGGGGGGAACTGGTTAGGACCCACTTTTGGGGTTAATTTTAGAATTTCCTGTGCGGGTCCCACGATTCCCGTTTTGACTCCAAAATTGACCCATCTTTGTTTGTTGTGATTTTGGTGTCTAAACGACCGTATTAATGTTGTGACTCTATTTTTGATAGCGGGGCAGCGTTTCGAGACCGTTCGGAAAGGGAAAGCTCCGGAGAAGTGATTTTGGAGCGCGTGTGATCGGCCTACAGGTAGGCTACGGTTTCCCTCTCTTAGATTGAGCTCGAAAATGTGAATACATGTTGATTAGTTGGGATTTGGGTTGGGTAGTTATTGAATTCTGCATGAGTGTTAAGAAATCATGTTTTCGGTCTGTTTTAGGAATTATCGGGTAATTGTGAGCATGCTTTGTGTTATCAATGGACCCTCCTCGCTATGTGGAGTACTTGTATGCTTAATTACTGTTTATTTGAAGCATGTTGGGCCTTAGTTTAGGTTTGACTAGGGCTTGCCTTAGGAATACATGATTCGGATATGATAGGCCTTAGTTTTGCCCCGACGTTGCTCGGCCGACTTAGATCCCTGTAGAATGGTGTAGCAGACTTGAATTTGATAGGTTGGACCTTAGCTAGGCGATACGCTTGCTCCGACTTTAGTTATTCTTATTTTCCCCAATGTTACGGCTTCACGAGTTACGTCGGCGACACTAATTCTACTTCGCGATTTGAATTTGATTTTCGATTTGGTTACAAGGACTTACATTGATTGGCTAAGTATGAACGGCGTTCCACGGACATTTATGAGTGTGGATCGATTAGGACTCTTTTAGTAGCTACATTGGCACCTTTATAGAGCATCTGGTTTAAGGTCTGGCCTCTATTGCCCAGATACTTATATAGAGCATCTGGTTTAAGGTTCGGCCTCTATTGCTCAGATACCTATATAGAGCATCCGGTTAGAGTTCCGGCCTCTTATACTGGTTACTTGTGATTGGTTACTTGGGTACTTCTGGTGAGCATCCGGTTCGACGTCCGGCCTCTGTACTGTCAGATTCTACTAATTAGGGTTGAGGTTCTGGTTCTATGTTCTTCGTTCTTGGGTTCTTTTATGCAATTCTCTTTAGTTTTAGTTATTCTGTGTACTCGTCGGACTTATGGGGGTCCGTTTGGGTTTTTATTTAACTTGCGCACGAGTGTACCTTCTGGGCTTATGGGGGTCCAGTTAGGTGTAGTTAGCTTATAGATTACTTTAGTTAGTTCTTTGTACACTCGTGTGCATTCCATTATTACTTAGATTTCCGCTCTTAACCTCGGTTTGTATTATTCCTTCTTTTCATATTGTCTTTACTTTTCAAGTTCAGTCGGCCTATGATGCCTACTGGGTACCGTTGTTTTGGTACTCATGCTACGCCCGCATCTATTTCGTGCCGCAGTCCGGGGCACTAGTAGTCGGCGTTGATCGAGCTTTGTATATATAGACTTGTCTTTTACCTTTCGAGACAGTCCAGTCTCTGTTGTCCACTTTTGGGACTTGTACTCATTTTGTTAGTAGCTCTGTACTAGTGACTTCCAGGTTCTGGGAGGGATCTTTATTTGTATCTATGTTTTTGGTTTGCTTCCGCCTATTTATATTGTTATTTGTCTACTCTTGTTTAGTTTCTACCCTCAGACCCATTACTTGTTGTTTCGGGTTACGGGTTGGCTTACCTACTGGTAGGTTATAGTAGGTGCCATCATGACTTGAGAAATCGGGTCGTGACATTTCTAATGCTCACATCTATAGACACAATTCAAGAATTAGTTAAAACCAAGAATTAGATAATTGTTTCCCTAACTAGTTTAAAATTTGAGTATATGGATCTTGAAAAACTCAATGCTGAACTAAAAGAGAAAAATAAGCTTTTATCTCATAAAGTTCAGCAATGAGAGTCTTGGAACCTGTCCAATAAAACAGAAATCCTAAAACTTAAAAAAACAATTAAGGACAAAATTTGTGATAGGTCAAAAGATGAACTTGAAATTAAAAGGCTCAAAAACGAATTGTGCACTGAAAAAAAAAAGTCAACAAAACTGAGAATTGAACTAACGAGGGCTAAGCTTCAGGTGATGTGGATAGATTTAAAGCTAGATTGGTTGCAAAAGGGTTCAATCAAAGAGAGTATATGGATTATCAAGAGACTTTTTCCCCTGTGGTGAAAATGGTTACAGTCAAAAGTGTCTTGGCACTTGCTGCCACTGAGCAGTGGTATGTTCATTAGATGGATGTTTCAAATGCATTTCTTCAAGGTGACCTCCTTGAAGAAGTTTATATGACTCTTCCTCAAGGTTTTCAGACTCCTAAAGGCTTTAATGTGCAGGGGGAGAAACCAGTATGCAGACTCATTAAATCTTTATATGGTCTGAAACAAGCTCCTAGACAATGGAATGTAAAACTCACAAAGGCACTCCTCAAACTTGGTTTTATTGAAAGCCATATAGATTACTCACTGTTTATTAAAAGGACTGGTGAATTCTTGGTGATAATTCTAGTCTATGTAGATAATATGATGATCACTAGAAATGATCTTAATTTGATACAAGCAACAAAGATAATATTACAGAATACTTTCAAGATGAAAGATTTAGGAGACTTAGGATACTTTCTTGGGATTGAATTTGCCAGGTCACAAGGAGGTATTGTCATGCATAAAAGAAAATACACCTTGGAAATCATTTCTAAGGTTGGTCTTGGTGCTGCTAAACCAACCTCTACACCACTTGATCCCTATGTACAGCTAACAACTAACGAGCATGATGATCTAAATAGGAAAGACCATGAAGATAAGCTACTGGAAGATGCAACTGTATATAGGAGACTAGTTGGCAAGCTATTATATCTTAATATTACAAGACCAGACATTTCGTTTGCCACCCAAACACTGAGTTAATTTCTACACTAGCCAAAGCAATCTCATCTAAATGGTGCACTTAAAGTTGTAAGATACATAAAACGACAAGCAGGGCAAGCAGTACTACTGTCCAACAGAAGCCCCAAACAGTTGAGAGTTTTTTGTGATGCAGATTGGAGAGCCTGTTTACACACAAGAAGATCAGTTTCAGGTTTTATGGTAAAATTAGGAGAGTCATTGATCTCTTAGAAGTCAAAGAAATAGGCAACAATATCTAGAAGCTCAGCTGAAGCTGAGTTTAGAAGTATGGCAAGTGATGTAGCTGAAGTTACATGGATAGTCAAGTTGTTCAAGAAACTGGGAGCTAAAGTTCAAACTCCAGTTACCATCTATAGTGACAGTAAATCAGCAATACAAATTGCTGCCAATTCGGTACTACATGAAAGAACAAAGCATATCGAGTTGGATTGTCATTTCATACGCGAAAAGATTCAAAAAAGGACTAATTGAAACAAAGTATCTATACACCAAGGAATAGGAAGCTGACATGCTAACTAAAGGTTTAGGGAAGTCTCAACATGAACATTTGTTGTCCAAGTTTGGTGTAATGAATCTGTTTATACCTTTTAACTTGAGGGGGAGTATTAAAGAAGGCATCACATGAGCAGTTGGGGTCAATATGTAATTAAAATAATCTAGAGGACTAGTTAGCTAAAGTTAGAAAATACTTTCTTGTTCTTGTATATATGTAAACAAACACTCGGTTGGAATTAAATAACAGAGATATTGAAATTACATTTTCTCTCAACTCTCTACTCTCAGTTCATAAAACATTCCAGAGTCAACGAATTGTTCATCACCATATCCTAATTCTGGTTATTGAACAATGTGAACTTATGGGAAATTGCAAGGCATCCTGAAATATGAGAAAATCCTAAAGAATTTATACTTGACAAATTCTAGAATAGCGATATTGATTTTAAGTGCCAACATTTTGAGTTGATTCCATTTGGAGCAAAGAAGAGGTTGCCCAGGTATTTTGTGGTAGATTTATAATTTACATGATAAATCAAATTGATCCCACAATTTATTTATTCAAATTATAGATTTTACATAAAAAACATAAAAAAAAAAAAACTAGAAATAACATTAAAAAATGGGATAGCAACGAGCCTAAACCATTTGAGCTATAACATCTCGCAACTAGAAAGAACTAGAAGGAAGTTTAAAATCTGGAAATAGTTATTTTTGGAAAGTGTAAGGAAATCTGGAAAATTTTAAGCAAGTTAAAGTGAGTTTTTGGTCAACTTCAAATGACCATAACTCCTAGCTCAGGATGAGTTAGGTGAAGTTCCAGATATGATTGGAAAGCTCTTGGAATGATCTTTCCAACTCCGCTAAGTTTGCGTGATTTCGAGTTTGTATGAGTGAGTTATGTCTTTTGGAAGTTGGGCTGTTGGAATAAGGAAATGTCTAACTCGGATTTTTGAAGGGCAATTTAGTCTTTTCCTTACCTAATTACTCTAATTCGTTTTAGGAGATTAATTGGGGTAAAACAAGACTTTATTCAATTTAGAAAAATTAGAATTTACGCTAGGGCTTGGAGAGGAGAAGAAAGAAGAGAAAAGAGAAGAGAAATCGCCAAAGAACATTCAAGCCTTGCGAGTGGAATTCGTCGGGGGTGATCCCTACAAGGTATGTGAGATCACATAGTTCACCCACACACCAATCTTGTTCCAATTCAACGAATTTAAATTGTTTGAATGCAAAGAAAATGAGTTCTTGAAGAACATTGTTGAAAATTGGTTGAGTTCTTGATGGTTGTGTTGTTGAAGTCTCTTGTTGATTTGATTCGTATTTCCGAGTGGATTTTTTAGTTGAAGAACTTTTAATTGAGACTCAAGCAATGATGGCTAGCCTCTTTGTTTCTAATTTTTTTCCTTCTTTAAGTTGGATTGATAAATTTACTGGATTGACAGATAGACTTGAGAATAATTTCAAGAACTTGGATAATTTTTATGAACTCATTGAGCAACATCTTAATCCCAAGAGGCCAAAATCCATGGAAGGGGACATTCTTGATCTTTTGCTTCAATTGAAGAAAGAGAAATCAACTCCAATTGATCTCACTTTGGAGGATGTAAAAGCACTTGCCATGGTAATCTTGTATATTTATGTTAGTACATGTATTTTGAGTCTTTTTTTTTGTTTCCCACCTAGTGTCCGGAGCCCACATTGGAGCCCAGACTAAATTCGAATCGCGCACTGCAGGGCCCATTCGGGGGTGGCGCTCCCAACATGATTTAGACTTCCTCATGAATTGACAATTTATGTCTTTTTTGTGTGTCAATTTCTTTGTAGGAAGTGTTAGTAGCAGGATCAGACACAAGCGCGGCTGTAATAGCATGGGCGATGACAGCCTTAATGAGGAATCCAAGAGCCATGAAAAAAGTTCAAGCGGAAATTAGACAATCAATTGGAAAAAAAGGCATCGTAAATGAAGATGACATCCAAAACATGCCTTATCTTAAAGCAGTAATAAAGGAGACATTACGATTATATCCATCAGCTCCACTCCTCCTACCAAGAGAATCAATGAAAAAGTCCACACTAGGAGGATATGAAGTTAAATGAGGAACCACAATTTATGTTAACTTTTGGGCTATTGCAAGAGATCCCGAGATATGGGAGAATTCAAATGAGTTTATTCCTGAGAGATTCCTGAATAGCGATATTGATTTTAAAGGACAAAACTTTGAGTTAATTCCATTTGGAGCTGGACGCAGAGGATGCCCAGCTATTACACTTGGGGTTGCCATAGTGGAACTTGCATTGTCAAATCTTCTTTATGCATTTGATTGGAAGTTGCCTTGTGGCATGAGAAAAGAGGACATTGATACAACTGTTAGATCAGGAATTGTAATGCATAAGAAGATAGATCTTTGCCTTATCCCCACAAATTATTCATAGATAATTATATTCAAATATGGATGTAAGGCGAGGTCTATGATATCAATTGAAATCATGTAAAAAAACAAATTATTCTCAAGCTAAACATAATTAGAATACATACATATAATAAATTATTCTCATGCTAAACTTATCGATTGACTCTAAATTATGGATTTGTCTTTCACTTCACCTAGTTCTAAGAGTGTTGTATTTTGGTTCTTTTATGAGAGTTGGGCAGCTGAATTTTAAGAAGGAACACCTTTATATTACGTAAATAAATAAATATATGTGCTACTGGTAGTAATTGTTGCATTTTCACTATTAAAAAGTTACTATTTTTTCATTGAAATTATTCCAATTGAAAAATATTTAATGATTATTTTCATAAATATTTAAATTGAGTCAGTGAGAAAAGAAAAAATAATAGTATTTTTACACGGAAGAACCAACAAATTGGAACATGGTGATAAAACTATACAGCAAACGTGATAATTTATTCAAAGTTGGAAAAGGCAATTACGTACCTTATAAGTACTTGTAAGAGTTGGAGGGGAGAAAATATTCTCACTAATATTTTTATTCTTATTTCATATTTTATCACATATAAAATTATATAAATTTTCATATAACATCATAATAAAGTATTATTTATAAACAAAAAAAAGTAGCAATCAAACATTATATTTTAAAAGTTCTATCTAAAGCATCCAAATGACATGTTAGTTTGTGAAACACAGCATGTAGTAACGCGATGCATTAATAATCATAAATCAAGAATGCACCAATTAATGTGGGATATTGAAGAGCTAGCTGCATTTGCCACTAGTCCTCATTGTCTATATATACTGACACATGCTATAAAACTCATTTTCATGACTTATATCCCAGGTAGGTATCAATTTAGATTAATGTTTTGGAAATTTCTTGTTGCAATTAAAAGAAATTAAGCGGTTTTCAGAGGTTTGAGAGAGAAATTAACAAGTTATGTAAAAGATGATTAATTGATAGGTGGGGGTGGATCTAGCGAGTAGAGTGTCATTTATAAATTTACGTGAATTTAACTTGATATAATTAAAGTATTAATTCATAAATTTTGAATTTGAATTCACCTTAATAATAATGAAATAATACAAGAAGGCAAAATATGAGAAGTATAATATTTGCATAAATAAAAGTGTTTGAATTCTTGGCATTAAGATAGCTCGTATATATTGTAAAATAGCAAAAAATAAAAATAAAAATAAAAAATCATAGGTGAATTAAGGACAAAAACCAAACTTCTCAACTATCCTAATTAATGGTCGACTAAATAAGTCAATTATCTTGCTAAAAATGGTAGCAGATGCAGATCTAGATCATTAGCTACAGATTTGATGATGGGTAACTGTACGAGTCCAATGTCCTTTTTTCTCTTTAAATTATCAATTTCTTTATATTTATATGATTTTTCTTTTAATAATATTATCGCAGTTGTTGATCCAAACTTTTAGGGTGTGCTTATTATGGAAAAAAATGAATAATGTTTTTTAATATTTTCATATTCAGTTAATCAAAAAATTTGAATAATATTTTCTCTAAAAAAAAGTTTTTTAAAAAAGAGGAAAATAACTTTCTTAGTGAAAGTAGGAAGAACATATTTCACAAGTGAAATTCCACAGTGATTGTGTTGTGTCATCTGCCACCCTCAACACACCTCATAACCCCACACCGGTACTCCCTCATCTCTATTATTGGAAATTTGCATCAATTTAATGGTTTAACCCCTCATCTCTATTTTTGGAAACTTTCCAAGAAATATGGGAAAATATTCTCATTGAAATCTTGTTCTACTCCAGTAGTTGTAATTTCTTCAGCAAAATTAGCAAAAGAAGTAATGAAAACACAAGATTTAGCATTTTGTAGTAGACCTTCTACTCTCTGCCAGCAAAAATATTCTTACAATGCTCAAGATATTGCCGCGTCACCTTACAATGACAATTGGAAAGAACTTCGAAAAATATGTGTTGGTCATTTATTTAGTCCAAGAAAAGTTAAATCTTTTATCCCAATTCGTGAAGATGAAGTATCAAGAATGAACAAGGAAATATCTCAACAAGCTGTAACTTCCCGAATTACCAATTTGAGTAGTATATTGATTTCACTAATGACTACAATTATTTGTAGATTTGCTTTTGGTATTAGGTATGATGAAGAAACACACGAAAGGAGGAATTTTAATGAACTTTTAAAAGTGACTAAAGAATTGTCGGTAAGCTTTTTTGTCTCTGATTTTTTTCCTCTCTTAGGATGGATCGATAATCTCTCCGAAAAAATAAATATACTCTAGAAGAATTTTAAGGATTTGGATGAGTTTTATGAAGGACTCATTGAGCAACATCTTAGTCCCAATAGGCCAAAATCCATGGAAGATGGAGATATTATTGATCTTTTACTCCAATTGAAGAAAGAGAAGTCAACTCCAATCGATCTTACTTTGGACAACATAAAGGCTATCATTATGGTAATGAACTACTCCATTTTATATATGATGGTGCTGGTAAATACTTGCATGTCAGTTATTTACACCTACCTAAATAATTAATCTTTCATTATTGGTTTGGTGTTAATACTCGATCATGTGGCTAAGTTTTTTCCATGGTCACGATCAAAATATGAAAGATGTGATTTTAAGTTTGTGGCATTACACATGTTATAGCATTTTATGATTACTTGATTAGAAACATATTTGAATAAAGATAAAATGAGAAATTCAAAGTTTTCGAATACATGAAAATATATTTTGTGGCAATATTTTTATCCTCTTAGTTTATCTTGTAGAATATGCTAGTTGGTGGAACGAACACTAGTGCAGCTACAATAATTTGGGCAATGACAGCCTTGATAGCGAACCCAAATGCCATGAAGAAAGTTCAAGCAGAAATTAGAGAATCGGTTGGGAAAAAGTCCATAGTGAATGAGGATGATGTCCAAACTCTTCCATATTTCAAAGCAGTGATAAAAGAGACACTTAGATTGTACCCACCAGCTCCATTGTTAGTACCAAGAGAGACGATCAAAATTCCATACTAGAAGGATATGAAATTAAACCAAAAACTATAATTTATGTTAACGCTTGAGCAATTGCAAGAGATCCTGAAATATGGGAAAATCCAGAAGAATTTATACCTGAGAGGTTTCTGAATAGTGATATTGATTTTTAAGGGCCAAAATTTTGAGTTAATTCCATTTGGAGCAGGCAGAAGAGGGTGCCCGGCTATTGCACTCGGTGTGGCAAATGTGGAACTTGTACTTTCCAATCTCCTTTATGCTTTTGATTGGGAATTGCCTTGTGGAATGAAAAGAGAAGACATTGACACGGATGTTCTGCCAGGACTTACTATGCATAAGAAAAAACCTTTGTGCCTTGTTCCTCAAAATTATCTCTAGAAATTAAACAAGAACAAACTCCAATGTTTAAATTATTTAAATATGTATGTATGATTTCGTTAGTTATCCATGTTTAATATGGTCATATGGTTTTATGTCTGTTATTTTTCGTTTTAAACTTGTAATGGAGTAGTTGAAGAGGGGAAAACATTTTCACAAATATTTTTTTCTTTGTTTTTTCATATTCAATTATATAAATTTTCATGCAACATAATAAGGTATTATTTATATTTATAAATAAAATAAAAGCAGTAATCAAAGAACCATATTTTAAAAGTTCTATACAAGATGCATTAATAATCAGAATCAATAATCCTCTTATCTCGTGATACGACTGTGGATTCAAAATTAAACTTGATGAATTTGATTTTAATTTTTTTTTAAAATTAAATTTATTATACTTTAAATTAGAATTACAAATTTAATATTTTAATTTTAGTGAATTTTCAATATATTAAGATATGCCTCACAAAAAATAAATAATAACTGGATTCGAATGAGAGCTAGTTGCATCTGCCATTGGTCCTCATTGTCTATACTAACACATGTTATAAAATTCATTTTCATGACTTATATGCCATGTAGGTATCAATTTACATCATGGTAATTAAGTACTTGTAGAAATTAACAAGTTGTGTAAAAGTTAACTGATAGGTGGGGGTACTAGAGCGTTGTATATAAATTTACGTGAATTTAACTTAAGATTATTAAAAAAATAATTCATAAATTTTAAATTTTGAGTTCACCTATTAATCACTTAATTAATAAGTGGTAAACATCTTCCTTTCACTAATAATTAACTTTGTGCAAAACAGTATTATATATTTTTAAAAAATAAAATTCTTATCCTTTCAGACTTTTATAAACCCTCGTGGAGTTATGGTGGGAGGGAGGTTTTAAGGAAAAAGGTTGACATTAATCCTTACTCGTATATTCAAAAATAGCAAAAAAGTTCATAGGAGAAGGACATAAACCAAAAGTAAAAAAGAAAGAAAAAAAGCATCCTGCCACCAGGTCCGTTAAGGTTACCATTTATTGGAAATTTGCATCAGTTTGATGGTTTAACCCCTCATATCTATTTTTGGAAACTTTCCAAGAAATATGGAAAAATATTCTTATTGAAACTTGGTTCCACTCCAATAATTGTAGTTTCTTCAGCAAAATTAGCAAAAGAAGTAATGAAAACACAAGATTTAGCATTTTGCAGTAGACCTTCTATTTTGGGCCAGCAAAAATTGTCTTACAATAATCAAGATATTAACACTTCACCTTACAATGACCACTGGAAAGAGCTTCGAAAAATATGTGTTGGTCATTTATTTAGTCTAAAAAAAGTACAATCTTTTATTCCAATTCGTGAAGATGATGTATCAAGAATGATCAAGGAAATATCTCAACAAGCTGTAACTTCCTGAATTACCAATTTGAGTAGTATATTGATTTCACTAACGACTACAATTATTTGTAGAGTTGCTTTTGGTATTAGGTATGATGAACAAACACACGACAGGAGGAATTTTAATGAACTTTTAAAAGTGACTGAAGAAATGTTGGCAGGCTTTTTTGTCTCTGATTATTTTCCTCTCTTCGGATGGATTGATAAACTCTCCGGAAAAATAAATAAACTTGAGAAGAATTTTCCATGGTTATGTTTGTGGCATGATTATAATACAAAAAAAGATTTTTATCAAATATTAAAAAATGCCTTTAAATCTGTGGCATTACACATGTCATAACATTTTACGATTACTTAATTTGAAAAATATTTAAATATAAATAAAATGAGAAATATAAAGTTTTTGAATACATGAAGACATAGTTGCTGGAACGGACACAAGCGCAGCTACAATAATTTGGGCAATGACAGCCTTGATGGCAAATCTAAATGCCATGAAGAATGTTGAAGCAGAAATTAGAGAATCGGTTGGGGAAAAGTCCATAGTGAATGAAGACAACGTCCAAAATCTTCCATATTTTAAAGCAGTGATAAAAGAGACATTTATATTGTATCCAGCAGTTCCATTGTTAGTAGCAAGAGAGACAATGCAAGATTCCATGCTAGAAGGATATGAAATTAAACCAAAAACTATAGTTTATGTTAATGCTTGGGCAATTGGAAGGGATCCTGAAATATGGAAAAATCCAGAAGAATTTATACCTGAGAGGTTCTTGAATAATGATATTGATTTTAAGGGCCAAGATTTTGAGTTGATTCCATTTGGAGCAGGTAGAAGAGGGTGCCCAGGTATAACACTTGGTGTGGCAAATGTGGAACTTGTACTTTCCAATCTTCTTTACGCTTTTGATTGGGAGTTGCCTCGTGGGATGAAAAGAGAAGACATTGACACTGATGTTTTGCCTGGAATTATACCACATAAGAAAAAACCATTGTGCCTTGTGCCTAGAAATTATCACTAGAAATTGAACAAGACCAAACTCCAGTGTTTAAATTAGTTTAATATGTATATGTAATACTTCGTTAGCTATCCATGTTTAATATGGTCGTATGGTTTTATGTCTGTCACTCTTTGTAATAAACATGTAATGGAGTAGTTTTTTCAATAAAATCTCTCTTCTAGTTTCAAAAGATATCGCAGAAAAATGAAAAGAAGAGCATTTTTCCTATGCATAATAATTCCAAGTAAAATGTCTGTTATCTTTATCACAAAAGTTAATTCCCAATCAAATGCATATAGAAGCATGAGCTCTAGTACTGTTGCAACACCACGTGCAATATCTATGGAGAACATTATTGCCTTTATCGTCACAGCTCAAACACACGCGACATCTATTGTTTGTTTTGGCCAAACACACCTTAATTACGACTATACGAAAGTTCTAGGTGAGGTTTGTCCTACTACCTAACTAAGGTAATATCATTCATAGGGAATCATGTTCCATTAATATCATATTTGTCATAGCCCAATTGAAAAACACGTATTATCCACATTGCCCAAAGACACTTATATATTTCTTCCTTGGGCGCTATGCCATCACTAAGCCCAAAAGCTGTACATACCATATGAACTTATGTTATTCTTTATAAAGTTTCTTACTTTCCTCCCCCATTCCGATTGATATGAGATTCCAATATATTGTAATCTTTACCCCTTCTTCGTAATTTAATTTTGAATTTCTTTTCCTTGACCATGTATTAACCCATATTTTTGGACCCAAACTAAAGCTTTGATATTTTTGAATTTATCAATTCCTTCCCCTTCTAATAGGAAACAATATCAATTATTTACTCAGTTATATATCAAATTGCCTTTGTCTAACTAATGCTATGAAATCATTGGTGAGATAAATATCTAGATATTATGGAAAAAAATTGATTGATAGAGGAGGAAAAATCACTTTCAGGCTTTAATTATTGTGGCCTGTGAATTTTCCTGTGTCACTTTCATGAATATTAAAGAATCAAACTACCTCCTAAAATATTAAAAGTATAGTCTATCACTTATAAATGCAATGTCATTTTTTTCCAACTTTAAATGAAAAATTTCTTTCTATTTACATATTTTTTTAAATATCTATTTTCATTTTTTAAATATTATCACAGCCCTTGATCCAAAGTCCCAGCTTCGTTTACTGTTACTTCCTTTGTTTCAATTTCTTTGTTTTAGTTACTATTTGAATAGTTAAATGATATATTATTTTGTGTAAAAAAAATATTCAAATACTTTTTAAATATTGTGACTTGTAGTATTTTTATGTAATTTATTTTTAAAGATAAAGATTTTATGTTCGAATTCACACTGCACATTAGTTTGTTTGATCTCGTACAGCGAAATCAAGCCAAATAAATTAAAACAGAAGAAGTACTATAAATGAAAGAAATCGTAGAAAATCTTAATACAAGATACAAAAAACAAGTGACTTTTTCCAAAAAAAAAAAAAAAAAAAAACACATGATGTTCTTTCCACTCTTTGTAGCCCTTGTTATCATCATTATTCTCACTTTTCTTATTCCTAAAGCCAAAAGGAATGGAAAATCCATTCTACCACCAGGCCCTTTAGGGTTGCCATTCATTGGAAATTTGCATCAATATGATGGTTTAACCCCTCATCTCTACTTTTGGAAACTTTCCAGAAAATATGGAAAAATATTCTCATTGAAACTTGGTTCTTCTACTATGGTCGTAGTTTCTTCAGCAAATCTAGCAAAAGAGGTAACACAAATACAAGATTTAGCATTTTGTAGTAGACCTTCAATTCTTGGCCAGCAAAAATTGTCTTACAATGGTCAAGATATTGGCTTGTCGCCTTACAATGACTATTGGAGAGAACTTCGAAAAATATGTGTTGTTCATTTATTTAGTCTCAAGAAAGTGCAATATTTTAGTCCAATTCGTGAAGATGAAGTATCAAGAATGATCAAGAAAATATCCCAGCAAGCCGCCACGTCACAAATTACAAATTTGAGCAATATAGTGATTTCACTTACAACTACAATTATTTGTAGAATTGCTTTTGGTATTAGGTATGATGAAGAAATACGCGAAGGGAGGAGATTTAATGAACTTTTAAAAGTGACCGAGGAAATGTTGGCAGGATTTTTTGTCTCTGACTATTTTCCCCTCTTAGGATGGATTGATAAACTCTCCGGAAAAATAAATAAACTTGAGAAGAATTTTAAGGATTTGGATGAGTTTTATGAAGGACTCATTGAGCAACATCTCAATCCCAATAGGCCAAAATCAATGGAAGGAGATATTATTGATCTTTTGCTTCGATTGAAGAAAGAGAAATCAACTCCAATCGATCTTACTTTGGAAAACATAAAGGCTATTATCATGGTAATGACTAATGAACTACTCTCTTTATGTCTATTTTATATATTTGCTCTAGCAGGCTGCTTACACCTAGCTAAACAGTTAACCTTACGAATGAATCAAGAAATTGAAGTGAAAATTCATACCAATTAATCATTAGTTAGATGTTGAAAGTTGTATATAAGCAAGTCTTTTGTATTGTTATATATATATTTATTGACTTGGTATTAACACTCTGTCATACAACTAAGTTTTTTCCTTAGTCATGTTTGTGACACGATCATAATATAAAGAAACTTTTTTGGTCAAATATTAAGAAGTTCCTTTTTAAACTTGTAATATTACACATGCTATAGCATTTTCTGATATGATTAGGAAAAAATTTCAATTGATATGAAATGTTGCATTTAATTTTATCCTCACACTTTCTCTTGTAGAATATGCTAGTTGGTGGAACGGACACGAGCGCAACTGCTGTAGTTTGGGCAATGACAGCCTTGATATCTAAACCAAATGCCATGAAGAAAGTTCAAGCTGAAATTCGAGAAATGGTTGGTAAAAAGTCTGTAGTGAATGAAGAAGACATCCAAAATCTTCCATATTTTAAAGCAGTGATAAAAGAAACATTTAGATTGTTTCCACCAAATCCATTGTTAATAGCAAGACAGACGATGCAAAATTCCGTACTAGAAGGATATGAAATTAAACCAAAAACAATAATTCATGTTAATGTTTGGGCTATTGCAAGGGATCCTGAAATATGGGAAAATCCAGAAGAATTTATACCGGAGAGGTTTCTGAGTAGTGATATTGATTTTAAGGGACAAAATTTTGAGTTGATTCCATTTGGAACAGGCAGAAGAGGGTGTCCGGCTATGACACTCGGTGTGGCAACTGTGGAACTTGTACTTTCCAATCTTCTTTACGCTTTTGATTGGGAGTTGCCTTCTGGAATGAAAAAAGAAGACATTGACACAGATGTTTTGCCTGGACTTACAATGCATAAGAAAGAACCTTTGTGTCTTGTTCCTAAAAATTATCACTAGAATTAAACAAGACCAAACTCTAGTGTTTAATAATATGATCGTCTGGTTTTATGTCTGTCATTTTTCATTATAAACTTGTAATGGAGTAGTTGTTTCAATAAAATCTCCCATCTAGTTCCGAAGGATGTCGCGGAATTTTTTTTAGCTAATTTACTAATTCTCTAGGAATTAAATTCATTGGTAACCCTATGTTGGTGTAATAAACATGTTACTAACAATACTGTCCATAAGTTCTTCCTTCAGATCATACACATTATTGTTAATTAGCTGAGAATTAACTTTAATTTTGTAGAGTTAGGTACCAAAAAGTATGAACAGAGGAAAATGTACTACTATCTTTAGGATTTGCAAACAGATTCATTTCCTGGTTAAAATTACCACTAATTTAACAGCGGTGCCACTGAGATTTACCCTGCTACCATACAGAGGAGATGTTCAATTGTAATATCATACTTGTTATAGTCCAATCTCACGATACGTATTATTTGTTTTTACTCAGTAACCCTCGTATATTTATCACATCATTTTGCCCAAAAGCATACTTACCATGTGAATTTGTATTATTCTTTATAAAAAATTTCACTTTACTCTCCTATTCTGATGCAAAATTTAATTTTGAATTCCTTTTTCTTGACAATGAATGAATCCCAATTTTGGACACAAACTAAAGCTTTGACATTTCTGAGTTTATTACGTTATCAAATTGCCTTTGTCTAATGCTCTGAAATCATTGGTGAGACAAATATTTGGACAAAGGTCATTTTTCAAGCTTTAATATTGTGGACTGTGGATTACAAAAGTCCACAATCCACATTAATGGTAATGACAATGCATCTGTTTAATTAAAACTAAAATAAAATATTGTGGACTGTGAATTTTCCTATGTCACTTTCATTACAATCATGATTTTATGTTCGAATTCACACTGAACATTAGTTAGTTTGACCTCGTACTATGAATCAAGCCAAACAAATTAATACAGAAAAAGTACTATAAATGGAAGTAATTGTAGAAAATCTTATTACAAGATATAGAAGATATTTCGAGTGACTTTTCCAAACAAAACAGATGATGTTGTTTCCACTCTTTGTAGCCCTTGTTATCATCATTATTCTCAGTTTCCTTCTTCCTAAAGACAAAAGGAATGGAAAAAACATTCTACCACCAGGCCCTTTAGGGTTGCCATTCATTGGAAATTTGCATCAATTTGATGGTTTAACCCCTCATCTCTACTTTTGGAAACTTTCTAAGAAATATGGAAAAATATTCTCTTTAAAACTTGGTTCTTCTACTATGATTGTAGTTTCTTCAGCAAATCTAGCAAAAGAGGTAACACACATACAAGATTTAGCCTTCTGTAGTAGACCTTCAATTCTTGGCCAGCAAAAATTGTCTTACAATGGTCAAGATATTGGTGTGTCACCTTACAATGACCATTGGAGAGAACTTCGAAAAATATGTGTTGTTCATTTATTTAGTCTAAAGAAAGTGCAATATTTTAGTCCAATTCGTGAAGATGAAGTATCAAGAATGATCAAGAAAATATCTCAACAAGCTGCCACTTCACAAATTATAAATTTGAGCAATATAGTGACCTCACTAACAACTACAATTATTTGTAGAATTGCTTTTGGTATTAGGTATGATGAAGAAACACGCGAAGGGAAAAAAATTTAGTGAACTTTTAAAAGTGACGGAAGAAATGTTGGCAGGGTTTTTTGTCTCTGACTATTTTCCCCTCTTAGGATGGATTGATAAACTCTCCGGAAAAATAAATAAACTTGAGAAGAATTTTAAGTATTTGGATGAGTATTATGAAGGACTCATTGAGCAACATCTCAATCCCAATAGGCCAAAATCCATGGAAGGAGATATTATTGATCTTCTCGCTCCAATTGAAGAAAGAAAAATCAACTCCAATCGATCTTACTTTGGACAACATAAAGGCTATTATCATGGTAATTATTTAACTACTCGTGTCAATTTTATATATTTTCTCTCTGCGGCTGCTTACACCTAGCTAAGCAATTAACCTTACGAATGAATTAACTAATTGTAGTGAAAATTCATATCAATTAATCATTCGTAATAGATGCTGAAAATTGTACATAAGCAAGTATTATGTATTGTTATATTTATTGAATTGATATTTACACTCAGTCACACAGCTAAGTTTTTTTCCTTCGTCATGCTTGTGGCGCGATCATAATATAAAGAAATTTTTTGGTCAAATATTAAAAAGTGTTCTAAATTGTGATAATACACATGTTATAACATTTTGTGATTAGGAAAACATTTTAATTGATAAGAATGTTGTATTTAATTTTATCCTCCCATTTTCTCTTGTAGGATATGCTAGTTGGTGGAACGGACACAAGTGCAGTTGCAGTAATTTGGGCAATGACAGCCTTGATAGCCAAACCAAATGCTATGAAGAAAGTTCAATTAGAAATTCGAGAAATGGTTGATAAAAAGTCCATAGTGAATGAAGATGATATCCGAAATCTTCCATATTTTAAAGCAGTGATAAAAGAAACATTTAGATTGTATCCACCAGCCCCATTGTTAATAGCAAGAGAGACGATGCAAAATTCCATACTGGAAGGATATGAAGTTAAACCAAAAACTATAATTCATGTTAATGTTTGGGCTATTGCAAGGGATCCTGAAATATGGGAAAATCCAGAAGAATTTATACCTGAAAGATTCCTGAATAGTGATATTGATTTTAAGGGCCAAAATTTTGAGCTGATTCCATTTGGAGCAGGCAGAAGAGGGTGTCCGGCTATGGCACTCGGTGTGGCAACTGTGGAACTTGTACTTTCCAATCTTCTTTACGCTTTTGATTGGGAGTTGCCTTGTGGAATGAACATTGAAGACATTGATACTAATGTTTTGCCTGGACTTGCTGTGCATAAGAAAGAACCTTTGTGCCTTGTTCCTAGAAATTATCTCCAAAAGTTAAACTAGACCAAACTCTAGTGTTTAAATTAGTTAAATATGTATGTATGCTTTCGTTAATTATCCATGTTTAATATGGTCGTATGGCTTTATGTTTGTCATTTTTTCGTTATAAACATGTAATGGAGTTGTTGTTTCAATAAAATTTCTCTTATAGTTCCAAAGGATGTCACACATAATATTGTTGATTAGCTAAGAATTAACTTTCTATGTTCATTGCAAAAGGAAGTAGTTTACTCAAAACCATCCTTATGGTCTTTCCAGTTTAGTATATCATTCTTGAGGGCCACATTTGATTCTGATCACCATATTTGTAGCCACTAAAGCCTTTCCAGATTTCCCATACCAAATAACTTTTCGTCCATTTTTTTTTTTCATAATTACTGATGCAAGAAGGAAAACACAGCTGTAAATTGCTACAGAAATCTGAAAGTGAAGAAGAAGGCTGAAGTTTCTTGAATTCTCTATATTTCTCTAGATGTTTCATTACATAAGCTCTTTTTATAGATAAAGTGTGAGAATTACAATTACATAACAAGCAAAATATCTCACACCTAACTATGTACGTACATATTTGGCTCACTAACCATCACTCATTTTAAATCAAAAGACTTAACTACTACAAAATATTTACAATCTAGGAGTTTCTAGAGAAATCTTAATTTCCTAACCGTTGTATTTAGGGATATCCTGGGTAATTTATTGCGCTAAAAGGATATTTTCAGTGATAAGTCTTCCTTTAATGAAACCACTTCGGTTCTCAGACACCAGGTGATGGTCAGGAAAGGATTTAGCCTACTAGCAATAATCTTAGAAATAATCTTATTAGAGAAGCTCGTAAGATTAATGCGCCTCATATTTGAGAAGGTGTTTAGACTTGAGAGTCTCACATTTAGTGATAAAAAGGGAAAATGCATAAGTATCCCCAATTGATGCCCGAAATTTCAAAGATACACCTAAACTATACTAAGGTCATATTACCCTCAAATTTATTTTATAAATAATTTTCTACCCCTTTTCGGCCTACATGACACTATCAATCAAATAGGTTGAAAGTATTGTTCAACACGCGCTGACCCCACCTTTTTAACTTTCTAAAAAGACAAGCTGTTAGTTCAAAAAGTAGCTTTTACACTTCCCAAAATTTCATCTTCCTTTTTGAATTTTAACTTTACCAAAAGGAGCAAGAGAAAAAACAATTATCTTCAAAAATTCGAGTTTCAGACTCATAATCGATTTTCTATGTTAGATTTTGGTACTTAGTGTTCGATTTCAGTCGTGCATGTGTGGGTCGATTTCAGTCGTGCATCTGTGGGTCGATTTCATTCTTCTAAGTCATCAAGTATCGTGGTTGAGTTCAAAGGTTAGTTTTTTCTTGATTTTATTTTGATTTTTTGTTACTGTTATACTTAGATTTCGTAGAGGTTATGATATGTTGTTAAATATAGATTTCGATGTTTGAGTGAAATGTAACTTCATGCTTATTGTTTAGGGTTTATGGAGGTTTGTTTTTTCAAAAGATGAAGAATACTCTGATAAAGAAGAAGACATATGAGTTGATGAGTTTTTTTTTTCAACTTTATTTTAACACATGGCCAATTTTTATTGGTCAGTGTTGTCTAAAAATAGCCCCCACGCGCAGGTAAAGTCACGGACTCAGCCACGTAGGCCGAAAAATGGTAGAAAATTATTTATAAAATAAGTTCGGAGGGGGGAGGGAGTAATAGGACCTTAATATAGTTTAGGTGTGTCTCTTGGATTTCGGGCATAGGCTGAGGCTACTTATGCATTTTCCCTTAAAGGATTAAACAAGTACGAGAAAAGAATTTAGTGATATTACCTCCTTTGAAGAAGTATTGCACAAAATTAATGATGTCATGCTTGATAATCCGGCAACAAGTTTGATAAAACTTACCATTGAATCCATCTGGTCCCGCAACACTATCCGGAGATATATCAAAAACAACTTTTTAAATTTCGGTTTCATCAGATTTATCTGTCGGGAGACTATTATCCTCCTCCAAAATGCAAGGAGTGATAATGTCTTCTCTGCCATATTCAGTGAATGTTACCCAACTCTCATTAATCAAATGCATACAGAAGTATCTGTAAGGTCTATCGTTGCAACACAAAGTGCAATACGTGCAAAAACTAATATCTTTTGCCAAAAAACATACTTACCAAGTCGAACTTGTGTTACTCCTTACATAGTTTTTCACTTTACTCTCTTATTCCGATGCAAAATTTAATTTAGAATTCCTATTGCTTGACAAAGAATGAATACAAGAATTTTTAGACGCAAACTAAAGCTTTCACATTTGTGAGTTTATTCCGTTATCAAATTGCCTTTGTCTAATTCTATGTAAATATAATTATAGGTGAGACGTTTATCTAGACAATGTGGAAAAAATTGATAAAGGACAAAAAGTCATTTTTTTCAAGCTTCAATTATTGTGGCCTGTGAATTTTCCTGTGTCACTTTCATGAAAATCACCATACAAAAGAAAAAAAAAAAAAAAAGTTTAAAATTTTAAACTAAATGATTGAAAATCACTTTCCTATGAAATTAGAATTAAACTACTTCCCAAAATATCAAAAGTGTACAGTTGATGTTTATCCCTTTCTATCACTTATAAATGTAATCTCCTTTAAATTACAAATTTCTTTCTATTTGTCTATTTCTTAATAAGTATTTTCATCATGATTAAAATATTATCATATATAGCCATTGATCCAAAGTTCCACCTTCTTTTTACTGTTACTTATAGTATTTTTATGTAAAATTTATTTCAAAATAATTATAGATATAACTTTCATTCTCTAAATCAAGTGAGGGAGTACTTTAAATGAATGAAATTGTGGAAAATATTAATACAAGATATAGAAGACATATGAAGTGACTTTTCCAAAAAACACATGATGTTGTTTCCCCTCTTTGTAGCCCTTGCTATCATCATTATTCTCAGTTTCCTTCTTCCTAAAGCCAAAAGGAATGGAAAAAACATTCTACCACCAGGCCCTTTAGGGTTGCCATTCATTGGAAATTTGCATCAATATGATAGTTCAACCCCTCATCTCTACTTTTGGAAACTTTCCCAAAAATATGGGAAAATCTTCTCATTGAAACTTGGTTATTCTACTATGATTGTAGTTTCTTCAGCAAATCTAGCAAAAGAAGTAATGAAGACACAAGATTTAGCTTTTTGTAGTCGGCCTTCCCTTCTTGGCCAACAAAAGTTGTCTTACAATGGTCAAGATATCGCTATGTCGCGCTATAATGACTATTGGAAAGAAATTAGAAAAATATGTGTTTTTCATTTATTTAGTCTCAAGAAAGTGCAATATTATCGTCCAATTCATGAAGATGAAGTAGAAAGAATGATCAAAAAAATATCTCTACAAGCTGACACTTCACAAATTACAAATTTGAGCAATATAGTGATTTCACTTGCAACTACAATTATTTGTAGAATTGCTTTTGGTATTAGGTGTGGTGAAGAAACACGCGAAGGGAGGAAATTTCATGAACTTTTAAAAGTGACTGAAGAAATGTTGGCTGGCTTTTTTGTCTCCGATTATTTTCCTCTCTTAGGATGGATTGATAAACTCTCCGGAAAAATAAATAAACTTGAAAAGAATTTTAAGGATTTGGATGAGTTTTATGAAGGACTCATTGAGCAACATCTCAATCCCAATAGGCCAAAATCCATGGAAGGAGGTATTATTGATCTTTTGCTCCAATTGAAGAAAGAGAAATCAACTCCAATCGATCTTACCTTAGACAACATAAAGGCTCTTATTATGGTAATGAACTACTCTATTTGTGTCTATTTTACTTGCTCTCATCGATTTTTACCTAACTAAATAGTTAACCTTAGAAATGAATTAACAAGTTGAAGTGAAAATTTTATCAATTAATCAGGGTTATATGTTAAAAATTGTATATAAGCAAGTCTTGTGTATTTATATTTATTGACTAGGTATTAGTACTCTGTCATACAACTAAGTGTTTTTATTCCATGGTCATATTTGTGGTGCAATCATGATATATAGAAAGTTTTTGGTCAAATATTAAGAAATGCCTTTTAAACTTGTAATATTACACATAACCTTTCATGATTAGGAAAACACTTCAGTTGATATATGAAATGTTTCTTTTAGTTTTATCCTCCATTCTCACTTGTAGAATATGCTAGTTGGTGGAACGGACACTAGTGCAGCTACAGTAGTTTGGGCAATGACTGCCTTGATAGCCAAACCGAATGCCATGAAGAAAGTTCAAGCAGAAATTAGAGAATCGGTTGGGAAAAAGTCTATAGTGAATGAAGATGATATCCAAGATCTTCCATATTTTAAAGCAGTGATTTTAAGGGCCAACATTTTGAGTTAATTCCATTTGAAGCAGGAAGAAGAGGGTGCCTGGCTATAACACTTGGTGTGACAACTGTGGAACTTGTACTTTCCAATCTTCTTTACGCTTTTGATTGGGAGTTGCCTTGTGGAATGAAGATAGAAGACATTGATACTGATGTTTTGCTTGGACTTGCTATGCATAAGAAAAAACCTTTGTGCCTTGTTCCTCGAAATTATCTCTAGAAATTAAACAATACCAAACTCCAATGTTTAAATTAATTATTAGTTATATGCTTTCGTTAGTTATCCAAGTCTAATATGGTCGTATGGCTTTATGTCTTTCATTTTTCGCTATAAACTTGTAATGGAGTAGTTATTTCAATAATTCTCTCTTCTATTTCCAAAGGATGTTACACATAATATTGTTTATTAGCTAAGAATTAACTTTTAGGGACAAGGCAAAGAGCATTTTCTTATGGTAGTAATTCCAGGAAAAATGTCAGTATCGATATTTTCTATGTTCATCCCAAAAGGCAACTCCCAATCAAATGCATATAGAAGGTTTGATAGTATAAGCTCCACTGTTGCAACACCAAGTGCTTGACCTGCAGAGAGACGAATTCAAAATTTTGAGTTTTTTTGAAAATATGATAAAAACTATATTTCTACCAGTACTTAATTTTCATATTTTTCATGTATAGTCTACGTGAAAATTCTATATAACAATTGTGGGTTCAATTGAACTTATAATTGTATGAATTTTATATATATATATTTGACATTGAATACCTGGGCAACCTCTCCGCCCTGCTCCAAATGGGATAAATTCAAAATCTTGACCCTTGAAATTAATGTTACTATTCAAGAATCTCTCGAGTATAAATTCTTCTGAATTTTTCCAATACTCAGGATCTCTTGCAATAGCCCAATAGTTTACACGAATTGTTGTTTTTGGTGGAATACTATACCCTTCTAGTATTGAATTTTGCATTGTCTCTCTTGCCACTAGGATTGGAGCTGGTGGATACATTCTAAATGTCTCTTTTATTACTGCTTTGAGACAAGGCATATTTTGAGTATCATCTTCACTTACGATGCCTTTTTCCCCCACTGATTTTCTAACTTCTTCTTGAACTTTCTTCATGGCTTTCGGGTTCTTCATCAAGGCAGTCATGGCCCAAATTACTGTAATTGCGCTAGTGTCTCCCCAAAGAAATAAATTCTACAATAACATTTAAGTTAATAGAAAAATAACAGAGATGAGAGACATGTGTCTTATTTAAAATTCTGCATACATTTAAGCATAATTAATTACCATGAGGATTGCCTTTATGTTATCCAAAGTGAGATTGATTTGAGTTGATCGCTCTTTCCTCAATTGTAGCAAAAGATCAATAATATCTCCATCCATGGATTTTGGCCTATTGGGATTGTGATGTTGCTCAATGAGTTCTTCATAAAATTCATCCAAACACTTGAAATTCTTCTCAAGTTTGTTTTTCAATCCAGTAAGTTTATCAATCCAACTTAAAGAAGGAAAAAATCGGAGACAAAGAAGCTAGCCAGAATATCTTGAGACTCATTTATAAGTTCATCAAATCTCCTCTTTTCATGTGCTTCTTTATCAAATCTAATACCAAAAGCAACTCTACAAATAATTGTAGTTGTAAGTGAAATCACTATATTGCTCAAATTGGTAATTTGTGAAGCAGCGGCTTGGTGAGATATTTTCTTGATCATTCTTGAGACTTCATCTTCACGAATCGGACTAAAAGATTGTACTTTCTTGAGACTAAATAAATGAAGTAAGCAAAGTTTTCTAATTTCTCTCCAATAGTCATTATAAGGTGAAAACACTATGTCATGACTATTGTAAGACAATTTTTGTTGGCAAAGAGTAGAGGTCTACTACAAAATGCAAAATCTTGTGTCTTCATTACTTCTTTTGCTAATTTTGCTGGAGAAATTACAACTACTGGAGTAGAACCAAATTTCAATAAGAATATTTTCCATATTTTCTAGAAAGTTTCCAAAAATAGATATGAGGAGTTACACTATCATAATGATGCAAATTTCCAATGATTGGCAAACCTAAAGGACCTGGTGGTAGATTGGTATTGCTACTTATTTTGGTTTTGTGAAGAAGAAAAATGAGAATAATAGGAAAAGCTACTAAAAATATAAAGAACATCATGGTTTTGTTGAGTCACTGCCAAATACAACTTCAAATGTAACCTATAAATAGATCTTCTATTGAGTTGCTTTTATACACATTTTTTTGTTCAATTGAATGTAGTGATATTTGAGAATGACATCACAATTTAATCTTAAAGATGTTTAGGTATGCAATGACATAACCTTTTTAAATGTTCTAGACTTTCTGCTTAAATACGATTTCTTAGTGTTGATAATATAATTAAGTAAATAAAAATATATTATTTCTATACAATTAAATATTTAGATGAATAGTCACACAATTTCATATGATAGCAAATCAAGTAGAGTTTCATGGATAGTTATATAATTTTCACTCTATTGTACAAAAGTTACAAAATGATTTTCTATAGAAAAAGTTGCTCAAATATATCTAAGTGTATCACGAAAATTACTAAATTATTTTTTTACTATAAAAATATCACGAATTCTCATCTAAGTATCGCAGAAATTGAGTGACACTTTGTATGATATTTAAATAAAATTAAATGACTTTCTATAAAAATAAATTTAAAACATTTTATTAACCTTTCAAGATACTTAAGTAAAAGGTGTCTGACTTATCCATTACAAAAGATAATTTAGTGATTTTAATGTAATAAAATAAAGCTAGTCTTGGGCAAACTCTGTCATCACATGCATTATTACGATCCAAAGTAGGCAGATTCATGATTTGAAGATAATGATACATCATAAAAATATATACACATTATAGTTGAAGTAATATCAGATATATTATCGTCTTATCTAAAAGTTTGCATAAATACTCATAGAATTGATATATAGAACTAATATATAAATTAAATGACATAAAGAATAATGTAGTCAGGACTCCAACTTAGATCACGTGCCCGAGCTCCAAGGTTTAGAGCGTACTTTTAAATATATGATTGTCTTCAGAGTTCGAGTAAGGATAGTAATTGAGCGAGTCAGGTCAAATTTGAATGGGTCATAATGAATTAAGACTTAATCGAGTCAAGATTCAACTCAACTCAAATTGCTTGAGTCAAAACGGGTAAGATAACGAATTGAATGGATTGAACGAGTTGAATTTGATTTTACCACCCTTAATTCATAATATACAATCATACGCAGACATATATATCTACATAACTTTTTAAAGTTGACGGATACCCATATACCCAACCTTTCCACATGATTCCGCCTCTGGGCCCATATCAGATTTAGCCGAACAATTTTGGATATGCATAGAATTCTTTGGTTTTTTTAATTCTGAGTTCTTTAAGAAAGTAGTAATTATCTCCTAACGCATTGTTTTTAGTAAGATACAAAATTTTAATACCTTGTAGTTTTATAATTATCTTCTTGAACAAATAATGGTTACGTATAAGGTTTCATTTTTTTAAGCTTCAATTATTATTGTTTGCAATTATTTAATGAGTGGTAGAATTAATTAGTCCAATTATAAATTTTCCTTTAAATTTGTTAGTAAATTTGATATAGATATTCGAATCATAACTTTGTCTGCTTCAATTGAACACCTGAATTTACGATAAATTATTAGACCCTTACGCTCATACTTGATAAGTTTCTCCATATATTTATAAAGCGCTTATTTACGTAAATAGGTTTAGCGCATATAAAGAATTTGGCAAAATTAGACACGCAACAATTATGTTATCTATCTTTAGATTAGTTAGATAAGTTTATATGAAAAATGTTTGCAAACTTGGATATATACGTCTTCTACTGCGCATAATACAACCAAATTCACAATGGATAGACACATATTTAGGATATTATTGCGGTCACAGATCTAGAATATATTAATTAAATATTTATAAATATTTGATCAGGAACCTAATTGTCATTGTAGATTTATAGTATCAAGTTGAAGTTCTTGTAAAAATTTATAAACTTTAAATGTTGAATTATTTTTTTAGGACATAAGGGGATCAAGTTTAAAATTATATATCACGTCCTATTTGATCTCTTGATTTAATGGGTTCAGAGCTAGCACCAACATTTTAAATTTATGGGTTCAGAATTTGAATAATAATTTCAGGTTCTAATAACTGGTTTTTAAATTTAGTATATATATATATATATATATATATATATATATATATATATATATATATATTTGATGAAGTTCTTAATATTAATATATTATTTGAACAAAAGTTATGGAGTATATAACTGAACTTGTATGTAGACTTTGTTGGAGTCTCACATCGGGGGTATTAGAGGTCCTTGACCCCCTTATATGATTTTGAGTAATCTTCCCCTTTTGAACAAGTTTTTGGGATTGAGTTAGGTTTAATTTTTTTTTTTTTAATGTTGGACCTCCCATTTTATATTGTACACATGTACGATCACGAGCATACCCTCAGCCGCACTTCGATGGGATTAGGGGTATTTGGTTTCCTTTTATGGTCTTTATTAAGTCCCATATCCGTAGGCTAAGGAAAATATCAAGATATGTATCATCTACAAAGCAAACTCTTAAATATCCTAGACTAAGAGCTCGTATGGATTGACTGAAAATGCTTTTAAGTAAAAAAAATATAGCTACTTTAGGTTTTTAACTTTTTAAGTCAATTTAAATTTGTTTAACTTATTTTTAATTATGTCAAACACTTTCAAAAGTTAAAAATAACTTAAAAATATATTTGATCAACTTTTAAGTCAATTCAAACATGCTCTAAATTGGATAAATTAAACGTACAACCATGCATAAGATAAGAATATTTTTTTATATACCTACACATCATAAAATCAAGTCAATTTTTCTTTTTTAATTGCATATAAATAACTTAATTATATTCGTACCGTCTTAAGGGTCACCTTCTCATTACATCAAATCACTTAATTATACTCAACTTTAGTGGATCCATTTAATTTGCATATAAAATTAATTAAACCATATAAATATTGTTCAATACGACAAACAAAAATGCTTTCAATAAATCCTTGTTTATATTACTCATGATTACTTTTGAATGAAACGTATATGAATATCTTCTTTCGAGATTAGTACAACACTATTGAATAAGGAAAAATCTTTTTGGCCAGAAAATTTGGTCAGAATTTAATCAGAATGATATTTTATCTATGCTATTTTACTATTTTAAATAATTTTACCCTTTTAGATTTAATACATTTTAACTAAAATATGGAAAAAAACATCAATTTTTTTTTAAATTATAATTTTTTTAATTTTCTGGCCATTTAGCACTTCCCTTTGAATAACTAATGTTTGATAAAAAAAAATTAACATATTATAAACTCAAAGAACAAGATGTCTATTAATTTCGAGAATTTTCTTTGGTT